>JANHGO010000072.1:37932801-37965706 GCA_024606505.1 Aquila spilogaster | reverse complement strand
CGCGCTCGGGATTGGGCAGCGCGGCCCAGCGCGGGCCCGGGCGGGGAGGGCGCGCCGACACCGCCACCCCCCGCGCAGCCGCGGGAACTACAGCTCCCGGCGGCCCCAGCGCACGCCAATCGGAGGGCGGAGGGGGGGGTGGGGAGGGCGGCCGCCACGAGCCCTTTCGTCTCACCCGGAAGCGCAGCGCCCACTTCCGGCTGCGACGGGCCTGCGGCTGTTTGTTCGTTACTCTCTCTCCGCCAGGCGGGCGGTTGGTCGGGGCTGTGCGGCGGACGCTATCCCTCGCGAGACCTGCGTGTGGCCCCGGGGGTCGGGGTAAGGCACTGGTAGGCCCCGCGGCGCCCCAGCACGCCTTGCGCGGGAGGGCGGGTCCTGGCGCATGCGCGCTGCGCCCCGTCCCAAGGTGACTGCGGCTCCGCGCCGGTGGGTCAGGGCTGTCCTTCACCCCCCGGCTGTCCGTTTGGGTGAGAGAAGGCTTATGCTGGGGAAGGACGTCGTTATTGATGCGTTCTATTTGTTTGATTGTTTTAAGGTGAAACATCGGTGCCGTCATGATCCTGCAGCAGATCCTGCGACTTTCTTCCCTTTTTCGCTCCGCTGTCTCAGTTCACTTGCGGAGAAACATCGGTTTCACTGCCATTGCCTTTAATAAGGCAAAAGAGCTTGACCCGGTTCAGAAGCTCTTCCTGGACAAGATCAGGGAGTACAACACAAAAAGCAAGTAAGTATGCTAAGTTATCTTAAGCAAATGGTAGAGGGGTTAAAAATGCTAATCTTTGACTAATGTTGAAATATATTCACTTTGTGGCTGGGTCCCTGCATACCTCAGGAGCACTCCCATGTCACCAAACAGTGGTGTGGTGGATGCTGACATCTCGGGGAGCACGGGGAGGCCTCTCAGGAGGTGCCCAGATGTTGTAGTTCTTGTAGTGCAGGGAGGCTGAAGACAGCGATCTCTTATTGCGTTTCTCTTTAAACAGTTTATGAGACAGAGATGGCATTGGCGGTGTTGCAGATAGGAAATTGAGGCTTTTTCCTCACGTTTAAGAGAAAGTTGCCGTATGAGTGCATTGTTTGTTCTGAAACAAGTTTGTTTGCTCCCAAAAAAAAGAGGGTTTAATTCTGTCCTGTGACAGTTCTGAAAGAGAACTCTCACTTTCCTGCAACACCTACTGATAGTGTCACAAGTTAAAGGCTTGCCCTTATGAACCTGGCAGAAAATGTACAAAAAAAGCAAACAAAAAAACCCCCGATGTTCTTTTTTTCTTAAGGAGTTAAAAGGCACCTAGCACGCTATGGATCATGACTAATCTGCAGAGTTACTGTTTTAACTATTTTGTATATATATTCCAAGGAATCCCTGTGTGAATCCAGTTGAATTGAGCGTGTTCTGTTTCTTGTTCTTTTTTTCTTATTTAATATTCAAATCATGATCATTAATTCAGAAATAGCAGAGGTATAAATCACATTTTTGTCAAGAAGTTACCCCTGGAACACATGAAGCTCCAGATCCCTGCAAATCTAGGTACTCAGCATGGTTTTGTGTTTCCAAAGGCTGTTTCTGTTGCTTGGAATTTCATTATTCACAGCAAAAAGCCTATTCTTTACTCTGAGAACCTTACAATTAAAGGTAAGTGGGCTTTAAGGTGTGTCATATTGTCAAAATAGTAATTCATAAATTGCTATGAAAATGTAGAGCTTCCATGTGAACTTTCCAAACGGAACTGTTAATCAGAACTTTTTGTTTGTTTGTTTGTTTTTAGGCAGGCTGGAGGGCCTGTTGATGTAGGCCCTGAGTTTCAGAAAGACATGAATGAATCGCTCGCTAGACTTCAGCGGATGTACGGAGAGGGAGATCTAACCAAGTTTCCAGAATTTAAATTTGAGGGTGAGTTAACAATGTTACTGAACTTCTGATTGGAAGAAAGGACATGCTCACCAACTGACCTTTGTAGTTAATTCCCTGTTAGTTTTTGTTGGAACCGTTAATTTCATCTAAGATGCTCTCAGTGGATAACCTTACTTTTCCAGTGAAGATGTGAACTTACTTAGATTGACATTTGACCAGACTTGCAATCAGAGTGGGCTATCTTAACTACCTTAATTAATAATTTCACAAACCCTAAGAAAAGTGCAAAATGGCCTGTTGTTTTATTAACTTTTCTCATTTTCCCAAAGAGGTCAGCACTGTGTGTATATTGTGGGTAACCAGTGTGTATCATCCAAGCTGCAATTCGTGAACTTTATAAACTCATTTGGAAAGTCAGAGATTTCAGAAGATGAACATAGAGCTTATTAATGATTACATCATGACTACATAATATTAAAATTTCTTCTCCAGTTATTTGGAGATGATTTGTGCCTAGCTGCTCTCAATTTGTAGGAATGTTTTTATATTACCCAGACTGAATGTGAGAAGAATGCTTGGCACAACTGGTTCATGTGGAATGCAAAGGGACTGCACCAACTTTGTCTTCCGTAGGACATAAGGGCAAACTTTAACTTCGTTAATGACAGGCTCATCTAGTTGTTTCTCTTGCCTGCTTAAGCAAGTACATCTCAAAATCTCCATTTCTCACAAGCAGCTTTATCTAAAGTCAGGTTGGGGTGGTAAATTGTCTTTCCCTTAAGCTGTAAGCCGCTGGTATGTGAGACTCAGCAATGACTTGAGTTATATGGCAAGGTTTTAGTGGCATAAGCACTGCTGGGGTGGCCTCAATGAGGACACCAGGGGCTGTCCCCATGTTGCACACGATTGCAGCTGACTCCAGCGCACCCAACACAGCACAGGGGTCAGTCCACAGTGACACTGGTGGCACCTCTGTGTTAAGGCACTCGATAAAAGAAACCACTGCAGCAGTTGTGAAAGGATTGAGGGGAAAAGATGTGAGAGAAGGCAATCCTGCTGACACCAAGGTCAGTGAAGAAGGAGAGAGATGCATATGAATCAGAAACAAAGGAGTGCTTTTACCACTGCTGTCTATCCTTAATCTAGGTTCAACAGGTTTTCAAAACTGTGGCTAGATTCATACTTTTGTCTAAGTGAAGATTCCTATAAACTGAGTCTTAACTTTCAGACTTCTTGTATCAAAGAGAACAAGCATTGCTAGCTTACCTGTCAAAACACCCAGCTCTTCTGAGTTTGTACTTCTGACATCAGGAATTCATTCCTCATGCTTTGTATAATGTGGAAGTTATCTTTTGCTGTGTGTAGTTGAAAATGTGCACTCCATTCACTTAATCAGTTATGTGACGCTAACAAGGAGGAAAGAAGAGCTCAGTTACTAGTTCTTGTATGAAAGCTAAGTTGAAAATACTGGCCAATGTGCACCAATATTCTGACTGATTTCTTCAGTTTCTCAGTTGCCTTTTCTACCACCTCAGGTGTTGATAAAAGGTGTTGCAATAGAATGCTACCAAGGGCTATGTCTGTCTTCAAGCTAATCATACACAACTCATAGGTGGATAAGACCTGTTTCAAAGTGTAGTCAATGCTTTAATGGTGCTGTGGTGGTGTAACAACCAGTGGGCAGCTCAGCACCACCACGTTGCTCTTGCACTCACCCTCCTCAGAAGGATGGGACGAAAGTATGATTGCAGGGAGGGGAGCTTGTGGGTTGAGATAAGGACAGGGAGATCACTCAACAATTACAGTCATGTGCAAAAACAGACTGTAATTTATTGCCAGTTACTAACAGACTAGAGCACTGAGAACTAAAAGCAAACTAAAAACACCTTTCCTGGTCCATCCTTTTCTACTCCCTCCCCTCGAGCAGCACAAATGAATGGGGAATGAGGGCTGTGGTCAGTCCATAACATTTCATCTCTGCTGCTCCTCCATGGTCACTCTGCCCCTGTTCTGTATGGATCCCTCACACAGGATGCTGTCCTTCCCAAACTGATCCTGGATGGGCTTCCCTCAGGCTGCAGTTCTCCAAGTGCTGCTCCAACACGGCTCCGTACCACAGGGCCTGTCCTTCAGGACCACACTGCTCCATGCAGGTCCCCACAGGTGGCAGCTCCCCCAGCCCTGCTCCAGTGTGGGCTCCTCCCCACAGGCTGCAGCTCCAGCCCGACGCTGTTCCTATGGGGGCTCTCCATGGACCACGCCTCCTTCAGGCCTCACCAGCTGCTGCATTGTGGGCCCCTCCACGGCTGCAGTTGGAGATCTGCTGCAAACGGTACCCATGAACTGCAGGGGGAGAGCCTGCTCCACCATGGGCCTCTCCTGAGCTGGAGGGAGCTTCTGTATGTGCTTGGAGCACCTCCTGCCCCTCCTTCTGCACTGACCATGGTGCCTGCAGGGTTGTTTCTCTCACGTTTCTCCCTCTCTCCCAGCTGCTGATGCACAGCAGTTTTTAAATCTGCTCTCCCAGAGGTACACCCAGTGTTATTCATGGCTTAGCTCTGGTCAGCAGTGGGTCCCTTTCAGAGCAGGCTGGAGCTAGCTCTTACCTATGTTGAGGCTTTTCTCAGAGTTGACACACCTGTAGCCCCCACTGCTACCAAAACCAAAGCTACTGAATAGCTTAATGCTTAGTTGTCTTTGAATATCAGATGAATGGTTGTTTTTTAGGCTGAAATAAGAAAAAACTAACATGTCTCTTCTCTCTCTGCTTCCTTCTTTCCCTTTTAGAGCCCAACTTTGAGGAGACTCCAAAGTGATTTCTTCTTATCGTCCTCCCAACAACAGCGTACATCCATGGAGATGCTGAATGTAGCATCAGTTGTAACTTAATAAATGCAGTGTTTCAGTTTGATTTCAGAAGTGTGAACAAGTTCTCAAGTGCATGGGGATTTTAGTTCTGATTGTCAGCTCCTACAGTTACTGAGGTACCTGAATAGAGTATCTCACTTCAGTAAGCTATGACTCAGTGCTGAGAAGTTATAAAACTGAGTGATACATCCAGAAGGAATTTTATTTTCCTGAGTTTGTGACATTTCAAGTTTCTGCAAGAATAATTCAGAAAACAATTCTAAATTTGTAGCAAACCCTAAAGGAGGTGATAGTTCTGCATAGGTACAAGTACTCTCATCAATGAACACGTAAGTGATGCTCTTAAGGGAGCAACTGAAGCTTGTTACTGATGTTGTAGGGCATAAAATTCAGTAACAGAACTACTGACACAAATGCTTAAGGTTCTAAGGAACTATTTATTTGTAATACTTCAACATTTAGGGTCCAGCTATTACAACTGTAGTTGTACTGGCATGATTTTTTTCATAATGCAAGTAACATGCAATCTACAGAGAGAGATACTTCCTTGTAAAAGAGATGCTGTAGGCATTTTATATTAGACAATAAAACAATGCTTGGGCCTCAATTACAAGCAGCTTTGCCCTGCCTGGATAGTGAGTTGAAGTCTGTGCAACTGTTGTGCACTTCTAGATGACTCTGTCAAACCTAATATAATGTTGATGTATGAGTAAGAATGGAGTCAGCACTGCAGGAGAGTTTGAGCCCTTGACAATGGTGGAGGTCATCTATGAAAGTTATTTGGATAGACTGTTCCAAGATCCAAGAGTGAATCCTGTATTGCTGCATGTGTACATCAACAAAATGAGAAGTCACACAAATTGACCTGTGTATTCCATTTAGTTGCATCTTTAAGTTAAGCAGTTTTGTGGTTGGTTAAAAAAAAAAGCAATCATACACAATTAAGTCAGCTAGATCTAAACAGTAGCAATTTCTATTTTCAGTGCACAGTACATGGAAACAATATTTACAGAGTAGAGGTCAAAAAATCCCTTTGATATTTTTGTATAACAAGTAGTTGTTTGATGTCCCTCACAGAGGCTGAAATCTTCTAGATAACAAAGGACTTGGTGTGCTTGAAATCCTAAATGAAACAAGCAAGGTGACATAAGTAATAGTTCAAGTATTGTAACCACATTAACAACTTAAATTTCAGAAGAAACTTGGGCATGCAAACTAAAAAGGAACATGACTGATACACTGTCAGTGTAATTTATACTGTTACACAAAACAGAAGTAATATTCTATTAAAAGATACAAGTAGTAGTATCTGTTGAGCATGTGATGGACAAGGGCCTTAATATTGCTTCTTCCCACTCAAAGCAGCCAGGTAGTTGGCCTCTTATCTACATACTAGATAACAAAATACATGCTGAAAATGTACAAACACTACTAAATGTAAAATACCTTTTCACTTGTAGATTGAGAGTTGGACTTCCTGTTAATAGAAGAGGAAAGGATATTGGGTTAAATGAGTATTTGTTTTAGCCCTTTGAGAATTTTATTTATAAATGCGTTTGTCCTGATTTCCAGTAATCCTTAGTTTTTTCCATCTTAGAAAGAAGTACAAAATCTGTAACAAATCCACTTAGTGCTTTTAGACAGCTGTCATGATCTCATGAGCCACTGCCAAATTACCTTCCCTAGCTTGTCCCTTCAGGGCTTCCAGGTACACTTTGTCTAATTAGTGACCAGTATAAGCAGCACAGTATATTAAAGTAGAATTTTTCTTCAGTACACTGCCCTTCTACACGCTGTTACCTAAAAGTGCTCCAATAATCTTAAGCAAAGGGAAAAACAAATTGGAAGTGAGCCTCCAATAAAACATGATTTTAAGTCTTGTGTAGGAGCACTGCAATAGATTTGAAGAATTCTGACCAGTAAGAATTAACTAGTGGCAATTTAAGTGCATTAAATAAATACATATCAAAGGAGTAGACCAGATAACATTACCAAGCTCCTTTCAGTTGTATTGTTAAGAAAGAGTTCCTGAAGTAAACTGCAGTTAGGGATGTGAGGACAGTTCGGTTTGGTTCTGAGCATCTTTCACCCAATTCGAGGAAAAAAAAAAAAAAAAGGATGCCTCTATCTGAGTCAGGGATGTAAAGCATAACTATATATAAAAAAAAGACATATCTGCACATTTATCACGGTAATAATACTTAATTCATTTTCTGACCAGCACGCTGGTTCTAATGAGGATATCAGCTGGTGTGCCAGATCAGGTTTACTTTAGTGTTCAAAGATGTCTCTGTATGAGAGAAAGTCCTTAAACAAACATCACAGTTACTAAATCATCAGAATGTAAATGCAGCTTACAGTGACGTGGATAAAATATAAAGGTACTTACCGGGAAGAGCTTTCCTCTGTGGAAAAAAAAAAAAAGAAGAAGAAAAAGCAAAATGAGCACAGGAGTAGTTTCCTTAAACTTCTTTGAAATATTTACTCATAGCTTCAGTTACTAAGTGAAATCTCTCTTTCCAGTGTAGTTTGAACAGAAAAAGATGAGTGGCTTTCAACAATAATTCAAATTCTAAGTGAACAGGGATGCTACAATCAGCTCTGTTACTTTCGGGCAATGGTCTTTCTCAGACTGACATTTGCAATCCCTTCTTGATTTCCTGAACTCTACAGGCACTGATATAAATGCTATGGAGAGGTAGATTGCTTGGGCTAGAGGTTTTTCCAGGTAATCCTCAAAAGTATTTCACTACGTGCGCTTTCACCACGAACCAGAAGAGGGAGCAAGTTAGTTAGCTCCCCTTCGTCAGAACTCGGGCTCCAAGAAAGCCCTTTACAAGTAACCTTGTATGTCCTGTTTTTGCAGCATCTCTCTTTCCTACCCCCTCTGAAAACTACAGCAGAAACTGTAGAAACCAGGGTTCTGCTTGCTGCTTTTCCTAGATTGATGGCTGCTAGCCTTACGCAACTGTACAAACACCTCCATCTCATTCTTACAGTATCCTCTGCAGTAAAAGTCTGAATAAAAACGCACAGAGAAGTTGCTGTTGTAATAGTCTTTAGCTATAGTACCATGGAGTTAAAGCATGAGAAGTACATATTACAGTCAGCAGAAATATAGTTGTTGTTTTTTTTTAAACTGAAGAGTGATTTTACTGTACTTACTTGTAAAGTACCCTTTTTTTTGAGCATAAAACACTCCAAGGCCACATAGTGCCATTACCAGAGCCACAATTACTACAGCAGCAATGATACCGCTTACATTAAGGTCATCTGTAATTATAAAAGATAAATACAACATTTTAAGTATTAAAACCATCCATTGGATGGATTTTTTTTACCCTAATTACTACATGTACCTTTTGTATTTATGAGTGGACTTTGGCCTAAGCTTTATAAATTAGTACCTACCACACAGATGTGGATAAACTGCCCGAAAGGATTTCTGTATCACAGCCACATTAACAGGAGTGCTTGATACATTTCAAATCCTTCCTTTGAGTCAAAAAGTAAGGAAAGAATTAGAGTGGTCAGGAGATACAAACTCCTTGTTCTATCTATATATTATTCAGGCTGTATGTCTTTTAAATAGTCAAGGTATATTCCCTTAGTCTATTTAAACAACTGCCTAAAATAACTGAAACGGCTGATGACGGTCACATCTGTCATGAACTCTTTTGGCAGGTTATTTAAAATTGGATTTTTTAAAATTATTTTTAAAGAGCAAGGCTTTTAAAATTCAACACACGAAATGAAAAAAAAAAGAAAAAGAAAAACATTAATTTTACACTGGGCTACTGAAGTCTAGCCATTTTTATTTTAAAGATGACAACCCAACCTATGCCCATTTCCTCATAACATCCCTGTTTCCTGATTCAACCCCTAAATGCTTTGGGTAATAATCTACTTTGGAAAAAAAGAAAGCCATCAACAAGCAGAAACATACTGTTCTTTTTGTTATTTGATCTATCTTTGTTATATGACCAATTACTTATTTGGATCCTGACTTCAAGACATTAATACACAGATGTGAATCAATCAGTGCACAATTCACTTGGGTGAATATTTCCACATCAGAGGAAATCTATCTTGGTAGTTCATAGAATACTTGATTATAATCAACTAGGAATGCATTAAAAGCTTTTAATATAGTGATTTTCAACAAAATTCTAAGAGAGAATGAAATAACTGCTTTATAGAGTACTTAAACATGAAATAGTAGAGCTTCTATGCAGGATTTGTTAGGATCTTCTATAAACATATAGGATCTCTTCACCATTATTTTCCTTTCAAATCTGTTAGTGCTAATTTTATATTTAGAAAAAACATTAGTAGGTTTTGGCTTATTATAGTTTCTGCCCTTCTGATATTTGCTAAATTACTATATTAGCTAACCACTATTACAATTACGCAGTACAAGCAGTAAAAGAAAAGGCAGCGGGATTATTGGTGGGGGTTTTTTTTGTTTGTTTTTGAAGATACACTGACTCTTTTCAGGGTTGCTCTGGCAAGCATAAATGAGTTATTTTCAGTTTAAATTCTGATCTGTTACACTATGATCTCACATGAATGCATCTCAAAATCGTGGGAGACTACTGGTTAACAAACAAAAAAACCCATAGAAATACAAAGACATACTAACAGTGGACCGGTACATTATGCTGTACAACATCCATAAAAGCATTCTGAAGAATTAAGATGGACAGATGGACACTGCGGTTCTGTGACATTCAGTGTTGAGCAACATTATAGGCTGGATACTGCAGTAATTTTAAAATACCCAACTAACTGCTTTTCTGTAAAATACAGACGCATACACACAGAAAGAAAAAAAAAAAAAAGGAATGCTTTAAGCAGACACCCTAACTACATATAAGGTGCCCTAATATATGAATATTATTCCTCCCCCGTAATACCATAATCAAATAAAAGGCTGTAATTCAATCTGGTCTTAGTTTCTCAACTGTATCACACAATGAAATCAGTTCAGATGTAAGACTGTTTTCTGCCCCTTTTTATTCTGACACATACCAACTTGCATGTGCTTCATGGAGCATTTCTGAGGTAATCCAACCCCATTTGAGGCTACACAGAAATACTCTCCGGTGTCGTTCTTTGAAACAGTGTTAAATATCTGTTAAGACAGAGTCCAAAACCATTATCAGAATAGGAACACAAGAACAAAAGAAACAATTTACTGAAGTATAGAAATTTTGATGTCAAGATGCTTTTTTTCCCCCCCCACATCTGAAAAAAGTGAGATCTACTGCTTTCCTGTTCACCTTGATCCTGTTTCCTACCCATATCCCTAGACCTTAACTTCAGCTACTTGAACAAGGATCTTTTAGAAAAGCATTTTTACTAGATGGAGTGTACAAAACGTAGTACAAAGGATTTCCCAAGGATTTTTTTTTCCAGAAGTGTCACTTTCTCTATTATTATAATGGAGAAATACTGAACTGCATTATTTATGAAATACTTCTGATGTAATAATTACAGTGAGAAAGCAAAAAATGGATACTGACTTCATCAGTTTCTATGTTTCTCTATATTTATTTTCATAATTTGTTAAATGTTCTCCCTTTAATTATCCTATATATTAAAACTACGACTTGAAAGAAGAGATTAATGTTTTTGAGTAGTTCACAGTGTGCTGAAATATCTACAGCACCTCTGAATGATAACGCACATTTTGATTTCCAAATGTGATCATTTCCAAGAGTACAGTGTCCCTAAAATGACTCCTCTTCTAAAAATAAATAAATAAATAAAGATCTCAGCTTACAATGCATGGTAAGTAGTATGTGATTTTTTTCTTTTTAGAAAGATCAGCTCTAATGCTTGGCAGGGGGAAAAGGGGCTGAGAAAAAGATCTCACAGGGAACATAACAGAAAACACACTAAGTTGACTTAAAGCCACTACTCACTCCCACTGACAATACAAGTACAGGACTGGGGTCTTTAAATGCCACTGGACTGCCGAGGTTCTGGACTGCCCTTGGTGCTGCATTCCCCACTGGAGTGAAGTTGATGTTTTAGATTTTACGGCACTATCAAATATAACTCTGTCGACATACTGAGAGATCATTCTCACCTGGAGCTGGCTGGCTAACTGACAAGGTGAAATTTGTCATTTATTTGCTAGGTTCTGCTCATTTATAATTACTGCAGCCTTATAAATCACCCAGTTTGCCTACTACACTCGACCTCTATGGTTTGTCATTGGTCTGAGGCAGAAACCCTATAAATTTGTTATCACATTTCAGCATGACATTGATCTCTGAGAAAGACCTTGTGCTTTGGATTAAAGCCACTGTACAGAAATTTGGTTTTCTTCACAGCTGCTTATTACAGTTAGTTACTACACTTACCAGAGTGCCAGACTTTTTATTCATGGTGTAAGTTATGTTGGCTGTTCTAGCACTGCCTGTTCCTGTCCTCTCCAGTAAGGCAACGCCATTCTTGAACCACTGGTACTCAGACGGAGGAGACCCCTCAGCTTCCTTACAGCTCAGCTCCACTACTGTTCCCGTCATTGCAGAGTTGGGTACCACACATATTGGAGTAGTGGGAGGAACTGGAAAACAAAACTGAACTTGTTACACAGTCTTATCAGTATCGTCTGTCTCACAACTGTTTGACAGTCGCTGAGGAGGTGAACACTTGTGTACACGCTCAACAACTACCACACTAACAAACAGGGGCTCTGGAGACAGGGTGGATGGCAGAGTTCTGCTACTGAAGAGCTCTTCAAAGTCTGTAAGCTGCCAAAAAAAGTGAAGGCAGAGGTTTGCTACTAGGCTCCCTCGCCACATGTTGTGTTCTTGTGTCTTCAATCTATAGACATTCATCCAAACTCTAGGTATCCTGTTCCACCCCATTTATTCTGTGGGGCCTCTTGCTCCCAGACACAGGAGGGATGTCTCAGGGAATCTGGAGTCCAGGAATTTTTTTTTTCCCCTCAGTAGTATTTATAAACAAAAGCGAGAAAGAGTAAAAAGATTTTGGTTTTGCTTCTACTGCTTTTTCGAAACACAATTGTCAGAAAGAATGACAAAGACTAGCAATCATGACGACCAATGCATGAATCTCAGGTAGAAAGGCAATTGACTACTAAGTTCAGTTTAAATTAAAAACCAAAACCAAACAACAACAACAAAACAAACAAGAAAAGAGAATATTGCCTCCCTAGTCAGGTACTTGTTTAGTAATTTTCTTCTACAGTTCTCTGAGCAGGGAGAATCAGTGCAGTGTTTAGAGAAACTTCTCTTAGGTTCTGCATCACATATATAGGATAACTCAGGTCCCTCTGTCATTAATATGAAGATCTTTTTTTTCAATTTTCATTACATCAACAGAAAAGGAACTTGATTTCTTTTTTCTTTTTGTTCCTTGAAATTACCCAGACAAAAACTGATGGTGAAGAGGAATACAAGGCATATTAAAAGCACGAGTGACACCTTAACAACTATTCATAATTTTTCCTTGTCTGACTTTAAAATAGAAAGCAAAACTTCTAAAAACAAAACCAAACCCACAATGCACTTCCATAAACTTTCAAAACATTGTTGCACAAGACACGCAATCACCCACCACTCTCTTTAGACTCCAAGATTTCAATTTTAAATGGAGAAGCTACACTTAAATCTGTTGAGAGAGTGGAAGAAAGAAGAAAAAGGTGATATTACCTCACTGTTGGAATTATGCAGAAGTTCATGAATTTATAATCTTTTATAAAGAACTCTGAGACTTTAATTTCAAAAGATTGGTTAATTTTGTATTGAAAAAAATAGAGGAACTTCTTTCCTCTGCGTGATGAAAAAAAAAAGTAAACTATCTACCTCTACCATTTGTGGATTGGGAAAAAGTAGGAGGAACAGTGGAAAAAGAATGGGCTCAATATTCATTTTTCCATCCTTTCCCAAACTGGGAAAAAACAAGCAAGCAAAAAAAAAAAAAAAACCATAAAGAATAATAAAAAACAACATATCTCCTATAAATAAAGTCCACAGATTGCTACCTGGCATTATGCAGGCACTGCAGCAATTTCTCCTTCCAAAAACAGGAGGAGACTGCTTTGGAATATTTGATAAGTGTCGACAGATGCTGACTTTCCAGTGTCAAACAAGATCAGATTCTCAGCCTGAGAACTAACTTCAGTTTTAGTAGAAATGGACATTTCGTCATCTCATTGATCAGCATACTTGATAATTTTTGACAAGGAAAACACACATTCATATCAATAGAGAAATAAGTTATGTTACTTTCTGATGCAAGTGCGCATTTCTTTGAACAATACTGTAGAATGTGAATGTAAGCAAGAATATGTGTTTATTACCCAACCCAAGAAAGACCCAAAAATCCAACAGCCACGTGCTACATGGACAGTCATACATGCAACACCCTTTGCCATCGTTCAATTTATTTACAGAAATCTAAGTGATAAAGTATCTTTGTACCCAATACTGTGAGAGTAATAGTAGCCTCTCCCAGGCGTTGCCCCTCTTCACTCCTTGCACTGATTTCACAGCGGTAGGTCCCAGAATCCTTTCTAGTCACATTTCTAATACGGATTCCTGTATTCAGCATCTCTGCTCGGTCTTTAAGATCACCTTTAAGAGAGAAAAGACAGAGTGGTTTCTGTTCATCGCTTACAGAAAATATCTGTTTCTTATTGACTGGTTCTGAAATCCCACACAATTTATGAACTGTTGCTCATTTATGCAGTGCTAGACATCTATCACCAAGGAGCAATACGTAATCCCCCTCCCAAGACAGTAAGAACCTTCCACAAACTTTTCCATTTAGTCCAGAAAAAAGTCACTCCAAAGAGTCCAACACTTTCTAGTTGGAAGATAGAATACTTTTTTCTTCTGTAGACATTTCAAGAAAGCATATATAGCAGTAGTCATAACTGAAAAATGAAAAGACTGTTTTCCACTTGGAGAGATGGCAATCACTGACTTCTCTTACAGAAAGGATTCTGAGCGAGACTACAACAAACTACAAGTTAATATATATATATTTGACATATTAACTTAGCAAGAAAAAAAAAAGGATTTAGCAAAGATATGGCCATCAGTTTTCTTACAATGGGCTTTTCTTCATTCAGCAGCTTGTTATGAAATTAAACTTGCACAAACAGAACAAGGAGTTCTAGTGTCTTTGTAACTGAAACATATGCAGGGAAAAAAAAGTTCATCAACAAGCACATCTTGCAAGCTCTATAAACTAACAAAATTGCTGTGGCCTTATTTTACTTCTCAAGCTTTACTTATCACATACAAGGTATCAAAGAAGCATGCTTTCTTCAACAGATAAAGCTGAGGTAAATCTTCTAAACAAAGTATAAACAGAAATTCTACTTCTGAAAAAGAGTACAAATAATTTAAAATGTACTGCTGAGTTTATATTTTATGTATATAAACAATGTTGAATTATTCATATCTAAGCCCCTAGCTCTACAGCAGGCTTCTGAGACCTCTTTGTTGGATAGGAGTGCAGAGCTTTCAACAGTTTTTTGCGAGTTTATGTTTGAATGTAATTTCATTTTTTAAAAACCTCAAGGAACATGCACTGTCAATTTTCTCTGTCTCCTGTTTTGTTATATTTAACTTCCTTAAAAACATAACTAAATGTTGAGAATTTTCTGAAGAAAAGCTGTTGTTTTTTTTTTTTCCCCTGAGAAAGCATTCTTTTCCTCAAAAGGACAAAAGACAAGAGCATCTCTTTCAGTCATTTTCCTAACGTTACTCCCAAGGAGAGTTGATATCTGTGCAAGAGAATGACATATTAAACCATCAGTCTAAGCTTGTAGTACTATACCTGTAAATTCACCATTGTAGTAGACAAATGAAACTTCTTGGGATTGGATTTTCTTCCATTCTATTCTTAAACTCACCCCTTTTGAAAATTTGTGCTTGCAACTAAGAATAGCCTCTAGAGAGGGAAAGCAAACAAACAAAAACAAACACAAAAGAACAAAGAGCAAAAGAGAAAGTTAGAACTGTGTGCGGTACACATTCAGGTTCCATGACATTAATATTCCCCTTTAAAAGAGCTTGAGCAGTCAGCAAGGGCTGGATCTGTTTCAAATGATGTCATCAGACCTTCTCCAGATTTACACAAGTACAAAGGAGAAACAGAAACTAGCAATTTTCTCATAATTCAGTGGCCTTGGGATCAAACTTCAGATATTGGATAAGCAGAGATTCCATACTATTATCCTCATTTTCTGTTTCAACATTTTTGTCAGTGAACACCATTAAAAGGACTCTCATCCAGTTATTATCTTTATTGACTCTGAATTCATTATTGGTAGCTTACCTGTAACAATGCTAACGAAAAACACACTAGTAAGATGGTTAAATATTCTAAATAATTTAAATATTTAGTTACAATTTCACATTGGTTATTTTAAGGGTATGTGGTAGATGAGCATATGCTTCATTAAGATTATCCAGTCAAGGACCTTTTCAGTGCAATGGTAATAGTGATACTGGGTTAGCAACAAACTAAAACAAGCAATTTAGCAAGTAGGAAGCCCAGGGCTGGGGCAGGGGAAGCAGGTAGGCCAAGGGCTGTGACAGTACTCAGGAGATCCATGAATGTGTATGTGTGCTTCTGGAACCTAGAGTGTTGTACAAGTACTTTCACCAGTGAACTCCACTCTCCAAAGGGGAGGAAAGAGGCTTAGCTGTTTACACTTGGCCTCAACTGCATTACACATAGGTGTGGCTGAAAGCAGTGCTTTATCTTTGCTCATTTGCACATGCACCTCTGGGTTGCACAATGGCCTTGCTACAGACCAAATCTGCAAATGGGACAGTTAACATATGTATCCCTCAGACTAGGACAAAGACCCCTCGGACTCCAGATACATGAAGCTGGGCTCCAGCAGCCAGGCAGTGAGAGTCTCCTACTTCTCTTGAGTAAAGAAGATTCAAAAACCTGTTCACATTTCTGCCTGTCCACTCAAGTTTCACTTACTTATATACAGCAGGCATCCCCATATAGTACACAGAAGCTGAGATTTCAAGAATTACTGCTTTTTATTATAGTTGCCATGACTGGGTAGGAAGCAGAACAAAATTAGCGTTATGAGGAACAGGTCAACTGTTATTTTCTATTCCCTTGCAGCTTGGCATGAGCATGTGCCATCTCTAATATGCATCCTGCATCATAATAATTGTGGTCTCTGATCAAGCCTATAGATATGATGGGGGAACTGGAGAGGGAGAGAAGGCATGATAAGCTATACAGGAGTTATCTGGATAAACTCAGCATTTCAGTAGTTTCATATCCGTGGAACAGCAAGCTGGAAAATAAATATATTTTCTTCCCTCCAGTAAATAACTCTTAAATATTAATAAAAATTGCCTGGATTCTTTCTTCTGATACTGTCTCCAACCGCACATCTGACCGTCTCTGAATCTATTAATAAGTGAAATTTAGTATCTCTCAGGATCTTCTGTGAAAGAAACAAATACAGTATTGATCTTGACTTCTCATCTTCCAATATAGGCCATAGCATCATGTATCAAAAGTCCTTGCAGTTTTGGCAATGCCTGTCTGGTTTACAGGAGGCAAACATCCACTGATAAAATGTACAATCAATCTGCATTAACCAGCATCTTCATTTCCAATCTCAGGAAAAAAAGCTGCAGGGTGATTAAGAGGTACCAACAGATCTGTTCATTCACCTTTTAGATTTGCATACACTTCCAACCCACTAGTTCTATGTGTTTGTAGCCCTCTTTCTATGTCTTAATAACGAAATATTTTTTAAAAGTAAGTTTGGTTACTTATATACATAACGACATTATATAACTTTACATGCAGCCCAAGACCATTCCTCTTCACTCAGTGTAGCCCAGGCAAGCCAAAAGGTTGGACACCCATGCCTAGAGGTTCATTTCCCAGGTCTGTTCTGAGAAGAAACAAAAAGCTTCAAAGGGGTCAGGCTGGAAGCCCTAGGGATCTCTCATGGGGAAAAAATTTCCAGACTTGAAAGAAAAAATGAGACAAGAGGGCATTATTTGCCAGAAACATGTTACACACACACTGGCTGCTTCCAAAAACATGCCATGCACTCAGGAAGCCTGAGGTTCCTGACTTCAGGTTGAGTGGCTGGGTGGAGGCTTCCTGAATCTTAAGATTTGCTGAAGTTTCCTTCCATTCTGTTTTCGTATCCTTCTAACAAAGAAAAGCCATCATTCAAGCTCAGTTTGCTTTTGCTACTGACCTTGTGACAGCTGGCTGGTCCCATGAGCTGGTCTATATTGGCTGAGCTGTCTGCATCAGCTGAAGTGTTCTCAGCTTAACAAGTCACCTCTGTCTTGAAAGAGCTGCCCCTGTCTCATGTGCCACACTTATTTTTCTTTTCAGAAAAGCCTAGTATTTATGTCCTCCCACTAATCTTATCCAGAGAAAAGGTACAGAAAGGGAGCAGAGGAATGCACACAGAACAACAGAGAAAACATAATAAAAGCCTTCCTTACTTATAGTTACTTTCTCCTGCTTTTTCCCATACTAATAGAGCCAGTGAGAGGAATTTTCCAGAAACGATCTGCTTGATTTTTATTAAGATAGACACACAGGAAGCTATTCATCAGAAGAGGCTCTATCAGCCTGTTAAGAACCCTCAGGGATCTTGGAGAGGTCTGAACAATATTGGCTTTGGATTTATGTCTGGTCCAGCGCAATTATTTGATGAGCCCTTCTCTACAGTAATAGGAATTGGAAGGGAAAAAAAACCCACACATTTAAGATCAGCTGCATTTAGATTAATAGCCAAGTCTATCTGCTCCTACATTCCCTTAGTGCAAAAAAGTCAAAGATAAGCTAATTTCTATGTTAAACTGATCTCACTCTCACACAAATACCAAAATAACAAAGTACAAGCCACGCATATGGGTAGAGAGCTGACAGCTTCAGAGATCATTCAAATATTTCATCACTACCTCATAGATTAATAAAGCCTCAGCAAAAAAAATCTTTCCATTTTGGAATTCCCATCTCTCTGGATTCCAACCAAGTACAATGAAACAACAACAAAAATCCACATAAGCCACATATCTCACATACTTACACACTACTAGGATCTCTTTCTCATCTATCCATCAAACATCAGGTTTTCTTGCCTGCCTCCTTAACTTCTGTAGCTGATTATTGGAAGTCATTATCCAGCCATAAGAGTCATGATAAAAAGTATACATTTAAGACAGCCATTAAAGTTACTGGCATATTAAAAATAGTCAATAAGTTATAGCTACTGACAACAGAGAGAAAATAATGGTAAATCAGCTAACTCCTCACATCTCTGTTTAAGAAGATTAATGCTTTTCTTATCCATCAGTTCGCAGCACTTTACGTGAAAGGAAACAAAACCAATGCTACAGAGTGGGCTATCAGGACTGAAAAACAAGTTACAAGAATCACTGAATAGGTGAGGTTGAAAAGGACCTCTGGAGAGCATTTAGTCCAACTCTGTAAGCAACTGAAAATGGAGACAAAACTAAGATTATGAGAGCAGCCAACAGTAAGATCAAGACCACCACCCTCCCCACCCCCTAATGAAAAAGGAAGACAATCTTAACTGTACAACTTCTGTCTGCATAGCTTGCATATATTTATTACATACATTTTTAATCAGAGCAATGCACATACTATACCTTTAAACTCCTCTGCTTTTACGTTTTTATTATCTGTTTCAATAGAAATTCCAGTCACCTTATGACCTGCAAGAGGACAGAAAAAAAAAGCAGTTCAGCAATAAACACTTGTACTTTTCATTAGTGTTTCAGCAGTTTTTGAGAATTCTTTACACAGTACAGGTTGGATACTGTCTGCTAATCACTTGACTAAGATTTAGAGTGTGTCTGGCCACGTGGGTAGCCTTGAACAATTCATATTTTCCTATGACCTGGCATCTGAAAAAAAAAAATAATAATATTTCTCTTTAACAATACCATGGTAATATTTACACATGAGAAGTTCAATGTAAACAGTAGGTGTTGTTTTACAGTAGGGCAATGTCTCAGTCTGTTTTTAACTCAGATGACTTGTATTAACCTGTGAGTGCATTTTCTATTGTATTTGTTACACTACAGGCTTCTTTTCTGAATACCACATACTGTTTCTCCGGGAAAACATACATGCAGTAACTGGCAAGAAACTCAAGAAAGTATTCCAGTCTGCATTCCCTCATGATTCAAGGGTGTTCCTGCCCTGCAGGAACAACTAAATATATTTCTTTGCACAGGTTTATATTAATACTTTTTTTCAAAAGCATCTCAAGTTCCAGAGGTTTTAGACAAGTTTTCAAGACAGTATGGACACTCATCTCACACTCAATTTCCTACATACACACCAGCCACGGAACAATTGCTACAGAGGGTACGAAGAAGTGAGTACAACTCCCCATCACCAATATTTAGAAATATGGCTAATTCAAAATAGGAGTGTAATCTTATTTTGAGTGATAGAAATCAGTCCAGCTTGACCTACTATTTGCCTCTTGCACACGCAGACCTCCTTTGTTCAAAAATTAATTTCCCATCCCTCATTAGGCATATTGGGGATATCCAGTGTTGCTTTGAAGACATGAACAGATCAAGAATCCATTGTTTCTTATTATTTTCTTCTGGTTATTCATTACTTCTGTCAAAGTGTGTTCATCATTTATCATCTCACCGAGTCTATCCGGCTTTCAGCTTTGAGTACTCACAGTTCTGAGTCAGGATGCTATTCTCTTTATACAAGAATACCATAAATGAGTCATCTCTAGGTTTTCTTCTCAAGATCATTCCTTGTTCAAGCCTGGTACCACACACTCCATTCTCCATCTAAAATGCTTCTGTGGCCCCTTCTCCATAATTTTCTAGTACTTCTCCAATTTCCTTATAAAATACCAATTGTGGCATATGAGTATCCTTAACCATTGTGGCTGTGAGTCATAGAGCAGTTAGAATAGCTATTTGTGTTCTCACCACTACAGCAGAGGTTCAGTTGTTCATTTCTAGTATCCTGTTGAGGTGGGTTGACCTTGGCTTGCTGCCTGTCACCCACCCAGCCACAGTCACTACACCTCTTCAGAAGGACAAGGGAGGAAAGTAAGATGAAAATGCTTGTAGGCAGAGATAGAGGGGGATTGCTCACCCTGTAACAGTCAAAACGGACTTGACTGGGGAAAACTAATTTAATTTATTGACTGAGTGGTGCAAAGAGGATAAAGAATGAGGGTTGCAGTCAGTTATAATGGCTCCTCTCTGACAGTCCTTCCTCTGCACACTTTTGCTCAGCTCCAGTGCAGGCGTTTCTCACGGGCTGCAGCTTACTTCAGGGAACATCCATCTGATCCCACCATGAGCTCTCTAGGGCTGCAGGGGCAACTATGCTCGGGCACTTGCAGCCCCTCCTTTTCTCTACTGGGTGCCTGCAGGACTGTTCCTGACCCTGCTCCCATCAGCCCTCCCTGCCGTGTGCTGTGTGTCCTCCCTTCCCTAAGCTGTCCCTGAGGTGCCCCAGGGTGGCTGCTGAGCCCATCCATGTGTCCAACACAGGTAAGCCCATGCCTTGCGTCACACAGCAGTCCCACAGCCTCCTAACTGCACCTCAACACCTGTACCCCAGCACACCTACACTACTACTCAGAGCTGCTGCTTTCTAGGTATCTCACTGCCTCTCTCTCCCTCTCCAAATGCATGCCCAACATTTCTTGTTTCTCAGAGAATACAGCTTTGCACTTAGCAATGTAAAATGAATTTTCACATCTGCAGATTAACAAAAGATCCAAATTCATGTACAACTATCCTGTCCTCAATATGTCTTAATCACCCTTGCGGGACCCCAGAATAGTTATGGCAGAAGTTTATAATGTGAAAGTAAATGCAAAGCGAAGATTACAGTTCAAGTAATGCCATTTATGTTCCCTCAGATTACAGAAATAGCAAAAATATTTCCATTACAAATCATGCTCGCAATTTTTTCCACTCCATCAAGAAAGGAAACTTTCTTGTTGGACTTTTAGAAAAGTAAAACAGAGCAAACTGCTAAAAGAGCCCTGAGGAGAGCAGAAGAGGGAACCCCTCTTCTCCCCCATCACCTCCCCAGGTAACGGCTGCCCCTGCACCTACGCACACAGCCCATCTCTCTGAGTTTGTCTAAGCTTGGCCTAAAATAAAGGCTGAAATAATTCTCCTTTACATCTATTAAGCTCTATTTAAGTTTATGGAAATAAAACTAGCTTTTACTTTTACCCAAACCATGCTGTTTCTAGAACAGTTAAAAAAAAAAAAAAAAAAAGTGTCCTATAAGCCAGTATGTAAAAAATCACGCTACCTACTGAAATAACATCTTCCTTCACATTTTCATGGTAGGTGGAACATCTTGTTTTGAGGCGCTGACTTCAGCTAAACTTGAGTAGGATGCATTTCTAGTCCCTAAGCATGTGGGTAAAGCCATTTATAAATTACTGGCACATCAGCCTTCTGTCTGCACACGGAAAAACCTGAACACTGTATGACATTCACCATTTCCTAAACTTGAAAACTCTCTCTCCTCTTTAAGACAGTGGTCATGAAGCTCACAGACCTGTTTTAAGTATTCATGATCTAGAATACACAATAGGGAATAATGTTTTATGACTTCTGGAGCAAGATCATGTACTTACTTATTTCTGTGGAAGTTATCATGAAATTACTCTGTGTACTTTGCACTGGGAACTTGCAATGGCACCAAGTCTGTTTATTTCCTCCTGGATCAAGGGAATTACAGCATACACAACAAATCTGGTATGTTACAAGTACAAAATATTTTGTGAGGAAAAAAAAGGAAAAAAATCTTACTCAGCATGCACAAAGCCTTCCTCGTCACACACAAACCACACATACACACTCCTCTTCAAGAAACACTGAAGTCTGAACATTAAGGTGGTGCAGCGGCAGCTGATGATCAAAACCCGAACAAGCAGGAGAGGTCTTTAAAGCTAGAGCATTTCTTCCTTAAAATGCCCTTTTAAAAAAGTTTCTGCCAATTATTCAGAATCCAATACTCAAGCATTGGATTTTAATTCACCATATGAAGAGCAATAGAGAAAAGGTGACTTTACTGTACTACCAAACTTTTTTTTAATTCCTCAAATGCTTTTATACACAGACTGAAAGACAAAAAAAAAACAAACCAACAACAACCAAAACTCCAAAACTCTATTCTTACTTGGGAGTAACTTGTTTGCAACTAGGCCCACAAAATGCAGTTTCCGTTTAATAATCATGCAGCTGTAAACTGACAAGAGCTGGAGGAATCATCAAGGAAGAGCGCATTAGTCAAACCAAATCAAAGGAAACTGTGGTGCCTGGAGGAAATTACATGAGAACAGAATCAAAACAAAGTAATAAGTACAAGAGAAAACGTAGTCTTGTAGTATTTATTTTGCCAAGTTCTAAGTAGTAGGTGGCCAAGAACAAAGCTGAACAAAGGATTTCAGAGGATACTGAGAGCTTAGGAAGTCCAATGTCCCAAGAACAAAGAGATAACACAGACAGTTCTCTTACAGTACTCCCCAACAGAGAACAGGAAGACAACCATTATGTACTCAAATGACACCTTGTGTATTGTCAGGGTCACAACATTCACATGTCATTTGGTGCTTATGTTGCCATTTTGTTTTCCTAAGTGAAGTAGCCCATAGATGGCATAGTCTGTAAGTGGGAGACAGGAGAGAAGAAGCTACCTAACTTCAGATAGAATTAATCACCTCAGAATACGCTAACTCCCATTCTCCTTTCTAGTGTAAGATGCAGTCACTACAACCAATAGGCTACCCATCATCTTGTTCATGGTGGTGCTGGCAGGCCGGGCAACTGCAGTGTGCCAGGGCTGAGGCCTACCACTCTTCCTGGACACATTGCTGTCACCAGAGGAGTGTTTAAGCAGCTTTTGTCTTTCATCAGTTTGCATGATGAATGCTAGCCTTCAGTAAACGTGCTGGAAAGAGCTTGGGACTATTGACAGACTGCAACTGCAGGAATCTCCACGGTGTTTGCCAGAGTCCCCAGCCAGTGATTTATGAACCAAAACGTAGCCTAGCCTGGACTGTATACAAACAGCCCCATTAAGGAAATGTAACAAACATGGCATTAAGAGTTCAAACTCTGGACAAGGGCTAGAAGAAATTAACACACATCATGGAAAAAAAAGAAAAAGCTCAACTTAAATCTTTCATTTATCTTGAATATTCTTGAACTGTAATAATAAGAATAGAACAGGATTTACTTTAGGAAAGCTTATGTGTTTTACAAAAAAACCCCAAAAACAAACAAACAAAAAAACCCCAAAAACTACACTGCATACCTTCAGCCACATATAACAAATAAGAGAGTAGTCTCATTTGCAGGGGAGGCTATAGAGTCCATCTAAATCCAGATGCAGACAGTAAGTTTGTATTTTATTAAGCATGATGTGGCTATACAAAGCACAGCAACCCAAGGAAGAATGCACATTTTGGGGCTGACAAACTAACGGGGTATAAAAAAACCCAAAAGCCATCCCTTCACTTATGTGGTGGTAGCTGTCAGCAGCTTTTATAATGTTTTGGAAACTGCTGGACTTAACTACAGTAAGTTTTAGTCATTCAGGCACCAGAGCTGGTGGTAATACACACAGCTCCTGAGAGTATCTTAACATTCTATGAAATATGGGGCAAGATATTAAACAATCTTCTTGGCTAATTAGGACACAGTCCATACAGATGTTTTTAATCAAGAAAAAAAAACCTAGGGATCCCACATCACGTACATGTGTTATCCATGCTTCAGTGGCAAACGGGATATTTTTCTACAAGTTTGAAGAAACTGCTTTTAACTAAATTAAGGCTTTAACACTTTATTAAGAAAAACTGTTCCTCAATAAGACACAGCGCTTGTTTCTCGGTACTACAAAGAAGTTGTTTAAGTTGTATCTGTGCTGCTACAGTTTCAAGCTGAGGAAAAGACATACCGCTACTTATTTTCAGTAAACAGTACTAGAAATGCAGTATCTTGATTATGACTCTTGGGAATGACCGGTACAGAAAAAGCAGCAGCCTTTTAGATACTCAGAAGAAACAAAGGATAAGGGGATTGGGGGAAAAAAAAAATCCTAGGCAGAGTAATACAGCCTAACTTCTATACTTCAGCATAGCCTATGAATTCCAAAAGGAAGTGTATTTTCCGTAACTAGATCAATAATCTCAAGAAGAACTTTGGAAGGTACTTCCATTTGTGCATGTAGATACCTGTTAGCTTTCCCTCATTCTCCCTGATCCCCTTTCCTATAAGCCTCCTCCTAATTTCTGACAAAACTCTTATTTGTGAAGAAATTGACTAGTTTTTCAAAGCATGGGAAGGAAAAAAAAAAAAAAAAGCAGCTAAATCCAACATTTGGTTTGGCTTCTCTTTTGGAAGAGAAGCTATTACAAAACTACAATTCCAACTCCAGAGCTGAGTAATAATCTTACATGCAAAAACTGACCTTTCCTCCGTTCCCCCAGAAACCCAAAAAAGTTCCCCCAAACCCAAAGGCATTTTCCCCGACAGACCAGGCTCAGAGCCACGCACAATAGATTAGTCCTTCCCTCTGCCTGCTCTCCTGAGCAAAGCCATTCATTTGAAGCTTCTAACAAGGCCAGCATCCAGATGGTAGGGTAGTTAGAAATACAGCATGCACAAACATTACATGTCTTGCCGAGTTAGTCATCAGGCACTCTCTTCACTCTATTTCATTAAAAGATCTCAAATAAAGAGCAAAGGTACTCAAATTCTGAAAAGAAAAATTCTGCAGATACCCAAGTGAGGTATAACAGTCAGACTTTATAGTACCCTACCTGCAAAACCTCTTTTACATCAAAGGAAAGTGTACTTTAGGCTGATTTCTCAAAACAGACAGAGTAGTAGGCAGAAGAAAACTTAGGTTAAAGTGACAGAATTTAGACGGCCAAGCTGCTCAATTTCAGTGTTTCTCTTGGATTTACTACTTATTGCACATTTAGAGGGCTAAAAACAAACAAACAAACAACAAAAACGAAGACGTAAGAAGTACTATGTAGCATAAAAATAAAAACTACAGCAATTCTTCACATTCATTTGTTAGAGGAAGTATGTTTTTAATCAGTCGGCAACTCTGCCTTTGTGATGGAAATCATGTGAGAAGCAGCTCAGAGAACCATACTACATCCAGCTGGGAGCTGCTCCCTAGGGGAGACCAGAAGCTTTGTCAGCGTGACTAAGAGCAGGATTTCTACCTGTATTGAAAGCTGGTGTTGGATGGTCTGAAGAGCTCTCAGTCTCACAGGGGTGAAAAAGCTCTTTTGTTGTATTGCCTCAATTACAGAACAGACTGGAAAAGCAGTTCTCATTCACGATGCCAGCCCAGGGATGGTTTAATGCTTGGCTTTGTGTCTGTGCTGTTCAGTGCAAACTGAAAGGCCAGCACACCAGCTGATGTTGCCTTTACTTTTACTTTCAAGATATTTTTTCGCTTAACTTGAAGGTCAGGAATAACAAGAGTACAGTTTTCAATTATCTTTAGTTAGCAGAAGCAGTCCTGAGAGTTTAGGATCACATTCATGATCACTTTGGAGCACAGCCCCAAGGACGGCAGGCTGGCAAGGCAGAATTGGAAGTGCCTGTAGAGGAGAAAGTAGGGAATAAAAACAAGTGGCATGGGACAAGAGAGGAAGAGATTATTTAGGTCAGCCTTTATGAAGAAACTGAACACCAAAGTAAATGAATTCCAGAGAATACCAAACCACCTCCAAATTGCTTTCAGTAGTCCCAACACAGATTACTGTGTGACAAGGTGTGGAAAATTAGAATGTATATGCTTTCAGAGATACGTTATTAACCACATAACTATTTACGGCTCTCGTTTTCACAGCGGTCCCAAAGACTCCTGCCTCCAAGGCCTGCTGCCCAGCGCCCGCCCGGCTGCGCACTCGGGTTGCCACAGCAACGCAGCAGCGGCTCAATGCAGCCTGCAGGCACGGGAAGGCCCGGTGCTGCGCCCACTGCAGCAGGCATCAGGATGCTGAAGGCTTGTGTTCTGCGCCACTGTGTTTCAAAAGACCCTTAGAAGAGACATCCACTCCCACAGCCTCTTGGCTGCTGCTGTCCCACGCACCTCATGTAGCGCACGGCAGCAGTGAGCTGAAGAAATAGGTTCAACAATTCAGCAAAACACTTGTCCGTTCAAATACCTAGAGAAATTCTCATAGTGTGATTACCGGACTCACAGAACAAAGCCAAGTCCCCACTGCAAACCAGCATGTCCCTCTGAAGTCAACAGTACCAGGCTGATTTACATCAACTGTAAAATCAGCCCTAAAACACAAGGGAGCTGGGAAACAAGAGAAAACAAACAACTCCCTCAAAAAAGCCACACAACCATTTGGGCTCTCAGCTCAAGACAGAAGTTCCATGCTAGACTTCAGAGGTCTACACAATGCTTAAGTGACTTTTGTTGGGACTGCCAAGTAATTTCAAAAGGATAAATGCTTTCAAGAAGGTGGGTCATTTATAAACCTACAAATACACATCTAAAAAAGCCTGAAAACAGATTCAGTTTACTTTCCAGCTGCATCAACCAGTCACGATTCCAGTAAACACCAGGTAGAACTGGAGTACCTGCTTGCTCAGAACTAGAGGAGTAACTGAACTCCCTGATGGAAAGGTCCTGTTTCCAGATCCTAGGAAAAACATCAGGTCTCTAGGATTTCAGATCTTGGAAGCAAATACATTGTTCCAGTGAGGGAATGTCATCCATTTAAACTAGAACCAAATTTCCCCTTCATCCTTCAGTCCCTGCTCAGGTTTAAAGCATTTTTTTCACATAGAACTTTTCAATCTCTTCTTGACTAATCTAAGCATTTCTACAAAGCACTTTCACTGCAGAAGATGAGTACCTATTCAGATCTGTCTTCTAAAGGTAAATGAGTTCCAAACTAGCCATAATTGGGCACTGCAAAGAGATCCACAGTAACTGGTACAATTGCTAATTCGACCAACTACATCCAAATGTCTCATTGTCAGAAAAATTTAAAAATCAAAATCAAGCCAGCATTGCCACCTTATATTCTCCACTGAAGGAAATGATCAATCTGAATTCTGGTAGCTTAAAAATATATATATATCACTGTTTCAGAAGCAGACATTCACCTGGAATATACTTTTGTACTAATGTGGAATAGATGCAAGAACAACTCCAAGTGGTGAGTTTTTAAAGAGGGCTTCCTTCCATTCAACTTCTGACTTTGGGACAAACTATGACTTCATTCTAGCTAGGGTGTCTGTTAAACAAAAGTGTGTATATACAAAGAATATTTCCAAAACCAGCAGGATATTCTTTAAACGGAAATGTTGGGTTTGCATAATGCTTTGTGAACTTAGGATTTCTGAGGAGACATTTTCAACAGCTGAGGATGAGGTGTCACTTGACCGACTTTCAATTGAACCGTGAATTTTAGGACTACATCTTGTTAGTGATCAGAAGCACTGGACTATATATCCCACCTTTTCTCCTCACAATGCTACAGACCAGTTTCTTTGCTAATATGAGCTGCAAGTACAATGACCGCTTCTCTCCCAGCCAAAGGATATGGTGAACTCTTCCAAATCATCTGCACATAGTTTGCCAAATTAGCTCATCCCACTTTCATTCACACACAATCCCTTAATACTGCCAAGTTTGCTCGACAGTCTCCTGCCAGAAGCAGCTAACAGTTATGTTTGATGGCTATTACTTTCAATCAATATTGTGGTTTACAGTACAAATGCATGTATATAATGTATCAAGAAGAGCTAGAACAAACAGAAGATGTTTTGCATGCTGGAAAGTGGAGGGTGATTAAAAGAAATCCTCCGGAAGGTAGAGCTAGGAACAATAGGTCACAGTATAATAGGTGCCAAATTTTCCTCAAAGGGAATGAAGAGGGTAATAATAATAATAATCACTGTAACATCTTTATCCCATTAGAAGCTACACAAGCAAAAAAACATATGGGTATTCAGATTAGAAAACATTAGAAGAGCAACACTGCAACGTTACACAGGAAACAGGAATAAACAGAGCAGCTCTGTGCTGTATTTATTTTTAAAATCAAGTGTACATGTTAACTCAGTGATCATCACAGCTTTCCAACAGAAGAGATATGTCAGGAGCCACATTCTTGAGAATAGTTGGGAAAGGTTAGCTAACAAGCAATTCAGCTGCTTTGCATCAGAAGGGCAAGCTTTGGAAGCAACCTAACATTCACAATTCACTAGTTCGAAGCTTCACGTAACATGACTTGATTATCTTGTCAGCAGATATTTAAACTAAGAAAGCACCAGCTGTTTCACTGCCACAAGAGTGAAATGAAAAAAAATGTCACCAATTCTGTAACACCGTAACATAAAAAAAAATAATAATAAAATCCTGGGGAGAGAAAAATTGCATGGAAGACAAATAATCTTGTCAGAATCAAATAGCCAATCTTGTCATAATTTAGAAACAAAACTAATTCCTATTTCAATGTGCTCCTGGTAGTCATTATTATTATTTTTTAAGCCACTAGATATTTTTAGAATTAAAAAAATAAAATCTTTTTAATGATTTAATCTCCTAGCCCACCTTTTCAAGTGCAGTTTGAAAGATCCTTAGAAGTCTGATAGTTAAAACTATATAGAATATGTAAGATACACTATTCACGTAAGATATATATCATTAAAACTCATGTATTACACTTCTAAAATGCTTGCTAGAATCAATGGATTAACACATTTCATGAAATCATGACTTCCAGATAGACATATACGCTTTTTTAAACTACTGTTTTGTTACCTGCTTTGCCTAATTCTGACTTTTTTCTCTTTATCACCAACTGTTCATGAGATATGGATATTTTATGAATTTGCATGACTCTTTTTGCTTAAACTTAAATTTCCTTTAGAAATAAGACTAAATAATAGCACTTGGTAGAACTCAATTCAGGTTAACTAATTTCAGCTTAAGGATTTCTTTTTGAGAAAGGTATCTGAAGAACTGTTTAAGGACTACGCTGGCATAAAGCTTATACAGGCAGATGCACATCAGAATAAGCACTGTGATCACATGGAATCGAAACAACAACAAAAAAATCTTCAGAGTTCAGATCTGAAGCCGCATAACAATCTACATTAGTAAGAAGAGGATCTGACGTATTTACATATTTATTTCCACTGTTGTTGCAGGTCTGCTCATCTTGCATCAAGACTGTATGGTACCAAGCTAGCATCAGCAGAGTTAGGAATGGTCAAGAAGCCAAGAAAGGGAACAAGATGGTTTGTTGAATAATAGATAGTTACCTGCATTCCTCTCCTATAAGAGGAACTCATTGCCTTCTAAGTTTAGCTGAAAGCACACTTGTTAAAAGAAGCCTATAAGCTTTTATGCTTGATGTTTGAGTGCCAAGTTATGTTTTATGGCAGCTAAGGACCAGGTCCCTTACAAGGCAAAATGAGTTACTCTTTCACATATGCACACACACACACACACACACAAAAGAGTACCCACTTTAGGGCTGACAGATATGCAACTCCTTTATAGCCAAGTCTACATATACCCTCCACTTAACCAGTTAGCCAAGCCCCTTGATGCATTTATCTGCAGGAGCTTTTTCAGATACCATCTGCCCACCTTTCACATTTTCCATCCCAAAGTAAGAGGCAGCTAAAGGTCATGAATTATCTGCTCTTCAGTCAGCACAAATAAGAATTTAAAGCAATCAGATTTCATACCACATTTCCGCTTTTAAGACTTCGCCCATATGCACAAGGCTCCAAAAAACTACAGGGATTCAAATGCAGCATTCAGCAGCAAAATAATGCTGTAATTTTTTCTTCTTCTTCTGATTTTCAAATGATTAGTCTCATCCCCAAACTGAAGAGTAAACCTTAGGTTACTAACCTGTTTACACTGGATATACAATTGTAAATAATATGCCTGTAAGCAGGGCTACCAGAACTCAAGCCTACTTTTATACGCACATATTGGACACTGTTCTATTGATACTATGTATTGTCTTATTCTCCTTGTATTCATGCAACATGAAATAATTCAGTTTCAAAAGAAAGACAAATTCCTCCCTACCCCCTGCTGTATTTTGTTCAATGCTTCTAACTTCTAATCTCTGCTGGAAGCCACAGATATCTCATTGCTCCAGTAACAGACAGAAGATCTGCTCACTACCCAGCCTACTCCCCCACACTGCTCTTCTGATCTGTGAGGGAAAAAAAAGAATTAAAAAAAGCACACACACTGACATACAATTGTTAAAAGTGCCAGTAAGATCCAAACTTTCCCCAATAACTAGATGAAATTAAGAACTGTTGTGTTCACCATTTTATCAAATGCTAGGCTAGTCATAAAGACTGTTCTCAGCTTTCGGAAGTAGGTAAAACAATGTTTTTGTTTAAGTAGACTTTGTTACATAGATATTCCGTTCAAATGCATTAACAGTAAACAAAGTATCTGCCTTAAACATTAATGACATTCTTGTAAAAAAAAAAAAAAAAGACTATGTTATAAGGTAAGGAAAACAAAACGAAACGACTTTCTGCACTGCCTTATTGTTCCCTAAAGGGCATGGAGTTTGCTTTAACTCCACAGAAACACTCTGCACCTGCAAGTCTCTCAGCTGTATATATGAGAACTGGCCATGCCCACTTCTCTATTTATATATCTTGCAAAAAGTTTGCATAAGCTTAAAATAAGTTTGAATGCTTATAAACAGACATCACTTCCTTATTCTCTCACAGAAGTTAGCATGTTCTTCCAATGGCAATTTATGTTAGAAAGCCAGTACATACTGCAAAATCTAGACATGGCCTCAGAAGCAAAGCTTTTGCTTCCCCCTTCTCAAAAAAGGGGGCTAAAAACCTGAACACAGCTGTAAAGTGAAGAGCAACTGTGTGCACTATTAGAGAGTTGAGGACTCAGCTAGAGATATAACTGGAACGCAAATTCATTAAGAGTCATAGCAGCAGGAGCTGAAAACAGTTTTTAGTCACTATCTCTATATACGCTGCTGATTCCATATAGAAAAACAGCTTTCCCAGATGACTCTGATGCCCCAGAACATTATTTACTGAAAGGCTCAAAACCAAGTACATTAAGTTCTGGAAGAACCCCTGAGCCATCCCTTCAACAGTGTTTAAACCAAACAGATAGAGAAGAATTGCATCTACTTCTTATGCTTAATACATTTCAGGAGACTTCTTTATCAACTAGTACTGTTTGAATCAAGTTACGTCCAGGATGTAGATCTTATACAGAAAAGGAGAAAAAAAGAAAAAAAAAAAGTAGTTGACTTAAATTGGAATTATGTGAAGGCCTCTTAAGACTGTATGGCAAGAAGCAAAACCTTATGCTAACACAGCCCCAAGCATTGCTTCACAATGTCTAAGCATACTTTCACTACCGCATGCATCTGCTTACTACTCTATACCTCCTATTCCAGGCAGAAACTGTTGATATTACCAGTGACACTGGAGTCCTTGAATTTGTCAGCTTTACTAGTCACTCCAATACCACAAAAACAGCACCTTAAAAATATTATGGGCTCTTACAACTACCACGCTGTCCCAATTTCCCTCTTCCTTTTCTACATTTTCAACTGCTCTATTCAATATATAAAAATTGATTTCCTTCAAAATTGATTTACTTTCAGGACTTTCTCAAATGATTACAACATATGTGCACATTAGTAAACCACATTACACCTGGGAGGAACATTACCTTAGTCAGCTGAAAGTAGCAGTGACATTCACTGCAGGATATAAAGAAAACCTCAAATACTGACTGAAAATAAAAGATTTTCATTTCATTCATTCACATACAAATATTCACTGGCATTTAAATGGAAAACTATTAAGTCCTCTCATAAGATGAAGACCTTTTTGACATAAACTCTTTCCAATAGCTAAGCATCGGAATTTATGTGGACATCAGAGTAGAAGGGAAAAAAAAATAAAATAAAAACACCCCTTCACCTTCTACTGAGAGCTCTATAACATATGCTCAGTCTTTAAAGAAAAGCAGAGCCACATTTCTGAATAGCACTAAACAGATACAAATGATGCCTTGCTTTGATATTCTGCAACTTGTGTTCTAGAATCCTCTTCTACTTAACTATTCCCAAATAAGTTAAGTGTTGCAAATATCTGAAATGAGCTTAAGATGCTTACGTGTAGTACAAGTCACTGATCAGTTATAATCTTCTATGTCTCAAGCAATGAAATACGTGCTTATTACTAAAATTTCTAAATCAAGACTTAGAAGTCTTAATTGACAAGACATCATGTTAACATTTGTTTAATCCAGCTCCATTTAAAGAGTGTTCAGTCACTGTTAGAAAGCATGTTTCTGACTTAGAGTGCCACTGAGCGCTGTCATAAAAACTTCTCCATTACTATCGGGGCAAGCTGCCTTCCCAGATACAGACATACCACCCATTGTCATTAAATACACGGGACAGCCTGCTTGAAGCCCAGTTTTGGAACTGCTCACCACCAGTAGTCCAAACAGTACCAAAGTTGCCCTGATGCCTTGTCATGCTGCCAAAAATCTCTATCAGAGCCATGAATTTAAGAGAGATATTCTCATCTTCATGATTGACCAGCTTAAAGACTGGGAGAAGGGGCAGAAAAATCAGTTTCAATGGCTGGTAGTCCACATTTACTTTTGTAAGCCATTTCACAGAAACAGGGTGCTGAATCACAAAACCTAGCCATAACATAAACGCACCTACACAGTCCACAGTCTAAAATGTATTATTCAAAACGATGTGGTTTTGCTGCTTTTTTTTTTTTTTTTTTTTTTTTTTTTTTTTGCCAGCAGAGCTACTAAAAAGCTTGAGTTATGAACCAGGGCCTCCCAGAGACAGGTACTGTTCATACACTGAAGTGAGAAGTTGCTGTCTAACTCATGTAATATTTATTCAAGCTCTGTTTTTCTGTGCAGCTCTCCCTTATATGTTTACAAGTATGACAGGCATGAACACTTTTCCAACTCCAACCTAGTCAACCAAGTCCTGTCAGCACCCACGAGTCCTTAGCTTGCTGCCCCCAAGAATTTCTCCCAATTCGTACTGAGCACTCTGGGATAACTTACCTAGTCATTTTAGTTATGAAT
>JANHGO010000072.1:37894529-37932701 GCA_024606505.1 Aquila spilogaster | reverse complement strand
AGGTTACATGCACACACAGAACCAAAAGTTCCAGTGTTTCTCTAAATTAAACATATGCAGAAAAGCCCAAGGTCATGAACAAGACCAGCACATCTTGCAAGCTCTACAAACTAACAAAATCGCTGTGCTTTTATTTTATTTCTCAACCTTCATTTATTGTGTACAAGGTACCAGAGACCCATATTTACTTCAACACATAAAGCTGAGGTAAGTCCTTTTCAGAACATATAAACAGAAATGCCACTTCTGAAAAGAATACAAATAATTTAAAATATACAGCTGCATTTATATTTTATGTATATAAAAATTGCTGCATTATTCATACCTCCAGGTCTACAGAAGGCTTCCAAAACGTCTTTGTAGGATAGGAGTGCAGAGCTTAGAGTAGTTTGGGGAAGGTTATATTTGAATGTAATTTCATTTTTTAAAAACGTCAAGGAATGTGCAGTGCCATTTTTCTTAGTCTTGAGTTTTATTATATTTAACTTCATTAAAAAGGTAACTAATCATCGACAATTTTATTAAGAAATGCTTTTTTTTCCCCTTGGGGAAGAATTCTTTTCCTCAAAAAGAGAGCTGTTCACTATGAAGAGTCAACAGCATTCTCTTTCAGTCATTTTCCTAATGTTATTCCCCCCAAAAGAGTTGATATCTATGCTAGAGAGTGACATGTTAAACCATCAGTCTAAGTTTGTAGTACTGTACCTGTAAATTCACCATTGTAGTACACAAATGAGACTCCTTGAGACTGGATTTTCTTCCATTCTATTCTTAAGCTCATCCCTTTTGAAAATTTGTGCTTGCAACTAAGAATAGCCTCTGGGGGGGGAGAGGGGGAAGAACATGAAAGAGAAAATTAGAGACTTTAGCATTGTGTTTGGTACACATTCAGGCTCCATGAAATTAATATTCCCCCTTTAAAAGAACTTGAGCAGTCAGCAAGGGCCATATCTACTTCTCAAAGTGATGTCATCAGACCTTCTCCAGATTTACATAAAGACAATGGGGAAACAGAAACTAGTAATTTTCCCATACTTCAGTGGCCTTTGGATCAAACTTCAGATGTTGGGGACTAGATATTCCCATGTTGGATGGGCACAGATTCTGTATTACTACCCTCATTTTAGGTTTAAATATTTTCATCAGTGAGCAGACCACCATTAAAAAAGGACTCTGACCCTGTTATCAGCAATATTTTGTGAATTACCATTCTGAATTCAGTATCAATAGTTTAACTGTTTAAATGTGTAACTTAATGCAGATGGAAAACATACCAGTAAGACGGTTAAATATTCTCCTACGTAACTTATGTATTTAGTTACAATTTCACATTAGTTATTGTTAGGGTATGTGGAAGGTGAGGGTCTGCTTCATTAAGGTTTCCCAATCAAGGACCTTTTCAATGCAAAAGTGGTAACAAGTAAAGGGGGCAGTAACAAACAAAAACACAGAGACACAAACATGACAGACAGGGACTAACAGAGACAATGACAAAGACCATCAGTCTCCAAACACACTAATCAGACTGTGGTGTGGGCAACTGGAGCGAGTGAGAGACTCTGCATCAGTAGCTGGAGGGGCCTCAGATGTTGGGAGTGTGTGTTGGTGAGTCTCACAGCACGTGTCCCTGGAATGCTAGCTTGAGTAAACTTAGGGCCACCAACTGGGGGTGTAGGCACCCCTGGGCTTGTGGTGCTGGCTTCTGGAAGTGGGGGTGTGTGGTGCGTGTGCAGCGTTTGTATCTTCCCTAAACCTGGTGTGCCTGGAGGTGTAATTCACTAGCAAACTTCAAGCTGGGTGAGCTGATGAGTAGGGCAGGGGTAGCAGACGGGCAAAGGGGCTGTTATGGTACTCAGGGGATCCAAGAACACGCTTGTGCATCTATAGAGTGTTGTGTGAGGTCTTTCACCACTGAACTTCAATCTCCACCAGCCAGAGAAGAGGAAGGAAGCTCAGCTGTCTATGCTTTATGTGAGCCTAGGCAGCATTATACATGGGTGCTGTTGAAGGCAGCACCTTGTCTGTGGCAGTCTGTGTAGCTGGCAGTGCCAGTGTTGCGAGTGTGAGTGTGTGTGGGTGTGCACACACACGCGTGCATCCCTGAGACACACATGCAGCCTTGCTACTGGTTGAACCTGCAAACAGGAGGAAAGCAGCAGCTGTGTCCATCGGCCTGGGATAAAGACCCCCAGGTCTCCAGGCGCACTGGGCTGGGCTCCAGTGGCCAGGAAGAAGGAACCCCCAGGCCTCTGGAGCTGCTGGTGGCAGAGGCTGCTCATAACATCCCTTGGCAGTTACCTCTTATTTCTGTTGAGTTCTTGAGAAAAGAAAGTTCATACAATTGTTCACTTTCTGTTTGTCCACTCAAGTTTCCCTGACTTATGTATAGTGGGCATCACCAACCAAATTTCACAGAGAGGCTGAGATTTCAAGTAACTGATTATTGCTAAAGTTGCCATAACTGGGTAGGAAACAAACCAAAATTAGTGCTCCTAATGAGGAACAGGTCATACTGGGAGCTCAACTGTTCTTTTTTCCTCCCTTACAGCAGGACATCAGCATACACCATCACTAATATGTAGCTTGCATCATAGTAATTGTGGTCTATGGTCAAGCCTATAGTTATTATGGGGGAACTAAAGAGGGAGAGAAGACATTACAAACTGTATAGGTGAGTTTTTGGGACAAACTCAGTGTTTCAGTAGTTCCATTGTGCATGGAACAGCATGCTGAAATATATATATACTTTTTTACTTTTTTTTTTTTCCCCAGTACATAACTCTTAAGTCAAGGTATTAATAAGAACTGTTGGGAGACAACATCAGAGGAAAGAATCCAACCACACATCTGACTGGCTCCAAATCTATTAATGAAGTAAAATTTAGTATCTCCCAGAAATTTCTGTAAAAGAAACAAATACAGTATTGGTCTTGCCACCTTTAGGCTGCTTATCTTCCAATATAGGTCAGAGTATCAAGGATCAAAAGCCTTTACAGTTTTGGCCATGCCTATCTAGCTTTCAGGAGACAAACATCCACTGCTCAAACATACAGTCAATCTGCATTTACCAGCAGGCTTGCTTCCAGTCTCAGCAAACAAGGCTGAAGGGCAATTAAGAGCTAATGACAGATCTACCCACTCACCCTTTAGAGTCTGATTTCCCAGGTCTGTTCTGTAGGGAAACAAAAAGCTTCCAAGGGGCCATACTGGTAGCCTTGGTGATCTCTCATAGGCGAAAAAATGTCCAGACTCGAAAGAAAAATTGAGGCAGGAGGGCATTCTTTGCCAGAAACATGTTGCATACACACTGGCTGCTTCGAAAAACATGCTGTGCCCTCAGGAAGCCCGAGGTTCCTGACTTCAGGTTGAGTGGATGGGTGGAGGCTTCCTGAATCTTAAGATTTGCTAAAGTTTCCTTTCCATTTTGTTTTTGTATCTTTCTAACAAAGAAAAACCATCATTCAAGCCCAACTTGCTTTTGCTACTGACCTTGTGACAGTTGGCTGGTCTTATGAGCTGGTCTATAGTAGTTGACATAGAGACGGCTCAGCTGAAGTGTTCTCAGCTGAACAAGTCACCTCCGTCTTGAATGAGCTGCCCCTTTCTTGCATGCCACATTTTTTCATTTCAGAAAAAGCTAGCATCGATGCCCTCCCACTAATCTTATTTGGAGAAAGGGAACAGAATGGAAGAAAGGGAGTGCATGCAGATACAACATAATAAAACCCTCCTTAGTTATAGTTCCCCTCTCCTGCTTTTTCCCATACTAAACTCTGACAGGCTTGGTGCCATGACCACTTCCCTGGGGAGCCTGTTCCAGTGACTGACCACCCTCCTCTACAGTAACAGGAGTTGGAGAAGAAAAGGAAAATGCATTTCAGATCAGCTGCATTCAGCTGAAGAGCTACATCTATCAGCCCCTGCCATTTGCTTAGTGCTGCTACACAAAAAGAACTCAGCATGGCATCTGAGCTATGTTAAACTGATCTCACTCTATCATAAACTGATAACAAAAGAACAAAATGCAAGCCATATATCATATAAAAAGACAGAACCTAATCAAGCTTTAATACGACCTGAAGAGCTTCTCTCTCCTCTTGCCTGTCCTGAGCTCTAAATGTATTAAGAGTTTCTTCCCCCAAAATTACAAGAATACTTGACAGGAGCCCAGCTAACAGCTTTAGAGACCTCCAAAATATTTTATTATTACCTCAAAACAGATGAATAAAACCTAAAGTTCAGCAAACAGTTCTTTCAGTTCCCAAATTCCCATCTCTCTCCATTCCAACCAAACCCAACAAACAAACAAAACCCGCCACATATCTCATCTACACACTACTAGGATCCCTTTCTCATCTACCCAGCAAACATCAGGTTTTTCTCCCTGCCTCCTTAACTTCTCTAGCAAATTATTGGAAGTCATTTGTCATTTTACATATGACATATACATATATAAACAGCCATTATCGTTACTAACAATTAAAAATAGCCATTAAATTATAGTTATTGACAACTAGCTGACTTACAGTTGTTCTCTCTCTAGTCCCTCACTTCTCTGTCTTGTAAGTTAATTAATGCTTCTCCTTTCTATCAGTTCCCATCATTTTGGGTGCAAGAAAACCAGGCAGAATTTACAGAGTGAGCTACCAGGACTCACAAACAAGTCATAGAATCACAGAATAGGTGAGGTTGAAATGGACCTCTGGGGAGCGTCTAGTCCAAGCCCACATCAACTAAGAGAAAACGGGGACAAGACCAAGATTACACAAAGACTCAATGGAGAGAGTAGAAGCAGGACCCTTCAGGAAAGAGGAAGACAATCTTAACAGCTGCACAGCTTCTGTGTACATAGTTTGCGTGTATTGTGTATATATTAAAAATAATCACAGCAATGCCCATACAGTACCCTTAAACTCCTCTGCTTTTACGTTTTTGTTATCCGTTTCAATGGAAATTCCAGACACTCTACAATCTGCAAGGGGACAGAAAAAAAAAAGACAATTCAGCAATAAACACTTGTAATTCCATATGTGCTTCACAGCTACAAGCAACATTTTCAAGACCTCCTTACACTGGACAGATTAGATATTGTCTGCTAGACAGAGCACGGTACTAAGAGCTAGACCAGGGCTGGCCATGTAGGTGGCCTTGAACAATTCATCTTTTCCTCTCCATGCCCTGGCACCTGTAAAAACCAGTAATATTTCTCTTTTACAATAGCATGATAATATTTACATGTGAGAAGTTCTATATAAACAGTAGGTGTTGTTTTACACTAGGGTAATGTCTCAGCCTGTTTCTAATTGGGGAGACTTGTATTAATCCGTCAGTGTATTTTCCATTGTATTCCTATTACAAGGCAGGCATGTTTACTGGAGAATACCATGTACAGCTTCTACAGGGTAAAAAAATGCATGCAGTAATTGGCGGTTACCTCAAATTCTTGTTGAAATGAGAGGGAAAACATTAGTCAACATTTCTATAGTTTTGTATCAAAGAGAAAAAAACCCATACATTCTTGGATATCTCTTGTCTTGGGAATACTGAAATTCCAGAGAGAACAAGTGAAGTAACCACTAGTCCTATATCAACCCCCACCCAGCTACCTCCTGCCTCACCGCACCTCACTACACATCCTCTCTTAAGAGCTGCTCTCCTCCCAGGAAAGGACTCCACTGTGTTCACTCATGATTCAGAAGCATTCCGCAAGGCCCAAGAGTTGGTCACAGTTATTCCGATTACTTCATGGCGGGCTACAAGACTACCAAGTGCTTAAGAACAGCTAAATACGGTTGTTTACACTGGTTTACATTAACTTTTTTTCTTCTAAAAGCATCTCAAGTTCCCTTTGGTTTAGGACCAGTTTTGAAGACACCATGGACACTTCTAGTGCAGCCATTTCCTCCACCCGCAGCAGCCAACAGAACAATTGCTACAGAGGGTATGAACAAGAACTGAGCCCCTCTCCCTATCAACAATATTTAGAAACATGGCTTGTTTAAAAGCATAATGTTCTTTTGAATGATAGGAACTAGTCTTGCTTCACTCCTTTTAGTCTAATCTTGCTACTTACCTCTCTCACGTACACAGACCTCCTTTGTTCATCCCTAAAGAATTAATTTCCCTTTCCCCTGCCTAAAGGGGGAAGAGTTGCACACAGCCTAGCAGATGGATCTCCAGTCTTGATCTGAAGACATGAACAGATCAAGAATCTTTTGCTTCTTATTGTTTTCTTTTGACAGTTGATTACTTCTGTTGAAGTGTGTGCCTCATTTCTCACTTGAGTGAGTCCATTTGGGCTTTCAGCTATGGGTTCTCACAGCTCTGAGTTAGCATGCTGTTTTCTTTGTATGAAGGTACCATCATAGAATGGTTTGGGTTGGAACGGACCTTTAAAGGTCACGTGGTCGAACTCCCCTGCAACGAGCAGGGTCATCTTCAACTAGATCAGGTTATTCAAAGCCCCATCCAACCTGACCTTGAATATTTCCAGGGATGGGGCATCTACAACCTCTCTGGGCAACCTGTTCCAGTGTTACGCCATCCTCACTGTAAAAAATTTCTTCCTTATATCTAGTCTAAATCTGGCCTCTTTTAGTTTAAAACCATTACCCCTTGTCCTATTGCAACAGACTGTACTAAAATGTTCGTCCCCATCTTTCTTGTAAGCCCCCTTTAAGTACTAAAAGGTCACAATAAGGTCTCCCTGGAGCCTTCTCTTCTCTAGGCTGAACATCCCCAACTCTCTCAGCCTGTCTTCAAAGGAGAAGTGCTCCAGCCCTCTGATCATTTTTGTGGCCCTCCTCTGGACCTGCTCCAACAGGTCCATGTCTTTCTTGTGCTGAGGACCCCAAAGCTGGATGCGGTACTCCAGGTGGGGTCTCACCAGGGCAGAGTAGAGGGACAGAATCACCTCCCTTGACCTGCTGGCCACTGTTCTTTAACTGTGGCCCAGGATACGGTTGGCTTTCTGGGCTGCAAGTACACATCGTCTACTCATGTCCAGCTTTTCATCCAACAGTACCTCAAAGTCCTTCTCCTCAGGGCTGCTCTCAATCCCTTCATCAACCCTGTGTCAACCACACCACTCAGCTTGGTGTCGTCTGCAAACTTGCTGAGGGTGCACTCAATCCCACTGTCTATATCATTGATGAAGATCTTAAACAGTACTCGTCCCATACACCATCATGGCTTTCTTCTCCATTAAAGATCATTCCTTATTGTTCAAGTCTGGCACTACAGAGGGAATTCTCCATCCAAACTGCTCCTACAACCCTTTCCCTCCATAATTTTCTAGGTTTTTTTCAGCATTCTTTAAAAACACAGATTGCAGTTCTATTGGTATCTGTAACTATTGCCTTGAGTAATGGAGCAAGAGTCAGAATAGGTATTTGAGTCCCTGGCACTGTAGCAAAAGTTCAGTTACTCATTCACTGTATCCTGTTGTGATGCGTTGACCTTGGCCAACTGTCAGACACCCACCCAGCCACTCTCTCACTTCCTCTCCTCTAAAATGACAGGGAAGAAAATAAAATTAAAAAGCTCATGGGTCAAGAGAAAGACAGGGAGATCACTTAGCGATTACCACCACAGGCAAAACAGACTCAACTTCAGGAAAATTAATTAAATTTATTGCCAATTAAAAATATGGTAAGTGCAGCAGTTGTGAGGAATAAGGGTTGCGGTCAGTCCATAACAGCTCCCTTCTGCTGCTCCCTCCTCCGCACACTTTTCCCCTGCTCCAGTGTGGGCTCCTCTCCGTTGGCCACAATTACTGTCAGGAGCCTGCTCCGACATGGATCCTCCATGCACTTCAGCTTCCTTCAAAGCATATCCACTTGCTCTGGTGTGGGATCCTCCATGGGCTGCAGTGTGGACATCTGCTCCAGCGTGGTCCTCCATGCGCCGCAGGACAATACCTGCTCCACAGTGGTTTCTCCACAGGCTGCAGGGGTTCCTGCCCCTCTCCCCTCGGTGCCCGCAGGGCTGTTTCTCACACTTTTCCCCTCACAGCTGGGCAGCGTTTTGCCCTTTCTTACACAGGCTTTCCCCGAGGCTCTGCCGTGGTGGCGGCAGAGCTCAGCCGTGCCCTGCGGTGGGTCGGTCGGAGCCGGCTGGAACCGGCTGTGTCCGGCTCGGGGCAGCCCCGGCCTCTCCTCACAGAGGCCGCCCTGCAGCCCCCACTGCCAGAGCCTGGGCACCTGCACCCCATAACCCTCTATTACTCTTCAGAGTTGCTGCTTTCTAGATGCCTCACCATCCCCTTCCCCGCTTCCAAATGTATGTCCAACATTTCTTGTTTCTAAGAGCATACAGCTTCACACCTGGCAATGTAAAGTGAATTTTCATATATGCACATTACCAAATTTGTGTGCAACTATCCTGTCCTTCATATGTTTTATCATCACCTTTGTGTTACCCTAAAATAGAGCAGAAATTTATAATATGAAAATAAGTAACAAGTGAAGATGACAATTCCAGCAATGCAATTTACGTACCCTTAGAATACTGAAATAGAAAAAAATATTTGCATTACAAATAGTGCTTGGAAATTTTTTTCCACCCCATCAAGAAAGGAAACTTTCCTGCTGAACTTTTAAAAAAGAAATAAAAAAAAAAACCAAATGACCCCCCGCCGTTGAAACCAGAGGAAGGAACCACTTCTCCAGAACCTCCCAAAGTAACCGTTACTCCTTGTGGTGGTGCATTCCCCCTCCTGCGCTGTTCTATGATCTCAGGAATTCCCATTAGGCCTTAGCATTTGTGTAATGAGTTGGGCGGTTAAGCGTCCCTTGACTGTACCAGGAACTTTTGCATGGCTAAGGCGGGGAGCAGCACTGACCATACCAAGGACTCCTGTTGCCTGGTGGAGGTGGGGATATGGGAGCAGGAATATTAGTCATCTCCTGACAGCCTTGGAGCATCCCTTATCTGGTTTTGGTTATTCCCTGACAGCCTTGGAGCCTTCCTTATCTGGATCACAGCTCATGTGAAAATGGTACCAGTGCAACTGGAATTCCAGTAATTTGCTGAAGACTAAAGCCAATCACCTTGTGAACCTGTAAACAGCCGTCCTAAGTGAGGCCCTTTGAGCTCTCCTGGACTGCAGCGGGCTGCAACCAGCACCTCCCTCTGGGGGGGACGCCTCTCAGAGCTTGCAAACTCAAGAGTTTGCAAAAATCGGACGACCATCACCAAAAGCTGATGATGGCACCTAGGCTGGTATCCTTCGCTCCTTGAGGCTCAACCCTTTGCCCATTGAGAAAAATGCTGAGACAATTGATGTGAATATTTTCACTGAACTCGAGGGGAATTTTTAACAGGTCTACCTTTGCTTCATTTTTATATATATATATATATAATCTCCCTCTTAGTATCTGTGTGCATGCATGTGTGAATTAACCCGGGTATCCTATAGCAAGTATAGTATAAATATTGCCTTTTCTAAATCCTATGATCCACCTCAAACTGTGAATGAACCTCAGACTGCTCTTACACACATAATTCCTTTAGACGTAAACTGTTGATCAAGTCTGGGACTAGGAGTGGATCCAGCTGCCCCTAAGCTCCATCAGGAGTTTAGAAAGCAAGGGTGTCTTCTCTGAACCTCATGACTCAACAGAAGGGTCTCCCCTACCTTTTCACATCCCCGATCTCTGTGCAAGTCATGAAAAATCAATTCGAACTTGATTTTTTCTTGTATGTTTCTCTCTTACCCGTTTGCGTCTTCGGTCTCTGTATAAATAATTCTAGTTTTATTCTAACTTGATTTTGTTTCATTCATGTATTAAGTAATAGAGTGAATCTTGCCATCAAACTCTGTGAAGTTGTGCTTTTATAAATTCCTATTAAATCATTTTTGTTAATACCCTTGACAGTGATTCTTTAAGCGGTTTAAACCACTCATTTTTGCAACACTCTTGCATATCCATATAGAGCCCATCTCCTTGTTTTTGTCTAAGCTTGGTCTAGAATAAAGCCTGAAGTCATTAAGTCATTTTCTTTTTAATGTATTAAGCCCTATTTAGATTTATGGAAAGAAAATTACCTTTTGACTTTTACCCAAACCACGTTGTTTCTAGAACCAGAAACCACCCCCATATCCTATATGCCAACAGGTAACAAATCATGTTTATCTACTGAAATAACATCTTCCTTCATGTGTTCACGATGGGGAGGAACATTTTGTTCTGAGGCTCTGACAGCAGCTAACACTTGATAACACTTACGAAGGAAGCATTTCTAGGACTCCAGTGTGTGGGTAAAGCAATTTATAAATTATTGGCACATCAACCTTCTCTGTCTGGACACAAAACACCTCAAATGCATGCAATTCACCACTGTATTACATTCATTGTTTCATGGACCTGGAAATTTCTCTCCTTCTCTTTAACACAGATGTCACACAGCTCACTGTCATGGTCTAAGTATTCATAAGCTAGAAGCCACAATAAGTAAACATGTTTTATGACTTCCAGGGCAGGATCATGGTACTTACTTCTCACTATGGAAGTTATCACAAAATTACATTGCATACTTTGTATTGGGAGCTTGCAATTGCAGTTTCCATATTTCCCCTTGCATCAAGGGATTTACAGAATACACAAATATCCTGTTATGCAATAAGTACAAAATAAATCAGAAAAAAGAAAGAAAGAAGTTCAACATACACACAGCCCTCCTCCTCACACACACAACACACACATATAGATGACCCTCTTCAAGAAGCAGTAGAGTCTGAACAGTAACTTAAGGTGGTACAGAGATAGCTGACCAAATTAAAACCATTATATATTCCAATCAATCAGAAAGACAGAAGGGGTCTTTAAAGCTAGAGCATCTTTTCCTTAAAATGTCCTTTTAGAAATGCCTCTGCCAATTACTCAGAATCCAAGATTTAAGCTTTGGATTTTAATTCACCATATAAAGAGTAATAGTGAAAAGATTACATATTACTGTACTAGTAAACTTTCTGTTCATCAAATGCTTTTATACAGACTGAAAAAAACCCCTACTCTTACATGTCAGTAACTTCATTTGTTTAGAAGTAAACCCCCAAAATACACACTTTCCATTTGATAATCACTCACACAGCTGTAAACTGATACTACTAGCTGGAGGAATCATTAAGGAAAAGCGTATTAGTCAAACCAAATCAAAGGAAACAGTGTGCCTGGAGGAAATTACATGAGAACAGAATCAAAACAAAGTTATAAGTAAAAGCAGTCTTGTGGTATTTGTTTTGCCAAGTTCTAAATAGCAGGTGGTCTAGAGCAAAGCTTAACAAAGGATTTCAGAGGATACTGTAAGTTTAGGAAGTCTGATGTCCCAAGAATAAAGCAATAATGAAGCCAGTTCTCTTACTGAAATCCTTGAAAGAGAATAGGAAACCAGACATCTGTTTGGCATTAGCATCCTTCAGACATGTGACCACCTCAGGATAAATCATCAGCGACATGCTTAGATGCTGATGCAGACTTTTCAGCTATGTAACCACCTACCATGAGGTACTTAAACGATACCTAGAGTTTTGCCACAGTCCCATCATCTAAACACTCATGTCTGTTTTGGCTCTCTTGTTGCCATATTTTATCCTAAGAGAAGTACTCCATAGCTTACAAAGTCCATAAATGGGGAAGGGGGAGAAGCAGCTATCTACCTTTGGACAGAATTAGTTGTGAAACATCTTAAAAAAAAAAAACCAAACCAAAACAAACCACACATGACTAACTCCCATTCTTCTTCGTAGTCTAAGATGTGGTTGCTAAAACCGAAAGGCTACCAGCCCTGCTCATGATGGAACTGGCATGCTAGACTACGTTAACTCCAACAGTTAACAACAGGCAGCCAGGGCTCAGACCCACCACTCTTCCCAGCCATGTTGCTGTCAGTGGTCAGTGTTTAAGCAGCCTTCATCTTCCATCAGTTCTGCTTGGTAAATGCTAACCTCCAGCAAACATGCTGGAGAGAGACTGGGAGTATTCACAGCCTCTGCAGGAGTCTCCTGTGTTGGCCAGAATCCTTAACCAATCTCCGAAACTGGTGATTTAGGCACCAAAACGTAGCCTGAAATAACTGGAGTAAACCCAGCTACATTAAGGAAACATTAACATAAACATGGCATTAAGACTTCAAATTTTGGACAAGGGCTAGAAGAAATTATCCCACATCGTGGGGAAAAAAAGGAAAAAAAGTTCAACTTCAGTCTTTCAGTTATCTTGAGTTACAAAATTTCTTGAATCTTAAAGAATAGTAATAGAACAGGATTTACTTTGGCTAGAGTTTATCCAATTCACAAAAAAACAACCCTGCATATCTTCAGCCACAGAAAACAAATAAGGGAGTAGTCTGAAGGGGGGGTCTGCAGGGTCGGAATAATAAACCCATCTAAGCCCAGATGTGGAGAGCAAGTTTGTATTTTAATAGGCATGGTCTGACTGCATAAAGGATGGTAACCTAAGAGAGAAGGCACATTTTCTGGCTGACCAGCTAAAGGGATCTAAAACACAAAAGGAACCTGAAGAACTTCTCAGCCACGCCCCTTTACTTATGTGGTAGCTGTCAGAAGCACTTCTGTTGTGTTTTTGGAAACTGCTAGACTTAAACACAGCAAGTTTTAGTTGTTCAGACCCCAGAGCCGCTGCAGGTCTCCGAGACCTGGTTGTAACACATACAGCTCTTGAGAGTAGCTTAACATGCTGTGAAATACGTGGCAAGATTTTTAGCACTCTTACTGGCTCATTAGGACATAGACCTTGCAGATGTTTTTAATCAAGGAAGAAAACCTAGGGATCCTACACTATGTACACATGTGCTACCCTACATCAGTGGCAAATGGGAAAAGCTTTTCCAGCAGCTTGAAGAAACTGCTTTTAACAAGGAAGTTTTTAGTCCTTACAACTATAAGGAAAACTGTTCCTCAATATGAGCAGATGCACTGCTGGTTTCCCAGCACTTCAAAGAAGTTGTTCTAGTGTACCTATGCTGGTAGTGTTTTTCAAGCATCAGGAAAAAAAATATGGCTAGTTATTTTCACTCCTTAGACAGTACTAGAAATGCAGTATCTTCATCTTGACTCTTGAGAATGACAGAGATACAGCAGAAGAAGCAGGCTTTTAGATATTCAGAAGGTTCAAAGAATAGGGGGATGCAGGGAATAAAAGCTCACTGGCAGCGTAACACAGCTTAACTTCTATAGGCAGTGCCTCTTCCATAAGGAGATTTATTAATAATCTCATGAAAAGCCTTGTAATGAACCACAATTTGTGCGCATAGATACCTGCTACCTTTACCTCCCCTCCTTTTATATAAGCCCTCTCCTAACTCCTGACAAATCTTTTATTCATGGAGAAATGGACTAGGTTTTTGGAGCAAAGGAAGAGCTGGGGTGGTGGGGGGAAGAAAACAGCTAAATCCAGTATTTGGTTTGGCTTCTCTTTTGGAAGAGCAGCTATTACAAAATTTAAATTCCATCTCTACAGCTGACTATCTGACACACACAAAATTGACCTTCCCCCCACCCCCAGTGAAACCAAAATAACTTCCCCAAAACCCAAAGGCATTTTCACCCCTTCCAGCCCAGGCTCAGAGCCATGCACAATGGAGTAAGCTTCCACTCTGTTTGCTCTCCTGAGCAGAGCTATACATTTGAAGCTGATAACACGGCCAACATCCAGATGGTAGACTGGTTAGATATATAACATACACATCAAGTGTCTTGCTGGGAAGTCAGCAGATACTCTCTCCACCTTTTTTTATTAAAAGGTCTCAAATTAAGAGCAAAAGCAGTTAAATAATAATAAAAAATTATCTACAGACACTCAAGTAAGACAAACCAGTTAAGTTTTAAGGTATCCTGCCTGCAGGACCTCTATTGCACCAAAGCAAGGTGTCACCTTAAAGTGTACTTTAGGGTAGTTCCTCCAAACAGAAAAACCTGACTAGCAGTAGGTTGATTCAGAAGAAAAGAAACAAACAAAAAAACCCCAAAAACTTAGGCTAAAATGACAGTGTTCAAATGGCCAAGCTGCTCAAGTTCAATAGTTTTTCTTGGATTTACTACTTATTACATATCCAGAGGTCTAGAGCCTAATACAAAAAAGCGCTATTTTATTTAGATGTAGCATAAAAATAAAAACAATCCTTCACACTCATCTGTTGCTGAAAGTAGGTTTTGATCAGCTTCAGTAACTCGAACTTTGTAATGGAAATCACATGAGAAACAGAATGCAGAACTGCATTTTCATCCAGCCAGGAGTTATTTAAACAGGGGAACAGAAGCTTTGCCAGAAAGTGACTTAAGAGCAGGATTTCTACCTGTATTAAAAGCTGGTATTGGGTGATTGGAGGAGCTCTCAGTCTCACAGGGGGACGAAGTTCTTGGGTTAAATGCCTCAACTACAGAGCAGACTAGCAAAGACGTTTTCATTTATACTGCTAACCTAAGAATGAGTTAATCCTCAGCTTTGTGTATACTGTTTAGTGCAATCTGGAAGGCTAGCACACGAGCTGATGGTGCCTTTATTCTTAACTTTCAAATTAAGCAAAAAAAAAAAAAAAATCTTGAAAGAAAAAGTAATGAGAGACTGAAGTTTTCAGAACCAATTACCTAAAGTTATCAGTAGTAGTCCTAAGAGTTTAAGATCATGTTAATGATTCATTTCAGAGCAGAGCCCCAAGGACAGTTGGCCCTGGAAACACAAAACTGGAAGTGCTTGTAGAGGAGAAAGTAGGGAATAAAAATCAAGTGGCATGGGACAAGAAAGGAAGAGATTATTTAGGTCAGCCTTTCTGAAGAAACTGAACACCAAAACACAACTCCAGATAAATGGAACAGCCTCCCAAGTGCTTTCAGCAGTCCCAACAAAAGATTACTGCATGAGATGGTGTGGGAAATTCTGGGGAAAAATTTATAATTAATTTTTGTATAATTAATAATCAAAATGTAAAATTCAATTCCCTTCAAAGTTTGGGGGGTTTTTTGCCTCCTCTTTTTCTACTCACACAGAAGAGAGGAACAGTTTCAATTCACAGCTTGCAAAGGTTCAGTGTAGCATAGAGTTTATTCCAACAGAGACAATCCAGAAAGCATATGCTATTAACCAAATAAATATTTATAGCTCACACTTTTACAAGACTCAAAACTCCACTACTCTTCTTGTCTCCATGGCAATTCAGAGGGAGCTTCTGAAAACGGGGGATGGGGTTTTAAACTAGTCAAGCTCTCACAAAAAAGTCTATTTTCCAGTCCTCTCCCAGTCCTGCTCAACATTGGTTTCCACAGCAACTCAGCAGCAGCTCAAAAACAGCTTGTAAATGCAGTGCAAGCCTATAGCTGCTTCAGCTGTTGCTTATTTTAAGATGCATCAGGATGCTGACAACTTGTGTCTAGTACCATCATGTTTCAAAAGACCATGAGAATAGGCTATGGAAGTAGAAGCCCCTTGACACTGCTGTCCCACCCACCTCATATCACTCACTACAGCAGTGATCTGAAGAAACATATTTGCAGTTGCATTACTGGGTGTAACAATTCAGCAAAACACTTGCCTGTGCAAATACCTAGAGAAATTGTTGTAAAATGATTATTAAATTTACAAACCAAATCTAGGTAGCCAGTGCAAACTGGCATGTTCCTCTGAAGTCCACAGTACTAGACTGATTCACATGAACCATAAAGTCAGCCCTGAAACACAAGCAAGTTCGGAAACTAGAAGAAACAAATGTTCCCCCCACCCCCCCAAAGCTCCCCACAACCATTCTGGCCCACAATTCAAGATAAATATCTCTGAAATCTCCTACAACGTTTACGTGACTTTTGCTGGAATTGCCAAGCAATTTGAAAAGGATAAACACTTTCAAGAAGTCACATCATTTATATACCTACAAATACACACATGACTTAGCTAAAAAAGCCTGAAAACAAATTTAGTTTACTTTCCAACTGTGCCAACCAGCATTAGATACAATTCCAGTAAACACCATATGAAACTGGAGTCCTGCTCATTCAGAACCAGTGAAGTCTTTCAAGCTCACTCACTGTAGGATCATGTTTCCAGATGCTAGGAAGAACATCAAGATGCTCCAATTTTAGCATCTCTACAAAGTGCTTTCACTGCAGAGGATGAGTACATATGAGTATGCATTAAGTTTTGGCTCCTAAAGGTACAGGAGTAGCTAACTAACCAGATTTGTGCATTGCAAACAGATCCCAAGTAGCAGGCAGGACAGCTAATTTGACCAACTACGCCCAACTGTCTCATTTTCAGCAAAGTGTAACGATCAAAGCCAAGTCAGCATTGTCACCTTATGTCCCCCACTGAAGCAGATGATACATCTGAAATACATTAATTAAAAAAAAAAAAAATCGTTCTCTCTGAAGCACACATTGACCTAGAATATACGTCTATACTAATATGCAGTGGATGTAAGAATAACTCCTCCTGGTGAGTTTTTAAAAAGGGCGTCACACAGGCTTTCTCCCATTCAATTTTTGCAGATTTTGGGACATACTGTGATGTCATTCTAGCTAGCATGTCCATTAAAAAACCAAAAGTCAGTCTTTCCAAAAACAGTAGGACGCTCTTTAAATACAAATACTCAGCAAGAGCCTTGTGCAATGCTTTGTGAATTTGGGATTTCTGAGGAGATGTTTCCAATAACTGGGGGTGGTGGCAGTATTTTCACTTGAGCAAATTTCACTCGAACCATTAATTTTAGGACTGCATCCTATTAGTGATAAACAGCGCTGAACTTAGCTTTTTAACTTTCTTCCTCCAGACTACAGACCAGATTCTTTGCCAATATGAGCTGGGAACATGATGACCACTTCTCTCCAGTCCAAAAGAATTTGGTGAACCCTTCCTAACAATCCAAATGCAATTGCCAAATTAGCTCATCCCATTTTCACTCACGCATGATCTCTTGCACTGCCAAGTTTGCTCAATAGTCTCTTCCTGCCAGAAGTAGCTAACAGTCATGTTTGATGACTATTACTTTCAATCAACATCATAGTTTACAGTACAAATGCATATCTTTAGCCTTAATTCTACAGGCCTTTAATAGATAATTTAGTTCTTTAATACCAAGTTTTATAGAAGCACCTTCTGGCACATTTGAACAAGACTGAAGCCACTCCCTCAACTCAATTAAGGCTGATAAATATCAAGAGGAGCTAGAACAAAGAGATGTTTTGCATGCTTAAAGGAGAAGGGGGATTAGAAGAAATCCTCCGGAAGGTAGAGCTAGAACAATAGGTCACAGTATAATAGGTGCCAAGTTTTCCTCAAAGGGGATGAAGAAGGTTAAAAAAAAAAACAAAAAAAACAAAAAAACAAAACCAAAACAACTGCACTACATTCTTCATCACATTAAAAGCTACACAAGCGAAACAACATATGGGTATTCAGATTAGAAAACATTAGAACAACAACACTGGAAAGTTACACAGGAAACAGGAATAAACATAATAGATGAACTCTGTGCTTTATTTATTTTTAAATCAAGTGTAAATATTAACTTGGTGATCATCACAGCTTTTCAACAGAAGAGATGTGTTAGGAGCCACATCCTCGAGAATATTTGGTTAAGGATCACTAATGAAAGACTCTGCTGCTCTGCATCAGAAGAAGGGAAAGCTCAGTATGTGAGCTAACATTCACAATTCACTGTTTCGCTGCTTCATGTAATAGGATTTGATGATCTTGTCTGCAGGTACTTAAACTAAGAAAGTACCAGCTGTTTCACTCTCACAAAAATGAAACAAAAAGAAAGTCAGCAATTTTGTAATGCTGTAAAACTACAACAAAAAAATAATCCAGGAGACAGAATGATTTGTATGGAAGACAAATAATCCGGTCAGAATTACATAGTCAATCTAGTCACAGGTCAGAGACAGAAATAGTACCAGGAACATGTAGAGCTGGGAATTCTTTAATTATTTTTTTTTAAATCCATTAGTTGGGGTTTTTGGGGGTTTTTTTTGGTTTTTTTAATGAACCATATCTGATTAAGGATTCAGCCCCCTGGGTCACTACCTTCTGAAGTGCAACTTTGTGCTTAAAAGTCTGGTGGTTAAAATGGCTGTATCTGGAATACTCTGCAGTACACATAAGATATGATATCATCCAAACCCACACATTACATTTCTAGAATCCTTGTTAGAGTCAATAGATCAACACATTTCATGAAACCATGACTCCCAGATAGGCATATATGCTGCTTTAAACTATTGTTTTGCCATCTGCTTTGCCTGCTTCTGCCCATATTCCTCTTATAACCAACTGCTCATGAGATATTGATGCTCTAGAAACTTGTGTGACACTATTATTGCTTAAACTGAAGTTTCCTTTAGAAATAAGACTAAATAATATCACTTTGAAGGTGTTTGTGCTCCTTCAACTCAGGTCAACTAATTTCAGTTTAAGGATCTCTTTTTAAGAAAGATGACTGAAGAACAGGCTAAGGACTACGCTGGCAAACAGATTATACAGGCAGACGCACATCAGCCTAAGCACTGTGATCACATGGAACCCAAACACAAAATAAGGTCTTCAGAGTTCAGCTCTAAATTCACAGAACAATGTATTTTAGTAATAAGAGGATCTTGGCACATTTATATATTTATTCGCACTGTTGTTGCAAGGCTGAGCTTCTTACAATGAGCCTGGACAGTACAGAGCTAGCATCAGCAGAGCTGAGTGGTCAAGAAACCAAGAAAGGGAACAAGATGGCTTGTTGAATAATAAACTGCTACCAGCATTTCTCTTCTAGAAGAGGAACTCATCACCAAGTAAGTAAAAGTTCAACAGTTCTGCTGAAAGTGCCTTTGTAAAATAAGCCCATAAGCTTTTATGGTTTATGTTTACAAGTGCCAGGTATTGGTTTAGGCCAGATAAGGAACAGGTTCCTTACAAGACAAAATTAATTACTCTTTCACAGGAAAGAGTATCCACTTCAGACCTTACAGATATGCAACTCTTCATAGCCAAGTCTACACATATCTTCTACTTAAATAGACTGATTTCTTAACTAAGCCCCTTGCCACATTTAGCCATAGCAACTTCCTTGGATACAACCTGCCCACCCAGCACGTGTTTCCCATCCCAAGGCAGAGGCAGCTAAAGAACACGGACTATCTACCCTTCAGTCACCACAATTGACCATCTAAAATAATCAGATTTCATACCACATTTTTATGTACAAGATTTCAGCAGGGCTCCATAAAGTTATAAGGGATTCAAATGCAGCACATCAGTGCAGGATTGCAGCCTTAACAGCAACATGATGCAGTAGCTAATTTTTCTAGTTTTCAGATGATTAGTCCCACCCCAAACCTGAAGGTGTTTAAGTTACTAACACACCTACACTGGACATACTATTTTAAATAGTATGCCTGTAAACGGGGTTACTAGGACTCTAGTCAACTTCTTTATGTACATATTGGACACACAAGCTACACTGTTAGTTCGACTGATATTCTCTCTAGTTACAATTTGTCCCTCTCCTTCTCTTTGTATTCATGCAACGTGAGCTAATTCAGCTTCAAAAGCAAATTCCTCCTTACCCCCTCCCAGTATTTCGTTAACTGCTTGCAACGTCTCATTTCTGCTGGAATCCATAGGTACAGCATCGATTCAGTAACAAACAGCAGCTCTGTTCCTTGCCCATCCTGTTCCACCTCCAAGCTCCTCTTTTGCTTTGGGGGTGGGGGGAACGTACAGTGATGTATACAATCAATTGTTAAAGATGCCAATGAGATCCAAGTCCAACTTGCTCCCCCCACACTCCCCCCAATTAGATCAAGTTAAAACCAGTTATGTTCAGAGTTTATCACATGCTAGGCTGATCCTAAATACTGACTTATTCCCAGCTTTCCAAAGTGAAGTGTAAAACAATCTTTTGGGTTTAGTAGAGTGGGATATAGATATCCTGTTCTTTTCAGTTCTATTATTTTACTAGAAGACAAAGTATCTGTCAAAGTTTTACAACATTTTCATACGAAAATATAAGTTTTCTATGACTTTTTTGTTGGACAGAAGACTAGCTTAAAAAGGTTAGAAAAAAAAACTTCTGCACAGCTTTGATGTTCCTTAGAAGACATTAAGTTTGCTTTAACTCAAGAAAAATGTTCTGCACCTGAAAGTCTGTACATACAAGAACTGGCCATCCCCTTTCTCTTTCCCAGTTTACATAGCTTTTAATAACCTTTAAATAAGTTTAAATGCTTATAAAGAGACATCACTTCATTCTTCTCTCACAAAAATCAGTGCATTCTGCCAACAGCTGTTTGTGTTAGAAAGCCACTGCACTCCTTGGCAACTGGGCAAAACCTTTGTAGCACTGTTTTCCCTCCCTTCTCCCCCCTAAAAAAGGGGGCTAAGAATTTGAATACAGCTGGAAAGCTAACAGCATCTGTGTGTGGATTGCTACAGTCTTGAGGACTCAGCTAGAGATACAACTGCAACATGAATGAAATAAGAAATAAAGTATGCAGTGACAGGGGAAAAGTAGAGCTGAAAACAATATTTTAGTTAGTCTCTCTACATATGGTGCTGATTCCCTGTTGATAAACAGCTTTCCCAGATGACTTTTATCCCCTAGAACATTATTTATTGAAAGGCTCCAAAGACGAATGCTAGAAATACATTAACTTCTGGAAGTACCCCTGAGCCATCATTTCAACAACACTTAAACTGAACACATAGAAAAAGAAGAATCACATTTACTTTTTATGCCTAATACATTTCAGAAGACTTCTGTATCACTTGATTCAAACAGCAGTAGTTGAGGTCCAGGACGTATGCCTTATTTAGGAAAAAAAAAAAAAAAAAAAAAAAAAGGCAATTGACTTACAAATGGAATTATGTGAAGACCTCTTAGACTGTATGGCAAGTAGCAAAACCATACACTAACAAAGCCCAAAGGGTTGCTTCTTGATGTCTAAGCATACTTCCACTATGGATGCATCTGGTGACTTCTCTCTACCTCCTCTCCCAGGCACCAACTTTGATGTTACCAGTTTTGGACTGTCTGAATTTCTTTGCTTTACTAGTCACTCCAATATTACAACAGCATCATCTTAAAAATCTCATGAGCCCTTACTACCACCTGGCTGTCCCAACCCTCCCTCTCTTTTACATTTTCAGATGCTGTATTGCTCTATTTCAATATTGAAATATTGCTTTTCCTTTCAGGAGCCTCTCAAGTGATTATGACATCAGTGAATCACATTACACCAGGGAGGACTGTTATGTTGGTGAACAGAAGGCACCAGCAGCATTCATTGCAAGATACAAAGAATACTCAAATACTGGCTAAAAATAAAACATTTACCTTGTACATAAAAATATTTACTGACATTTAAATGGAAAGCTACTAAGTCTTCTCGGAGGATAAAGACCTTTTTCACACAAACTCTTCCAACATCTAAGCATTACTATTAATGATCTTTTAATTGGACTTTATGTGGACATTAGAGGAGGGAGAAAAAAAAAAAAAAAAAAAAGAGACAGACCCCTTCCCCACCTTCCAAGGAGAACCTTGTGATACATGTTTGTTCTTTAAAGAAAAGCAGGGGGGATGAACAGACACACAAAAAAAAAAACCCCAACCAACAAACCAACAACACACAACAACAGAACTCAACCCGGCAACATTTAGCATGCATTTTTGTTTCTGAACAGTGCTAAGCAGATACCAGTTATGTCTTCCTTTGATATTCTACCACCTCGGTTTTAGAGATAATCCTCCTTTATTTAATGACTCCTATAGTTAGGAGTTGCAAACATCTGAAACAAGCTGTAGTTGTTTATGTGCAGTGTAAGTCACTGATTAATTATAATCTCCTAAGTCTCAGGCAACGAAATATATGCATTTATCTGTTAGCAGTTACTGAAATTTATACCCTTTTCCAGATCTTGACATATAACCTCTTAATTGGCAAGACATCTTGTTAAAATTTGTTTAATTCAGCAGCAGCATTTAAAGAGTCTTCAGTCATGTCACATTTATTACAGAAAGCATATATTCTGTTTAGAATTAACTTGCACAACTTCAGAGTTAACTTAATTAACGCACACACCTTTCATATAGCATGAGTCAGCTAAGTGCTTTATTCTCAGCAGGGCCTGACTTTCCCCCAATCTACATTTTAAAAATGTTCGGGCTCTCAAGCAAGCTTAACACCTTAATTAACACCAGTCAATTAGACCCAGCAAAGCTCTGCAGCGTGAAAACAGCGGCTCGGAACGCCCCAGCCGACACCACCGAGCAACGCCTCAAGCCAGACCTGCAGGGGCTCCCAGCCAGCAGCCCTCCATAGGTCTTGGCACACCAAAGCCACTGTGCCCTCTCTGGTTTTTCTGTATTTAGGCAGGGAAGCAGCCTCCCCAAACACAGAAGTATAGCAAATCGTTATTAAATACATGGGACAGCTTGCTTGAAACCCAGTTTCAGAAGTGCTCACCACCACCAGTCTGAATGGTGTCAAAGCCGCAACAAAGCCCTGTCACACTCCCCGAAATCCCGGTCAATCTGGCACAAGGGTACAAAGAACAAAAGCCACAAACAACAAGCCAGATGTTTAAGAGAGAATTTCTCACCTTTGTGGTTGACTAGCTTAAAGACTGGAGGAGGGGTAAAAAAACATCAGTTTAGGTGGCCCAACAGTCAACGGGCAAAGAACCAATATTTACTTTTTAAGACCATTTTATAGAAACAGAAATGGTACTGGAGCACAAAAGCTAGCCATAACATGTACCTAAACACACACACACATTCTACAGATATCATTCCAGGTGATACGTTTTTACTCATTTTTGCCAGTACAGCTACTAGAAGGCTTCAGTTATGAACCAGGGCCTCCCAGGAATAAGTACTGTCTATACATTCAAGTGGTAAACTGCTGTCTAACTCACATAATATGTATGCAAACCCTGGTTTTCTTCATATTGTGTCCTCGTATGTTTACAAGTATGCTAAGCACAAACAATTCTCCAACTCTAACCCAGCTCTAGCCAATACACACTAGTCCTTAGCATACCACCCCCAAGAATTTCTCTCAATTCATACTGGGCACTTGCTGCAGGCTGAGATAATACATAATCATTTTGGTTTCTTTATTATATTAATTTGAGCAAAAGCCACTTCTCAAGAATGCATGTTCCATCATCACCTCCAAGTACTATGCTAGCAGTTTGTGAACAGCAAATATAGCCCCTATTGTCAACATTATCTGGTACCAAAACAACCCTATAAATACATCACTTTCCATCCAGATGACAATATGTTTTGTTTCCTTTTGAGTCTGATCCAGTGGTTTGGACAGGCTTGAGAGCATGTTCAACCCTTAAGAAGTTAATCCAAACAAAAGTTATGTAAATATATCTATTGAAACTTTATACCCGTAGGGTCTGTCCTTTCCAGCTCAAGTCTGACCATTTCTTACTTTTTTAAACGGCCAGGATCAAGTTGTAGCTATTTCCATGCAAGTTTGATCTTCCCATCTCTTACTGAAAACTCCTAAGTTTTGAACTTAGAAAAATCTGGTAATAAGCCTTTTTGAATGCTTGCTTTTTACATCATGTCTTCCCCGGCAAATAATCTTTGACAGAAACTGGATGCCTGCTTTAATTCCTATTAACCAGGAGGGGTTTCAGACTTACTGGTGGTTCAACAACTACCGCTGTTGTATTACTTGCTGTTGTTCAGAAATGGCTATTTTCCCCTTCTTCCTTCTCCAAAAGCTCCTTCACCTCCCAGCATATGTTAGAAACCGACAAGTGAACAGGACCAGATGTTCAGCTGTCAAGCTCACCTTCTGCCTGGTTTAAGAAATTTTACATAAGCACTTGAGTTCTCAACGATACACTGTGAGCATAGAGGTGACATAACTCATTGGAGCCCTCCAGATAAAAAGCAGCTTTGGAAATACAGGTGAGTGCAAGCACTGGCAATCATCCAAATGCTCCTCCAGCTTCATTTGCTGTCTCATTCTTTGAAATACATATTCATTTCCCTAAAAAAACCCACAGTATTTAGATGAAGGAAACAAATCATTTGTCTTGATTACAAGACACCATAATATTTGCTTTAAGCTTCCTGTGGTGGAACTACAGCACAATCACGTACAACGCTTTCAGGAAGATGAGAGGCTTTTCTGCACAAATGTTTTGTTAAAACTGTTAGTTCTTTGAAAAGTACTTGGGATTGGAAAAGACATGCCAGAAAGTAAAACTGTAACAAAGCTTGCTTTACAAAACTGGGGGGGGGGGGGGGGAGTAGTGTAGGAGGAGGAAGGTGAGCTAACAGGAATAGAATTAATTACTGGTAAATTAATTGCTTTCAGCTTCCACATAACATTTCCCTCAGTTTCCATTAAAGTGCTCACCCCATTGTAAATTAGCCACTAAACTAGAAAGGAAGAACTTGCAAACCATATGTTTTCCCACATACATGCAGTAGTGTCACAAAGTTATGGTGGAGAAAAAAACCCCAACCAGCCAAACAAGAAAAAACAGCAATAAGATGTACAAAAATGTTGTATACATCCACAGGGACACTATAGTAAGCAATTTTTTTTGTTTGACATCATTGTATAACTTTAAGGGAACCTTAACTTAGCCATTCCATATGGCCCTGGCAAATATGACAAATACAAATGTCTACCTTGTGCTTCAATTGTTTTGATATACAAGATATTTATATTGCAATGTGGACATTTCTGGCTGTGTGAACATTTCTTAGTAATCTTCCTTTACGTAAGCATTTACACTGGAGTCACCTCTAGCATTGCTGACAGAAAGTAGGACAGTAAGACTTACTTTGAGAAAAGTATTCCTAAAAGGGATTGCCAGCTGAAGGGAACCGATGATAAACAGACTGTCTTCAGAAGTGCTCCAACAGAAAGGCGACATTTTGAGTGTTGAAGTATGATCTTAGTAGATCATACCATACATAAACTTTTAAATCCCAGTTTCAGAACTAAATTACTAGTTGTTCTACCCCTCCAAAAGCACTGACAACCCAAACCTACACCCCCCACAACAAGGGAAGCTTGCTTACTGCTGCTGCAGAAGATTCACATGCATGTCACTGTCCACCTTTAGCGAAGAAATATCACTACTATTTTACTCATGTGAAATTATGATAAAACTGGAATTTTTTAATATCAGTTGTACAAGAAGATTCTCCCATACTTAAGAAGAGGGCTTCAAGTGCTGGTGGTCACGAGACAGAAGCTGAAGCACTTGGGGCACCCTTTGAGGAAGGGTAAAAGCCTTCTCTACCATTTTTAGCTCACTTCTTTAAAAATAGGTCTGCACACACTCCCAATAACATCAGGGTTAGTCAGTGGACGCAGATAAGTTTGGTAGCTCTAGGTCACAAAAGATGATCCAACATGTTTTCTTAAGTCAGTCAGCTAAAGAGAAGAGATGCAGTCAAAGTTCATCTACTTGCGAGTTCTCACCTAATCATGTGATGTCATCAGTCAGTTTCTGCAGCAGAACCTGGCAGCTACCATGTTGCGGCCAAAACAGACTGCAGTAGGAAATACAGGTATAATACAGGAAACAATCACAAAAATATCTTTGTGTAATTCAGTTAAATAGCCAATGAGCAGACCTCATCCAGGCTCAATTAGATCTGCTAATCACAGTGGTAGTTTTAACTCCATTATTAATGCCAGATGCCCTATGGTATTCACAATTACCAGAAATACATGTCCAATGACATGAACAAAGAATTGTTGCAACATTAAAGCTGAGAAAACAGGACCTCAGAGGCCAAGCGACAGCAAAAGCAAGGCCTCCACTTGCATACATCCACCTTAAACAGAAGAAAACAAGAGGAATTGTGATTGTCTTGTGACATTTCCAGCTACATTTCCTGTCTCCTGTATGCAGTCAGGAAAGACAGTCACCCTCATTTTTAGTTTTGCACATCCAATAGCAGGCTGTGGGGCCAGTAACCTGAACTAAGGATACCGCAGGGCCAGCAAGGGACCAGCTCTCTCTTCCTCCTCTCTGCTGGAGAGAGAAAGAAGAGAGACAAAGCCCTTACCACAGAAGAGCATTGCTTCTGGCTAAGACCTCTCAGAAACAGAGAGATGCTTCCAAGTAGCACGCCTAGCTTTAAGGGCAATAGCGCGACTTGCTCAAATGCAGCAAAGGCCATGATTTCTGAGAGACTTGCCAATAACTCACAGACAAAGTTTCTTCTGAGCCCTGAGGATCTAACCAAGAGGGTGAAACTGTGAAGGTTATAACATAAGCTAGAGAGAGGAACATGTCTCCCTTTTAAAGACAGGAGGGTCTTCCAACCAAGTCCTCAATTTTTATCTGTTTTAGAAGTATTTGGATATCTGGTGCAGTATCACCACAGTCATAAACAAAAAAAGTTAGGCCAAATGTTAAAAATAAGCACTGCTTTTCTGCAGTTAATTTTCATTTGTTTGTTTATATTTAAGAAGCTTACTCTCATCTCACAGCCTATGTTACGGTGTCTTAAAGAGTCTGTGCAGCTTTGTAGACCACTAGCAGCCTACAGCAAAGAAAGACTACTTCTCAACTAAAACAGCAAGAGAAGGAACCTTCCTTTGATGTCTCTTCCCCCACTCCCTCTTCAAAGAATAGGTATTCTGGTTTATAGTATTATGTTGTACAGATATTACTAGAGAAGTATGCAGTCTTACAGATTTAAGAAATCCCATCTCACCTGAATATGGACTCTGATTTAGAAATCAGAGTAAGTCCCTACCAAGTTAATCCAGCAAAGAGGGTTCAACAGAAGACAGGGGGTTGACAATATTTTCAATTTTGAGTACATCAGTTGTACATCACATACAATCAGGAAAGCATCGTTTAAAGACTTCCACTGTCAATTCCTACAGCCAATGCAGTCATGCTTTATGATTTCTTGTTTGGGGTAGAGGGGAATGCACAAAAGGCTTTTTTGGTCCAGAACCTCTGTATCTGGTTGAAAGATTCCTGAGCACTAAGGAGTGTTTGTTTTAAAGCCAAAAACAAACAAACAAAACCTCACCTTATTTATTGCTCAAACTACCCCAGTGAGCTCTATCAAATGTTTCTGTAAGACTACTATTTATTGCCTCTGCATTGTCCTCACACAGATAGATTGTACTGGATTTGCTTCAGGCATCACCAGCTTAAGTTTAATTTCTAATGTACACTAATGCAAGAAAAATCACACCTAGAAGCGTCACAAAAAGGCCAGTTCATCAGTACGTACTATCTCATCCAGAGTAGCCATGATGATTAGTAACAATTGTTTCTGTACATTTTCTGTCTTGCCAACAGAGCTCACAAGTCTTACTCCGTGGCACCTTTTAAAACTTTCCAGATAACCTCAGTTTCAGGAGCTCATGCTGATGGAGAATATGATTGAAGACCTCCAACTCCCTTACTTTCCCCTAAATTAAAGGTGAAAGAAAAGCTTTAACTCAGATGAACCACCATTTCTGTTGGTCATTAGTATTTCTTAGTAGGTTCTCACTAAAAAGCAATCTAAACCTCATCTATCTCAGCACTGTTCTTGGCTATGCTGACATCCTGTGACCAACTTATACAGCTCTTAATTTCTGCAGCTGAACTACCAAGCAAGTTCTCTGCACCTGCTCCACAATATAATGCTCACACACTTCAGGTATTAACCACTGCTTTCTTTTCCTCATTAGCTTCTGCCCATTCCCCACTATCTCCAGAGCATGAGGGTCCCACATAAGAGACCACCTAGCACATATGTCTGACTTGGACACCAGTATTACTCAGTCTTATTGTTCATGTGAACATACTCCAGCCACAGGAGCAGCAGCAGGCTCCTGACTGCCTGGATTTCTGCCTGGATTTCCTCTGGCTCACACAAACAATCAGCATTTGCACACCCATCTACAGTCACTTTCTTCATTCAAGGACTTCTTATCAGCACCTTGCTGGTAAACTTTCTCCCCACCTGGTGTTTCTTGGGAATTGGGACAGGAAAAGGAAAAAAAAAAAAATGCAAGTCTGACAACAATATAGGCACCAGACTTTGATCTACTGCACTGCTTCCAAACCACCCTCTATCATTTCCTCACTGGTCAAAGCCAGCACTGCCAACAGACACAACTAACCAGAAAGCTGAGCAGCCTGAACACACTGAAACCTGCCACCAAAAAAACCTCAGCAGCCTTATCTGCTCAGATATACCCATGCAATTAACAACAAAAAAAAGGAGAAAAGATCAATTAAAATAATTTTTATTACTAATTACTATATGAAAGTCTGTGCTAGCTGCTCATCTAACAGCCCAAAATTTCCATGAGGTCTCGTAGAAGCAAAGAGAGGAAAAGAAAAACTGCCAGCAAACCAAAGACCTAATAAACATGCGTCACTTCAAGTCTCTCCTTGGCAGGACTCATCCCTCCTCTGCAAAAAAGTAGTTTCCACACACACAAGTTTCTGTTAGGTGAGGAGGAATGACAGGCTGAGAATCTGTCCCAGGTGGTCACTCCATTGCAAGTCTGTGCTACGTAATTCTTTTCAAAACATTATTTCCACGTACAGCCTCTTTCCCTAAAATACCAGCAAGACACAAAAAGCATAAAACAGGAGCACAGTAAGATGTGATCTGAAAGTGACAGCCTTATCACACAACTGGCACTGTTAACACTGTATATTAATTCACTGCTGCTTTGCAGGTACATGGCCCCATGATCTGTTGTTTTTTGTTTTTATTTTTTTACTCATTTCCATGTGCTTTCTGGGTGGGGCTGCTTTTACCAACTTATTTTAACACACTCCCCCCCCCCCATTTTGTTTCTAACAAGTTAGACAATAGGACCATAAAAACATTAGAAACATAATTCTGTTCTGGAGCTGCAGCATCCAGTGCCGGCAAAAGAAAACATGCTCCCATCACTTGCTCATTCATCTTGTAAAGGCCATCATAAAAGCAAACTACGCAGCCCGCATCCCAAAGTTTGCGCCACTGCAGAAAGCCACTGGCTTGCGCTGAAACAGGCCCGGCTTAAACAGGTTACATCTGTGTGAAAACAAGAGACACATGGAAATAATCAGCGCACACTCCCCCCGTTCGCTTTTATTTCGCTGTTGGAGACGCGACCTGGCTCCTCTCGCTCCGGGGGCGAGGGAGGGGAAACGACATCCCACCGCGGCTCCCCCCGCCTTGCCCAGAGGCTCCCCGGGCCAGGCAGCACTGCCGCGGGGGCGGGCGCGGCTCCCAGCGGGGCGCGGCAGGGCCGGGGCCGGGCGGCGGCCGGGACAGGGGCCGGTCGAGCCGGGCGCCCCCGGGCCGAGCCCTCCCCCCTCAACACACGCACGCACGCTTCGGTGGGACCGTGCCCCCTGCGGCGGGGGCGCTCCCCGAGGGAGCGGTACGCGATAGCCCCCACGCCCGCTCCGCGGGGATGGGACGCGGCCACTTACAGCTCAGGACCCCCAAGTAACCGAAGAGCAGCAGGCGGAGGCTGCGGCTCGCCATCTTCCCGGCAACGGCCGCTCCCCACCGGCGGCAGCGGCTAATAACCGCCGGGCGACGCCAGCGGCGGGACGTAAGGCGCGGCCGGGGGGGCGGCCCGGCCCGGTCCGGGCTCGCCTCGCCTCGCCCGGGGGAACGGGGTGGCGCCTGGCGGGCGCGCCCGCGGAGGCGGCCGTGAAGCAGGTGCGGCAGCTCGGGCGGGCGCGGGCAGAGGCAGCGGCAGCGCCCGCTGGGCTCTGCCTCCACGCCGGAGGAGCCGCTCCGCTCCCGCCAGCCCTCCGCCGCCCCGAAACTTTTAACGTGTCCGAGGAGACGCCTCCCCGCCCCGCGCTGGCTCCGAGCGCAGGGAACCGCGGCGGGGCTGTGCCCGGCCTGCCGCCCGCCCTTCACCGGGGACCTGCGGCGGGCAGCAGCTCCGCGCCCTCTCCGGGCGCATCGCTTTCCTCCTCCTGCTCCTCCGCCAGCGCGATGCCCCCGCGCATCCCGGAGCTGTGTTGCATTGCGTTTTATTGTATTCAGCAGCTCTTCCCTCCGATTTATTTATTTATTTTTAAACTAAAGGACATTTGTTGCAACAGAATAAACTTTTCATTACGAAAAGCTTAAACTTCCCAAAGAAGACCATAGTCCCTGTTGGTGCATTTGTCGAAGCCAAACCCACCTGGGGTGGAAGTAGGAATAACCCGGTGAAATCACAAAACAAAAATTTAGGTGTTCCGGATGAAAAGAGAGCAACGTGACGATGAGGCGCTGTTTTAAGTTGAACAAAGTCACAGTGACTCCTTGTGCCTGTGCAGCTGGAGTGGACAAAATCCCACCGACCGCAGGCCACGTCCGCTAACCAGCAGAAAGAAGACGGACGACACGGTGACTTCCAAAGCCTCTTTTATTATTACTTTATACCAGTCTGGGGGATTCTTGATTTAATGTACGGGAGGTGTAATGGCCCTCTAATTTATGAATCAAGGAAAACTACTCATCGTGACAGATAGTAGTGCATCCGAATAGTTTCTAACATCTTAAAAATACATTACTACTGATGTAATACGGTTCTATAACAAGAAGAGTATCACAAGTATTTCTTTGATAATCAGAACGGCAAGGTTGACTATATTTTGTTAGACTGTAGCAAAATGAGGAAAGATTATTTATAAATAAAATATCTAACAGCTGTTTTAATGGAGACCAAAGAAGTAGGATGCCATGATGCTCTTTATGTCAAAATCTTCTTAGCTTATTTTTCACATGCAAAAATGTATACAGAATACAAGTAATATTTCTGCAAAAAATATACATACATATACATGTCCAGTTTATATTACCAGTATAATGATGACATGCATTTAATAAAATCAAAACTAGTCCATAGGCAACAGAAAAGTTCTTTATTTTGTGTGGCCCAGCACATCATAACTTTAAGCATATACAAAGTTTCATTGATTTCAGTAGGACTGCTTTACTGTTTAAAGCCACACGGTGACAGAAACACCGTGTTGACATAAAATTTAAATATATGGGAGGAGCCTGGTTGAAAAAGTATAAAGATGGGGAATGTTAAGAAATGGCAGTATGGAATTAAATTAAGGGATAGCTCATAGAATGACTGCTAAAGCTGATGTAATGACAATTAATCAATGAGGGGAATGAAGAGATTAATCGCAAGGAGAAGGTATCCCATTAGAGGATGGGATGAAGTTTGGATTAGTACAGTGGCTTTTCCACCACAGTAAGCATTTGTTTCTAATTGCCCAAATACATAGACTCACATACAGGGTTTAATCTGGATTTCATTAACATGACAGTTACACCACAGTAAATCCACTTAAATGTGTAGGGTTTCTATAAGCATGAGGTCATAGCAAAGTTCCTTTTTTTTTCTGTTCACTGTTCTGTTTCTCTTGCAGGTGTACAGGGTTGTCTCCCCCCACATTTCTCTGACTTTTCTAGGACGGTTTCACAGTACTTTCACTATTTCTTTACATTCCCCTCTTTTATTTCAGCAACAACTAGACCACGGTTTCTCTGGTTGCTTTATACAACTGCAGGAAACACCAGCAATTAGAAGTAAGTATTCTGAATGCATTTACAGAATTATTGCAAAAGTAGTTGTAATGCATATAGTTCATTTAATATATATACTTATTCTGTATGTACTTTGCCGAACAATGGTATTCTTGAAAGTACTGTTAAGTACTTTGTTAGAAGAGCACAAGGCTGCTATACATATTTTTAATCTTTTAAAGTCAAATGTAGTAAACATATTTTCATTAAATGGCACACAGAGCGCACATGGAAGAATTTGTTCAAGATGCTCAGTTTAACAATTATTCTTGGAGAGCTTTCCATAGAGACTCCTATTTAGAATAATAAAAATAGTCTGTAATTAACATCTGCACAAAGAATGCTGGTCAAGAATACCTATCTTATTTTGTAATAGCTATTCTAGTCAAGTTCTTTGTATAGAAAAGCCTTTAAGAATTGTGCGGAAGTACAACATTATTTCAAGACTTGGATGCTTCTTAATGGTCTCAATAATTCATAAACCAAAAGATTACTTTCATTTCTTTAGGTGATATTTTAGATAAATCTACATTCTTATATTGCAATGGAATTCTTCCTCCTTTTAATTAAACTTGCTATTGCAAATGTGGAGTACTGATAATAATGTGTTCTAACAATACAAGTTTACTTCTTTTATTATGGTACCATCACTCTTTTAAAGAGCTCTGTGAAAAAACAGTTTTGAAAAATAATTTGCAAAAATTTTGTGAAACACTATAAGCTGAAACTCTGACTCTTCACTTTGGGAACATTTAATTTTTTTAGCTATAGGATGATAAAAAAGAATACAGAGAAGTTAACCTATATTAAGAAAATATTCCTTTTGGTGATTTCTCCACTCAAAATAGGTTTTATTTTGCAGGGGGAACAAAACCAAATAACCCTAGATTTATTTTTCTGTACATTGCATGCTGATTTCTAGAATACCTTTGAGGTATAATAATAAAAAATCAGTACAACAAATTAGAACTGCTAAATTTTGTTACAAAGGTGTTGCAATGTAAATACTCGAATACATTACAGATAGGTAAGAGAGGAAGATGATTAGGATTCCTCTTCTCAAACACATGCATAGGATAGGGGGAAAAGTACTGTGCTATGAGAAGAGAACTGTCTGTTTAATTAACACTTAGAAGAGCAAGACGTTAATTCCTATGTAATCACTCATCTGTCATGGCTTACACATACCAAACTAGAAGACAGTCATGGGAGAGCTAATGAATGTTCATCCTTGCAGCACCATGGAAAAAAAAAAAAAAGTATAAACCTGACATATCTCAAGTTTACTTGTTGAATTTAAGTAGATCAAGTAGTGTAACCCTAATTTCATGTAAGCAAGTATATATTTTTTGTTCTGTTGATAAGCAGGTAGTATGGATGTGTGATGATCTGTGAGCAGCTCATATCTTGTTTGCAGAGTCAAACATTAGTGAAAGCATCGAAGATAACAGTTCTGCACTACTTTTCCCTTTTCATCCTGTGCTTTCCTAAGTTAATTGTTCTTTAAACTTTTTAGTGTGTCTTAGCTGATCTATAATAGCATGTAGCCCAGCAAGATTGCTGATAACTGTGCCTGGTTATGATGAGAGGAGCAGGGGGAAAGATTTAGAACCTGGAGCCACTGAGGGAGAAAGTAAAAGACATATGAAAAAAGCGCTCCTGTGCATAAGCATACCTGTATCTTTATTTATATGGAGACTTAGAGGGCTGATTTTTATTGGAATTTATATTGTTTAGGTTTTGATCAAGAAGACATCTTTGAATATTTTTCCATATTTAAAGAAGAAGAAACAGATTTTTTCATTTTTCTAAAAAGAGAAATGTTATGTTTGAGGTGGTCAGAGATGCCATTTGAGACTCAGTGCCATAGCCTGTGGGTTAAATCTCTGTACACATCTTTTTTCCAGGCACACTAAATTGCTGTCACATATGTTTGTTCTAGTAAGTGCTGAAGACGGGAGCACACAGCTGTAGAGTGACTGTTCTGGTGTGATTCTGGGCACGGCAATGGGACAAGTTGATGGAAATCTATTTTGTGAAACTGCTAAAACAGACTCCATTTAATTAACTAGTTTAATCACCAAAATACATATTTCATGCTCCATGTCACAAATCTTTTTTCTGAAACTCATTGATCAATGTGCTATATATTTTTCGTTGTGCCCATACCAATAGCCTGCAGTACATTGAATCTATCAGCTTGAAAGTCTTGCTCTTTATTGTAAAGAATTATCAGCAGCCATGTGTAAGTGTGTGGAGAGGCTGATATCTACAATTTAAGGGATAATTTTTTTCTTTTGCAATTTTAACTATCACCACACCTAGCTTTTTATAATGTTCTGGCTTACTGCTTTCACGGCTATCTACTCTCCTAGTTAGAGTAGGCCTTGTCTCCTTTCTACTTCTGTGGCATCTTGTTATTTTGTTTCATTGCTTCATGTTAATTGGTTTAACTGCCATCTGGGAAAAAAAATCTGATTTAGCTAGCAGATTATCTGCTTGTTTTGTACTTTGAAACGGAAATCTGTGAGCGAGTATAGTTTTGAGAAAAGAAGAAAAAAAAATTCAGATATTCTTTTTTTCCACCAAGCTGTTGTTGATGGCTGTTTAAAGACAAAGTATGCCATAGAATAGTTGCCTTGCTATAATGAAATGGACTAGAGCGCTGTGATAGAACACTGTATCTCTATTAGACTGTTAAAATATTTCATATCTAATGTGTCAGCCAAACTTGAACCAGGAAAGCCACAAAATGTGAGGGTAGAACAATATAATAGTAATACAGATTACTTGTTCTCAGCAGCTTTTTTCTGTGAATCCCCCCCTCCATTTTTTGGAATGTCTTGTATAATTTTATCTTTGACTTGCAAAGTACAGTATTAATGCCATTTTTTTCAATTGAATTTGCAAGATTACTGCTGCTGAGTAGACAGCTCAGTAGCAATCAAAGCTACATTTCTAAAAAAAGATCCACCAAATTGGATGGCATTGTAGGACACTTCCCGATTCAACCTAAGCAACAGTGGACAGTGCGTTAGCCACGATGCTGCTGGTGGTAGATTCAGAATTATTTTTCCACAGTGTTTAAAATACTTTGCTGCTCCATGGTGGCATGAAGAGTACAGCTCTTAGGACGCAGTTACACACCATCTTGTCTTCTAAGGCAATTGCTGCCTCTGGCCATGGATTACTGCTACCACTTCACTTGTGCACAGAAACGAGTATACAAAGCTGTACTTTAAGCCAGGTCACTGAAATAACGTGAATAAAACATAATCCTTCAGCAACACTGATCCTGCAATTCGTATCACTTCAGTGATCTAGTGTTCAGCGCTTTGTACAGTGCTGCTACAGTTGCCTACCTAGAAGGTAAGCAGTGAGAAACAGCCAAGAATGACAAAGGGAGGGGCAGGAATTTTTAAGCCAGTTTTGCTTTTGAAGCAATCTGTAAGTGAGCTCAGAGCTGGCTTTGGGACTTATGAGGGCAATAACCCGTCATGGTTTGTCACTTACGCATTACTGTTGGGTCACATACTATGGCATAAGAGCAATTACGGGGTTCCCGTTGCCTCATAGAGCAACCTCTCATTTTCTGCCCATTACAAAATAACATCCACTTTTTTCCCGAAAGTCAGAGGGCTTTATGAAGACTGATACCTTGTAATTATTCTTGGACAGTTTTGTTAACCATCTCTTCTCTATACCACAAACGTGCTCAGTGTTGTGACATGCTAAAAGCCGCTCGACTTCAGCCAAACCCTTCCCAGAGTACTTCTCAGTTGGAAGGCTCTTGTCTTTTGACGTTGAGGGATCACTAGCTGGGGGGTTGCAGCAGGCCTGTACGTGCCCCCAGGCTGCTGACAGGACCACGTTTGGCAGCTGAGAGTAAGCCCCAGCTGGCCCTCTGCTCAGTCCATGGGGTTCGAGTGGACCCAGGGTTTTTACCCTCGCACAGAAGCCTCAAGTAAATATACTGTAGTAAACAGAGAAATGATATTACAGATGTGAGCCAGCTGTACCAGCATGAATCAAAAATAAGCTTGAAGACTGAACTTTTTAATTAAACCCAAATCTATGCTAATGTTGTTTCTCTTTTTTGCTTTTGTCCAGGGCCTGTAGAGATGCTGGCTGAACCCTGGGTGAAATTTCCAGCAGCTTTGGATATCTTTCGATTTCCACTGTGGGGTAAAGCTTTGCACTGTCACTTTGTTGGCCGAGCATTACCAAAAGGCAGAGGGCTATGACCATGCTCCTCCTGCAGTCTTCAGCATTACAAGTCCCAGATGGCTTTTTGTCTGCCTTGTGCTTCCAGAGCAACAGCAAACAAGTGGAAGAAGGGACCAGATATTCTACCACCATTTTTCTGAAGATTAAGCTGAATAAAAAGTTCCAAATACTTGTACAAAAGATGTCTTAGAGATTAGGAAGTGGCAATTTAAAACAGAGACATATAATGAAGTGTGCAGTATCAAATAGAATTTTACTCCTGTCATTCCAGACTTCCTCAGAGTGACAAAATAGAGTTTGTTTCTGTCTTTCATTCTCCAAACATTTTGAATGTATCTCCTCATAGAGTAAAAATGTTCTTTTTATGCCCTACATTGTGAACTTTGTATTGTTTGGGTTTTTTTTACTATTTAAACCAAAACAATTATGTGATGTGATCATTGACCACATATGATTCCTCAAGCCATAAAAAGTTAATAGAAGAAATGGTGTAGCTGAGTTATAATGACATAAATAATAATAACATCTTTGTGTTTTCTCAGGAGCTTTCACCTCAAGGCTATAAACTCTTTTACACATGCAAGTATGTAGGCTACAGTAAGCCTGGCTGTTGTGGTTTAACCCCAGCTGGCAACTCAGCACCACACAGCCGCTCGCTCACTCCTCCCCCCACCAGTGGGATGGGGGAGAAAATCAGGAAAAAAAAAGTAAAACTCGTGGGTTGAGATAAAGACAGTTTAACAAGACAGAAAAGGAAGGGAAAATAACAACAACAACAGCAACAATAATAAATAGAATATACAAAACAAGTGATGCACAATACAATTGCTCACCACCCACTGACCGATGCCCAGCCAATCCCCAAGCCATGGTGTCCCCTGGCCAGCTCCCCCCAGTTTATATACTGGACGTGACATCATACAGTATGGAATACCCCTTTGGCTCATTTAGGTCAGCTGTCCTTGCTGTGTTCCCTCCCAGCTTCTTGTGCACTCCCAACCTCTGCTGGCAGAGCAGTATGAAAAGCTGAAAAGTCCTTGACTTAGTATAAATACTTAGCAACAACTAAAACATCAGTGTGTTATCAACATTATTCTCATACTAAATCCAAAACACAGCTTTATACCAGCTACTAGGAAGAAAATTAACTTTATTCCAGCTAAAACCAGGACACTAGTGCGCTAAAAAATAACTTGGATTTAACTTGTTTTAAAAAATGAGGAAGCAGGATGGTTTGCTGAAATTCTTAATCCAGAAAATAATGTAATGAAGAGCACTGTACTTGCACACCTGGTTTTCTGGATGAGAGCCTAGGTGAGCAGGGAAGCCAGTGCTGGGTACCGAATCAAGAGGAGCCAGCTGTCCTGCTGCTCCGCAGACGTGTTTCCACAGTGGAAAATTCTCTGTCTGTTACCAGCCCTTGCCAGTATTAACACATTTATTTTTTTGACACTGAGTTTAGTTACATCCTTTAGCTCTTAATGGCACTAACTCAGTGTAACTGTTTGACAATGGCATTCTTGCTGGCTGTTGTTATATCTTTGACAACTGGGGATTGGGATGAAGACCACCACCAGCTAAACTGTAAAGCATTGAAACAAAGTCTTGAGTTATTTCACAAATTTTAATAAATTTTAATGCAAACCATGGTTTTCCTACATGGGCAGTAGCTAGTTTCTGCTTGGCTTCAATCTTTTGGGGAAGAAGGACTGGACGCCAAGCCACCAAAGCCACTCTATCACTCCTGTCCTCAGTTGGACAGAGGGAGAAAAATACAACAAAAGGCTCATGGATTGAGATAAGGACAGGGACATCACTCGGCAATTACCATTATAGACAAAATGGACTAAGCTTGGGGAAATTAGTTTAATTTATTACCAATCAAATCAGAGTAAGAAAAATGAGAAATAAACCCAAATCTTAAAACACCTTCCCTCCACCCCTCCCTTCTTCCCGGGCACAACTTCACTCCCAAGTTTCTCTACCTCCTCCCCACCAGCGGCCCAGGGGGACAGACAATAGGGGTTGTGGTCAGTTCATCACAAGGGAAACTCTTCCCCTGCTCCAGCATGGGGTGCCTCCCACAGGAGACAGTCCTCCATGAACTTCTCCAACGTGGGTCCTTCCCACAGGCTGCAGTCCTTCATTAACTGCTCTAGCATGGGTCCCTTCCACGGGCTGCAGTCCTTCAGGCACAGACTGCTCCAGTGTGGGTCACCCATGGGGTCACAAGTCCTGCCAGCAGACCTGCTCCAGCGTGGGCTCCTCTCTCCACAGATCCACAGGTCCTGCCAGGAGCCTGCTCCAGCTTGGGCTTCCCACGGGGTCACAGCCTCCTTCGGGCACCCACCTGCTCCGGCGTGGGGTCCTCCACGGGCTGCAGGTGGA
>JANHGO010000072.1:37882264-37894361 GCA_024606505.1 Aquila spilogaster | reverse complement strand
ACTCCTCTCCCCGGCTGCAATTGTGCAGTTTCCACCCCCCCCCCCCTCCTTAAATCTGTTATCCCAGAGGCGCTACGACTGTCGCTGATGGGCTCAGCCTTGGCCAGTGGTGGGTCCGTCTTGGAGCCGGCTGGTATTGGCTCCCTGGGACATAGGGGAAGCTTCTGGCAGCTTCTCACAGAAGCCACCGTGCTACCAAAACCTTGCCACGCAAACGCAATACAGGAGGTCAGTGATGGCGAAGGGGAGCTGGCAGTGAGGAGCTGGAGTTACGTGGAAACTTGGTGGCTTGTGCATGGTGCGTGCTGGCCTGCGGCTCTGCCACAGCAGGGAGCCTGGCAGCAAAGACTATTTCCACCAGCCACCAAGCTGTTAATGTTAGTTCTGTAACCCCAGTACTACATCTTTGTGTACCACTCGGCTGAACGCACACCTTAAGGCCAACCAGAAGATGCTGGGTTTGGGGATGACGTTACTGCCCAGCGTAACAAGGCCTGTTGAGGCAAAGGGAGGGCAGGGGGCAACGCATTACGCCCACAGCCTAGCGGAACTCATATGTACGTAATGAGGCCTCCGAGGAGAGCTAAAAGCTGAGGGCGAGGAGGGACAGCTCCCCGTCGGGCCGCGGGCAGCTGCCCGCCCTTCCCGCCGACCTGCCCCGAGCCACCGCCCCTCCAGCCCCGGCCCCAACCCCCGGCGCCGCCTGGCGGCCGTGGGCGAACTGGCGGAGCGGCGGACGGAACCGCGCTGCCGGCGGAACAGCGCTGCCGCCGCCGTTTCCGGCCGAGCCGGGGGAGGTGGCACCGGGGCGGTGGGACTCGGCCGGAACATGGTGGCGCGCTGGGCTGTCCGCTGCCTGCGGGGCGGGCTGGAGGGCCGCCGTGAGTGGCGGCGGGCCGGGCGCGGGCGCAGCGGGACGCCGGGTGTGCGAGGGTCCGGGCCGGGCCGGGCCGGCTTCGGGCTCGTCCCGCGCCGGTGCTTTGAGGGGCCCGGCTTGGGACGGCCGGGCCTGGCCTGGCCGTACGGGACGGCTCGGGTGCCCGGCCCGCCCGGGGCGGAGGAGGCGGCTGTGTGCGGGGGCCGGGGCGCGGTGGCAGCGGCGCAGAGTGGGCGCCATCCGCGGGGGCAGTTGGTCGGTCTGAGGGAAGGAGAAGGTCTTTAAGCTTTCGTTGCTTCAGCGCTACCTGCTGTGACTTCATGCTGGCTTTGCAGGGACCGAGAATGAATGAGTGGGCAGTAAGAGCTGCTGGAGTGCTCACCTGAGGCATATTGAGACAGACACGTGGATCAGTAGTGCAGTGGCATGTCTTCCTTTCTTTAGAAACCAACATCTTATAAAGAGGCTTTGAAAACTCCTTATTGCTTATTTTAGATCATTCCTTTTACCAGGGTTCATCTCCACACCAACTGTTTCTCGACTGACATCAGATGAAGTGATTCAGAAGCGTAATGAGCTCTTCACCAAAGAGAAGGAGAGACAGTTGTCTCTTCATCCACGAATTGAGAAAATCGAAGTAAAATACACTGGGAAATCGCACCCTGGCAGTGTGTTTGTAATGAACAAAGCTTTGTCTACGCCATACAATTGTGCCATGCGTAAGTGAATGGACTCTTAAACTAATATTGTGCCACTGATGGTGAAAATTGTGCTGTCAATTGAAGTACTTGTCATCTCAATTTGAGGTGTTAATACTGTTGACATTTTAATGACCAAGTTAACAGTCATGCATTCAGAATACTTGTGTTTGATAAGTTTAAAATACATTTGTGCTAAAATACATCAGTAGAAAATGAGCTAATTTTTGGAGACTGTTAACAGCTCATCCTTCCAAGTGATTTACGAAAGTGAAATTTGCAGTTTGTTGTTATAAATGCAGGAGTCTAAACTGCTGACTCTGAAGAATATGGTTAATAACTGTGTAATACTTTTTTTTACTCTCTTCAGACTTAAGTGAGTGGCATTGCAAGAAATCCGTTCTAGCTCTTGTGGATGGTGAAGTCTGGGATATGTACAGACCCTTGACCAAATCATGTGAAATTCAGTTCCTTACTTTCAAAGATGACGATCCAGAGGAAGTAAACAAGGTAAGTCTGTATCTTATCCCATTGTAGGTGACCCTGATTATGACCACTTGATTCTGTATGCCCCTTTCAGTTCCATGTCCATCTGCTCTCTTGAACTTTGTTTTCGTGAAAGTTCAGATATTTTTAATAGTTGGTTGGCGCATCATGGTTATCATTAGCTGGACCAGGGTGTGGGCTAGGTGATGTGCGGGCATCCCTTTCAACCTATATTCTTGTATTCTATGATTTCAGATTTAAATATCTCCAGGGAGACATCTGGCTTGCATTTTAAGTGCAGTTTTGATTTATTTGATTGCTTCTATATGGAGAATCATCTCCAAATAGAAGTTTAAATATTAAAGAAAGCAGTGCTTGGGTTAACAGCTAGGTTTTTGTGTCATTCAGTTAAATGTTGGTATTCTTTTGGAATAAGTAGCTGATATTCATCTGGTGGGAGTTGTTAGCTTCTAGATAATAAATCTGTGTTTTAAAATTTTCTTTATAGGCCTATTGGCGTTCCTGTGCCATGATCATGGCATATGTGTTAAAGCGGGCATTCAAAGATGAGTACTCAGTCAATCTGATTAAAGCTCCAGAAGTGCCAGGTGATAGAATTGTTTTATATTAATTGTCTTGTCTTTTGCTGCTTCTTAAGTGAGTGTCTAATGGTGTTACCAAAAACACCACAGGCTTCTTTTCCAATGATTGAAGGCACTTAGCATTGATACGTGTATTACATGCTGTTATTGTAGCCTTTAATTTATAGTAATCATGCTGAAAACAATTTTGTTATCTAAGTACAGAAAATTGGTCTGTGTGGCAACTGGGTTTCAGGCCGCTTAGGATTTCATAGGTTAAGTTAGTAACTTAAATACATAACCTTTTTATTGTGAAGTTAATGAGTAAGATGTTTAGAAGATGTGATGTGTTTCTTTGAAATTTGCTATAATAACTACATAACCTTGTGAGCAGTTGAGTTACTAAAAATTACGCTGTGTACATCAAGTTGGAAGATTACTGAAGTACAAACAGGCTTAGTAACAACTTTTGCTCATCTGTGACCTGATTTAAGATTTACAAAAGTGAGAAAATGCACAAGAGAGGAGGTTATTTAGATAACAAAGCGTGGGTGATTATGCATTTGATGTATAAGAAGGTTGGTTGCTGGTCATGTGGAGTCCTCCTACAATTGAGTCGCTTTTTAGCAATTTCAGCATTTGTCTTGATTGGTAAGAGTAGAGTGGATATTTCAGTTCTACCGGGATTTGCAATAATCTTGCGTACACTAAGCTATGTCATTACACTGTATGTATAGAAATAGCATGCGCTTACTGGGGTCATAAGCTTGATTTCTAAGATGGCAATAACTGAATAAATATACACAAAGAGTGTTCTAATGATTATCACAGAAATTTGTGTTACCTTTATCAGAAATTTGTGCCATGCTTGTCATGGATAAACATTTTACTTCAGCTTTAATATTGTCAGATTTCTCTGTGCAATAAATTCCTCTTTACAAGTTAATAGTGCAAATTTACTTCTAGTGTATGATGCATACAAAGGAAAATATGTGAAATGTTTTCAAAGTGTGTTTTGGTTTGTTGTTTTTTTTTTTTTTCCCCTTTCAAAGTTAGATGCAGTTTTGGGAAGCAGTATTATTTTTTTTTTTTCTCTCTAATGGGGTTGTATTATACTGACATTGCATTAAAACTCATTTCAAATTACTTTCTCATTCAGTGAAATGAAATGAAAATGATAGTTTTTGTCTGCCATTTGACTGTATAATCGCAGCTGAAAATTCATATTTTATGATGGATTTCTTGAGATCATTCTGTTTTTCTTCTCATTCATTTTGATGTAAGAATGTATTTTGACAATTAAATACATACTTTGTTACAAACATGAATATTTTTCTATTGGAATTGCAGTGATCTCTGGAGCTTTCTGTTATGATGTAATTTTGGACAATAAGCTGAATGACTGGAAACCAACAAACGTAAGCACAATAACTTCTTGCCTGAAAAGCTATATAGCTTGCATCCTTGCCCAGTGGTTCTTTTTTTAATGGGGGAGAGGAGGCAGTGAGGTTTTTTTCCTTTTTGTTGGGTATATCTACACTAGTATTTTTTTTTTTTAGGTCAGGATTACTCTTTGGAAACTAATCTCCACATCTACCACATACTGGCTCTCATTGCAGAGTGCTCTCAGAGCACACAGACTGGGTTCATTTCAGATGAAATTAAACCTTGACCTGTCCTCCAGATGCTTACAGGTTTTAGGTCTGTGGGGCTAGAGTAAGTTCTAGTCTGAACTACAATTCCAAAAATAGTTGATGTGGCTGTTGGGACCTCAGTGCCATCTTTATTACCATGCAGATCTGCTCCTACTCAGCCGCTCTTGCCTAGTAATGTAGATGCAACCATAGTTTTTGTGTGAGTAGAGCCCTCTGAAAATAAAAATGTGTGCAATATGTATATTTTCACCTAGTGGTTTACAGCATAATCAGTTTATTGTTGTAAAAGAACTGTGAGCAAACTCAGCTGAAGCTCTCCTTAATAGCTTGCTTATATTTCATGCTCTTCAGTAAATCTAATAATCTAAAACCTCAAAGTCTCATAACCATTTGGTTGCTGGTGTGAACAGGAATGTTTTACTCATCTGGTGCCTATTCTTGTTCTCATGCCTAAATATCAGCAGAGGCATGTATGGCTAACAAAGCAATATTGGTACAATGCAGAATTTTTCTTCAATATGATGTTGTAGTTGAAGTAACTTAGTCTGAAATATTTTCTACATGACATAAATGTAATTTCTCCTAATAACAATTTCTTATTTATCAATAAATTTGAGTATGCAGAGCTTTGGATTCTGGACCAAAGTGATGAATTTCTATTTATTAATTACTCAGTACTTTTTTTTCCTTCGCTTCCATCATGATAGAGGTAATTTATAAGTGGAGTCACAACTTTGGGAAACAAGATATAGACTGTATGTGTGTGTATCATGTTGGGAAAACCTGAGAAGTTTAATTCCAATTAATATATGTTGTTTCTGATGAAAAAATGCCTATTGATTTGACTGGGCACTGAATCAGTCCATTTAAACATTGATGATCTGTAGCAATCTGTTGCTGATCAATAGTTACAGTCCTACAGCAATATTCTTAGGTTTTCTAGTAGATGAACCTTCTTGTTTTGACTAATATGTAGTGTTTCCTATGCTTTGTCTATTCACTACAGCTGTGAAACAGTGGTGACAGTTTTATATGTATGAACTGTTTTCTAGGACAACTTCCGTTCTCTTACAAGGGATGCCAGAAAGCTAATTGATAAAGACCTGCCATTTGAAACGCTGCATGTTGAAGTAAAAGTAGCACGTGAAATGTTTCAGCATAACAGGTAAGTGTCTGAATTTGCCTTTCTTTTAGAAAGGCAACTAGAAGTTCATTTAAATCTCTGCTTGGTTTTGTAAATCTAAAATAAGACATAACAGGTGAAGTAAGAAGGTACTTCTCCCACTACTCTGAATGAACATGCCTCCATTCTATTTGTCACCCTACCTTATTCCATTTTTAATGTTCTCTCCAGGGGCTAACACCACGCACCTTTACTGGATGTAGTTTTGTGACAAATGGGAAGACTGTAGACTTCTTAGTTTAATAGTGAGCTTCAGGATTTCACTACTTTTAAATTGAAGCTCTGGTGGTTAGACTTGGCGTGCTAGTTACTCTCACCCTTTGCTGAAAGGCTTTCATATTCAGAGAAATGTAGGTTTTTCATATCTTGGTATCTTCAAATGAAGATCTGATGAAATGCTGTTTTTGAGCTCTGCAGGGAGAAAATGAATAAAATACTCTGGCCTGTGCTATAAAAGAAGGCTTGTTCAAAACACTCCAGTCGTCTTTGCTGAAAAAACACTTAAGCAATGTTTTGGGGAAAAAAATTCGCCAGTCCACAGCTTTTTGGTGGTTGGAGAGAGGTGTGGGGGGAAATGTTAAATAATTTATCATTTTGTGAACCAAAATAAAATTATGATAAAGCTAAAGTTGCAAAAATAACTATTTTTTTAGCTTAATAATGAAGATGATAGTAATGTGACATAGGAACTAGCATCTCTTTGCCATGTTGGCTGGCAAATATTGACAGCAGGTGGGAGCTGACTTGGTAATAGCTTTAGACATTGTATGTGTATTTGTACATGTGTAGAAAGAGCAGAGAAAACTTTGCTGTCTTGCAGATGACCAGCTGTTGAGGACCACGCATTGCATAAAATCAGTTTAGGTGATTTGATAGTGTCTTCTAGTCTTACAAGTGACTTGAAAAACTCTGATTTTTATTTGAAGTAGTAGGTCCGTTTTATCTTTCTGAATAAAACTCCGCTGAGAGAGTGTGGCCCTCCTATAACATACATGTAGAATAGAATAGACTAGAATAGACTATTTCAGTAGAAAGGGACCTGCAACAATCATCTAGTCCAACTGCCTGCCTGACGAATTCAGGGCTGACCAAGTTAAAGCATGTTATTAAGGGCATTGTCCAAATGCCATTTAAACACTGACAGGCTTGGGGCATTGACCACCTCTCTAGGAAGCCTGTTGCAGTGTTTGACACCCTCTCAGTAAAGAAGTGCTTCCTAATGTCCAGTCTAAACCTCCTCTGGCACAGCTTTGAACCATTCCCATGCATCCTATCACTGGATACCAGGGAGAAGGGGTCAGCACCTCCCTCTCCACTTCCCCTCCTCTGGAAGCCGTAGAGAGCAATGAGTTTGCCCCTCAGCCTCCTTTTCTCCAAACTAGACAAGCCCAAAGTCCTTAGCTGCTCCTCATAGGACATGCCTTCCAGCCCTTTCACCAGCTTTGTTGCCCTCCTCCGGATGCATTCAAGGACCTTCACATCCTTCTTAAATTGTGGGGCTCAGAACTGCACACAGTACTCAAGGTGAGGCAGCACCAATGCTGAATACAGCAGGAAAATCACCTCTTTTTCCCGGCTGATTATACTGGGTTTGCACCCCAGGATACAGTTTGCCCTCTTTGCTGTCAGGGCACTCTGCTGATTCCTGTTGAGCTGGCTGTTGACCAGCACCCCAAATCCCTTTCTGCAGGGCTGCTCTCCAGCCATTCCTGTCCCAATTTGTACTTGTGCCCAGCATTACTCTGTGCTAGGTGCAGAATCCGGCATTTGGACTTGTTAAATTTCATCCAATTGATGATTGCCCAATGCTCCAATCTATTGAGATACCTCTACGAGGCCCCTTGTCCCTCAAGAGAGACAACAGCACCTCCCAGTTTGGTATCATCAGCAAACTTGCTAATGGTGCATTCAACTCCTGCATCCAGATCGTTGATAAATATATTGAACAGAACTGGCCTTACAATTGAACCTTGAGGAACACCGCTGGTGACCAGTCACCAGCCAGATGTAGCCCCATTCACTACAACCCTTCCAAGCTCTGCCCTTCAGTCAGTTCTTCACCCAGCGCACTGTGAACCCGCTCATCTCACAGTTGGACAACGTGTCCAGAAGGATGCTGTGAGGGACAGTATCAAAAGCCTTACTAAAATCCAGAAAAACTACACCCACTGCCTTCTCTTCATCCACTAGGTGGATGACCTTATCATAGAAGGATATCAAATTAGTTAAACAGGACTTTGCCTTTGTAAATTCGCGTTGACTGTGCCTGATGATTGTATAATTCTTTAAATACCTTTCAACAGTCCTCAGTATAATCTTCTCCATAATTTTTCCAGGAACTGAGGTTAGACTAACAGGTCTGTATGACATGCTTTATGAAACATGTCAATACGTGTTGTCATATAAAATTAAGAATTTAAACCTGTTTCAAAGCTCACATGAATACGAGCATAATTTTTAAGCATGATCCTTAAATTGATCTCTTATGTATTCTTACAAGAACTAGGTGTTAAAGGTGAGGATTTTTTTAATCTTTTTTTTGTCGTGTTCAGATACAAAATGGAGATGATAGAACAAAAAGCATCTCAGAATATGGAAGGAATTGTAACATTACATAGGTGAGCAAAACTGAACTAATTCTGTAATGATTCACTGAAAGATTTGATTGTATTGCAAGTACTCTCTGCGAGTGAGAAGAGTAAGTTACTTGTGATGGTTTTCAATATAGAAATCACTTGTATTCATTGCTGTCTGTGTCTTAAGTTGTTTGGGTGGGTGGGGTTTTTTTAATACAACCACTGTTTTGTGGTACTTAGCACTTGGTGGATCTTGCTACATTTCTATTTCTTGTTATGTTAAAGGTGGTAAGTGCCAGAGAAGTCTTACTGTTTTAAATACTTTTAAATAAAATTTAAATAAATCTCTGGAGCTTGACAGGTTAAATAAAATACAAACCAAATACTTGTTTGAAAACAAGAGTTAGCATTTTCTAGTGGATTTTTCTTCCAAAGTTTTCAGGATCTTCCTAACTGGCACGCTACTGCCCTGTAGTGGTGGAGGTGAGAATGGAGTTGGCTCCTGGGATACAGTGTAAGATACAAAGTTCTTAGGCTGGAGGCGGGAAGCTTGTATATAAAAGTCATATAAAATAATTTGTGACTAGCTTAGGCTAGTGTAGGATATTCAGTTTTCTAGACATCTAAATCGTTCTGCATTTGATTTTGGAGTCCATGTCTCTCTAAAGGAACAGATGTCTTTGCAGTGATGGTTCTTGAAATTTTAATACCATGTTTGCCTGTTCTCTCCTTCCTCCAACTGTATAGTTTGCTCAATAAGAGGGAAAATGGGCTTACCTTTTGATTTCTGGGAGAGGTTTGTTCTGAGTATTCTTTTGCTGTACATCTTTTTGTCTCTCATTTTTCTTAATTGATTTGCAGTTTTCCAAGACCTGAAAGGGAAATACCTGTGCAGGTTGTAAACACTGTACTGTGGAAAGTATGTGATCTTGGAGACAAATCTTTTTCTGGTGAATGACAGTTACTCACTTCTAAAGCCAACATGGCTTCAAAGATTTGTTAAACCTAGGATCCTCTTTCTAGACTTGAGCTTTAAATTTCATAAGTTCATTTTAGGAAATTGTGTGACTTGTACTTTTGCTTCAGGAAACACAATTGCTGAACTGGGGATTTTTTTAGATTTGGTTTGGGATTTTTGTGGATTTTCTTTCATCTGTTTGGTAGATCGGAATTTGCTAATCAAAAATAAAAACAAATAGGCTTGTACTTCTCTCTGAATATATTTGACATAGAGTTGTTTTGTTGGTTTTTTTTCTCCCATCAGGTTTGGTGACTTTGTAGATGTTAGTGAAGGCCCTCATATTCCAAGGACAAGTTTCTGTTTTCAGTATGAGATAACGGCAGCCCATAATCTTCAGACTAACCAATCTGAATTGATAAGGCGGTTCCAGGGTGTGTCCCTGCCAATCCATTTGAAGGTAACATGCATTTTGTACAGGTTTATCCTTCTTTAAGTTAGGGTGTTTGGCTTACATTCCGATGTTTATTATATGCTGTGCTGGCAGCCGAATGTAATTCAGAGGTGAGAACAGTAGCAGGAAGGGAAGGCCCATGATGATGACTGTGCTAGATATTTGGGATTCATTTTCCTGGAACTATTGTGGATGTGAAATCAGAAACTGAAAGTGTTGTTTTGGTTGTGCAATTTCTGCATGGATATTTCATTCACCTTGCCTTAGTTGTGTTTGCTGATCTTCTGAAATTGAAGCTGCTGACAGTGTTTATTCAGATTCAGGAAAGAGCAGAAGTTTGAATTTATACTCATGATAAAGGATACCATTTCAAAGTCTTTCATGACACCAGAGTAAAACTTAACAACAATAACAAAAAAAGTCCTAGCACTAATCAGTCTTAAACAAAGGCTTTGCAGAACTATAGGTGGAGGCAGGAGTCTTTCTTCCCATTCCTGTTGACTTTCATGTTTTTGACTTGTGGTCTAGCACATGTGCTGTCTCAGTTGGGGAAGTTTTCAAGGGACAAGTGGGCACTGGTTTTCTTACCTCATCTCTGTGTTCCCTTCCTCGTCATAAGATTTTAATTCCCATTTTTGGCCATTACCCACTTAATGATTCCACACAATGAATGGATGTGATCAGCAGACATTTATTCAAGTCCCCCAAAGGGATATGGGCAAATGGGACACTGAAATTATAAGCTGTAACATCTGAATTAGGGACTGTTATGGTTTTGTGCCAGCATTTCTATACATTTGTCAGAATCTATTCTATGATAAGATTTTTTTTACCTCCACTAACATAATTTAATGGCATTTAATACAGGCTCACCACACCGTGTGGCACAAACTGCTGGAAAGATCGAAGAGGCTGGTAAGTCTCATTAGTGGTGAAGTACAGCTTACCAAGTATCAAGATATGCTGTGACAGAGTAGAATTTCATGATTAGAGATATGTAATATATTCAAGAACATAGCTTTAAGAGTGGAAATGTTCACAGGTGAAGAAAAATTGGATGCACAGGAAATCTAACTGTTGTGTAGTAGAGGATGTGCTAGTACCGTTTCTAAAGTCTAGTTATTAAAATGCATTATACTGTTTAAAAAAAATATACTTTTCAATTGATATAATTTGTACTATTAACAAAAACTGGAGCAAATTATATCAGAATGTCCACGTATGGCTCTGAAGCTGTCTGCTTCTGAGAATCCCACATGCTTTTTAGAATATCTCCAAGCTGTTGTTAATTATCACTTTAATCTATATTAGTATTTTTCAAATTCGTCTCTAGAATTAATATTGGTATCGTGTGTAAAATTTAAATATTTTTTCTTTTGTTAATTGTGAACAAGAAATAAGAAAACTAAAAATTGGAACAATGTATTTACACTTATCTAGATTTTAGGTAATAACAAGTTTTCTGCCACAGGTTTGAGAGAACACATGTGAACATGTTTCTTATAAGTAAATGCAGGGATAAAATGTAGTACCACTGAGTGAACCTAGGTGGAATTTAGTGGAGATAAAAGGGAATGCTATTTCAGTAAACTGCATAAATGCACTAGTTTGAGTATTTTTTGCCTGTTTAAAACCTATGTGGAAAATAAGAGCTTCTTGCAAACTTTCTTCTGTTTAAACAACCAGTATTTCAAAGTTGAAGTATACTTATCCAAGAGAAGCTTTACAATGACTGAGTAAATGCAAAAGGCAAGTTTTTAAGATAAATGGAACTATAAAATATCATAAGCCACATATAATGAGAGACTCACTATCAAGGCATGCTTAAATGTAGGAAATATTCATAAGAATTGAAGAGCAGATATTCTGGAGCCTTCAGATCAAGTATTTTACTTATTTGTGTGGCAAGAGAAAGAAAAAAAGTGCTGTATGTCTACTGCAACTTGTTAGCCAAGGATGTGTTCAGAGCCTAGCCCATGCTATTTTTCAATGAAATTAGTTTGAAGATGCTTGTCATTCAGGTTGTTTAATTTTGGAGACAATAATTGCCTTTGTAGGTTGTCCTTTCTTGTTACAGTGACAGGATGAGGGAGGATTTCCAGGATCAAGGAGAATTAAATAATTTTAAAAAATATAACAAAATTGATGTGTTTTAGCAGGTCACTGAAGAAAAATATTTGGAAGCAGCAGCAGAATGTCATGAGCCAAAAGATGGAACTGAAGAAGGAAAAACTGTATCAATTTAAAATCACTGTAACCTCTAAATGTACATAATAAAATGTGTATTTTTACATTTGTGCTGCATATAAAAAATGTCTTTGATAATAATCTGAATTCTCCGGACCTAAGTCAAGATAGATATAAAGCCATTATCAGATGTTTCAGTCTACTTTAAAGATTTCACTTTAAAAAAAAGGGGGGGGGGCCAGGGGGGAAAGGTAATGTTTTATTTGTGATAACTCATCTTGTAAGTTACCCTTTTCCTTATCTCAACAACAATTGTATGTGTCCATATGTTGTCCTCTGTTGTCGTGGTTTAACCCCAGTCAGTAACTAAGCACCATGCAGCTGCTCACTCACTCCCCCCCACCCAGTGGGATGGGGGAGAAAATCGGGAAAAGAAGTAAAA
>JANHGO010000072.1:37870780-37882164 GCA_024606505.1 Aquila spilogaster | reverse complement strand
GCCGCCTGGCGGACGATAGCGGAGCGGCAGGCGGAACCATGGTGCCACTGCCGCTGTTTCCAGCGGAGCCGGGCGGAAAGGCACCGGGGTTGTGCTGCAGCATGGCGGCGCGCTGGGCCTCCTCCTGCCTGCGGGGCGGGCGGGAAGGGCGCCGTGAGTGGCGGCGGGACAAGGGTGGGGTGTCGGGTGGTGGCGGGCCGGCTGCCGGCCCTGCCTGCGGCCTTTGCTTCCAGGGGCCGGGCCGGAACGGCCGTGTCTGCCGAACGGAGCGGGTGGTGACCTGCGGGCTGCGCCGTGCTAGGCGGCCCTGGGGGCGTTTGTTGTTGGGGCGTTAGCGGGGAGCCGGTGCTGTGCACAGGGGCAGGTGCTGTCTGCACAGTTGGTGTGTCTGAGGGAAGGCGGGTAGTGCGATGTCGTGTCCTCCCTTCTGCAGAAACCGGCTTATATAAAGCCTTTGACATCTCTTTGTTAATTTTAGATCGTGTCTTTTACCAGGGTTCAACTCTGCACTCTCTGCTTCTCGACTGACATCAGATGAAGTTATTCAGATGCGTAACGAACTCTTTACCAAAGAGAAGGAGAGGCAGTTATCTCTTTATCCACGAATTGAGAAAATTGAAGTGAAATACACTGGAAAATCTCATCCTGGCAGCGTATTTGTAATGAACAAAGCTTTGTCTACGCCGTACAATTGTGCCATGCGTAAGTGAATAGACTCTTAAGCTAGTGGACTCGTAAACTGCATGAATTATAGAATCATAGGGTTGCAAAAGACCTCTAAGATCACCTAGTCCAACCAACAGCCCACCCCCACCATGCCCACTGACCACATCCCTCACTGCCACATCCACACGGTTCTTGAACACCTCCAGGGACGGTGACTCCACCACCACCTCCCTGGGCAGCCTGTGCCACTGCCTCACCACTTCCTGAGAGGAAATTTTTCCTAATACCCAATGCAAACCTCCTTTCAGGTGGTTGTAGAGAGCGATAAGGTCTCCCCTGAGCCTCTTCTTTTTCAGACTCAACAATCCCAGTTCCCTCGTAAGTCTTGAACTCTTTGCTGATGTCACTGATAGTGAAAATTAGTTGTCAATGGAAGTATTTGCCATCCAGACTTGAAATGTTAATGTTATTGATGTTTTAATGACCTTGGTAAGGGATGTGTATTCAGAATATTTTTATTTAAGTTTACAGTGTAGTTTGATTTACATTAAACTAGATGATTACGTGTAGGGGAGTTGGACTAGATGACCTTTAAAGGTCCCTTCCAACTCTTAAGGATTCTGTGTTTCTATGTATATGTGACTACATGACTTTTAAAGGCCCTTTCCAATTCAAACGATTCTGTGATTCATCATGTGAAAAACGTTTTATTGATGTAAAATATATCAGCAGAAGTGGAGTTGATTTTTGTAGGTGCTGTTAATAACTCATCCTTCCAAGTCACTTAAGAGTAGTTAAACTTGCAGTGTGGTGTTCGAAATGCAGAGGTCTGAACTGCTGGCGCTGAGGAATGATGTTAATTACTGTGTAATGTGTTTTTCACTTTCTTTAGACTTAAGTGAATGGCATTGCAAGAAATCTGTTCTAGCTGTTGTGGATGGTGAAGTCTGGGATATGTATAGACCCTTGACCAAGTCTTGTGAAATTCGGTTCCTCACCTTCAAAGATGAAGATCCAGAGGACGTAAACAAGGTAAGTCTGCATCTTAACTGATTGCAGATGACCTTGATTGCAACCATTTGATTCTGTATGCCCCTTTTAGTTCCATGAACTTCGCTGTCATGAAAGTCTATAGATATTTTTAATGGTTGGACCATCGTGGTTATTGTTATTTAGAGCGCAGTGTGGGCTAGGTGATATGAAGGCATCCCTTTCAACTTATATTGTATGATTTTACAATTTGAGATTTAAATTTCTCCAGAGAAATAGCTGGCTTGCCTTTTTCACAGAATCACAGAGTTGCAGGGGTTGGAGGGGACCTCAAGAGATCATTGAGTCCAACCCCCCTGCTAAAGCAGGTACCCTACAATAGATTGCACAGGTGGGTGTGTCCAGACGGATGTTGAATATCTCCATAGAAGGAGACTCCACAGCCTCTCTGGACCACCTATTCCGTTGCTATGTCACCCTTACTGCAAAGAAGTTCTTCCACATGTTAGTACAAAACTTCCTGTGTTCAAGTTTTAGGCCATCACTCTGTGTCCTTTCACTACACGCCACTGAGAAGAGCCTGTCCTCATCCGTTTGTCTCTCACTTTCCTGTAGACATTTATAAATATTTATCAGATCTCTGATTTTTGATTTTGATTCTCTTGATGGATGTTCTAATCGTCACCAAACAGAAGTTCAAATTCTTATGAAAGTAATGCTTGGGTTGACATGGAGGTTTGTGCCTAATTCAGTGAAATGCTGGTGTTCTTTGGTGTAAATAGCTGATGTTAATTTAGTGAAGGCTGTTACCTTCTGAGTAATGCTGTGTTCTGAAATTCTTCTTATAGGCCTATTGGCGTTCCTGTGCTATGATCATGGCAAGTGTGTTAAAGCGGGCATTCAAAGATGAGTACTCTGTGAATCTGGTTAAAGCTCCAGAAGTGCCAGGTGATACAAATGTTCTGTAGTTGATTATCTTGTATTTTTTTGCTTAAATGAGTGTCTAATAATGTTACAAAAGAAAATCAGAGGCTCCTTTTCCAATGATTGTTTGTACTTAGCATTTGTATGTGTGTTAAATGGAGTTGTTTTAGCCTTTGTATTTGGTATGATGGTTATATTGAGATAATCCAGAATTTGTATTTGATGATGTTAAGTAGTTGGTTTTTAAAGTGTATTGACTCCATGATCTCTGCATAACAGCTAAGTTATGTGGCTGCTCTGAAGTGAACTAGATGGACTGGAAAAAAGACAGGAGCCTATCTTCCTAAACTGTTTTTCTGTATCAGTTGATATACTGAGGATTAAATGTGATTTCCTTTGCCATCTACCTAAATTACTTTTCTAAAGTAGTAGTTTTGCTCCATGCTTTGAAGATGTCATGAGTCTTATCTGGCATAATATTGGCAGAGAGATGGAGGAATAGACAAGGGAGTCTGTGCTCCTGGATGCTCCACTAGAAAAATAATTATCAGAAGAAAATTGTGATGTAGCAAGATTTCTTTAATTTACATTTATCAGGCTGAAAATAATTTCTTCATTCACATACGGAAGATTGGTCTGAGTGGTAACTGGATAAGTGTGGTAGTGCTTTAGATTACATAGAGTAAGTTAGTAATTAAAGACATGACCTTTTAATTGTTAAGCTATGTGAATAATGTGAGCACTTGAATTATAAAAAATTACTGTGTATTCATCAAGTTGGAAGATCATTGGAGTATGAACAGGGTTAGTAACAACTTGTGTTCACCTGTAGCCTAAGATTCAGAAAAGTGAGAAAATGCACAAGAGAGATTACATGGACTTGATGATCCTTGTGGGATCCTTCCATTTCAGGATATTCTATAATTTAGTAACAAAGCTTACTATGCAATTATATATTTGACATATAAGAACATGGTTGGTTGTTTGGAGTCTTCCCACAATTGATTCACTTTTTAACAATTTCAGCATTTGTCTTGACTGCTAGATGTTGAGTGGATATTTCAGTCCTATTGGGATTTGGAAAAATCTTGCATATGCTGACGTGCATCATTACAGCATATATGTAGAAATAATGTGAACTTACTGGGTTCATGAGCTTAATTTTTTAAGATGTCAGTAGCTTGATAAGCATACACAACCTTCTTTTAACCATTTTAGTTCAGCTTTAATATTGTCTGATTTCTCTATGCAGTGAATTCTCCTTTATGATTGAATAGTGCAAATTTAGTTTATGATGCAGAAAAAGATACTGTGAAATACTTTCAAAGTGTGTTTTTTTCTTTCATGCTTAGAGATATACTTTTTGTTTGTTCTTTAATATATATTACGTCGTCATTAAATTTAGACATTTGGAATGAATGTTTCACATGCGGTGAAGTGAAAATGATAACACAGATTTAATCTGCCATTTGAGTGTATAATCAGAGCTAAAAATCGGTATTTTATGATAAAAATTTTAAGATTGTTTTTCTTACTCATTTTGATATATTTATAGGAGTATAGTATGGCAATGAAATGTATACTTCATTACGAACATGAATATTTTCTCTTTGAAATTGCAGTGATCTCTGGAGCTTTCTGTTATGATATAATTTTGGACAATAGACTGAATGACTGGAAACCAACAAAAGTAAGCACAGTAATGTCTTGCTCAAAATGTTTTGTAGCTTGCATTCTTGTCCAGTGGTTCTTTGGTGGGGGAAGAGGGTAGTGGTGTAGAGAGAGTTTCTTGGTTTTTTTTTTCCCCGTTTTCATAGGGTGTTTTATTTTATATCAGGAATATGCCTCAGAAACTAAATCTCTGCATTTATCATATACTGCCTCTTGCTGAAGAGTGCTCTCAGCACACAAACTGGGTTTCTTTCAGATGTGTTTAAATCCAGAGCTGTCCTCTAGATGCTTAGAAGTTTTAGGCCTAAAGAGCTGGAGCAGCTTTAATCTGAAATACAATTCCAAAAGCAGTTGGTGTGGCTGTTGGGACCACAGTGCCATCTTTGTTACTGTACAGATCCACTCCTACATAACTAACCTTGTCTGGTAGTGTAGGTGCCATGGTAAGCTTACAGCATTTCTGTGAGTACACCCTTCTGACAGTAAAAGTGTATTAATTTGCATATTTTCACTTAGTGGTGTACAGCATAATCAGTTTATTGTTGTGAAAAAACTGTGAGCACATTCAGCTGAAACGCTTTTTAATAGCTTGTATTTCATGCCCTTCAGTAAACCTAATCATCTACAAACTTTGGTAGCCAGTGTGATCACGAGTGTTTTACTTCTCTAGTCTTGTTTGCATGCCAAAATACCAGCATATGTGTGTGGCTAACAAAGAAGTGTTAGCCCAGTGCAGAATTTTTCTTTGTTATGGCCTTGTAGTTAAAATAACAATCTGAAATACTTTGTAAATAATGTAATAAATGCAATTTCTCCTAAAAACAATTTCTCATTTGTCAACAAATCTGAGTATGCAGAGCTTTGGTTTCTGGACCAAGGCGATGAATTTCTAACTTATACAGTATTTTTTCTTTTGATTCCCCTAGGGTGGAGGTTGTTTATAATTGGAATTGTGACTCTGGAAAACAGAGTACCCAGATAAATCTTGAACAGTATCAAGATTGTATATGAATACATTGTATTGGGAAAACCTGAGAAGTTTAACTCCCAACAGATGTTTATTTTTTTCTGATAGAACAATGCCTATGTTCTTTAGCAATAAGTTGCTGGTAAATAGTAAGGATTACAGTCCTACAGCAGTAGTCTTATACTTAGGATCTAGGTAGTTGTTCTGACTAAGATTTAGTGTTTCTTATGCTTTATTCAGTACAGCTATGAAACAGTGGTGACAGATTTATATGTATCAATTACTTTTTAGGACAACTTCCGTTCTCTTACAAAGGATGCCAGTAAGCTAATTCATAAAGACCTGCCATTTGAAACACTGCATGTTGAAGCAAAAGTAGCACGTGAAATGTTTCAGCATAACAAGTAAGTGTATGAGTTCATCTTAATTCATTTAAATCCCTGTGTGTTTTTATAAATCTAAAGTAAGGTGTGACAGGTGAAGTAAGAAAGTATGTCTTTCACTACTGTGAAGGTGTGTGAACGTTTCCATTGTCTTTGTCCCACTAGCTCATTTCATTGTTAGTATTCTCTCCAGAGGGCAACACATTTGGTGGACATAGTTCTGTGAAACATGGTAAGACTGTAGTCTTCTAAGTTTAATATTGAGCTTCAAGATTTCACTACTTTTGAACTGGAGCTCTGGTGATTAGACTTTGTGTGCTTGTTGCTTTAAGCCTTTGCTGAAAGGCTTTCATGTTTAAAGAAAAGTAGATTTTTCGTATCTCAGTATCTTCAAATGAATATTTGATGAAATGCAGTTTTTGAGCTTTACAGGGGGAAAATGGGCAAAATACTCTGGGCTGTGCTACAAAAGAAAGCCTGTTTAAAAGACTTTTTTTAGTTGACAGACCACTTTCTGTTTTGGAAAAATTACCTGGTCTGCATCTTTTTGGTGGCTGGAGAGAAGAAGGGAAAATGATAAATAATTTGTTGTTTTGTGAATCAAAATTTTGCTCAAAGCTAAAGTTATTGCAAAAATAAATAGTATTTTTAGCTTAATGATGCTAATGTGACTTACAGACAAGCATCTCTTTACTAGGTTGGCTTCTAAGCATTTAGAGCAGGTAGGAGCTGACTTCTGATAATGGCGTTAGACATCGTATATGTTTCTAGTATGAGGAGAGACTGCTTTGCTGTCTTGCAAATGACCAGTTGTTCAGGACCACATGTTACATACGACCTGTTTATGTGACCTGATAGTGTCTGCTGGTCTTACGTGTCTTGAAAAACTTTCATGTAAATAGTAGGTTCATTTTATCTTTCTGAATAAAACTTCTGAGAGAGCATGGACCTCTTAAAACATATATATGCTGTATGAAACATGCACATACACATTGGCATATAAAATTAAAGGTTTAAACCTTGTTCAAAGCTCTCATAAATACAAACATGACTAAAAAAAAATGGTCCTTAAACCAGTCTTTTAAGAACTCGGTGTTAAAGGTGAGAATTTCTTATCTTTTTTTTTCCTTGTCCAGGTATAAAATGGAGATGATAGAACAGAAGGCTTCCCAGAACACGGAAGGAAATGTAATACTACATAGGTGAGCAAAATTAAACTCTCTGATATTTCACTGAAAGGTTTAATTATATTGCAAGTAGTATCTGCAAGTGAGAAAAATAAGTTACTTATAGGTTTTAATTTAAAAATCACTGTTAATTGCTGTCTATACTCTATCAAGGTTTTTTTATTATATCCTTCCTTCCACTGTCTAGTTTGAATGACAAATTTAACTCGCTGAGAAAGGCAAGACAGCTTCAAAAATTTGATAAACCCAAGACTTATCTTTTGGACTTGAGATGTAAATTCTCTAAACTCATTTTAGGAAACTGGGTGACCTGTACTTTTGCTTCAGGAAACCTAAAAATGCTAAACTGGGAATGTGTTTAGATTTGGTTTGGGATTTGTGTGGATTTTCTTTCATCTTCTTTGATGTGTTCTGTAGATAGGATTTTGCTAATCAAAACCAAGTAGGATTGTAATTCTCTTTGATTATATTTTAGTCATGGGGATTTTCTTTCCCCTTCGTTTTCCATCAGGTTTGGTGACTTTGTCGATGTTAGTGAAGGACCTCACATTCCAAGGACAAGTTTCTGTTTCCAGTATGAGATAACAGCAGCCCACAATCTTCAGACTAGTCAATCTGAGTTGATAAGGAGGTTCCAGGGCGTGTCCCTGCCAATCCATTTGAGGGTAACTACATAGTTTTCTACATTTTTTTTCCTACATTTTCTACATTTTTGCTTCTCTTTTAAAATAAAGTTAGGGCATTTGGTGTATTTTCTGATCTTTATTTTATTCTGGTGATAATTTAGAGGTAAGAGGAGTTTGAGTAGCAGAAAGTGATGGCTCAGGATGATGACTGCAGTGGGTATTTGAGGTTAATTTCCTTGGAACTATTGTGGATGTAGAATCAGAATTGGAAAAGTTGGCACTTTTCAAGTCTACTCTTAATGTTATCTTTCAGTATTGAAAGTGTGGTTTTATTTGTGCAATTGCTTCTGCCTATTTCATTAGCCTTGCCTTAGTGAATTGTTTATTGTTGTGAGCTCACAATGTTTATTCAGATTCAGGAAAGAACAGAACTTTGAATTTACACTCATGATGAAGGGTACCACATCTAAGTCTTCCATTTATAACAAAGTAAAACTTGAAACAACAAACCAGGAAGGGCTCAGCAAAAATATAGCTAGACACAGGAGTCCTTCTCCCTTCTACTGACTCTATTGTATTGGTCTATGGTCTGGAACATGTGCTATTGTCTCTAACTGAGAAAGTTTATAAGATACAACTGATATTTTAAAGTCCTCTTTAATGGGAGGAATATGGGCAAATTGGTCACTAAAGTAATAAAGCTGTAATGTGTGAATTAGGGAGTGAGATGTTTTTATGCCAGAATTTCTATATACTTACTATAATCTAATCTATAGTAGGATTCTTTTTCTGCCTCTGGTAACATTTAATAACTTTTAATGCAGGCTCATCACACTGTGTGGCACAAACTGCTGGAAAGATCAAAGAGGCTGGTAAGTCTCAGTGATGAAATTCATCTTTCCAAGTATGATAATATGCTGTGATAGAATAGAATTCGAATGATTAGAGATGAATAATATTGTCAGGAATGTATCTTTAAGAATGGAAATGTTAACAGAAAAATTGAATGCACATGAAATCTAACTGCTTTGTAGTACAGGATGTGCTGGTATTGTTTTTGAAGTTTGACTGTTAAAGTGCATTGTACCATTCAGGAAAAAAAACATACATTATTTAATCAATATATTTTTTACTTTTCCAAAACCTGGAGCAAAGTGTATTGGACTTTCATGACTGAAACTGTCTGCTACTGAGAATTCCAGATGTTTTTTTTTTAACAGTCTCTCTAAGCAGTTTTTAATTATCACTTGAAACTACATCAGTATTTTTCAAATATAAGAAAGTTTAAAAGTTGAAACTGGCTTATCCAAGAAAAGTTTTACACTGACTGAATAAATGCAAAAAGGCAAGTTTTCAGGATAAATAGAACAACAAAATAACAAACTAAATAAATTACATATAACCAGAGATTGCCTTTAAAAACATGGTTAAACCTAGGAAGTCATTGTAAGAATTAAATAGTAGAAGTTTTTGAGCCTTCAGAACAATTATTTTATTTACTTTTGTAGCAAAAGAAAGAAAAAATACTGTATACCTACTGAAATTTGTTAGCCAAGGAGGTGCTCAGAGCCTAATGCATGAATTTTTTTAATGAAATTAGTTTGAAGATGCTTCTTTTTCAGATTGTTTAATTTTGGAGACAACATTTGCCTGTGTGTGCTTGTATGCTGTCCTTTCTCTTTGGACTGACAATGTGAGGGGAGGATTTCCAGGATCCAGACTTAGATTATGTTTAAAAAATAATAGCAAAATTGTTATGTTTCTGCAGGTCACTGAGGAAAAAAGTATGGAAACAGCAGCAGAAAGTCACGAGGCAAAAGATGAAACTGAAGAAGGAAAAACTATATCAGTGTAATTTAACTACTAAATGTACATAATAAAGTGTTTTTTTTTTTTTTTGCTTGACTTATTTGTATTACATGTGAAAATGTCTTGGTTTAATTCATTTGAGTTCTGTGGAGTTGAATCATGGGTAGGTGATTTAGAGAGTCAGTATTTCACATTTCAGTCTGCTTGAATTCCAGTTTTCTGCTACTGTTAGGAACTGATTTTACTTCAGAAAAAAAAAAGTTTCATTTCTGATAACTTACCTTGCAAATTACCTTTGTCCTTATCTCAAGAACAATTTTATGGGTCCAGATGTTGTCCTCTCTGATTTGTGCTGTTTGGCTGTCCTCTTCAATGTGATATAATTTCAGGACCACTTGTTTAGTCTTACATGAAGAAGGAACTTACAACTCCTAACATGGTCTGTTTCTTGCTGGAGCTTCCTGATGAAATTCCACTGATTTCTTTGCCTACTGCATTAGAAAGTTGAGACAAATGTCTTGAAAACAAACAAATCCACAAAAAAACTCCCAGCAGCCCATAAAGGGTTACAAAAGATTCTTACTTTCTAATTTTGATTTTCTGTCATAACTGGAATTAGATTATCTTTTGTGTTTACTGTTCAAAAGATTCCCCATTCAGTATCTCACTGAATAATTAACGTTGCTTTACTAGTACAAGAATAGCAGAATGTAAATGCTGAAAAGTTCCTTGTGGTTATTAATTGTCACCTGTACAAGAGCAGTTAATATCACTTCTAAAGATCATTTTCCAGAACAGTACCAGCAATGTAGTATATTACTTCCATCCCCTGTGTAGTGAGATTTATTATGCATTTTCATTCTTTGATGTTTAAATAAGGTGGCTTCAATTAAATGTCTCAGGTGGTTTTTGTTGGATGATAGTTTCTGACATTTTGTATTTTCACCCGTAGCTCATTAGAGCTTTTCTCATTATACCAGAAGAGATTTTATTACTATTTGAAGTGCAAATATTTTCACTGAATTTCGTCTTGCTTATTTCACTGTTAACTGCATCTCTTGCCCAGCAATCGGTACACAGTTTTGCATAACAGGATAACAGTTCAGTAAAACACATTTAAGTAAGAAAGTCTTAACCTGGACTAATGAAACTGCAATAACTAGTAAGTAAATAAATGCTAAATGTGACAGAAGGTAGAAGAAGAAAGGCAAGTGATGAAAGCAGCTTCTGTTGAAATTGCGGAACTCTAAGAAATGTATTAAAATATTGTAGTTCCTATGCAGTTCTGTGCCCAGTGCCATTTTTAGCTGGGTTACAGTGAGATGTGAAGTCTGTATATATACTAACAGACTATGGCCTCTGATATTGTTTCCTGCCAACTGCAGCACATCTTTGAGGTATACTCCCTGTTCTCAGATTATTTAAAAAACCTTTAGAATTGCCTTGATTCTTTATCGTGGTATTGGCTTTTCTTTTTTTTTTTTTTTTTCTTAAATGGCACTCTTACATAAGGTTTACTTGAAGTGTACACATCCACATTCTATATATTTTCTTAAGATGATAAATGATCTCTGTACTGAACTTCAAATATTTTTTCTTTTCACCTTAACCTTATGGAGTATGCTTTGGCTTTGGACCTGTTGCTCTGGTGCTACTGAAAAGGCAGACATTGGCTAGTGTATTGAGGAACACAACGTCTGTGCTTTTATTTTACATTTACATTTTTGAAGTACCACTGCCCGCTGCCCTATGCAGCCCATTCCGTGCCCACCGCCCTGTGGTGCAGAGCCTTTCCCTAACCCTCAGCTGCCCCTCCCCTGACGCAGCTCTGCGCCGTTCCCTCGGGCCCTGTCGCTGTCACAGAGAACAGAGCTCAGCGCTGCCCACGGAGCTCGTGCCGTTAGGTGGCAGCAGCGGCTTGGGAAAGCAGGTCGCCCTCTGGGGATGTGGGAACAAGCACTCAACTGTGTTATCGAAAGAGCTGTTGAGGGCTACTAGCTGAAGTTTACATGAGGTTAGGAGAGATTTAGGTGTGATGTTGGGGAAATTTTTTCCTCAGAGGGCGGTGAGGCGCTGGCACAGCTACCCAGAGAAGCTGTGGTGCCCCATCCCTGGAGGTGCTCAAGGCCAGGTTGGATGGGGCCCTGGGCAGCCTGAGCTG
>JANHGO010000072.1:37816250-37868390 GCA_024606505.1 Aquila spilogaster | reverse complement strand
GTTCAAGGCCAGGTTGGATGGGGCTTTGAGCAACCTGGTCTAGTGGAAGGTGTCCCTGCCCATGGCAAGGGGTTGGAACTAGATGATCTTTAAAGGTCCCTTCCAACCCAAACCATTCTATGAATCTATGATGACAGCAGAAAAGGCAGGAAATGAAGCCTTCTTTCTTGTTGCATGTCTCGGTAGTAGCTCCATGGCTTCTCATGTTCAACTTCTTCCTCCTTCTACCTCTTGTTTGAAAGAGAGTTGAAACTTTTCCAAATTGCAGAATTTTTGCTCTGAGCTTAGGACTCTTGAGCTTTCCCTTTTATTTATTGGTTTTATCCAAAAAGGAAACTTTGTACCAAGGTTAAAGCTACGTGGTGTCTTGATCCTTAGAGGTGGCAATAGGAAGGTTGAGCTGAGTCAGTTCCATCTTTATATACACATTATCTGGCCAACTGAGATATTTTTTTCCAAAGTAATATTCTGTAATTCATGTTATCATGGATTTTGGAGATAGAAAAGGCAATTGTGATGTAGTCTGATTTCCTTCATAACAGAAGGAATTAAATGTCAAGAGAGAGTTATTTTTTTTCTTACCAAGGAAGTGAAACTCTTCCCTGGGAAATTGAACGCATGCGAGTGATGAAAACGCTTAATCATCAGTAGACATCGAGTCCTTTTATGACAGCAGCCAGAATGAGCTTCCCTTTCTATTTTAACTTCTGGCAAGAAGTAATCTCTTCCTGCTGTTTGGTAAGTTATCTAATGCTATACCACTCAGCTTATCGCAATACTTTGTTATATTTGAAGCCAGTGAAATTGCTAGTACAGCTACATTTATTTTATTAGTTTTTAAGGAATCCAGCCACAGGAACTCAATATCTTAGAGGCATTTGATGGGAAGAGTTGGCAGTGGATATTTCTTGAAGAACACCAACCATCTGAAAATGGTAATGCTATCATGCTGTGGTCTTTCACAAGTTTTAACCCCAGTCATGGACAGCATTAACATTTTTTCAGAGTAAAAAGAAAACCTGTGTTTTTTAATATCTGCTAATATAATATCTGCAACTTAATATGCCTGCTTTTCTGGGGAATCAGCTATGCAGAAAAAATACATATAAATGGTCTAATGACCATATTTATATTTGCTATCTATTTCTTAATTTGCAGGTTACTCAACTTACATTTTTAAGAGAGAAAATGTAAGGGAACATACATTTGATTTTTATAGCATGCCTATGAATCAGAATGGTGAGTGGCAAGAGTGGTTTTCCTCCTCAATATACCTTCTATTGGCATGTGTCTAAATAGGAGAGAAATGGGAAGTCCAGTTGGGGGGGTGGAAAGGTGGGGTGAAGTGAGGAAGTCACAGCTGGTCATTGTTTCAGTACTGTGTCATTCACAAGCACTGAGGATGCTAACGTATTCCAGGTACACTGCTCTGATGTTAATTAAAGCCTTTGAAGGAGAGAAAAAAATCTCTTACTGGTTGCAGGTTTGGGGTGCTGTGCAGTGAATGGAACTTCTGTGAATGCAATGAGAAACCAAGGAAAATACCATGTAACGTCTTCCTTTTGTGAGCACAATTGACATAATAAATGTAATCACTTAATTAATACTTCACTTTAATCTATACATCCCATGGGGGAATTTAAGTTATGGAGACAAGCTCAACAGTGTCTCCAGATTTCTGCGTTTCACAGAAATCTTAGCTTTAAAATTGTCTTTCTATGTCAGTCATGCAGCTAGGTGCTCTGTAAGTACTGCAACCACTTCAGGGCAGTGCCGGGCTTGCTGCCAGTTTGCTGGTAACTGCACCATGGAGAAGACGAGCAGCAGTAACCTGCGAGCCTGGGACTCCCCTGCTCCTAGGGACTCGGAGACCATCTTGGCTTCAGTAAGAGAACTGATACCGCCAAACCTTGCCTTAAATAGAGAGGGAAGTCAAACTGCTCTTCACTGTTTCACCCTAGTCCCAAGAAATGAGAATTCCTGTCGACTCTTCTCTCTTTTGCCACAGTTTCCTCCCCACTTTCAAGGCTTTTTTTCCTGCAAAGTGAATAGGAATATGCTTTTCTTTAACAAAATGTGCTTCACCACATTGAGAATCCCCTCTCAGAGCTATGGCTCTGACTTTGGAAGGGATGAAGCTGGCTTTTGCTTTTTGGTGGTCATGGCCTGTGGCTGTATGCATCCCCAGAGGAGCCACTGAACTTACAGCCTGATTTGGAAAATATTTACACCCTGCAGCGGTTCTGTCTGAGTGGAAAAATCACATTCAGTGAGACTGTTCATATGTGAGACTGTTTTATATGTGAGACCATTGATTCATAAGTGTCTGTGGTCTTGAGGTGCTCTGTAATCATACCTCATCCTGGGGGTTCACAGTCAAAACACTGCAAACAGAAAAGGTTATACGTACTTATACAGCACAAATGTTAACCTTCTTTCTTAATGGTGAGTACTTTGAGGTTTTTTGTTTCCCCTTCTGCTCCCCTATCAAATTAATGTTTCATAACTAAACTATTCATTAAGCAGATTTAGTTAGAGCATAAGATAGAGAGTTTTAAAGACTGGCTCTTTCACTCAGTTTTTGTGACTGTGAGTATTCAGAACCTATTTTGACCTTCCACAAAATAAATATAAAAACACTTTCCTATTTCTCTGGAATTTTTTAAGACTTCTTCTAAAAGTTTGGAATGCACTGGTAATTCTAAAGTAAAATAAGTATATTTTCATTTTCTCCCATTGACCCATTTCTTCTAATGAACTGACAATAAAATCTCAGAGAAACATTTTCTGTCAGTTTTTCTCTTGCATGTAATAAAATTCTATTGAAATGAATAGAATGCACAGTTATAACATGCCAAAAGTTTAATTCATCATTTTTCTTTCCTAAATAAAATGAAGAAATGGAATATTTGTGTGGGAAGTAAAGCCAGAAGAGCTGAAAAGCAATAAACCAAAATAAAAACCAGCTTGTTGCACTCAAAATATTACACGTCCGAAATCCTAGTAAGGACTTTATGATACACAAAGCTGCTTTTTTCCCTGCTTTTTCCAGTGACTCTAAACCTAGCAAACATTCTAGCAAGCGTGCCTGTATGCAGAACAACTCGTCTTTTTACACGTAGAACAGAGGTTTTCCCAGCATAGCACTGACTGATTCACGATTTCTGTTCTCCTCCCACAGCAGCAGTTTGTTCCATGTGAATTCTGGTAAGAGGCATGATACAGTGTTAATGCTAATATGTAGGAGTCAGTCAGAGGTAAAAACCCCTATCACGATTAGCATTAACAACATACAGCCTACAGAAGAACTCCAGAGACTGGAGCATGAGACATAAAGAACTGAAACCACTGTTTTTTCCCCTTGATATACCTAAAAAAAAAAAGAAGAAAAAAAGACAAAAAAAGACAGAAATACATGTAAAAACATTATGTCAGAGAAAGGACATACATCAGAGGAAAAAGGATTGTAGTTAGTTAAATACACAGGACCCATCTGCTGTACATTTAAAAACAGTCAAAGCTGCAGTTGTTTTAGTTACTTTTATAAGAGAACTAGAGTACGTTCACTATTCTTCTTCTCTGAAGGACTTCCATCATTCTGCTTATTGCATTTTTTTGTGCTGCTTTACTTGCATTGAGCAGAAGGAATACAGATTGTAGCATAGTCTTACCTAATTCTGTATGCCTTTAGATATCAGTTAATGAAGACTTCTAATATCAGTCAAGTTCCTCAAAATGTTAAGAACCCAAGATAAACAAAAGTTTATTTTTAGTTAAGACAAAATGCCTATCAGGAGATCTGACTGTTTAACAGGATGTAAGAAACAGAGCTAAGAAATAATCATAGTTTCATCAGTGTGCGGTGTTTGTGATTAAGCAACAAATATTCCTTTGGATTCTGGAATAAATGACCACTGAGCAGAGAGAAAACCTGTTGGACAGATTTAGTTGCTGGTCTAGGATCCATACACAGGGCTCCTACACCCTTGTTCCAGCACGCTAGAATGAGATTTATGATTATAATTGTCTGTGTTGAACAGTACATTGTTTGCTAATTGCTTCTTAATATTAACCAGTCACTGATGCTTTGACCATAAAAGTAATGTGCTGAATTTTTGTGAACAAAGTTAAACATTTCTTTTTTTACTTCTTTCAGCCTATTATGAGCTCTTTCCTGAAAACTAACAAAGAAAACATAGTTTTAGAAATCAGTAATTCTATAAGATATTTCAAAAATCTGCAAAGAAATAGCATAATGAAGTAGAAATGCACTCAGTAAAAGAAAGGTTAGAGAATCCTCATTATATATCCAATTATCTGAAATTTTTTTACAATTTTCAGTTACTTACTTACATTGGTAATAAGGATGGAATAGTTGAGACAGTCATTCCAAGCAGGTTTAAAAAGGCCTAAGTAATGCCCAGTTAGTTCTCAGCTAAGTATGTCTTGATTGAAATATATTTTTCTTTCTCCATCCTTCTAAAATAAAGTATCAGCTCCTGGGCAAAGTTCAGAAATGGTTCAATCTTGTTTGCTTTCTGTTTGGTCTCCCAGTAACCACTTTAAAAAAAAATATATTTACTGTTGTTTAAGAAAAAAGTAGCAAGAAAAATAGTATGGGTAACGAGACATTATATATAAGACACAATTCTGGAGATCATTTTTGTATGTAAATTTAAAGAAACTTATGTACTTTTATAACTTCCCTACTCTTACTGACACATGTTTTAAGAGGAAGTTAAAATGTCATAGTAAGACTGTGATCTAATTTAGAGATTTTAGGGAAATTACCTTTCACTTTGTGCCACTCTAAATGAAACCAGCCAAGTACACAGTTGTGATATGTAAGTGGCAAACAAAAATTCCAAGATGAATATAAAATTTTGGTAGGCAGAAAAAAGTGGTTTAGAAATTTCCAAACCTCAAATTTAAAATGATGATTCAGAGCTCTATTGAGTGTTCAGGCTAAACTCCTACTGAAGTCAGGCATTGAGACCTGTGGTGTAACATTTGCATTTGTGGGCAATGAAGTGAACAGTTTCTAAACCTATACATCAATACTCCTAAATGTTGTGTGTGCATATGTGGTATGTGTGTGGAAGGTGAGGGGTGCAGGTCAGGGAGGAGGATGAGAGATGCAAGTTAAGGTATTAATTTTTTTATAGGAAGAAAGCAAACAAATTAATTCTGTCAATAAAAGGCTGTTGTCTTATCTGATTTTTGTGTGGATTGAACCTGCTTTGAGCAGGGATTTGGATTTGACGACCTTCAGAGATCCCTCCCAACCTAAATTATTCTCTGATTCAATTATTGTGCTTTCAATGTCTCTAAGTCCCTGACTCCTTATTCACTTGCTGTCACCCAGTAGGCATACATATTTATGAAAGGCTTGATGCAAAGTGTCTGTTCCTCTTGTGGGAACAGTAGATTTGGCTTCGTTAAGCTTTGGATAAGGATCACCCTTGGCAGTAGGACAAGAGCTTTGCTACAAGAAGCTTCTGTCACCTCTGAGTCTGTTGCCCCAAGAATATTTGTAGAACATGTTAGTAAATTTGCACTCTCTTAAAGGTATTCCAGGTTGCTATTCTTTACACTATGCTTCCCAAACCCTAATTCTTTCATATCTTTTTAGGGTTCGTCAGAGACTCCTATGAGTTTTGCTAAAAAAGAGAATATTTTTATCTGTGATTTGCAACAGCCATTTGTGGTTGATGACACTTTCCTCTTCAGTCTGCCTTCTCCTGCATTCAGTCTTGGAGAAGGGATGTTTTTGAAATCAATCACTTAAATAGAGCTAATAATTGTTTCTCTAAAGAAGCTGAATGAGTGCTGTACTTGCACATGCCTACTTCCAACATTACTGCTGAGCAGGGAGGGAAGCGAGAGACCTCAGGCAGCATTTGGTGTCTGCAGCTTTACTCCAGAGCCAGCCCTTCTAGGCAAAAGTGGTTAAGGGAGTAGCCATAACCACAGACAAGCCTTTGTCTTTGGTGCTTTTCTACTACCATGATGTTGGATTTATGTAATGGAATAGTTTTGCCTAGCATGGCACCCTAGCATTTTAATTTTGGGTTTAAAACCTGCATAGCATCTCCAATGCTGCAAACTGTTTTGCTTCTGTGTGCTAAAGGCAAAAAAAAGAATCATGCTTTATCAGGAAGTGGTGAGAAATGACATGTGTTTCCGCTTGCTGAACCTTTGTAACAGCCTTTTGTACAGCTGTCAGATTTCCATTACATGAACAAATACATATACTGCTGCCTGTCTTCTCACATAGCTCTAAAAATGTGGCCTTGCCTTCAGTGGAAACAATGACCATCTACTCATGCTTGAATATAATAAAATAAAATCCCCTATTATTTCCCTTGCAACATTAAAAAAGAAAAAGCTCGTAAGACCTTCCCTGTTCCTCTTTCCCGCACTTTCTTCCTTCAGTCGCTAACATCAGAATAACACATTTATTCTTTCTATCTTATCTGCTGATCTCTGGTCATCAGGTCCCACCCACTCATCTGCTTTTCTCTTCCTTCATCTGTTGTAGTGACCTCAGATAGGTGTGTGTTTTAATTTCATTTTCAAACTTCATATCTGCTTTCATTGCTGTTGCCTCCACAGAAGCTGTCCATATCAGATTTGGTCTTTTAGGCTAGATGTTCTACCCTTTGATTGTTTTATCCCTGTTTGACAGTCAGATATAAATGAAAATGTTGTCCCACCTTGCCTTTTTGTGACTCTTCTTTCTTGGTTCTCCTCCCGCCTCTGTGGCCACAGACCCGTCTCTGTATTTTTAACCTTCATTTAATCATTGACTTTGCCTGTTCTTTCTAGATGTCCCTCTGGATTTCTTAGTAGCAACATTTGACTTAAGACCTATAAACTGCAACATGCAATTTTCCCTCCAGTGTCATCTCTGCTTCAGTTATTTTCCATTCACGTTCAATTCTTACCACAGCGTTTTCTGTCAGTACTACACAGAAGTGATCTATTCCACCAGCCATGTTCCTTACTGTACTTCATCTACTTGGAAGAAGCTTCCTAAAGAGGTGGTTGATGCCCCATTACTGTCAGTGTTTAAGAGGCATTTGGGCAATGCCCTTCATTACATGCTTTAACTTTTGGTCAGCCCTGAAGTGGTCAGGCAGTTGGACTAGGTGATCATTGTAGATCCCTTCCAACTGAAATATCCTATTCTATTCTACTTGTCCTTTTTACAGATCACTCTCCTTCAGACAAACACTTTTTCTCCACAGCTCCTTTCTCCTATTTCAAATACCTCCTAAAGGTCAACTTCTGCTATGACAGCTTCAAGAAATCTTCTAGTGCTTTCTGAAGAGCCTGTGAGGCAGTTGGGATAATCTGAGAGGCTGGATGACTTAGTTTGAACTATAAGCAATAAACCCCAAAGTAAAATTAGTAAACATTGACAAGATTTTTCTGCTCTTTTATACACATATGCACATATATTTAATTTCTTCTCTTTGTAATTTCCTCAGTATGTGACGTTTATCTTAATTTCTGTTGCAATATTAATGCAACTGATTGAGACCTTACTGAGACATATGGCATTACTGAAAAATAAATGTTGATGAGTAATTTTACAGACTACAGTAATTTTACTGTGCAATCTGTCTTCCAAAATGTGTGAGAATGGACATCATATTCATAGCTATTTCTGTATTTCATATATTAAAAAAAATCTATAAGTTATTGAGGCACTTAAGTCTGCTCAAGTGTAGGTAGCTCATTGTCCTGTAACCTAGGATTTTCTTTGGTCAGTGAAATATCAGTGGTTAATCAGTTCATTCATACATAGTCTATATTTAGATTCCCTTCAGAAAGAGTACCACAAGTACAGTTCAAACTACTTAGTTTAAATGCAACAAGTACTCATTTCCCCACCTGTACATCTGTACATCATTGTACAGTACCTCAAGGGTCTGAGTGGACTTACGCTGGTCCACTGATGGACTAGAAGCATCCAGCTTGTTAGTCTAGTTGTGTGATTATTAGCCAGTTTTGCCTCTCCAGTCCAAATGACTAAATTCTTATTAACCTATTGGTCAACTAGAGGGGATCCTTTGTCATGAATCTGGAGTAAAACTCAACCTTTTGTCTTTGGATTGATAGCAAGAGGACATGCCAACTTTGATAGTACTTCCCAATATAAATTTTTTATGAAAACCCCATGCAGGATAGTAAAGTAACTCCAACTCTGCAAAATTTGGTAGCCAATGTAGAAAAGATAAAAGGTGTTCTCCAAACAGCAAAAAAACCTTAGAACCTGCCTTTTGGGGAGCCTCATCTGAAGGTACTTAGGGTTGTACAATCACCTCTGTTACAAAGGCCCTTTTCAGTGGGAGGGTGCGAGGGAGAAAAGGCAATTCACCAAGGCCAGAAATCTGCAGCGCTCATGCACGTGAGAATGTACACTCACAATCACGTTGGAGGAGTCAGTCTGTGATAGACCCCAGACCTGATGCTTTCAAGTTAAAGAATAGAGACCCACACTGACCGCAACAGGCTTTGAAACAGACCTAGTAAGCCCCAGTCTTTTATTTCCATTTACCTGCATATAAACAAGACATAGCTTACAAGCATAATGTCAGATTACCTGTTGAAAATAAACTAAAGGCCTGATTCTGGGAGAAAAAACTTGAAGGAGCTTCAGGATCTTGAAAAAGATGTGCCAGCAAGCAGATTGTATGAATAGCTTTGTAGGGAACATGAGGTGGGACTCACATCACCCAACTGCAGCTATAGAAGAATTAAGTCTTCAGTCTATGCTGTCTATCCACGTATCCTCCCTTAACATTCACCAGAGAGAGAGAGAGAAGTGGGCACTGGCCAAAGGGTAACATGCTTCACCTATTTTATATCTTTCTTACAATGTTGCAGAGTGTCCTCTGGAGATGCCTATTCCCTTTTATTTGTCAAAACTAAAATTTGGTATAGTATACAAGAGTGGCTTTTGAATCTGTCTTCCTCTGCAGTCATGAAAAAAATCCTTTTTGTAAAAAATAACACCAAAATGAAATGTACCAGTTTCAGAGATGTTTTTACCCTTGGATAGCAGAAATCTAATTTTGACTGAAAAAAAATTAGGGTTAATATAATTAGCACTTTCTATAATTCTTTTAATCACCTACAAAAGGCCATTACACATAAACAGTACACCAGACATCCATTTTCAGGTACCCTATTTACCTTTTCAGGAGGATTTTAAGTCCTCTGTTCTCTAATTTCTCAGAAAGTAAAGCTATTATTTTAAAAACACTTAGAAAAATATTGAATTCAAGTCTCTTACTTAAGATACTGGAAGGACTCAAAAAATGTGTATGTGGATAGAAGAGACTTTCCTCTGCTGAAAACTTCCCTCTAAAATAAAATGTACCTCTATTTCACTTTGTGGCTCAAGTAGCTGGATTTTATTTTTTTTAATACTATTTTCAGCTATTTTACTTGTTCCTTTGTAAATTAAAACCCACCATATTAAAAAGCTAAAAAAAGAAATTATTAATCTTAGATATTGGCTGCCAAATTTGAGTTCAGAACAAATTTTTATGACTAAATTAAACCTTAAGAGTTTTCACCAGTCTGGTATTAATGCAGAGCATGGAGCTCCTGTTTTGTCAGTATGGATATGGATTTCAAGAAAGTTATATAAAGTTCTTATATGGGCATTTTAAACATCTTAATTTTAAAAAGAATGAAACCAAACCATAACTAAATGTTGCAAGTCTAATGAGTATACTTAAAAGAAGGCATTTCTCTGTTGCTTATTTATGAAATGAGGACCAGAACTTGTCCCATGTCCAAAACTACTTGTATGGCCAAAATTAAATAAGTCAAACTAGTCTGTACAGTTACTTTTCCCCATCTCAAAATGTATCTGGCAAGCTGTAGGCAAGAGAATAAGTGCAGGTAAGTCATAAACCTCTTCCAAATAGATAACTGAAATTATAGTCCATATTGCATGGTCTTCTAAACCATGCATCTCAAAACAAAAAAAAAGGGGTGCAGGAGTTAACAAGCAGCATGCATCCCCCATGTCCTCTTAGCTCCCTGCAGACACCTTTCTCATGTTATGTGAAGTCACCTACAAAGGTGAATGCAAAGACAGCAAGGGGATTGGGTTTGTATTCGCTTGAGACTGGTTGTCTGTGTGTGATTCTGGATGGCTGAAGGCATATTTCCATAAGGATGGCTGCCTGAGTATTTCTGTATGTGTGCAAATGTCTGAAGTTTAGCCTCTCCGACTCTTGGGCTTCTAAACCCTGCCCTAGGGCCCCTTCCCTTGGCCTGCTCCCATCTCCTGTAACATACGAGCTTCTCACTTAAAAAAAAGAGCACACACAAAAATAAACAAAAAAACCAAAGAACCAAAAACCTACCTGCTATGAGGCAGTTTCTTTACACAGAGATGCAAGCAAAACCAATGCAGTAAGAAGGCCACAGACTTCCTTTGTTCCATCTCACAGGTTAACCGTGATCACTGAGCTTGGGTTGTGTTTTTTTTTCTTCTAGAGAGAGGGAGAGGGAGAGACGGAGAGAGAAATAAGGCAAATGAAAAATGAAAAAAAGCAACTGAGGCAGGAGCAGTTGCCACAGAGGTCTGTTGGTCCGGCTAGCCGCCTGATAACCCTGCAGCGCAAGTTAGGTGAAGAAAGCCTGCTCCAAACAACTTGAGACCCTTTATAAGTCATGAAGGTGACTCATAACTAACCGACTTGCCTTGCCTTTAGTAAATCCCCTGCTTTCCTTTTCTAAGAACAGAGCTTCAAAAAAAAAAAAAAAAAAGAAAACCCAAGGAAAACAGAAAACTCCAATCAAACTGAGGATTTTTAAAAAATACACCATGTACTTTCCTTCCCTCAGACAGCTTGGCATCAGCCTTTGAATTAAGTAATAATAATAAATGCAAATGATTGTTTGGTAGTGACGGTACACTTAAACAAGTTAGGGGTATGTCGTGTGAAAGAGTTCATGCCAGTATCTTTAGAGATCTAACTGGAGAGGGAGTTCTCTATGGTGAGGTGTTTCTTACTTTTCTCTGTATTACTTTTACATCCAGAGCTGTCCTGCACGGACTTTTCTTATTACCATTAACCCTGGCAGATCCAGGAAGAAAGAAATAAAATAATCAGAGATGGATAAAATTCTCTCTCTCCTTAAGAAATGTGCAGAGACACCTGACAGCTGTAGCTGGAACAGTTGCAAACCACTAAAACCAGGGACAAGTTCTAGCCAAATAAGGGTGTACATGGAAGACTGTAAAACAGTGGATTGTGGACGTCTGTTATTAAAATTATATGGCATTTTTAACGTTCTTGAAAGACCCCTGCAGATGACTGGAAAGACAGGTTGGTCTAAATGTACAGGAGGTATAAATTTATACTGTTCTTAGGTTCTGAACATATTCCCAGAAAAATCCAGTCTATGTGAATTTCCAGCAAGGAAAGTTGTGGCTGCTACCCTCTGATTTTCATCAGACACTGAGGGTTGTATGCTCTCAAAATACTACATTTTCACTATGAACAACAGAATTTCTTTTGCCTCGCACTTTGGAAGTTCAGTGGTGTTTTAAAAAAAAATATTTTCATTTCAGAACTCATTAAGATGGCTGAAAGACAATAGTTCTGTGTGTCAGCCACCAAAATACAAGGAAATAAAAAAATTCTGTCAAATTCCATCTTACACACTGTTCTTCTCTTTGTTTTAGGTGTGTAATTAGGAACGTCTTCATTTTCCCCATTGAGCCAATATGAGTTTTGGGTGCTTGTCCACAGATCTGCACTTACATGATTACATCAGACCCTCGCAGGTCATTAACAATATGATGGATTTTGGCTCCCATGGTTATAGAGAAAAGTTTGAAGCTGTGGCTGGAGCAGTGATGTTTCTCTGACACATCCCAGGCGAAGCAGCTCTGAGAAACACAAACAATTAATTTTATCTCCAAGGTTCCCCACCCTGGGGACATTGCCACCACCCACGTTGCTGGAGGAGAAGAGGGCAATAAGCCTGGCTGTGCTCTTAATGCTCATGCATCTGGATGGGTGGGGAGGTTATGGCAGTCACCTTTCTGTTTTCTTCCTATGCCTGTGGGTGGGAAGGAGACTGGATTTCTCTTGGACCCTTACCCAGGAAAAAGAAAAAACACTGAGGTACTTGGTCCTCTCCCCCAAATGTCTTACTTGGTACTTGATGTGGGGCCAAAACTTGGGGCCCACTTTTATGGGGAAAAAGAAGGAAGCTCCATTTCAGTGACATTAGACCCTGGCACTGTCTCCAGCTTGATTATAGTACAACTCCAAAATCTTAATTTTTACCTCAAATTCTTTTTTTAAGTTGCATTTTTACTTTATTTCAGTATAAGTTGGAAACCTATATTGCTAGGGAGATGAGACTACGGAATCACACTTGGCATGTGTGTGCCTGCGTATCTGTTGCTCTCCTCTCTAATGACTTGAAATCATGCGTTAATCTGAACCTACAGTGACAGAGAGTTATCTTGAGGATATGAAGCTCCTATGATTTTTGTGAAAACAAGTGAGCATTAGGAAAGACCTTATTAAAACTCCCACTTGTGGAAAGGACGGTAATCGGAGTTCAACTCATTAAATACTACAGAGTCCACGTGGGAACTCAATTACAAATCCATAGGCAACCAAATTTTGTTCATTTTGCCACTCACAAAATGACCTGGTTTGTTAGGGATTATGTTAAATGCATGAAAACACCAGTTAATGTATCGATCAATAGATGATTTTGGGTTAAAAAGCAAATAAAATCCTAATGTTGCTAAGAACAATATACATGGGCAATTTAGCAGGAAAGCTGTCAGTTAGGCGTTGATGCCTAATTAGGGGTAGCCTGATTAGGGTTATGTGTGTGCATTTGTGATTGAAGGCAGGCAGTCAATCAACTTCAATGCCCACACCGATGGGTGCTGTGAGGTGGTCTAGCGGCATTGCCATGGTCCAGGGCACTGCTGAGGCTGTCCCATGCTCCCTTCCTGCTCCTTTGAGTTTCACTCCCTATAGTCTTTTTTGCACCTTACACTGACTATCACTGTGGTTCTGCACTCAAGTATGGCACAGAACCATAGCATAATTTCCTGGGAGAAGTGTAAACACCCTTTATATTTTCAAGTCTGTAAATATGACTTCAGTGGCTACACCAAGAGATGCAAAGCAATAATGCCTTGCAAGAATGTCAAAAAGGAATTTAGGGTCATTTAAAAAAAATAATCAGTCTTTAAAAGTATGTCATATATTTTTAAATTCTTGGAGTCTTTCTAGTTGTCCGGCATACATAGAAACATAAATTTCCTAACTAACTGACGTGGTAAAGTTGGTTAGGTTTCCTGTCTTCTGTGATGCTCTCTGAGATATGCCTGACCAACAGAGGGCAATACATTCATACGAGCAATAGACTCCAGTCCAAAACTTATGGAAATCAAGGAGAGCTGAAGCTTAGTATGACACTGGTCAGACCCATAATACTCAGTACTAATTTCACTTGAGATAGTGGTTAAGACTTCTAATGACATCTATCAGAGACAGAAGCAGATTGCAACTTGAGCTCTATTAGAAAATAAACAATGAAAAAGGTGGAAATGTCAGATTTAATTAAAACTGTTTAATGACAGAACTACCATCTTCAAATAGAGCTTGTTGATGAATAACTGCAAGGATTTAAAATATGGGTCACTGGAAAAGGTAATAAGAATCTAGAGGCAGCAAACTTCTCTTTTAATTAACTGCAATTTTCTTCAGCCTTTCCAAACTCATCTTCTCCTTTTTGAAATAAATTGTTTTATTCTTCTAATGAGTTTTTTGAGTTGAAAATTCCAAAATTGCTAAAATTAGGCTTTGCAATAAAAGCTGACTGTAAATTTTCATTTTGAGTACACTTTTAGTACTTCTATGGAAATTGTGACATTGATTAGACAAGATATTTTTGAACAAAAGTTCTTTAAAAGATAACATTTCAATTAGCCAAAAATTATTCTGTATGGTTTATCAGTTCTTGTCACACTGCCTAGTACAGTGTCTAAAACATAGTCTGAGATGGACGTTTGAAGCCGAAACCAGGACACCATCTCTTCCTGTTCTCCTCTATCCCTTTGCAACAGCCTCTGGCACTTCAACTTGTGCGGTCCTGGGTGTTAACAACAACTGAGTTGCTTTTACAGGAAAACAGTTTTTTTCTGGTGGGCACCAAAATTCTGCCCACGTTACTCTTTAAGTGTCTATCACTTCTTCTGTGATACTGAAATCCTACTGGCGAGCCACAGAGGAGCCAGAATGCGATTGCTCAGATCTATCTTCCTTTTCTGATTCAAAGGTCGTAAGTCCTAGATGCAGCTTTAAACATTGATGAAGAGTGCCTTCCCTTTCTTTACAGTCTCTCTTGTCCATGCAATGGAGATGTTGCTTTCTAAACCTGCCACACAAGCAAGATGTTCTGGGGGACCTACATTCCAGTGGAACTCGTGGCCTTACCTGAGGAACCAGGGCTAAAGCCAGTACCCCAGGAAGTGGGGAGGCTCAGGAAAAGCACATAAGCTGCTTGTGGTTCTCCTCTGCTTGTGTCAAAACTGAAAGTGAGAAATCCAGGAGGACATGAGAGCGCAATAGGCTGCACAGACATTTGAGTGCAGCTTGGAGGCCATTCCAGTGAAAAAGTTGGAGATCAGGCTTTGAACATGAACTCTAGAGCCCCCATGCTCAAGGTCCTGGAAGAAGGCAGCACTGATGGAGAAAGCTGCTTTAAAAACTACATCCTAGGGAAAACAAGTTCCTTCTACTTCTTTAAGGAAAGGAAAAGATGACGTCCTGGAAAGCAATGAAAACTGGAACTAGTCTGGTTTGTGGAAATCTCTTGTAGGAATATTCTGTTTCTTCAGGCAGACTAGTTCCTCACACCACAGGTGGTGCCAGGCAGCACGCCTGGTGCTCAGAGCCACTACTTGATGGAGAGCAGCCCTGGACATGCATAGGTGCTTTATAGTGCAGCCCCTGTGGTCCCCGCGGGGCCTTGCCATGGCCAGGGGCCAGGGGCAGCCCCCCTGGGTCTCTGCCCTGGGGGGGAGCTGGTAAGGAGTGCAGGGGCATGGCCTGGTAGCTGGCAATGCTCCCTGCCAGCGCGGCATCCATGAACCTCTTCAGCCTCTCTTTCTTAGGAGGTACCAGTTAAGGGACAGTATGTGACAGGTAGAAGAGAAATCTCTGCTGGGTTTGGCAGGAGGAAAAGGGAATGGGGGGAGGGGAGCATTCACTAAATAATAAAATAATACAAGATGCTTTTGTAGCAGAGTTCAGAAAAATTGAACTCACATGTATCTCCTCATGGCTTCTTCAGAACTTCTTGGAGCTTACCTGTTTGGCTATGTAATATAGTCCGCAATTACATTAGTGATGGGTAGCCATTGAAAATATGTCTGAGGATGTTAATCACCACAGAAGTGTGTTTAGTCTATGTTTAAGCTGGGTCTACAGAAAGACCTATGTAACCTTATGTAGGAAAGTTTCATGTTTCTACTTTTTTTCCCCTCAGTCTTGGTAGGCATGGGCTGAAGGGACTAACATGACTCCTGCTTGGAGAAATGTTATTCACAAATCACTTAGGTCCCTCAATAAGCTAAAGCATCCCATAGGTGTCTTAGTTGAGAGCCAGAGATAAGCTTAGACCTAAAACTAAAAGAGAAAATTTTCTCCTATCCTAACCCAACTGTTGCACTTGCACTTTCACAGAGAAGGGGAGAAGAAATCAGAGCCATGCAGAAAACTCTGACTGCCTTCAGTGTTGTGGAACGTTCTTCTACCTGCAGGTTATATGCTATATGCCTTCCTTACATGACATTTGAGAACTACTGTATTCCTTATTATAAGTATCCTGAATAGTCAGGGCACTATTTGCATGATTTTTATATAAGCTACACAGAAAAATCTGTAGATCATACACACATAAGTGCCCCCAAGCACAGATGAGATATCAAATCCTTCAGTTCTTATTTCCTCCTGAAAAATCAGAATTACATTTTTGGGAATCAGAAGAACATTTTTATAGATTATTGATCACTTAGGCTGAAGCAAACTGCCAGTCTGTGGAATTTATTATTTCAGAAGTTTTATTGTATTTCTGAGGGTGGTAAACATTTTTCGGCATAAGCCAGGTTGGTGCTATGAAAGAAATTGTGTCTTCTCTTATTCCTGCTTTTCCCAAGATTAATAGTTTTAGATGTGAAATTGGACTATGGGACAGCTGACTTCAACAATAACCATTTTTATAAGTTTGAACTTACTGAAAAATTACAACAATATACCAAAAGTACATGGGGGCATATCCTCAGCAAGAGAGTAGAACAGCAAGAAGTTGCAGTTCAGAATTTATGAGAATATAAGACTGAGTACAAAGCAAAAGAAAGGCTAGGTGAGCCTCATGTGTCCTCACAAGAGAAGATGTGGCAATATTCTATCTGAATTAGGGGCTCTCTGCAGCTATTTGTGAGTGCCACTTGAAGGTCAAAAATTCTTTCCCTGAAATATGACCTACTTAGCTTTTGAAGATGGTTCTCATGTTGTTCCTTTCTGAGCTGTGTCTGTGTACCTGTTCAATGATTTTGTTTAGTCGCTTTGCAGTATAGTCAGATGCAGTGAGATAAGGTGGTCTTGTAGCATGAAGTTCCTTCCAACCTGATATTATTCAGTGGTTCTGACAGGAGAGTTCAGCTCACTGTAGAATATAGCACAGATAAAGGATTTCTTGGAGAAGAATGTAAAATTCATAGGTATTAGACAAAAAATTCTGATAGATGGAGTTAATGGCATACATTTTGGGTTTTGGATCTTGAGTTTAAGATCCCTTCTCACCTCTTATTATGGTTTAAGCTGAGGGCCTCTGTGCTCTCTTCTCCAGTTTGGACTGCAAAGTAAATTTTATTCATGTAAAATATTAGGATACTTTGAAGTGAGTGTGTGTTTTGATAAACCATCCTCTGCAGGACATTAAAAATTACTAAGAATTCCACGGTGAAAGGTATCCTTATTACAGTTCCAGAACTTGTTTGGATGTCTAGAGAAATTTAGATACAGATTATGAATTTGTATAGCCTTATTCAAAGCTCCTAATCTCTTGCAGTCTGCACATTTCTAACAATCCAGCAAGAGGTTTCAGCAAGAACTAAATCAGAAATATCTACCACAAGTTGAAAATTTAGAGCTGGATCTGAGCTCATGGCACAAGTCTGTTTCAGCACCTTACTGGGCTGTCAAATCAAAAAGAAAAACAGGTGTTTATTTTCTAGGCTGAAAGAACATGCTAATGTTTAGTATGAAAAAAAATATTTTGCAGCTGTTAGAAACAGCAATGTTGTAAAGAAGGATCACTCATGAAAACACCCACAAATATCTTTTGTGGATATATATTAAAAAAATTACCCAATGAGTAGAAAAAATGTTCTTAAAGAAAAAAACCCTCCCCACAACCATTGCTGTTTGCTATTGAGACTGTTTTTCTTTGTTCTAAGACCCACAAGTTTACAAGTGTGTAAATATATCATGTATTGAAAGGGTTAATGGATTTTATCTGCTGCTTTTATACTCACAGGAAAACTACTTAAGTCGATTTCCTGTAACATAGAGAGCTGTATCACAATATGAAACACTCAGCTGACAGTTTTATGGCAAGAAATGGAAGGAGCAGCTCTGTGAGAGTGTGCTTCAAAGAGAATAATGTGGGTGGGGAATTTTTACAAGCTACGCACAAGTTCAGAAATTTCTGAAGAAGTCAGTCTTCAATCAATGATCTTTCTTTCTGTAAAGTACATGGGATTTTGTGCTTTTTTCAGTGATGAACATTTCCTCCCTAGAATCCCCTTAATGACAACACTGGTTGTTAGTACAGAGACATGGGATTAAAAAAAGGAAAAAAGATTGCCTGGTAGTATGGTAATAAATATCTTTATGTCACAGAAAGAGAGATGTTGACTGAAAAATTACATGTTTGGATGTCTTCTATGCTCTTGTGTGCTCCTAGGAAAACTGAATAACTTTATACATATAAATCTGCTAAACTTACTGTAAGCATGGTTACACAATTGCATTTTCTCTTTAAATGTCAGTAAGGGTTATTAATAAATGTCAATAAGGTTTATTAATAACAGCAGCAACGGTAACAATAGTAGCAAAAATTAATAATTTAATGAATATCTCATTTACTGAATAACAGTAATTAAAAATTCTCATTAATTATAAGCACTGTCCATTCAAGAAATGTATGAATAGGTAAGTAAAACAAAAGCAACACATAAATAAAACAAGTGGAGAGGGCTGGTTTCAGTGAGGTAACACACTTCTGAGAAAGGACTTTAGGTGGGACAGTGTCACACTTAAAACTAAGTTGTGGCTGGGAGCAGAAACTCATTGGCTAGGGAAGATCTCACTATAACCAATGTCACTATAACTATACTTCTATCTAGCTTTTTAGAAAAAAGAAAAAATGGAGTCTACAGTTTTTCAGGTTGACACCCTGAAAGCTAGCGGCTGCAGGGAAGGCTATATATGATGGTGTTTCAGTGCAACTTAGGATCCCTAGGGCTCCTACTCACAACTTTCTTTAAGTGGCAATGGGACAATTAGAATAATCAAGCCTCGAGGGTCTGACAGCATGTGTTACCAGCATCAGGTTGTCTTGAGAAACCAACTAGTCGTTATATGCCTAAAAATCATGTTATTAAGTCACATCTAACACGGCTTTCAAAGGAGAGGCTGTGGTCTTCAATGGGGCCAACAGTTTTACTTTGAGTCACAGCCTCAACTGATTTCTTCTCAGTTAAAGGGAGGCATGAAGGAATATATCTGTCTTATTCGAAAGAGAGCAACACAATCCTGCACCGAGAAAAAGTTACAGCTGCATTTGTAACAGCATGTTCTGTTTTTAAAGGACAAGGTAGTACTGAGGACTGGATAACCTGTGGTTTTTCTCAGGTGAGGAGCACTTCCTCACATGGCCAGTCCTGTTGTTGGGTTAAATAAGATTACACTTGTCTCTGTTAACTGTTGGATCTGGACCATCTCTTCCTCCTCCTACATTTCCGGAACCGGAGATAGACAAAGAAAAATACCTCAGACCAGAGCCTGACTCAACAGCACACACATGAACAGGGAAGTAGCATTATATTTAATAAATGGGCTAACAGTGAGACAATGCAGCAGAGTATATCTGTATCCATGTAGGTCTTGGTTCTGTGAATGATCTGTTATACTTTAAAGCTAACTCATCAGCCTGAGCGTGGCTAATGCGGGCACACACAATTGCCCCCCCTGCAAAGTGAAGCTGGAGTTGAGATTTGGCAAGTGCAATGCAGTTGGAGGTCTGGGTTAATCAGGGGCTGCTCCCAGCAGCTGGCAGACGGCAGGTGGGTATTTGGACTCCCAGGGAGTCTCTGACACGCAGGGATGGTTGGAAAGCCCCTCAGGGCACACTCCTGCTATGAAGTGCAAAGCCCAGGAGCCAGAGAAAGTCCAGCTTCAGCAAAAACTTCATACATCTCTGCATAGTGGGGAATGTGAAAACCCTTTGGGATGAAGGTTCTGCTGCCCTCCAGAGCTGCTGGAGCTTTTGCTAAGGCATCGTAAAAGTCCTTCTTTCATTTGGGGCAGATTGGTTCTGAGGCAGTCCTAGTGGGAAGGAAGGGGTACTCTGGGGCCACAAGCCTTAGTGATCAGAGCTCACAGCGGAGACATGAGCTGGCAGGAAACCAGGGGGGATGCTGCTTGCTATTTAGTGAAAGTCTTCCGAAACAGAAGTGTTTCCACTAGGCTTATGGTCATCATAAAATTGCACTATGTTGTAGAATTGTTTACCAACTCTATGTGATGTCTCCAAGTGCAAAGACCTGAAGTCAGAAGCAAACTACCAGTACATTGATTTAGAAGTGGTAAAACAGGTTTTCCTGTTCCTTCATGTGTTCTGCATTTTAGGATCATGTTTTCAGTGTGTTCGTGTGTAACTGTGAGGGCTTGCAAGCTTCCCTGAGTGAAAACTGGAAGTAGGATGTTACTGCAGAATTCTTGAGTCTGAGTTTGCTAAGAAAAACACCTAATATCCCAACACTTCTGTGCTGCACTCTGCCCAGCAAAACATATCCACTTGCACAACTTCATTCTTTCAGCTTGTCCTCCCTTTCCCTGCATTCTCCTATCCTGCAGGAAGAACAGGTGGCAGAGTAGAGCAAGAAGATTTGGTATCAGCCCAAACATTTCCCTCTGTCACTTCAGCTCCATGCGGTAGTTGACAACCGAGCACAAACTGAAACTTAGGAGGGAAATATTCCCTTCTAATCATTTAAAAAATCAAGCAATGATGTTGCTGTGTATTTGATGCTCACAAAGAGATAAATTGCTATAAATGATCAGTCATGTTTCCAATGTTCCAAAAATGAAAAAAAAAAAAATTTCAAAAACATTTCTTAGTGAAAGAAACCATTTTGGAATAACACTTTCATGTCTTTGGGGATCTCAAAGTAGCATATTTATCTGAGATGTTGAAAGACCAGTTCATATTTTTGCAGCTCTTTTCAGCGTGCGCAACAGCACTCATCTGGCTAGAGAGTTTGCTGCCAAAGCAGTGCTGATGAGATGAAAAGGGATGATCTAGTTAGAGGAGATGAGACAGACCAGTACCTGTAAAACCCCTCAACCTGAGGGAAGTTATTTTGGGAGGAGGAAGCTGGTTTGAAAATAACAGTCCATTTCTTCTAGGACTTTCACTATAAAGTTGTAGCTTAGTCTGCCACTGGAGGTTTGAATTAGGTTGTTATAAGTGTGTACATGCATATGGATATATGCCTCCCCTCTCCACCCCAGCCCATGGCAGTGTTTGCAGTAGGCTATCAGATCACTGTGTGCCATATGGGCACTTCTCAGAATACTAAACATACCTATGAATAACATCAGCTGGAGGATCAGTAGATTTGTAAATTAATTTATGATCCAAGAAGACATACATGATTACACCACAGACACACTCACTCACACTTTTATTTCCTAGTCCCTAAAACTCCAGTGACAACTTCCTTTCTATAGGATGTATCTACACTCTAGCATAAAATGAAAACTTTAAGGTATCAAATATTACCTGTTTCTCTGAAATTTCATCCTTTGAAAGATAAGCATTTATAATGTAGAGCCCACAACTAACAAGAAATGTATCTAGTGTTTTCATGCCCACCACATACATGTCATATCCTCTTTTCCAAGTGACATAGCTTCATAGGCAAAACATTTAATTTCTGAAGTGACTCATGAAATGCATGCAGGCTCTGTTTATGCTTCCTTCACCTTCTTAACAAAGAATGCCAAACCACTGAACGTTAGGAAGCATTCCTACTTCATTTCTTAGAAGTTTTTGCTGTTCCCCTTTCTAATGAAGGCTGCCGTTATAGTCGTATGTCAAGAATGATTCATATAACACAAGTTAAGTTTACATATGCCTTACTTTGTGTACTTTCACTTATTCATAAATTTACACACTCATTCTTGTTTTAGATTTTATTTAATTCCTGTATAAGGATGTATGTTCATTTACTCACAGAAACACCATTTATCATATTGCATAGAATTTTGTGCATAACATTTGTTGCCTGGGCACTTGGATGCTTTACCTTAGAAAAAAACAGACATTCAAAAAAGAATTCTAAAAATCAGCTTGTCAAGATATTATCTCCTGCATATCATACTAGAGGTGGATGGCTTTATCTTATATTTACTGCTGATCTAATTTTACTAATTTGGGTGACTGATAGTAATTTTTAGAGTAATTCATTTGCCCTGCTGCTGCAGGTGGTGATCTACCAGATTTCCAGATGTTTGCTAGCACAGGCTACTGGATATCTGAAAATCCTGATAAGAGATGCCAGGTATAGGGCAGGGTATAACTATTTCATATGAAAACTAGAACTGAGGAGGTTTCGATGCATGGGAAAGGTCAGTCCTTGTTCAAGACTTGCTGCATGTGCAGGTGCACAAGTCTGTCAGCGGAATCCTTTGTTGCCAGGCTCGTTCCAGGGACAATCATTTTAGTGGACTTGGGTCTTTCTGCAGGAGGAGGACAATTCTGAAGTCCCTTTGGGCTTGAATGCAGGCAGGTTTAGACCTTTGACAGGGGATTCATCACATGTAATATGGACTTTCATGGTATTGACATTTGTGTCTCTGTTAGTTACCCTGGACTCTCTGTAAGGTCTGTACGTGGGAGGAAACAGACTGTTTTGGACACAGTTCATCTGGCCTGTTTTAGATTTCTGCTTTAGGTGGAGATGATTTGTACCCTAGAAGACCTATTTAACTCCATGACTGTACAGAAAATCTATACTTTTATCTCAGATGATGAGGTCTACTTATGCTAGACACTACATTTTTTCAGGTGAATCCTATTCACAGGGCTCAGCCAGAGTCAAAGGTTAACCAGAAAAGCACAATGAAGTGCACTAACCTCAGCATCCTCCTCAAGCAGGGCGTGATATAGCTGTAATGATTGAAATCCAGTACTGATTTTGTGGAGTTATTCTACAAGATTTAGGGTGTCTATTTATTTTACGAAATTGTCGTTTCAATTTTTATTTGGCTTTATTTTTAACATATGATGTTACAGATGAATACTTGAATTTACTGTGACATGACCTGAACACGGCTATAAGATTCCATGAATAAAAAATAAAAATCTCAGGAGAAAATGTCTGAAATCCATTCATCAAAGCTACTAAATGGAATTTATCAATTTGCAGTTTTATTTACAACTGGTTCGAATACATCATCTGACTATAATGATCTCTATTTGCCAAAGACTGTAAATAAGGAGATAGGCTCGACACCTTCTGGCACTGTGAGGGCATTCTTGGCAGGCAGTGATTATAGCTAACTGATGAGTTTCTTATTTATGGAGTGCAATGTACAAAAATTTATCTTGATCTAAACATCAAAGCTTTCTGTGGATATTTATATGCAGAAGTCCAAATTTTGGTAACCATATTTGAGTTCTTAAAGGCTTGTCATATTCAGATGATCAGTTCTGTTTAAAGTTAGTAGACTGGATTTACTGCCTACATGTCTGCTCCCCTGATCTAGCAAAGCCACAGAGTAAAAAGGGCTGACAGGGAAGGAGTCTAGTCACAGGTTTACAGAAATACACTTTATACCTTTATTTAGATGTACATCTAAGGACCTACTGTAATGTTGCATTCCTACCTCCTGGTAAATAGGTAAGGCAAAAGTTTTCAATTTAGGATTCAGCCAAAGGAGGGTGTCACCTGAACAGTGCTCCATAGACATCATCTTCAGCAACACTGCAAGTTGCTTGACCACACAAGATTTTTGGCTGCCTGGATGTTTCTGTTATGGCAGCAAAGGAGGTTCTTGCAGGAGAACTGAATTTATTCGTGAACCCTCTGATACTTGATTTGAATGTCTGCGTGAACACATTTGTATTATTTTGAGTGCAGGGAATACTTTTTCTTACATTCTGAACTCTAGGCTAGAGTCACCCCCTACGCTAGGCTCAGAGCGCCATGCCATGAAAGCAGTTGCCTCACTCGAATGTCAGCAGCATTGCATGCTCCTGAAAAATTCTGTTGCTCCCCTCTTTCAAACAGGAAATGCCACTTAATTTGTCAGATTTTTGAAAACAGGACTGTGTTTTAACCACAACATTTGCAATGTGAAACAAGATTACTATATTCTGACTGACTTCTGACACATGCACATGCACAGGGAAAAAAAGAGTATTTTTAAAAAAAAGCTCTTACTTGGATTTCAGCAAAACTTGGGAAGTGAGGTGACATATAAGGGCTTGGTGCAGTGAGAAGATTTTGTATTTGAGCTCAATGAAAATAAAAGATGTTTCATTCCAGTCAATTATATCATGGCTTTACTGGAAATTTGGGATGTTCAGTTCCTCCTGGGGGGCAGGGTACTAGTTAAGTTAATTTGTCAATTAAATACCAAACACAGGTGTAATATTTAATTTAAAAACACAACAGTAAAACTGTCTGGATGGTGCACATGCTCTCACTGATTTTTTAAAAGCAGTACGAGTGTTCCAGAGTTTTCAGTTGGAGCAGATTTGCTTAGAAAATATATAAAATAAAGTTAAGTAGAAGAAAATTCTATAATATCATCTGGAATATATAATTAGATGGAACACCGATGGAGTAGGAAGCCAATAGGGCATGTACCATAGAAATAGCAAGTATTTATTTTGTTTGAATATTATGTAAAATTAATAAAGATTCACTGGAGAGAATTAATGAATTTATTCATGCTGGTCCCACATATATATCCTAATGTTGTATCTGTGGAAGACTCCCACTTGCTTCAGTGTGAATTTACTTCAGTGAAAGCTGGATCCAGTGTATGAAGACAGAAAATCCCAACTATTTCTAAGATAAAGAAATATATATCATATACATACCTTTGTACGATATACGCACTTACTCAGAGACATTGTGAAAACATACTGTTAAATTCAATAGAAAGTCTTGTGTAACCTTATTTTTTCTTGCACACAACTATTACTTATTTTCGATTAGCCGGTGACTCAACAGCTAGATAAATGATTCGGAAACGGATTTCTCTATTTGAAGTAGAAAATCTCTCTTTTTATTTTTTTAATTTTTTAATTAAACTTGACACTTAGGTAATATCTTATATTCAAAATTGAAAATCAGGTACCAGAATGACAAACTATTTTGAGTTGCAAGGATATGGAGTCTTACACAAATGTCCATTCTCCATGTTTCTGTTCAAGAAATGAATCTGATTTTTGCAGTGGCCTGCAGTCATTTTGCTGAAAATCTCATTAAACAAATTGGTGTGGGGTTTGTTTGATATATCTCTCGGGAACGTTGCAAGGGAAATCTAAAACTTCTCTCACTTTTACACCTTCATCCTGAAACTTCATGTACTCACATGAAATTACTCAGGGTTCTTACCAACTACAGGGGAACAGTGAGCTCCCAAACTTGTCTTCTGCTCTCACAGAGGACAGTGATGCCCTCCCTTCATTTTTGCTGTGGCTATAGGCCCATGATATTTCACTGTGTTGACTTAGGGCCTTCAAAACAATACCGATCTAAATACATACTGTGGTGTTGTGGGATGACCAATGTGTAATTTAAGAAATTGTCTTTTGGATAATGTAATAGTTATACTCATGTTTTACTTAAAGCAGACTTTATGTTTCTAGCATAAGAAACCCAGCTGGGTTGCCATGAGTGTTCACAGTGGTTTAACCAAAGCAATTTTTAAAACATACCTCTTACTACTCACTGGGCAGTTTTGTATGCAGGCAAATTGTAAGGCATGACCAGAGACCTAAACCTTCAGTATTTCCTGGCAGAACAGAAGTGTGAATGGTTGTGCACACAAAAGTGGGAACTGATCTATTTAATAGGTCAGAGGAGAGTGCATCTATTCTCTGTTTGTGAAGCACTGAGCGTAGTGAAAGTAATCATACTAGCTTGTCTGTGTTCTCACGACTTTTTTTTACTAGTTCATTTTTAATTCCTCAAATACACTTCAAATTCTCTTATTCCAGGAGCATGTCCAGATAAAATATGAGGTATTTCAGCAACATTCAGTGTTTGTGGAGTACTCCTCAACAGGACATTAAGTTGTTTGTGGCCTACATTTCACTTTCATTCCTAGTACCTTGGCAGAATCCTACTCAGTGACCTGCTGCTTTGACAAATACTTTAATGAGCTTTGGAAACTTTTCTCTAATGATAGAAATGCTGATAACAGTGCTTGACTTCACGTGAAAGAGTAACTCCAGCGAAGCTAACAAGACCACTCAGAAGTTTAAAGTGGAGTATATCTGTTTGCAGGATCAGAGCCTGAATTTCTGCAGGATTCATGGAGATCACTGTGGTGCACAGAAGACAGTGAAATAATTTTTTAGATCCCTTGTAACACACACTTGAGAAATGCCATTACCTAAAGAACATTTGCATCTCATTTTTGGTTTAATAATCTGTTTCCTTCTTGGGACCTACACTTGTAATGAGACATTTTTTGGTATTTTAAGGCCACTAAATCACAGGCGGAGAGAGAAGGTGGTGGCCATAAGAGAACCATTATTTTCTCTGGATGCCTACATGCCTGATAATTCCAGCTGTTTCTTGTGTCCTAGGGTGGAGATGTTTTACTGTTTGATGCATGTGAGTACAGTTCAGTGGTCATACTGATTCATCATACTTTTTTGCTCTTTCATCTCTTGACAGTTGCTACATTAATTTTTGTGAACTTTTGTGCTTTTCCCACAAAGAGGAAAAAAAAAACCAAAATCAAGTTTGCCACCAGACTACAGGCAACAATTTTAAAATAATTATTAATTTGGTATATATTTATAAATAAATGTATTCCTTTGCTTTTACTGCAATCTTAGAGTTATGATGAAGTAACATGGCTTACACAGACGGGACTTTTAATGAAAATACATATAGAAGTAACTGAAAATGAAGGCTGTGACTTAAAGAGCAATGTATTTTTTAGTGATCTTACACCCAAGATGTCTGGAACCTAACATCTCTGGTATTGGCTAGGGCATGTTGGACCACTGCTGTGATTCATCCCGGCAATTCTCAGTTGATTTTGTACATTGAATGGGGATTCCCACTGAACAAGGGTAATTCTAAAAGAGTGCTTGTAAGTTAATTTCTGCATCTCAGCATATTTCTGATCTCAGCCGAGTTGTGAAGATCAGGATTTTATCATCCTAAATGTGTGTCTGCTGATGTGTTCACTCTGCTCCTCATTCATGTTCCCTCTGCCCAAATCTGTGGGGGTGCTGCACTGCACAATGTGTGGGAATGATGTCTTCATACAGACAGAAAAACAAAGACTGCACTACAAGCAATTCCCTCTGACTTCCCTTCTTATTACAGTAACCTGTGCTGATTTCCCAGCTTCCTCTTCTCCTAATGTAATTTTTTTTTCTTCTGAGCTTCCTTCTCTCCCTTACTTTTCTCCAGTTCTTTCATATATGCTGTCACTTTTACTTCTACCTCATGGATTGGATTGTATCACTCTCAGCTCATACTCCCTTTTTGTTATCTTCATGACCACCATTCACTTTCCTAGCCATTCATCCAGCTCTGCAGGTTCTACATATTCCTCCAACCTTTGTTGTAATCATTGCTTTGCCTCTGTTTATAACTTGTTTCCTTCTCTTTCTTGAATGACAATACTCATCTTCTGTGGCATTCACCTCTAAACTGTCACACACAAGAAAAGGAAAAAGTTTCCACTTCAGCTGTTATTTCTGCAGTTCTCTTAATATGGACTCCTATTTCACAGACCATGCCTTATTTTTGGTTATGGGGGGAGTCCATCTTGCTGTGCCACTAAGACACTTGTTTCAAAATATATAGGTTTTATTTAATGGTGAGAAACATTTTGAAAACTTTCACTTCTTCTCCAGCTTTTACTCTTACTCTGGATAATACCAATGTCTGCATATCTGTCCAAAAGCCAAAGCTGCATGTTTGTTCATCTTGTATCATATATATTTTTCTATCAATTTTTCCAAAATCTCCAGCAAGGGATGTGGAGGACTTTTCTGTCATCCTTAGTTTCCCCATGCTAGCTCTTACATCCTTTCAGTAGAAGAAATGTTCATTCCTTTCACCTTTTCCTTTTCCCTTTCTCTCTTATTTCCATGCCTCCTCTCAGTGTAAGATACTATCCCATTAATCCTGAGCCTTGACTCAGTCCTTAGTGCTCAATTCCTCCACACTTCTTCTTTTGCTGCTGAGCATTTTTGAAGGAAATCCGGCACTTCCTTCAGTACAGCATGTTCCCTCTTCCATCAGCTTTTTCATCTTCCAGGACAAAGAGTAACAGTCCTCTACTGGATTTAATGGCCAGAGATACCACTTACATGTAATCCTTGACTTCTTTAACACTGCTTTCCTCATTGCCCCTACCCACCTTTTTTCCTTCTATTTCAAACCTATCTCTCTTAATCAGAAACAAAATAGATTAAATCCTTTATGATCTCACCTCTCTTGGCTCCTTGACTTATTTATCCAAGTCACTTTCAATCATTTATCAGCAGTCCTGGCTAACTGGGGAGGTCCCAGTTGACTGGAGGTTAGCAAATGTGATGCCCATCTACAAGAAGGGCCAAAAGGAGGATCTGGGGAGCTACAGACCTGTCAGTCTGACCTCGGTGCAGGGGAATGTTATGAAGAAGGTCATCTTGAGTGCCATCACATGGCATGTACAGGACAACCAGGCGATCAGGCCCAGTCAGCATGGGTTTATGAAAAGCAGGTCCTGCTTGACTAACCTGATCTCCTTCTATGACAAGGTGACTCGCTTAGTGGATGAGGAAAAGGCTGTGGATGTTGTTTACCTGGACTTTAGTAAAGCCTTTGGCACCATTTCCCACAGCATTCTCCTGGAGAAACTGCTGCTCATGGCTTGGATGGGTGTATCTTCACTGGGTAAAAAACTGGTGGGATGGCCAGGCCCAAAGGGTGGTGGTGAATGGACTTAAATCCAGTTGGTGGCCAGTCACAAGTGGTATTCCCCAGGGCTCAGTATTGGGGCCAGTTCTGTTTAATATCTTTATCAATGATCTGGATGAGGGGATTGAGCACACCCTCAGTAAGTTTGCAGATGACACCAAGTTGAGCGGGATGATTGAGCTGCTTGAGGGTAGAAAGGCTCTACAGAGGGATCTGGACAGGCTGGATTGATGGGTCAAGGCCAGTTGTATGAGATTCAACAAGGCCAAGTGCCAGGTCCTGCACTTGGGTCACAACAACCCCATGCAATGCTACAGGCTTGGGGAAGAGTGGCTGGAAAGCTGCCCAGCAGAAAAGGACCTGGGGGTATTGGTCGATAGCCAGCTGAATATGAGCTGGCAGTGTGCCCAGGTGTCCAAGAAGGGCAACAGCATCCTGGCCTGTATCAGAAATAGCGTGGCCAGCAGGACTAGGGAAGTGATTTTCCCCCTGTACTTGGCACTGGTGAGGCCGCACCTTGAGTATTGTGTTCAGTTTTGCTCCCCCACTACAAGAAAGACATTGAGGTGCTGGAGCATGTCCAAAGAAGGGCAACAAAGCTGGTGAAGGGTCTAGAGCACAAGACTTATGAGGAGCAGCTGAGGGAACTGGGGTTGTTTAGCCTGGAGAAAAGGAGGCTGAGGGGAGACCTTATTGCTCTGAACAACTACCTGAAAGGAGGTTGTAGTGAGGCGGGTGTTGGTCTCTTTTCCCAAGCAACAAGTGATAGGACGAGAGGAAATGGCCTCAAGTTGCACCAGGGGAGGTTTAGATTGGATATTAGGAAAATTTCTTCACTGAAAGGGTTGTCAAGCATTGGAACAGGCTGCCCAGGGAACTGGTTGAATCATCATCCCTGGAGGTATTTGAAACATGTAGATGTGGCGCTTAGGAACATTGTTTAGTGGTGGATTTGGCAGTGTTAGGTTAACAGTTGGACTCAATGATCTTAAAGATCTTTTCCAACCTAAATGATTCTATGATTTTGTTTAGTCCCCTCTCCTATCAACATTTCAGTGACTATGAAGACTGTCGAAACTGTCTCTGGAGATGTGGCTTCTGAAGAATTTTCAGAATTCAACAATCAGGTGTGAATGCTGCAGAGGACACGTGGAGGAGAGAAGTAGAAAGAGGAATCAAAATAGTGCTGTTTAAAGCAGTCTTTGTGCCATTTTGGCACTTCTAAGAAGATGGAGCTGTTTTTTGGTTCCAAGAAGTGCTGTAGGACATTAGCTCTAAAAGCTAAAAGTAGATAAAGAAAATGTGTCTCTTAAAAGCAGACCAGATCAAATTGCATTGAAAGGCTGAATCTGAGCAGAGGAACTCCAAGTCATGTGCTGCAATCTTAGTGTATTGATAAACCAGACTGAAGATCTGGATCATCAGGAGTGAACCGAAGCATGCTAGAGCACATTTGTTTCCTGACTTTTCTATGTATCTACTTTTCCTCCAAAAAACCCCTGGGTCTCATCCTGAAGTGCAGCTGAAACACCTCTAGAGTGACTCTTTGTATGTGGAAGCTCTTAGGGTAGACATAGCTAATAAACTGGTGAAGAGGATGTTTGTCCTGGGAAAGTATTCCAGGCACTCCTTTCAACTCAGCATTTGCTTCAAGGTGACTATTCAGACCTGGAGATGGAAATTTGTTAATGATGTTTCAGTTTACAGCAGAAAGAAAAGCATCAGGTTTCTCAGTTTGTCTTGAGAAGTTTTTAACTTTCTTTCCTCTAGAGCATGGGCAGGCATGTTAGCCTCTCTGCTGGGAATGGAAAAACAATGAAATTTATTGTGTGTCCTTGGCTTTCAAATGACTTTTATATAGGATATAAAACTTGGTTTTAGGTTATTGATGTTAAAGGTGTATTTGCTTTATTTTGCTCCCCCAAAACAAATCCTTTGGCTAGACAACGGATTCTAAAAGCATGGCAGATGGGTTTAACCTATTTAAATAACAGAAGGAGATGTGGGTTATGGGACCAAGCTTATGCTACCTCATGGCAGGCTGTTGTCATTCCCTGCAGGGAATGCATTTCATTCAAGAAGGAAAGCATTTCAATGAATTTGATGAATACAATAGGGAAGATGACTGACTTCCTTTAACTTGAAGTCTTGAAGTGGGCCTGAAGACAGTAGATGAGATGCTTCTGACAGCAGCTGCTAGATCTGCCACACCTGACTGTGTTGGGGAAGAGTCAAACAGGAATGAGGTAATAACACAAAAATGGCTTAGTATATAGCTTCTGTGGGAACAAGCATAACTCCATAGTATTGTTTTAAGGGCACTGTTCTTTATGAACTGTTGCCTTTGTCTTCAGTCAAGTATGCATGGACATTAATGTCTGGGGAAGTGTCACTGTGTGGTCTACAGGACTAACCATGCTGGGGTCACCTCTTACTCTGCGCCCCTGAAAGGGCAGCTGATGGTAGAGAAGAGCGATGAGGACTATAGGTAGGCTTTGTAGCCATGCAGGAAGCTGGTTTGGGCCTGTGGCAGCCATCCCTCATAGGGAAGAAGACCCTCCCTAGAAACAGTCTTGTTCCCCATGAACCAGTGTGAGGGATGGGAGGGCCAAATCCATCAGTTGCCACTGCCCTAGTTTTTATCTGTGTGAGTGAGGAGGATCACACAGGAGGGCTGAATCACTGCTTGCCTACAGGAGGAGAAACACTACGGTGGAGCATGATAATGGGGGACAGGTCTCCTTCTTCCCTCCACAGCCAGTGGCTGCAGGGGTTGTGCCTTAGCCTGGGCCAGTGGCAGTGTGGTTTGGTGGGAGCCATGGTCAGGGAGTTTCAGATATAGAATTAAATTGTCCTTTGAGGTTGGTGGGGATGAGACTGAGGACTTTTGTGGGGGAGGGTGACCTTAGTGACTGATGAGGGACATCTTACAGAAGGCCAACAGAATTAATACCAGCATCAAATAGGTTACCTCTGAGGGAATGTGGGGTTGAAGGCTACTAAACCATGTTTTTTTCAAATCATCATGGCTCAGTGGAATTCCTCACTAAACACTTAGAGAACAAGCTTGATATGGCCTTAAAGTCATTCGCAGTTATCTTTGTAAACTTTTAGAAAACAGGTGATACCAAAAAAGTCTGCAGGAGGTGAGCACATCACAAACGGAAACTAGGAAGTTATGGACTCTTATTACAAAAAATACTGAAACAAATAATGAAACAAATAATTTTTAAACACCTAGATGTATAGATTCATTAAGAACAAATGTCAAGTAGTTACATTTATGAAGGGGAACATGGCTTTGTGCTAGGAAAGATGCTTGATTTTACCTCTTTTGACACTTTCTCACATGACATTGTCATAAAAAACTGTAGAAAAATGGTCTAGATGAAACTGCTATAGAGTGCAAAGCTGGTTGGAAAACTGTTCTTACAGAGTATTAATTAGTGATTCAGCATCAGAAGAGGAGAATATATCAAGTGGGGTTTTAGTAGGCTACTATTCACTGTTTTCATTACTGTCCATGATGAAGGAATAGGGAGTATGACACTTAAATTTGCAGGTGACACCAACTACACTAGAAGATAGCATTACAATTCAAAGGGCTCCTGGTAAACTTGAAAAAAAATCTGGAAAAAATCTTTCAAAGTTGTGTCTTGAAAATCAACTTACTTTAGCAAGCAAACTATTTCAATCTTCATGCTTCATGAACAATACAGAACAATTGAAGAAAACTCAGAACTGAACAGCAAGAGCAGTCCACCTCTTAAAACATGTAATTTATGAGGAAAGCTTGAAAGATCTGGAGTTATTTAGTCAACAAAGGAAAAGACAGGGGTAGCAGTTGGTCAGTCTTAAAAACCAGAAAAAACTAACAGAAAGAGGAAAGAAATGATCTGTTTTCTGTGTTCTTGACAGACAGGACAAGAAATAATAGACTTTGAAGTAAAAAAGTTTGAGGTAAACTATTAGAATTACCTCCCCCCCCTCCCCGCCCCAAACCCCAAGTATTTTTCAGCAGGGCATGTACCTTAGGCATATGCCTTATATAAAGCCATTACTGGAGATTTTTAAGAACAGCTGTTAGGAATGATATAGCTGCAATTCTACAGCCTTTCAGGCAGGTGAATGGACTAGATGGTGTCTTTAAGTCTATTCCCCTCCTGGTTTCTCTGGTTCTGTGACACAGCTTTTGATAGAGAAATCAGACATTGCTACCTATAGAAGTATTGGCCTTGAATTCAAGAGCTGTCTTTCGTGCTTCCTGTGAGTGCCTCTTCAGTTAGGAATGACTGTGTTTCTGTCTTGCTCTAGTTAGGGACAGTCACACCAACGTTTAGTTTGTACATATGTACCTGTAAAACCAAGAACCTGTAGCCTAGCGCAGCTGTATTCATTCTGACTCACCATTCCCATTATCAGGGCACTGAGTGCACTAATAAGCCATAAAGACCCTGGAGGAGCCTCACCTGGGGCCTCCACCCACACCTGTGGGTCCAGGAGCTCTATATAAGCTCAGCCCCAGGCCTTCATACTCTGTCTGAGCTGTGGTGGTGTTGATCCTCAGCTCAGCTGAGTCAGCCTCGCCCCTGCCTCTCTACAGAGCCCTTTGGGTTGGGCTTCAGTCTCTGGGCTGGCTCCCTGGCCCAGCTCAGGCTTGTCCAGTGATTGCAGGACCTGATCCTGGCTGTGACCTGGGGGCTGACTTCCCAGCTTGATTCCAGACCTGCCTCATCACCACGATGTTACCTTATGGTCTGTCTTCTTGGATGGACCTGGCTGCCACCTCTGTCCTGCTTGGGTACAGGCAGGCTGGCCTGTGGCTGAACCCAAACTTCTGCAAGCTGTGAGGACAGACCTTGCTGGTAGGAGAGGTCTCTGTCTGGGCCCCAAGGGTGCTTATGGGTCCACCCGTCCCTGCCCAGGACCCATGTGAGCCACCTGGGGCTGTCGGGCCCTGTCTCAGCAATGCTGCAGCAAGGCCAGTCTCCAGCTCCCCGCAGCCCTGCCCAGCTGCAGGCCCCACTGAGCTGAGCCCACCTGCAGGCTCCTGTCCCATTCTGAGGGAGGTGCTGGGGTTGGGGCTGTCCTGGTGCCTCCTGACTGCCCTGCTCCTGGCTGGCATGGTGTGACAGGCCCTGCCAGCCCCTGGTGCACCCCTGGCCCAGGCTGAGCGTCCCCATGCCAGCTTCCTGACACCCATCCAGAAACTTGAAGGATGGAAAGGATGTACTGGGGCCCACCACATGCTGTGAAAGGTAATTTTTTCATGGCACAAATAAATATTGTGGATGACTGTCAGGACAGCAGTAATTTCTGTTTAGATAGGCAATGCACATGAATAATTTTGATTTATGACTTCTAAGTTTGCATGTCTTAAGTACTATTTTTATATGTCTCATTTTGATAATGCAATTTTGACCTTTCATTTATGCCATGCTTATCATCAGGGTCCTGAAGTATTTCACAGAATGAAAGGGGCTAAAAGGGCCAGATAGAATAATCTGTGTAAAAAAACATTAACAGGGAGGATGTATTTTAGATTATAAATTTCCCAATCATGTCAGGCATTTAAAAAATACTTTTTTTCTACAAATGACATCAGCTTGGAAATAACCTACAACTTTTCTGGATATAAGAGATTAGCACACACTCCTGATAGTAGTATTAATCAGAATTTTCACTTCTGTTATGCATACCCTTGGTAGTACAGACAAAGTGAAAAACTTTGAACTACAAGATGAAATAACAGGTTACATATATAAGGAAGAGACTTACATTCTAATTTAAAATAATCTCCATTAAATTCCTGAGGGAAAATAGAAAAACTGCAGACCACAAATTCAGCAACATAGTTGTATTGTGAATTTTAGTGTAGTCACTTCCAAGGTCGTCCTTTAACTTGGAAGTATATGCTTAGTATTTTTTACTCTTTAAATCTTGTTTGTGCTGAAAGTAGAATAATGAATGCTGACATGTTGTAAACATATAATGTATATACACTATTTATTTTTTTTTAAAAAAGCCCTGGAGAAAGTGAGAAGAGAAATTCTAACACATCCCCCCCCCCCCAAATGTTCCCTTCCCCTGTCACTCTTGGAAAATATTACTTGAGTTGTTTTCCTCCTCTCTATAATTTTTTGTTTTGCACTTTCAACCTCCTAACTTGAAGAGAAACTGAATACTCACATGAATTGAAGAAAAAATATTGGAGCTTTACTAGTTCTACCTCAAAGAATGAGGAAACAATAGAGAATCTAGTGAAAAATTATGTCTTTAAGGGATTTCTGAACAAAGCTATATCAATCTTTATCAAGAAAGAAACTGGGAATATTTGCATTTTTAGGTACATTTTAGTGGCAAACTACTTATTAGAGTTTGTTGAATTTTTGATCGTCCTGAAATAACTAAAAGTGGAGAATTAAAAAGCATCTGGCACTTACCAGAGCCATGCCTTCAGAGAAATCTGGCACCTTGTATCAAACTGTTCATTTACAATCCCTTTATAGTAATAGGTTGCAGACACTTTTTTTGATATTGCAGAAGGAATAAAATGTCTTATAACGATGCAATACAGCAGTAGAAGTGATGTTCAAGGAGATCACACTGATCACTGAGAAACAGCAACAGACAAATGGAAAAGTTCTGCTCAGTGAGGAAATATGTTAGTTTTTACCAAGTGTGGCTGCCTAGCAGAGATAGCTGGTTGCTCCGAGTAAGACTTATTTTATCTAATTTGCTAATGTGGAGTTTTTCTGTAAATAATAGACAAAGATAGGTCCTATCAGTTCTCGATTCAACCTTACTTTCTTACTGACCTATTTTAAGATGGAATTAATTACCTTCTGGGTGTGGCTGTCTCTGTTGGCTGTAGAAGTCTAGATGACTGGTTTAGTCTAGGAATATAGGCTTTCTTGGCTGTAGACTTTCTTGATAGGGCTAACAGACATGTTCTGAATTCCTTTCTGCAGGAGACGAATTTAGGTTTCTGGTCTGAATTGTTCTGCAACTATTGCAGATTTGCTATCTACAAATACTAGTGGGGTTTTGGACAACTATCACTGAAAAACTTTTCATCTGCATTGCTTTCCTCCTCTTTTAAGACAAAAAAGAAACTTGGTCCTACTGGTGATTTCCATTTGGCAGCTTGAATAAGATGGCAGGCCATGCTGAGTACCCAGTCTTGTAACAGCGATACCACACAAATGATAACCATGCTTCTTCAATAACAGTTTGCTGAAGGAGGTACAGTAAGGTCTCTTGCATTTGCAAAATGAACTCTCAATGCTTCCACTGGGGATTTCCAAGTACCTTGGATCTCATGACCTGGTGTAAGCAATAGCATCCAGATCTAGTAGCCGCACATTCAACTAGTTGTTAGTTTTGGGCTAAAATAGAAGGCTGTTGCTATTGGATGCTGTGGTGATGTTGGTGAAGCAGGCAGCTGAGAGTAGTCTCCTTTCCACACTTCTTGGATGTCAGAAAAGTTCCTATTTGGCAGTGAAAGATTTGAGGTTCTACCACCCCTTTTTATACCTATCTCACCGAGTTAAAAGGTCTTATAGCAATCTCTGCAAAGTTTATACTAAGTTACTTCCCTTTCACTCAGTAAAGTCCATCTTCAATGCCTTCCTTTGGTGTTCTGCGAAGCTCAGCAGCCTTTGCTGGACCTGCACCCCAGCTACACAGCATTCCAAATATTTCCTCCCTCTTTCCCTGGTATTCTACAAATTACAAGTAGCTGCTCCATTTCTCCCTATCCATTCCCAGGTACATCTATCTCCTGCCCAGTTAAATCTGTGATTCTATGATTTCCATGGCCTGCATCCCTAATATTCAGTATTCTGATATTCTCTAAAACCCAGGGATTTGTTTTTCTCTCTGTCCTGAAACCACTAGTGCTTTTCACCTATATATGTTACTGATGATTGTGCAAATGCAATTAGCTAAATTGCTTTAAAAACTTTTTGAGCATAAAAGTCCCCTGCAGAACTGCATGTGTGTTCACAGCTCTGCTCCATACACTACAGAATAATAATGTGTGTGTGTGAGGCTCTGATTAAAATTTTTGGGACATCAGTCCTATACCAAAGTATCATAACAGATTGGGAAGAGGATTGCCCGTAGAATGTCATTTTTCAAAAAACAGAAGCTCCTTCTTGCCTGTGAAGGATTACTTTCCAACCCCTCTTAGGATGCTCCTTTCCACATATCGTGATTTATCTTCTTCATCCTCCCCTTTGAGACTTCAGCAGCACCTTTTCTTCCCAAGCTTAGCCTTCCTCTTTACCATCCAGCTGTTAAAATAGAATTCCCTTGCTCAGGTGATTCTCTCTTGAAAGTCACTGGTATATCATTTCCTCAGAAATTTTGAATAGATTCAATTTTGATGAGTTTTCTCACTAAGAAATCCCTCAAGTAGAAAAATACTGCTTTTTCATAATTAAAAAATGGACCTCCCTTTTAGCAAAAATACCTTCCATGTTGACAGTTTTGTTCAATATATTAAGTCATCACCTATTATCAGAAAAGCCTCACAATTTTAATCATAAAACTTTGGTTTATTTTCTTATAATTTTGCCAGTCTACAATCAGTAGAGCCAAAACTTTGCAAGTCAGCCATCTTCCATCCAAAAGTTTTGTTTTAATTATTTCTGGTAATAAGTGGCCATGAAGATGTATTGGTTGTATTCAAGCACAAGATTTAGCAGCTTAACCTGTGGCAGCTAGGTCTGAAAGTTTACATTTGAATTACAGGGCTAGATTAACTTTGGAATAAGATGAATATTTCTGGTTAGTCTTCAACTGTTCTCTTTTACATTTGGTTATCAGTGTAGGAAGGATTTCCCCTATAGTAATTAGTAATTTGAAAAAAGAAAAAGATATCTGAACCACAGAAGCAACCTTTTCAATAAAATTTCATTTTAAATGTTAAACAGTCTGTACAACAAGTGAGTAAAGGCTTAATCATAAGTAGAGTATCACTGAAAGGCAGCATGGTGAGCTGGATTGAAGCCAATCTACCATAGACAAGCACACCACAAATAGTTTTGGTATGTGAAAGACTATTTTTGAACTTGACAGTCTTTTGCATTTTTCATAAGTTGATGGAAATTCAGTCTCTAAAAAATCAACTTCTAATGTTATTAATGCACAAAACTTCCCTTTACCACAAAGCTACAGGCTTTCTTGTTACTCAATGTAGGCACAGACATGTAAATACAAATTCGTACTTTTGGTTTACCTAGTGCAATCATCTTTGGATCTCATAGTGATTATTTTTGTCTGCTTAAATAGACATTAACAACAGCTAAGTTTTCTATGAAAATAAAATGATATGCTTTGTTTATCGACTGATTGATATCTGCAGTCTAACCCAGTGATAAGAGCTTTGAAAAGTAATAATCTTGTGAGACAAAAAATACTGATGAATCAAATGAAGTGATTTATTTGGAACTCTTATGGGTACGAGGTGTTACTGATAAGCTGCAATTATGAGTTTGTCCCATTCTAGAGCAAAGGAAAAAACCAGATTCGAATCTGATGGCAATGTAACAGTATAAATAAGTTGATTATTGCAAAGCTGTAGAAATTATTCTGTATTTGTGATTCACTCAGTGACTAGATTGAATGGGGTCACCTGAAATTTAAATACTAAAAATTTAATCTGTCTTGTGTAACAAGGAACATACCTGCTGCAAGATCAAGTACCTCAAGTGTAAAAAAAAATGCCAAAATTAAGGTTTTCTGTGCATGTGCAACCTTATTGCTGAGCAAGATCCTTATGCATACATTCTTTGAGGTATTTTTATTGTTCCCAATTTATGTTTACTCAGTGAGAAGCTATTTAATATATTTTATTAATATCATGGTGTGATTCAATACAATATTTACTCTAATTGGCCTTTCTTGAAGACAGAATACTAACTCACATGATCTTGATTATTCAATTCTAGAGAAATATTGGCTTGTTTTTACAGAGGGGAAACTGCTTCAATGTGTCTGGAGCTTGATTTTTTTTTTTATCAGAATGCTTACTGTTAGCAATTTTCAGGTTGAAGGCATAGCTTTTGCTGACTTTAGTTTCCCCTGTGAATAATCAGCTTTGACCCCAGAGCAGAGTTGCAAGTCAAGCATTTAATGAGAAACTCATAATTAGTAGACACCTGAGAAAATAATTTAAAAGCTTTTCTGCTTTGCTGATGAGATTCTCTGTGACAGAGCCAGGGATAAAATGTAATTTAGTGGGACAGATTTCACCTGTCTTACTCAAAAGGCCATCTTGTTTCCTATTTCAGTCTACATCTCCCAGTGTCAATGACAAATGAAACCAAGGTGTTATGGACAACTGCTTCTTTTGCTGTGAATCAGTGACTTGTTCCCAGAGACAATTTGTACTATATACTGAAAGAGGTAGAAATCTGTACAACATGTGGTGATATACTTAATACTATTACAATGCATTCAAGCAGGGGTGCAAAATTAAGGTGACGGATACCACTTTAATCCTCATGCTTCTTAATTTTAGCGTGATTAATTTTACAGCAGTCACTTTAAAAATATCCAGTTAGGCATAATTTTCAAGGTCTTAAAACACAGGACAAAGAGCTAAGAAAAGGAAATTAGACCCTATAGCAACACATAATTGTTGGCAGGGTTGCTATTCTTAAATCAGTAACTCATACTTCTGGCATTTAAGCTAAAAGGAACTGATAAAACTGACAGTCATTCTCTGTGTGGACTGGCACTAAAGTGGTGTTAAAACTTTTATTTGGCTAGTGGATTTCAAGCTTATTATCTAGTATCAAAGAAACTTGACCTTGGAAATTTGATTCTCTGATAGGGAACCTAGTCTGTTTTAATATATGTTATTAATTTTGGATTTTTTTCAGCTTAGAGGTCTTAGAAATTGTTTAATTCTTCTCTCTGTTTTCTTTTGTCTTGCTCCTAAGTGCTAGTTGTTTGAGGCAGAGAAGGTCTTTGTCTTGTGTATATGGTACTAATGCAATGGGATTCTGGTGATGGTGTATCCTGGTGCGTGGTTGCAGTTGTGGTACATGCTATTGCAATACAGATAAACACGTATATCCACCCTTCATTCTGAAAATTAGGCCTGGTCATCTACCAGTGAAGTGTGTTGGAGCCTGAGATCTAGCACTGTGTAATGTATTATACATTCAGTTTTCAATGATCATAGTTCATCCAATTCTAGCTCATCCACAGGATGTATTTACTCATAGTTAAAGCTTTTTTTCTCCAGCATATCTGATTCAAATAAAGGTAAAAAGTAATTATTTTGTTATAACCAAGGAAGTTAGTTTATTTTTACCAACCTCTCACTTGAAATTGTTCAGATTTTCTGCAATAATTTATGAACAAACAGGACAAGAGGAGACAGAAGATGTCAGTTAGAAAAAAATTCTCCAGAAAAATAAAAGTGACTGGAAACATAACTCTATAGTGGGGAAATCATTATCAGTCTGTTTCTCAGAGCACCTGAAAACTTTCATCTTCAGTTGACCTTGTTGTTACTTATCAAATATTTTAGGTGAGTTATTCTTTAGATACCTGAAGATGTCTGATATTAACCATCTAAATATTTTTGAGCAATAACTAACTTTAAAACTGCACCCTTCTGAAAATCATGTTATTTTTCCTTCAGCATATGCGAAGAATAGTTTATAGTATCAATACCAAGTTTCAAGATATAATTCCTATCTGAACTAATATTCCAGAGATAGAAAGGCTGCACAAAAATTGTTTACACTCTGCTCAACTTCAGGATCATTAGACACCAAATAATATCTGCTGTATAACCATGGTATCCTTGTAGCCAAACTAGCGAAGTATGGATCGGATAGGTAGACTATAGGGTAGATGGAACCAGAGTGAGCCTTGTCAGGCTGGGGAAATGGACTGACAGGGGCATCATGAAGTTCAACAAAGGTGAGTACAGAAACCTGGGCCTGAGCCTGGGTCCTGACTGGTAAGAAAGGAGTCCAGGTGAACACAAGTTGAACATGAGTGAGCAGAGTGCAATCAAGAAAATGGCCAACCATATCCCAGGCTGTATTAGCAAAAGTGTAATCAGCAGGCTGAGGGAAATGATTATGATTATTCCCCTGTGTTCAGCATTTGTGCTGGACTACTGTGTCCAGTTTGGGGCTTCTGCAGCACAAGAAAGATGTGGACATACTGGAGAAAACTCACTGGAGGGCAATTGAAATGATGAGTGGGCTGGAGCATGTAGTGTATGAGCTGAAGCTGAGAGCTGGGTTGTTCTGTGTTGAGATGAGAAGGCTGGGGAGATGGGGGGATTTTCATTGCTGCCTTCAGCTGCTTCATGAGGAGGATGGGGCCAGACTCTTGCAGTTGAAAGTGAAGGGATGAGAGATAAAGGGCACAAGCAGCAATACAGGAAATTCCAATTAGATATTAGTTTTTTTTTTTTCCTGCAATAAGGGTATTCAAATACTGGAGCAGGTGGCCTAAAGAGGCTGTGAAATCTTCATCCTTGCAGGTGTTCATAATTCAGCTAAGCAACCTGCTCTGAGTCTTTTACAAGATATATAAATCTATAATTCTGAAAAAACCCCTGTTTTCCTGGGAAAGAACAAACTTTAAAATTAAAACTCTTCAATATTTTTTTTTTTTACTTACATCCAGTGATGATCATCTGTGGGTAGTGAGGATTACAGTATTGTGAACATGGTTGTCTGTCTACGATAAAGCTTTCAGTGACCAAACTGAGAAGCATTCATACACTGAACACTTCCTAGTGCAAAGCACTGCTGATACCATGTGTCACAGTGACTTTTTTTTTCTGGGATAGCACACATTTGAGTCACAGTTACAGTGCTTTTTAAAAAGTGAGTAAAGTCTTCCAGTCCCAGGCAGCTGCTTTGTTACACTGACGATGGAATGAGATTCTTTGATCCATATTTTCAAATCATATAAGTGCTGGGACTGCTTTGACTGATGGTAAAGCACTCCTGTGCAGAGTCAAGGAGTTAAATGGGTTACTCAATTTCCATCTTAACCATTCATCCCAGCTGTGTATGACAAATTACTACAATTGCTAACTATTTGTGCCACTTGGCATCCAACAATTTTCTGTGAATCAGCAGCTACTTTCCCTCAGTGAACAGCTGAGATTTCTTTACCATGGTAAAAATTCTTGGATGGTATTGTTATACTTTCCTGAAGATGCCAACTCAATCTTTTTTCTCCAAATATAGTTTGCAATGTCTAGTTTTCCTCATGCATCAGAAAGAGGGCTACAGGTGAGTGGTCTTGATAGTGCTCTTATGTGTTAGTCCCTCCACATAAAAATTAAGCATATTTAATATATTGTCATAGTATATGGCCAGAATGGAATGGTAAACACTTTAGTCCTCCTCTGCAGTAGGAATTGCATGTGCCTTCTTTGCAGGATACAATCTGTTAAAATCCCACATCATAGCCTCTTTTCAAGAAGTCATCTTGGGGCCCCAAGAACCTGACCACCCATTGCTCACACTCTAATTTCTTTGTTTTGGAGAGGGTGTGCTAGCACTATGGAACTGGTGGCAGATGAAGTCTGAAAGCCTTAATCATATATGGTTAGGTTTGAAGTTCTCAGGACAGAGAAACAGTGCCGGTTTCTGTGTTTGGGCTCCAAAGGTGAAATGAAGAAAGCCAGAAGTTTCTGTTCATACTGACGGATGGGCTAGTGGCTTTTGATTAGATCTGATTAAGGCTTTCTAATGCAAACCATATTTGGCCATGATGAACGGAGCAAAACAGAGTCTGCAGAATTGAAGTTTTCACTGCTTAACTTTCAATTCTGCTGCAATGTTTTGCTTTCCAATTGGGAAAACAACCTCAATATTTCATTTCAGACTGAATCTATCTGAACGGAAACATGATGGTTTGTTGAATCGAGCTGAATGGTTTAAATTCAGGTCAGATTGTCTGAGTTGATGTGGTAGCTCCTGGAAGCTGCAGTTGTGGGGGAAGTAATCATATGTCTTGATTCTCTTAGGAAGAAGTGAAACTGAAATAAGTAAGGCTGATCATGTACTTTATCTACTGATGTCTTCAGACCCAATTTAAAATCACAGATATTTAAGTGCATACATTTTGAATGGTGTCTGTGTTTGTGTGCATGTATGTATATTTATAAATGTATGATTTTCCAGGAGAAAAATCCATTAAAATACTTTTATATATAGATATGTGTATATATTTATTATACTTGTATTTCTATATATGTAATAGAATGCATTTTTCTTTCCTCTGGGAAAAAATGAGTGGAGCCCAGAGGGGAATAAAAGATGTCTACAAAGTAAAAATATCTTTCTCTTTCCAGATATTTTTCCTGGTACATAGTGTTTTTATTTCAACATATGGCTATGCCTTATCTGAACAGTATTATTGGGAGATCTGTGCCACAGGTAAGCAATAGGAGAATTAATACTGAAACTTAGCTTAAGTATATAAATGAATGAATTAATGTTCATATGACTTTGTGCAGAAGAGCCACAAGATGGCAGGAGCACCACATGTCAGTTTCTTTTCACAGCCTTTCCATTGTATTTTTCCTACTTTTCTTGTATTGCATTGCAATTTACATAGTTTTGATGGTTTTAAAAGCCAGCTCAGTTCAACAGCAAGTAACTTATTACATATGCCAAAATCCAGAGTAAATGCAATAGCAACATTAAATGCTAAAGTGTTGTACTAGTGGAAGAATGAGCCACTTCTAACATCCAATTCCATAATAATTTCCTTATTTAGAAAATAAATTGTATCTCCATCATATTTTAAACTGTTTAGGAAATTATTTTTTTCCTTGATCATATTCATGATGTTAAAAAGTACTAATGGACTGGCAAATGTCTCCCAATCTATTCTTCACATTAGAATTCTGAAAAAACCTAAAAATGCAACCAGCTCCTTAACTGAGTTAATGAGAGAGTACTGTAATTTTTGTGCTACTGAAGGAATGTATGCCAGGTGCAGTGCTATCAGGGTCTCACCTAGAGGTAATGCAGACACAGAATGTTGCCTGCAACTTGACATGTGTAAACAATTTTGGAATGTTTCAGCAAAGCAAAATGAGTTTAACACACTACCCCCCCAAATATATGTATATAAACCAGCTATTTATGAAGCACCACTAGCATATCTGTGCTTCGAAGAAGGGTTGAAACTTGGAAGAGGATCTCTTGGGATCAGCAATTTTTACTGTCACTAGGAAAGGGGCTTAAATTTGACCATATGATTAGCTAGAGGATTATCAATTTGCAAGCACTTATCAGAACTCTGTTAAGAGTTTGACAATTTAATTATTTGGTGAGTCTTCTTGCCTAAGCCTGCTCTAACTACTTCACAGATTTTTCCTATGTATGTGGATGCATACAACATCCCACAGAGTAATTTGTGCACAAGCCCTCCTGGGCTCCGTGGACTGAGCAGACCTTTCCCTGTGGTTGTGGATGCTCCCTGTCTTTCTGCTTTGTTCACTGTGTGAGAACGAGGTCCCATCAGAGAGACAGCATGTGTCCAGTATGTCATCAGAAACTGCACAAAAAGATTACTTAGGTGGTGCAGAGAAGAATGAAAATCGGAGGGAAATGATGCTCGTGTGAGAGAGAAGGGAGTATGACAGGAGTTTTGTGTTGGAAAGATTAGCAAGAAGATGAATTTTAGAGGGGCATGCAAAAAAGAATGTATTACACTGCTTAATAAAGCAAAGAACTGCACAAGAGACATTTGCAAGGGTGGACTGATAGAGCCAAGGTAGGAAGTGTTATTGCAAGTAGCATCCTAGGAGTCTGTGGGGACTCACTGCTTAAGCCTAACAGAGCCAATGTGCCTTGGATGCTAAGGATACCAGTTACAATTGCAGTTGTCAGGGCAGATTTTTTAGGAGGTTTTTATTCTCAGTGAGTGAAAGTATACGCAGAAATATGGTACCTTACTGCAGACCATGAATGTGAGAGGCATGTTGGCAGCATAACTCTAGCAGTCACTACTGAAGCCAATGCACTGAAAGAAATATCCTTGCCTTCTCCTTCCTCCTCAGTGCTGATACGAGGCAGTAGGACTGCAGAAGACATGGACTGTGGGAGCCTGGTGTATCTCCCATGCAGTATTGTGCTGTGCAGCATGTCGGAGACACTGATGTTCCTTACGTAGCCCCAACTTGGTACTCCCTGGAGCAAAACCTTTGCTCAGGTATTGAGCAGCAACATAAAGCCAGGGCGATTCCCCCTCCATAGCATATATGGGCAGGGTCTGCATCTAAATCCTGTTCCTTTTCTTTTTATGATCCTGTTTTCAGTTTCTCAGAAGACTTCACAGTGAAAATGCCCATGCTGGGTGTTAATTTTTTTTTCTGTAAGAGATACAGCTACATAGTTAGCTCATTTCCCAGAATGTAAATAGGGGGAAAATACATTTGCCCTTTAAAAAGATCTTAAGTGTTTCACTGAGAAGAACCAGCACTTCCATGCTTGGAAGCAAAATTCTTGTGGGACTTGTTTTTAAATCAGGGCATTGCCTTTTGTTTGGAAAAATAAGCCCATGATTGATGAAATTATGCATAACTGAGAAAATCTCAAAATACACATGCTGGTCCATGTACATATAGGAAGACCTGGTAAGCAAGGCTGACTACAGCTACTTCCACTTAGTGATTATACAGGCTGGTAGTTTGTGCTACTGACTGGGAAGGAGGTAACTTCTTTCTAGAAGTGTTCCTCAAGGAACGACACTGAAGGATCTGTAAATACTGAATCTAAAATATCTCCTCCCTTGTCTTTTCCCCTGCTCCCCTCACCCATTTGTGTGCCCCTCTATCCCTCTGCTTCCTGTTTCTCTTTTGGGAGGGTTAACAAAATTCAATTTGTTTGTATTTCTGAGAAGCTATGAGCTAGCTCAGACTAGTCCTTCCAGGTTGCAAATCAGGTGATTGATTTAACATGAAGCATCTGAGGAAGCTATATCAAGCAGGGATCTGAGAGATTTTAAAGTGCTAGGGTAATCAGCATATGCCTCCATATAGCACCACTTCCCATGGCAAACAATGAAGGATGCCAATTTGACAGAAAACCTTAATTTTGACTTTTATAAACTTTTAGATGCCTCACACTGTAGCCTTTTTTTGGAGCTTTTTTGCATCTAAGACACATGTGCACGTACACAGAATATTTGTGTGTTTGCTAATATCTATTTATCTAGCTACCTAGTTATCTCTTGGCATGAATAAAATCTATTCTAACACAAATCCACATCTTTGTAGTTCTTTGTAAAGTGGAAAATGTAAGTGGTAATTTTACCAGCAGAGAAAATCTATTTGAAGGTTTTCTCTTGATGGCAGTTGCTTCCTGAATTTTTATCTTCTTTAATACAATGTGGGATGCTAAAGTACACACCTACCCAGTGGAATCATAATCCATTTTAGCTGTTCAAACAACATCATGTTATCAAAGGACTTTTGATTTCAGAGCCTTTTCACTGTATGGTACTGGACTTTTTTTTACTGCAGCAATATATTTTGTGTTTCATTCCAGTCCATTTTATACTCACTGTCTGTTATAATTACATATTATTTACTGTGAGTATTGCATATAATCATCTATAATTTGTATTGTTACATTTATTTAGCATGTTTTAGAGCCAATACATAGATAACTGCAAAAGAAAAGGCAAAAATTGGCCTCCTCCCTTCTTTCCCCATCTCAATCCCTGATCCATTCCTAGTGTTTCAAAGGCAAAAACAATTTGGAAATTGGGGGATTGACCTTTTCACCTTTATCAGATGAAGGCTCCTGTTTGTGAAACCTGTTGTACGATTTGGCTCTTTATTGAACTCCCAGAGCTATTTATGTAATACAGAAAAATGTGGCTGCTGCAGGCATCAGCAATTGTGTTTTTCTGTGTAGGTGGCCTAGAAGGAATCCAATTAGAAACAAGAATATCTGTGAACATTTGTTATTTTACTAAGCATTTGGAGGGAGAACAAGATAGTATGTACTTTTACTGCCTGCAGTGTAGTTACAATCCCAAAATGCATACAAAAACTATATAGCGTTAACCGTGGAATGGAATTATTTCCATCATTGAACAAGATAATGTACCAGGCATTATTCTGTAGGTCCTCCCCATGCATGCTTTATCATGTCATGCTTTGATAAGACTTCAGAATTGCAATGTACCTTTTTTTTGTGTGAAGAATTTAAAATAATTTCAGTTTAGTTTTTTGAAAGATTTCAATCTTTTCCTGACATTTGACAGAAAGTAGAAAAGTAAATACTGAACTAGAGAATAACAGCTCCTCTCAGCACATCTTTAATCTTTATGGAGACTTGTGTCTAGACTCATGGGAGTCTGTGCTAAATACAAGATTTCTTTCTTTTGCCTTTGCTTATGAAACCGGATGAAAATGTTTGTGAAAATATGAAGATATCCAGTGAGATAAAATTCAGCTATTCTATGGAACTTGAAAAAGACAATACCAACCATGGTGTCTTACCATAGAGGGAATTTCTAGAAAAAAGTAGACCCACCCAGACTCTGTCACACCTCGTGACAGCCTTCCCACAGCACCCTCTTTCCCCTGAAAATTCTTCTTTCCATATGAAGTCTGGAAGGACTGCATTCTGCCAGTCTAGTCTGTGCACATCCTCTGGACTGAGGTTCCCCAGTGTTTTACCCTGGAAAAAGAGGCTGTCAAATGCAGATTTACAGCTCCTTAGCTATGAAACAGCCAAAATGCCATCACACTTAGCACTGAATAAACATTGTTTATGTTGAAAAGACAAACTATTTCAGGTAACAGTAGGCAGTAACAGTAGTTAATTTTTAAAATCATCTCTAAAATAGATTTTATTTTTCCAAAGAAAAAAGATGGTTAGTTAGTTGCACTTAAGAATTTGTTCATGTTATAAAAGAGTACTGATGAGTAACAGAATATACAATTTTATTTGTGCGTGACCTTTAAAAAAAAAAGATAAAAGATTCCATGACAAGCTATTAAGAAAATAAGCCCCTGTTTGTTAGGTAAATGAAATGAGATCTGTACAAAGGATCTTTGCAGTTGCAACTAAGTATTACATACTGACTCATTTATTTTACCTTTGCTACCTAACTTGCAAAATATTTTTCGTGAAACAAATGCAAATTGTTAACGAGAAGAATAAGATTGCAGGAAGCTCCTGTATGTCTCAGTTTTCCATTAAGCAAACCTATGACTTTTCAGTAAAAATGCATTTTCTAGGTATTAATGAAAATACCTCTTTCATTATTTGCATAATTTTCCAGTCTGTATTGTTAGCAATAAATATCAGGGTGACTGATAAGAAACCATTTTGCCCTTTAGCTTTCATTGAAAAAAATAGAAATTAGGTTTCAGTGATGAGTTGGACTCAGTCATGATAATGATGGAAAGTAATTATCTAATGAGAGTTGTTAACGTAAGTCATTACATATATTGACATACATTTTTCAGGTAGAGTATATTACCGAAGGACAAAATCTTACAAGTAATATTAAACCCTGTATTCTGCTTATTAGTAAAGTATAAGATGTATGGCATAAGGTCCATGAAGCCTATTTTTAAAAAAAAATGAAATATTTAGGTTTTTTTCACTCAGATTCAGTATGGAAATGTATGGTACTGCATAGTGGTTTTTTTTTTTTTCAGCAGGGAAATGGTTTGACAGCACTACTTAGGAGTACAGCTGGACCAAAATATTAGTTTCTTGACCAGTGAAGATTTTCTTACAACTGCCATCCATCCCACAAAATCCTGTGTGTCAAATTAAAATGAAAATTCATAATCCTAAAAGTTTTCATAACCTAAAAGCCCTTGGTAGTACTATTAATGATGTTGTGATTAATTTGAAATGTAATGTTCTGATGTAAATATTTTTTATATTTTAAGCATTAGTTCAGAGTAGTCATTCAGACAGCACGTACATGAACTCTTGAGAAAGCCATAAGGCCACTTCCCTCTTGCTGTGGTGAGAATGTCCCATGGAAATTCATACAGCACTCCAGAAAGGAGATGCTATGGGCAGTCAGAAATGTGAGTGCTCCCAGTGGATCTGTAGCAGGACAGAGCTGATGCAACCCTTGAGTTCAACAATAATAAATTGAGAGATGGAGACCTGAAGTGCAGTAGGAATTGCTAATAATCACCTAATTTATGTACTCTTGTACAAAATACTAGAAAGACCTAATAATTTGGGATGTTCTAGGGCAAGAAGTGCTTGGACAGCATAATTTGTGTGTTCTTTAGTGATTACAAGTTTGGAAACATATTACAAGACCATAAACCTGCTGTTAGTCTCGGGCTGAACATTGCTTAAGTCAAACTAGTGGAATGATTTTCACTGGTATGAGGGAGAATATTCCATATTTACGAAGGCAGTATTCAGAATGAAAGTATTCATGAATTCAGAAGGTATTCATGAATACCAGATTTTTTTTCCAAAACAACTGGCTGTTTTACCTCTCTACTGAACAAACTCCACTGTTCAAGGCATGTCTAACCTTGGGTTTTCTGCTACAGTCACCCTGAATCATGGAAAAAAATAATCTCATATTAAAAATCTTGGACTCCAATTACCCAAGCCCTGAAAAGAAAGTAAGTGTAGGAGAGGAACCAGCATTTTCAGGCTGGAAGATGAAAAATGCTGGGGTTCCTTTAAAACATGACCCGTAGTTATAGTTTAGGAGCTCCATTTTTTTGTTAGTAAATAAATCTGAAACTTGTCTTCCTCTGTTTCCTGCGTGAGATTGGACTGAAGGAGAAAATTGTAGGGTCCTCCCTCTTCCTTGTGACTCTTTCTTTACATGTTCCTCATTCTCTGGCCTGTGCATCCTGATTATAGAGGTTCTTCATTGTGCCTCTCATGTCCAGCTCCCCATTTTCTGTGAGAATGCTGCTTTGCCCTAAATTCCTTTAGAGTACGCCTCCCTTTTTGTACGTGGTTTTCCTGAAGAGCAGCTGATTAATATCCACATCATTCTTCACCATCCACAAAAGGTGGTTCACATAATTTGATCAAGAAGCTGCAAAACTGTCTGTATACCTGTTGATTTTTTTTTTTTTTTTTTAATAACTTGGACTAGCTGAATGATGACCCTTCATAACATGGCAGGATTTAGTTACTGTTTGCTGCTTACCTTTGTCATCGGTATTGTGGTAAGCAACTAGCATGCTGCCATATAAGGACAGTAATGTTCTTCCCTTAAAATCTACTTCTATGCAGATATTAGTCTCTATCAAATATTATAATTAAAGCAGAGAACAGTTATCACTTGCGTCCCTCAGAAAGTGCACAGAGCATCCCAGAATCATGTTGCTTAATGGCTGTTTCCACATATTTCCATATTTACTATGTTGTGTATTAGTCTACAGCATGCTGTAAAGCTAAAATGTATTCTGCAGAGAATTATTCATGTCCCTGTTCAGATGTGACGTAAGAGAAAACCACATCTGATTGTAGACTGATGTTGCTCTGGCAAAAATACCATTTACTAGTAAGAAAATCACCTAACTATTCTAACAGGCATTGTTCAAACTGAGGCTGGCGAACAATGACAGTTCTGTGCTGTACAGCACAGTGTTTTATTACATTATAAATTCTTGATGCAGTGACATCAATATTCATCTTCTCTAGTACAGTAGAGAAGTCATTGCAATTATGGACAAAGCCTTCCATAAGTGACTGTTGTACTGGATTGTGTATAAAAAAATCAATATTAACAATTTAAATGAAAAATGTTAAATGAAAAGGATAGTTGCTAATGGAATATAATAATATCTTTCAAAATGTGCCACTGCTTTTTTTTTTTTTTTATTTCTGCTCACAGGGGAAGAAGGCAATGACATTATAAAGAAAATGTTACCTCAACAGCCTCATATGCCACTCTTATTTTAGATGCTCATTTTCAGGCTCCTGTGGATTTTGACTGAATTAGTTGCTCAGAAATATCAGTTATCATCTGCTGCTTGCTTGAAACCCATGTGTTCTTCCTGAAGAACCTTTATTTTTACAGGACTGTTGTATACAGCACCTTAAAAGTACCTAGTCTCCTGTAATGGGAAATAAAACCTGAAGATTAGCAAAACATAACTTACTCTAAAATCTAATGTTAAATGTATTCCTTATTACAATGAATTATAGGCAGCAACTGTAAAAAGGAAAGAACAAACATCGTAATCTGTCTAGGTCTTCCAAGGTCACAGACAAATTCTGCCATTTTTTCTTTGTCTTGGATCAACTCTTTTGAATGAGTTTATATTGGTTGTAAAACAAGACAGAGGAAAGGAAAGTTGTGGTAAATTATATGAATCTTCAGGAAGCCATAATAGTGACAAAGAAAACCAGTAAGTCATTGTTACTCTGTGGGCTTGAGGCAATAGGTAGGCTGATTCACTGTCTGAAAAGTTGTAAAGTCCATTTGTTGCTGATTTTTATGTTGGACTCTTTTAAGGCCAGGGTACATTATCCTGAATATCTCTTGCTTAGTAATCTTTTCTCATCCAGTAGCCTTTAAGATCAGGGGTTTCCGGGCTAGGCAGTTCTGAAAAAGTGATGGAAATTTCCAAGCTGCTTTGTTTCTGTTTGTGGTAAAAAAATCTTTAGGATGGAGAGACTGCTGAGATGTTAATCTCCAAAGTAAGCAACACATCCCTTGCACATGATATGATCCCTTAGTCAAAGACTGTAGATGGCACGGAATAAGAAAACTAGCCATTTTCTTATGGCAATACACATTCCTCCAAAATGAATGTGCAGTGTAAATCTACATTGTATATATATTTCAAAAGAACAGTAAAATATTATGAATACTCATAATTTTCTGTCCCTTAAGCAAAATATTTTATGATAATATCTGAAGAAAATGCCTCAAATAAGAAGAACATTTATGACCATATAGAGTCAAAAACAAAACAAACAATAACCCACCATCCCATTATGTTACTATGGAGTTGGGATCAAGAGTATCTATTACTAATTTAAAGTAAAAACTATGAAACAGATACTATTATCATCCTCACATCAAGTATTTTAAAGTCTGTTTAAAGCCCCAAACTTGAATTCTGAAGAAATTTATAAGGCATTGAGCTATATAGACAAGAAACTCGAGCAACTTCAGCACTTCCCTGTAAATTTTCCAGTCCTTGGGGAAAAGTTAACACCTTCTCTGAAAAATCACCTCTTTTGCCATTGTCTAGCTACCATTACACAGTTACGGAAATAAGTGTATCCTCTTTTTAGACATGTTTCTCCAAAGCTGCAGGTCTGGGAGTCCGATTGCTGATTGCTACAGACAGAAAATTGTTTACTTTCATCTAGTAAGTACTCCAAAGTTTTTGTACTGTTTTCCTTTCCCTTAGTCTTGTGGAAATCTTCATCAGCTCAGCCAAGATGTAATAGTTCACAGCAGTAGGATTAGCTAAGAAGCCATATTCTATTAAATTTACAAGACTTGCATAGTCCTCAGAGTATCTTGTAACCCACTGTATTGGCTTTGTGTGGCAAGGTTTTGGTAGCGGGGAGGGTTACAGGGGTGGCTTCTGTAAGAAGTTGCTGGAAGCTTCCCCT
>JANHGO010000072.1:37794045-37816150 GCA_024606505.1 Aquila spilogaster | reverse complement strand
TCTGAAAATGCACAGCATGTGCACCCATAGAATCATAGAATGGCTTGGGTTGGAAGGGACCTCAAGGATCACCATGTTCTAGCCCCCCTGCCACAGACAGGGTTGCCAACCACTAGATCAAGTACTGGATTGGATTGCCCAGGGCCCCATCCAGCCTGACCTTAAACAGGTCAGGTCATCAATCAGAACCCCAAAGTCCTGCTCAGTAGGGCTACTCTCAAGGAGTTCTTCTCCCAGTTTTTATATATGTCTGGGATTACCCTAACCCAAGTGCAAAACCTTGCACTTAGCTCTGTTGCACTTTGTTAGGTTCACAAGGGCCCAACTTTCAAGTTTATCAAGGTCCCTTTGGGTGGCATCCCTCCCTTCTGCTGTGTCAACCGCATCACTCAGTTTGGAGTCATCAGCAAACTAGATGAGGGTGCACTCAGTCCCATCATCTATTTCATTGATAAAGATGTTAAAGAATAGCAGTCCCAAGACAGAACCCAGGGGAACACTGTTCATTACCAGCCTTCACCTGGACATAGAACCATTGATCACAACCCTCTGGCTGCGACCTTCCAACCAATTCTTTATCCACTGAATAGTAAACCCATCAAATCCATATCTCTTCAATTCAGAGATAAGGATGTGGTGGGTGACCATGTCAAAGACCTTGCACAAGTCCAGGTAGATTACATCAGTGACTCTTCCTCTGTCCACTGATGCTGTCATGCCATCATAGAAGGCCACCAGATTGGTCAGGCATGATCTTCCCTTGTTGAAACCATGCTGACTGTCTCAGATCACCCACTCATTCCTCAAGTGCCTTCAAATATCTCCCAGGAGGATCTGCTATATGATCTTCCCAGGCACAGAGGTGCAGTTCACCAGCCTGTTGTTCCCTGGATCCACCCTTCCTTGTAAATGAGGTTCCTCATTGTCCATCGTAACCTTTCATCCCAGCTACCTATGAGAACTTACCACAGCTGTTGACTACTTGTCAACCATTCTCAGTGAATCTGCAACTTCATCTCAGTAAACAGCGGAAATTTCTTTGCTATTGTATAATTTCTTGGATGGTATTAACTATTTAACTGCCCTAAAGACTCTGATTCAATCTTTTCTCTCCAAAAAATGTATATGACAGTTAGTTTTCCTAACATGCTGGAAAAAGAGAGCGGCACAGATGTGTGATGCATACTGTACTCTAATATGATAGTCCCTCCACATAAAAATTAAGCATATTTATTATTGCATACTAGTAGTTGTCAAAGGATATGGCCAGGATATAAGAGCAAATTCTTTACTTCTCTCCAGTAGAAATGGCATGTATTTCTTGCACAGTATGATGTGTTGAAATCCCATTTCAGAGCCTCTGTTCAAGAAGGCATATTGTGGCCCAAAGAAGCTGACTGCCCATTCCTCTTTTCCTAATTTCTTTCTGTTTTGGGGAGGAGGTGTTAGTACTATGGCAGTGGTATTAGATGAATTCTGTGAGCCTTGTTCTTGTATGGCCAGGCTTGAAGTTGTTAAGACAGAGAAGCATCGCCAGTTCCTGTGGTTGGGATCCAAAGGCGAAATTAAGAAAGCCAAGAGTTTCTGTTCATACTCACTGGTTGGCTAGTGGCTTTTGACTGAATCTGATTAAGGCTTTCTATGGCAAATCATATTTAGCCACAATATACAGAAGAAAACAGCGTCTGCAAAATTGAAATCTTAAGTTCCTTCAGTGCTTATGTTTAAATTCTGCTGCAATGTTTTTCCTTCCAGTTGGGAAAACTGGAGCTTAGTATTTCATTTCAGATTGAATCTCCCTGACCAGAAACATGACGGTTTGCTGACCTGAGGTCAATGTTTTAAATTCAGATCAGATTGAATTGATGTGGTAACTCCTGGAAGATGCAGTTGTGGAGAAAAAAAGTCGTGCCTTGACTACCTTAGGAAGAGGTGAAAGTGAAGTAAGAAATTCTGGTCATGTACTTTGTCTATTGCCAACTGTAGGTCCAACAAAAAAATACAGATATTTAAATGCATGCATTTTAAAGGGTGCCTTTTTTTGCGCATGCATGTCTATGCATTTCCAGGAGAAATATATATTAAATGTACCTACATATCAATATGTTCATATATTTATTACACATATATCTTTATATAGGTAATAAAATGCCTTTCTTTTTCCTCTGGGGAAACGTGGCCAGAGGAGGGTAAAAGATGTCTACAAACAAAATGTCTTTCTCTTTCTAGATATTTTGTTGTAGTGCATAATGCTTTTATTTCAACACATGGCTAGGCTGTGTCTGAACAGTTAATGTGTGTATGACTGTTATTGAAAGCACTGTGCCACAGGTAGGCACAAGGAGAATTGATGGTGAAACAGTTCAAATACATAAAGGAATGATTGAATGTTCATAGGATTTTGTGCAGAAGAGCCACAAGATGGCAGGAGCACCACACATCAGTTTATTTTCATAGCATTTTGATTCTATTTTTTCCACTTTTCTTGTACTGCATTGCAATTTACATAGTTTTGATGGTTTTAAAAGCCAATTCAGTTCAACAGCAAGTCACTTTAAAGGTTTTAGGTCTCTTATTATGTATGCCAGAATCCAGAGTAAATGCAGTAGCAACATTAAATTTAAAGTGTTGCACTAGTGGAAGAATGAACCACTTTTAACATCCAACTCCATAATCATTTCCTTATTTAGAAAGTAAATGTATCTCCATCATATTTTCGGCTGTTTAGGAAATGATTTTTTTCTTCTTTGATCAAGTTCATAATGTTAAAAAGTACTAATGGACTGGTAAAACTCTCCCAATTTATTCTTCACATTAGATTCTGAAAAAACCCCACAAACTCTCAAACTTAAAATGCAAACAGCTCTTTAACCAAGATAATGAGAGAATACTATAATTTCTGTGCTACTAAAGGAATGTATACCAGATGCAATGCTATCAGATTATTATCTAGATATAGAGCAGAGACAGTGCATTTGTGCTTTGAAGAAGGGCTGAAATTTGGAAGAGGACCTTTTGGGTTCAGCGGTTTTTACTGCCATTAGGAAATGGGCTCAAATTTGACCATACGATAAGCCTAGAGGATGATCAATTTCAAAGCATTTAGCAGACCTCTGTTAAGAGTTTGGCAGTTTGTTTTGTAAGTTGTCTTGCCTGAGCCTGCTCTAACGACATCACAGGGTTAAATAGTGCTCTATAGAGGTGGATACATACAACGTCCCACAGGGTAAATTGAAGCAGAGGACCTTCAGGGCTCTGTAGATTGAGATGACTTTTTTTTTTCTGCAGTTTTGAATGATCCCTTTTTTCTGCTGTGTTCACTGTGGGAGACTGAGGTTCTTTGGGAGGGACAGCATGTGTCCATCATGTTACCACTGACTGTACAAAAAGATTATTCAGAAGGTGAAGAGAAGAACAAAAACTGAAGTGGACGGAAAATGTGCTCACGTGGAAGAGGAGGAAATATGGCAGTGTTTTTTGTGTTAGGATGAGAAAGCAGATAAATTTTAGAGGGGCATGTAGAAGAGAATATATTACAGAGCTTAAAAAAAAGCAGGGGAAAAATGCACGAGACATTTGCAAGGGTGGAATGACAGAGTCAAGGTAGGAAGTCGCACTGCGAGTAGCAGCCTAAAGGAGCTTATCTGCCTTGGATGCTAAGGACATTAGTCTCAATTGCAGTGGCCAGAACAGATTTCATAGGAGGTTTTATTCTCAGTGGGTGAAACTCATTTTATGTGCACAAATAGAGTACCTTAGTGCAGGCTATGAATGTGAGAGGAAGAGTAATTTTTTTCCTTTTGGCAAATGGTGTGTGTAGGCAGGGTCTGCATTTAAGGTCTGACTCTCTTAAGATCCTGTTTTCAGTTTCTTAGAAGATTTTATGGCTTAAAATGTTTCGGGTGAAAATGCCCATACTGGGTGTCAATTTTTATTTCTGTAAGAGATACAGCTACGTGGTTAGGTCATTTCCCAGAATGTAAATAGCGGGGAAAGTACATTTACCCTTATATAAGAGTTCTAACTGTTTCACTGAAAAGAACCAATGCTTCCATGTTTGGAAGAAAAAGACCTGTTTTTAAATCAGGACATTAACCTATTTTTTTTAATGTATTTTTATTTTTTTAATAATCACATGATCAATGAAATTTTGACTGAGAAAATCTCAGAATGCACATGCTGGTCCAAATACATACAGGAAGACCTTGTAAGCAAGGCTGCCTACAACCACTTCTACTTAGTGACTGTATAGGTTCATAAGGTTCACAGTTTCTGCTGCTGGCTGGGAAGGAGGTGGCTTCTTTCTAGAAACATTCCTCAAGGAATGATACTGAAAGATCTGAAAATATTGAATGTAAAATATCTCCTGCCTTGTCTTTTCCCCAACCCATTTGCTTATCCCTTCATCCTCCTTCTTCATATTTCTCTTTGGGAGGATTAATAAAATTTGTTTTGTTTATACTTCTGACTCCCTGTGATCTAGCTCAGTTCAGTCCTCACCGTTTGCAAGTTAGATGATTATATTAACTTGAAATATCTGAGAAAGCTACATCAGAAAGGGGGCTGAAAACCTACAAGTAGCATCGCTCACAATGGCAAACACACAAGGATACCAGCTTAACAGAAAATCTTAATTTTCACATTTGTAAACTTTTGGATGCCTTATGCTGTAGTCTTTTTGGCAATTTTCTTGCATTTCACACAGATGTGCATGTACAAAAGATTTGCGTGGTTGTCTGCTAATATCTATTTATCTAGTGATCTAGTTATCTCTTGGCAGGAATAAAATCTGTTCTAATACAAATCCACAGCTTTGTATTTCTTTGTAAAGTGGAAAATGTAAGTAGTAATTTTACCAGCAGAGAAAATCTATTTGAAGGTTTTTTCCTCAACAGCAGTCTCTTCCTGATTTCTTTCTTTTTTTTTTTTATTTTCTTTAATACCATGTAAGATGATAAAGTACACAGCTACCCAGTGGAACCATAATCCATTTTAGCTGTTCAAACAACATCATGCTATCAAAGGACTTTTCATTTTAGAGCTTTTTTGCTGTGTGGTACTGGACTTGCTTCAGCAATATATTTTGTGTGCCATTCAAATCCATTTTATACTCATTGTCTATTATAATTACGTGTTAATACTGTAAGTATTGCATGTGATCATCTATAATTTGTGTTGTTGCATTTATTTAACATGTTTTACAGCCAATAGATAGATCACTGCAAAAGAAAAGGCAAAGTTTTTCCTTCTCCCTTCTGTTCCCCTCTCAATCCCTGATCCTCTCTTAAGCATTTCAGAAGTATAAATAATTTGGAAATTGGAGGATTGGCCTTTTTTGCCTTTATAAAATGAAGGCTCCTGTTTGTGAAACCCACTGTACCACTTGGCTCTTCATTGAACTTCCAGAGGTATTTATACAGTGTGGTTGCTGCAGGCATCAGCAATTGTGTTTTTCTCGGTAAGTGGCCTAGGAAGAATCCAATTAGAAACAAGAATATCTGTGAACATTTGTTATTTTACTAATCATCTGGAGGAAGAAAGAGATAGTGTATAGTATTATTGCCTGCAGTGTAGTCATAATCTCAAGATGCATACAAAAATTATATAGCATTAACTGTAGAATTGAATTATTTCCATCGTTGAATAGAATAATGTACAGGCATTATTCTGTAAGGTCCTCCCCTATGCATGCTTTATCACATCGTGCTTTGATAAGAGTTCAGAATTGCAATATATATATATATTTGTGTGTGAAGAATTTGAAATCATCTATTTGAGTTGAGTTTTTTTGAAAGATGACTGTCTTTTCCTGACATTTGACAGAATGTAGAGAAGTAAATACTGAACTACAAAATAACACCTCCTCTCAGTACATTCTCAGCTCTTATTTTTCTATTCTTGGGACTTCTTTGCCGAAGACAAGATTTTTTTCTATCATCTTTGCATATGAAATCAGATTTTTGAAAATATTTGTAAAGGTAGTAAGATAGTTGGTGAGACAAAATTCAATCATTTTATGGAACCTGAAGTAGGCAATGCCAAATGCAGTTTCTTACTACTGGAGAAAATTTCGAGAAAAAGTTGATCCTCCTGTAACCTGTCACATCTAGTGACTGCTTTACCACAGCACTCACTTTCTCCTTAACATTTTTTTTCTATATGAAGACTGGAAGAACTGCACTCTTCCAGTCTAGCCTGCACACATCCTCTGCACTGAGCATCCCCATTGTATTACCCTGAGAAAATAGTCTAGCAGAACCAGCCCGTAATGTAGTTGAAATGCCATCACTATCCTAACTGAGTAAGCAATGATTATGCTGAAGAGACAAAGTGTTTCAGCGAACAGTGACATTGTTAATTTTTAAATAACCTCTAGAATACATTTTATTTTTTTTTTCCAATGAAAACGAATACTTGGTTATTTGCAATTAAGAATCTGTTCACATTATACAAATGTACTGATGGGTAGTAGAAGCTACAGTTTTATTTATGCCTGATCTTTTTAAAAAAAGATAAAAGATTTCATGACACGCTATTAAGAAAATTAGCCTGCTTGCTAAGTAAACAAAATAAAATCTATATGAACGATCTTTGCAGTTACAACTAAATATTAGACACCAACTCATTTATTTTACCTTTGCTGCCTAACTTGCAAAACAAATGCGAAAAATGCTATTGCTACATATTCATCGGAACACTTCTTTCATTATCTGCATAATCTTCCAGTCTGTATTGTTAGCAATAAATATCAATGTGACTGATAACAAACCAGTTTACCCTCTAACTTTCATTGAAAAACTAAAAAGTAGATTTCAGTGATCAGCTGAACTTGATTATGATAATTATGAAAAGTAATTATGTAATAAAAAGAACTGTTGATATAAATCATTACATGGATTGACATACTTTTTCTAGTAAAGCAGGTTATGGAGAAACAAGATCTTACCATTAATACTAAGAAGCATGCATTTTCCTTCTTAGGAAAATATAAGATGTATGGCGTACAAGATCCATGAAGCGTGTCTAAAAGAAGAAAATATTTAGTTTTATTGGGAAGTAGTATCACTGCATTAGTCCAGAGTACCGCAGGACTAAAGTATGGATTTCTTGAGTAGTGAAGATATTGTCATAACCTCTGTGTGTCCCACAAAACCCTATGCATTGAATACGATGAAAACTCATAGTCCTGGAAGTTTCAGTAACCTAAAACCCTTGGCAGTAACATTAAAGATGCTGTGATTCATTTGGAATGTAATGTTCTGATGTAAATGTTTTTTACATTTTAAGCATTAGTTCAGAGTAGTCATTCTGACAGTGTAGTTGTGCATACCTTCGAGAGAGCTGTAAGGCCCCTTCTGTCTCATTGTGGCTGGAGTGTCCCATGGAAATTCACACAGCACATCAGAAAGCAGATGGTGTGGGCAGTCAGACGTGCAACTCTGAGAGTGATCTCAGTGTGACTGTAGCACAGTAGAGCTGATGCAGCCCTTGAATTCAGCAGTAATAAATTGAGAAGTGGTGACAATATACCTGAAGAACAGTAGAAATTGCTAATAATGTCTTCATTTGCTACTGTTGCACATAACGTACGTCATTTGGGATGTTCCATTTAAATGTTATTAACTTACTGCTATATAAAGACAGTAATGTTCTTAACATTTACTTCTATGCAGATATTTGTCTCTATCAAAATTAAATACTGTAATTAAATAGCAATTATCCATTGTGTCTCTCAGAAAGTGTGAAGAGTATCCCCGAGTCATATTGCTTAATAGCTGTTTCCACATGACTCCCTGTGTACTTTGCTGTGTACCAGTCTATAATATGCTGCAGAGCTAAAATTAATTATGCAGAAAATTGCTTATGTCCCTGTTCTGATGTGACGTAAGAAAAAATACATGAGCTTGTAGACTGATGGTGTCCCAGCAAAAATACCATTCCTTAGTAAGAAAATCACCTAACTGTTCTAAGAGGCATTATTCAAACTGAGTGAGATTGGTGAACAATGACAGTTCTGAGCTGTACTGCACAGTGTTTTATTACATTATAAATTCTTGATGTAGTGACATCAATATTCATCTTCTCTAGTACAATATAGAAGTCATTGCAATTATGAACAAAGCCTTCCGCAAGTGACTTTTGTACTGGGTTGTACATTTAAAAAATCAATATTAACAATTTAAATGAAAAATGCTAAATTAAAGGGGTAGTTGCTAATGCAATATAATAAAATCTTTCAAAATGTGACATTGCCTTCTTTTTATTTCTGCTCACAGAGGAAAAAGGCAATGACATTATAAAGAAAATGTTACTTCAAGAGCCTCATATGCCACCGTTATTTCAGATGCTCATTTTCAGACCCCTGTGGAGTTTGGCTGAATTAGTTGCTTAGAAATATCAGTTATCTGCTTCTTGCTTGAAACCCGGGTGTTCTTCATGAAGTAACTTTTTTTTACAGAAGTGCTGTTTACAGCACCTTGGAAGTATCTAGTCTCAAATAATGAGGAATACGTAAAAAAATGAAGATGAGTCCTGTTAAAGGTATTTATTACCACAATTAATTGTAGTCAGCACTGTAAGAAGGAAAGAACAAATACCAAAATCTATCTAGGTCTTACAAGGTCACAGACAAACCTATACATCTTATCTATGCCTTGGACTGACTATTTTGAATGAGTTTATGTGGGCTCTAAAACAAGACAGAGGAATAGTTGTGGTAAATTACATGACTCTATAACAAGGCATAAGACTGATGAAGAAAACCAGTAAGTCGTTGTTACTGTATAGACTCGAGGCAATAAGTAAGCTGATTCATTCTCTGAAAAGTTGTAAAATGCATCTGTCACTGATTTTTATGCTGGACTCTTGAAAGGCCAGAGTACATTATCCTGACAATCTCTTGCCCAGTAATCTATTCTCATCTAATGGCCTTTAAGAACAAGGGATTCTGGCTGACAGTTCTGAAAAAGCAATGGAAATTTCCAAGCTGCTTTGATTCTGTTAATGGTAAAAGAATTTTCAGGATAGAGAGACCACAGAGATATTAATCTTCAAAGTAAGCAACGCACACCTTGTGCATGATGTGATCCCATCTGTGGATCACATGGTGTGCATGCTTGGTGTTGTGTGTACTTGTAACTAGCTGTTGTCCAATGGATTTTATCTAGTCTTAGGCAGAAATATTTCCAGTATTTAGACAGAATATATGGTTTATGGCTTAATGATATCAAAGACTGTAGAAGGCACAGAAGAAAATGAACCATTTTCTTATGGAGATAAACATTCCTCCAAAATGTGTATGCAGTGTGAATCTGTGTTATATGTGTATTTCAGAAGAGCAGAAACATATCACTTATCATAATTTTCTGCCCCTTAAACAAAACGCTTTGTTATGATAACTTCTGAAGAAAGTGTTTAAAATAAGAAAAGATTTTATGATCAAGGAACGTGAAAAAAAAACCCACAAACCAAACAACCCACTTTCCCTTTATATTGCAATGGAGTAGGGCTCAAGAGAATGTATAACTTATTTAAGGTGAAAACTATCAAACACATTAATATCAAATATTTTTAAGTCTGTTTAAAGCACAAAACTTAAATTCTGAAGAAATTTATAAGGCATTACGCTATACAGACAACTGTGGCATCTCCCTCTAAATTTTCCAGTTCTTGGAGAAAATTTAGCACCTTGTCTGAAAATTGCCTCTTCTGCCATTGTCTGGCTACCATTACACTGTTACTGAAATAAGTGCATCATCTTTAAGACATGTTTCACCAAAGCTGAAGGTCTGGGAGTCTGATTGCTGATTGCAACAGTCTGAACATAATTTACTTTCATCTAGTAAGTACTCTGAAGCTTTTGCACTGTTTTCCTTCCTCTTATTCTTGTAGAAATCTTTGCCAGCTCAGTCAAGGTGAGACAGGTCAGAGCAGCTGGCTTAGCTAGGAAACCATATTGTGCACAACTTGCAGGACTTGCACAGTCCTTAATGAGCTTCACATAACCCATTGATAAATGCCTGCTATTGTGCGTGTTCCACAGAAGATTCATGTTGTCTCATGTGTGTTACAGAACCAGATTATGAGCTTTCATCATTTTAGCGCTAGAGCTCCTGAGTGTGTTAGAGGAAACTGTGTAGGCTGCTTCTCTGTAATTCTGCTGATACTGTCTTTTGGAAGAAGGTTTTAACATTTAATTTCATTGACTCTTGGATGAGAATATCTCCTAGCAGCTCCTCAGTAGCAATGCTGGCATTCTTCATTCTCCCTGCCCTTATCAACTTTAGGAAACCAGATCAGCAACTTCTTCACTATTTTCCTGAAGTATTGGTGAAGACAAAGAGAAAATCAACATATTCACAGCTGTGTTTTTGTGTTTTTCTGTAAAAAAAGATTTCCGTGATATGATCTGTTTATGCTAGATATGCTCTTGAGTACGCTAGGCACTGATGAGCGTGTAAGATGCTTAATACCCATCGTGAATGGTTAAATGTCAAGAGCAAAATTTCTAGAGGTTCCTCCTTCTTGATTGGATCCCTGATTTTAAGAGATTCTGGATCACAGAGTCATTATGTGACGAAGAGTTACTATTTTTTCCAAATAGTGTAATTAGAGGTAGTTAGTATTATTTAGAGATGAGGAGAGACAATAAAACTAGCATCGTTGTGACTTCAAAGAAGTCAAATTCTTTCTAACAAAATCCAGCTAAGTTTGAAAGCATTTATTTAGACACTTGGCTGTGCAGAGCCAGTCGCTTAGACTGAATTCTGATGTGATATAAGTATATATTTTTTTGTTTTAGTCTGTTCTTTGAAAGGGACATTAAGCTCTTTGATCTTGGAGTAACCCACTATGTTTTCTGAAGACTAGGAAAAGACTGATGGTTACATGTGGAAAATGGTAATTCCCATGATTCTGATGAGTGTTTAGAGAGTCCTCATCAATTTTTTTTTTTAACTACACTGGAAACCAGGTTTCTATGAGCTACCTCCAAGCTAAGCTCCAGCAATATTAATTCCTTTTCTGTTCTGTGAATAGAAATCACAGAGTCGATTACAATCCACAAATAGAATTTTATCTTCATCTTTATTTTAATTGAACTGATTTGTTAATTTTTCATTTAATAAATATTTGAAATTGTCATGCAGCTTGAATATGGTAGTAAATTAAAACGATTGATACTCTTTACTTAAAGTCATTCTCCTTTTGAACCACTTTAAGTGATGTTTAGCAAATTAGATCAGATAATTAATGGCCTTCAGGAATTATTAGGGGCAAAATTATTTCCTACTGCGACTCCAATCAGTTCAGTAACATTATGCTGGAGATTAATTTTGCTCTTTCAGGTTATAATATTAAGAGTCCAAAAATGAAAATAGTATCAAAATCCCATACTGATGAAACATTCATGAATACTTGAGCTCTAACAATAACAGCCTTGAAGTCAGATATTTCTTAGCTGAATGTAGGATGGCGATATGACATAATGCTGTTATATAACACGATTAATAAATGTATTTATTTATGCTTTTAGCTTAAAAAAGATTTAAAAAACATTACTAGGGGAGTAAGCATATGCCAATTATCATTGTCAGGTCAAACAGCAAATGATATGGTTCTCTCTTTTCTGAACTTACCCCTGTCAGCTTAAAATGCATCAAATGGAAACTTTGGGCAATGCTCTCATCCTAAGTGTAGTTTTGCTTGAAGTTTCTCTGCATGCTTCCTTTGCTAACATAGCTCAATGAACTGCAAAGGCACATGCAACCTGTGTACAGGCAACTGTGGTGACTGTATCAGTACTACTAATGATATTGATACTAGTGCATTTATTAGTTCAGGATTTTTTTCCACCAAAGATTGCAGTAAGTTTTCCACAGGGAAAGACTGATATAAATGATTATACTCAAGCTTGAGATATTATTCCAAAATATGTGCCTGTGCATATATTCAACATCATTTCTGGGAGGTGAGAGAAGTAGAACTTTTCCATCAGGGGACTAAATTGGACAAACAGTTTTGATGCCTCTATAACACAGCCATTCAGTGTTTGAGGTTTCAAAGTGCTGACTTCAAAGAACAATTTATATAAAGTGAGCTCACTTATAGATCTCTTATAAGCAGTTTTTCTTATTTGCTAAATCAGGATGTGGAGTTTCACAGTCAGTGAATCTGGAGGGAAGGTCTACATGTGGGATGGTGTCCTTCGAGTCTTAGGCTGTGTGAGTGATAGGAAGGAGAAAGAAAAGAGCAGTGGAAAGAGGGAGAAAATGGGTATGAATGATTTTAAGCCCAACTGGGAGATTTTAGTGGGAAATTTGAGGACTGATTATTTCAACAACTAGTGAAATCTAGCAAAGACCTGGAATGAAAGAGTGGAGAAAGACCTTCCATAAACACAAGCCCAAACATGTGCAAAGCATAAATGTGCTTAATTCCCCGTAAGTGCTGTTCAAGACCAACATTGCAAAAAATGCTGGGAAGATGGGGTCTGTGTTTGTTTCAAGGTATTAGCTCTTCTTTAATGGCAGATTGGTATCATGTTTGGCAGATTAGATACATTCTACTGTGCCCCTCGTACCCGAGCTCTGCAGTAATCAAAGACACATGGGACTTTGACATGTGTAATATTATTAATAAAAGCACTGTTTGTATTTTAAAAGGCCATACCTTTGATTTAACTGAGATACTTAAACTGACCTACGTTATGTTCTTCCTCTGCTGTATTTGCATAGTAGACATTATAAACATCTTAATTTAATGAGAATATTACGCTAATTAAAGCTAGTACCTTGGAGTGCTGAAGCAGCAGATGTACACTTGCTAACAATGAAAACACAGAATCTCTGGCAAACAAAATATAATCCATCATAAACAACACAAGAGCCTAAAGAAATGCAATAATTTAAATGGAATGGAATATGCTTCCCTGATGTGTCACTTTCAGTCGCACAGTGGCTCATTTAGAACACAAATTTTCCTCGGGGCTTCTGCATTTTGTATGACTTGCTGACTATTCATGCCCTGATAGTGTCCATTCCCTCTTCTCTTCAGAGGGTATTAAAGTGAATAGCGTTTGTTAACAGAAAATCTCTGGATTATTTAAAAAAGAAAGGCGTTCAGAAAAGTTGTGTTGTTGTTTTTGACACAGAATATCTACCCGTAACTAGTGTCCCACTTTCCACAATCGAATAAGAAAACTGTATATTTATAAAAAGGTGTGCTAATTTCAACTGAAAAATGAATTTGATCTGCAAGTGAGTTTCCAGGAAAGCAAGTAATAATTCAGTATTTTTGTGCTGGGAAAATTGTGATATGCTGAAAATGCTTGTGTTATGCTTCCCAACACCATGGCATTTGGAATTTGCTTTGCAAGGAAAGAGATGAAAAAAGGTTTGATTCTGAACATCTCTATCTTTGGATTTTTCTAGAATGAATGGTTAGGTTTCTGATTTCTGGAAGCTTGCTAGGCAGAAGGAGGAAACGTGCCTATGGCTCTAAAAATTGCCTCTCTTCTAGCTGCACCCCTCATGGCAGAATAAGTACTAGGCTTGTGAAATTTTTTTGCCAAGGCCTAAGACGTCAAGCTTTAATCATGTGTGTATTCCTGAGAGCTGATATACACACAGCAGTGCATCAGCACACACTGTGCCTCTAGACAGGTCCTTCTGTGAGCTAGGCATTTACTGGCCCAGTACTAGAGCTCAGGTGAATAAAGGCAGCTCTTCAGGGTTCCGTATCATTGATGAAGGGATTTACTTGCAGAGCTAACTGCTGAGTTTGGACTCTTCAATTTAAAAAAAAATACGGATGCAGGATATGAGCTTCCACTGTTCCAGTTCAACACTCCATCTGAAGTGCAAAATGGGCCCCAAATATTATATAAGTGGAGAATTCTTATTTGGATGTATTTTGTATCTAAGCTGCCTGGCAGTAACTGGTTAGAGATCACTACTACACTATTGTGATCAGAGGAAGTAAATGAAGTGCCCCAATGTAGCTGTTCCCTTAAGCCTGTTCCCATCTTTCTCCAGCTTCAGTACTTGTGCTTTTGTCTCCCTGGCCTAAGCACATTGTGGAACCAGTCACGTTGCCTGTGCACCCAACAGCTCCATCTATACACATCACAGGATAAGAGGGTGGAAACCCTAGTAAGAAGATGCCTACCCTACTGTGGCACAATTTATCTTTGACTCTCTTTCACTCACTGTTATTTGTTCTTATATACATAGCATACCAAGACGGTATATGGGAGATAAAACATCTCTCCTAGCTTTCCCATGACCGATTATTTTCCTTTTAAAACATTCTCCCTTGCACTGCTATGTTAGCCCTTCTAGGATCCTGAAAATGACTACTGACTTTTCCCCTCAAGAATAGTTACAATTATATAGTACCTAACTTAAGTATCACCCTGCAATTTTAGACAAAGGCCCAGTGGAGACTAAACATTAAAATGTACTAGTCAGCATGACATAAAACCCCCAGTATTTCATAGTTGGAGAAGGCAAGCAGAATGAATGAAAGCCTTTGTACTTGGCTCTAATTCTGCATAATCTACTTGAGGCAAACTCCTGAACTTAAAGGGGGTACTCTTAGGTCAGCAGTGATAAATAATGGTAGTGTTAGGAGAACACTTAGTGCTAATTAAAGCTGAAGTACTATAATTAGTTTATTTGCTTATTTCTTTTGTGGTTTAGATATTGATTTTATACATACAGAGATGGTTTAAACAGGAATATCAGAGGTTTTGTGTTCTCTGAAGACCTTCCACTGAACCATGCAATAATACATAGCACAATCAGAGAGAGGAAACCAAGTGCAGTATCTTAAAAGCACTTTTTTCAGTTGTCTTGGAAGTTGGTTTCAAGGCATTTGTTACGGAATGATGTTCTGTGTTTTTTAAAAAGCTAAGAAAGTGCCTTAGCAAAATTTTTTACCGACGGTGTAATTTCCTTTTTTCTTTTGCATATTTTTTAATTTGTGAATAATTTCTATGCCGCAACTCTTAATACTTCCGTTTTATTGGACTGCAGTGCAAATACTAGAAAATGTAACAAACTCAGCTAAGCTTTAAGTTGGACAATTATGTGACAATTTTATTCACTCAGTCACTCTCTAAAATAATTTTTAACCTATTGTACTTTTCCTGTGAAACAAGTTTCCTTCTGTTGTTTTTAATTTCAGGATATGATCTATCCACAAATAAAATGAACAAAGTAATGTCTTCTTAGAAATTGAAATATCAAAGGTAAGCCTGGAATATCTATATACAACATTCAGAAGTTTTATAAGCACTGAGGAGTCCACTTCGTCTGGAGAAATGAGCATAGAATTTCTTTAAAAAAAAAATTAAAAATAGGGTAAGGCAATTCTTCTTGGGTTCCTGGAAATATCTAATTCCCATGTGAAAAGGGTTTAAGAAATGTGATAAATATCGTAGTGCTTCAAACACTGAAGTGTCCTTCTAGAGGCACTTGTGCTTGATCCATGGTCCATGATACTTCTCTTCACTCCTTACCAACAAGTGTCTTAGGCACGTAAGTGATGGATTTCTTAAAGTACACAAAAACATTTAGTGGGCTTTTTGGACAATCTCTGTAGCATGTGGGATTAGCAAAGCGTTTCAGCACAAAATCCTAAAAACCAGCCAATAAAAATCTACCTGCTCACCTTCCCCAGACACAGAGGCAAATTGGATGGCTCTTAAATCCCACATGTGCTTTAAGATTTCAGTCTTAAGATGAAGCTCTTGTATCAAACTCTCTTGAACCTCTGAGACCTTTTCTTTTTTTCTTTCTACAAAGTCAGTGAGTAGTTTTGTTCACTTTTTCTCCTTCAAGGTATGCCTGATGAGGCTGTTACAAACTACTCATGCAGGAGAATTGCTTGATGAATAGAGCATAAATGCAGTACGTAAGAAAATACAGTTCGGTTCCTCTCCTTGCCTAGGGGGAATTAAAATTCAGATGTCTCCCTAGAAATGCAGTTACAGCAATAATTGTCTATTCCTTTTATTGCTGTTTTGCCTCAGTACAGGAAATAAATATGTCTTGGGCCACGAGGAGAGGAAAAGTGTAAGTATAATTTTTGCAGTGTTCTTTCTCCTAGGGCAAACTTAACTAGAGTGCTGTGCTCTGGTGAGATCTCTGCAGAGATTTGGCTGTGATGGGTGGGATGTGCCCCAGAACAACATCAGTCTGTTACCCACTGATGAAAGTGCTCTCCTGACTGCTGCGAATCTTCAAAGAGCAACAGAACATGGTTCTGCTGCACAAATGCTCTGACCGTTGAGCACTTGAATAACCATTGCCATTACAAAATAAGTGGGTAAGTAGCAACTGCATCTTCTAATGTGTCTGAGTGTATTAGTGTACATGAGGCGTTTTTAAGGAATCGTAAGGTGTGGAGTGCTCGGCTTTTGGATTGCAGTCAGGAATAAGCACACACACACGGAAACTGCACTTTCCGGTCCATAGGGAAGCATTAATGTGCACTGAGTTAAGATGCTTCTGCATAAGGTAGTAATTGAGTGATGATTTTCAGGTCTGTCACTTTAAAGTAGTTAAACTCTGCCAAAGATTTATCTTTCCATGATTTTTTCTGTATCTGTGGGAATATAGCTCTGTTGAGTGGTTCTTAGATCTGACACAGTTAACTGTGGCTCTACTACTTTGTAAAGTTTTGCTTGCTATTAAATGTCCTGTTACTTTAAACTTATTTGATGAATGCATGATGTGCTCAAGACTTACTAGCCTCTGTAATTTTTTTTTTGTCTTTGAAATTAGAGATACTGTTAATAGGAAGAATTTTTGCTATTCCAAGTCATTCTGATTGTGATTTAATGTGCTGATCACCTTTCTACTGATTACTTTTGCATTAAGAATTCCCTGCATGTGCAGAAGAAAAACCTCTCCTAATTCTCTTAATTAAGCATATTACTTTATTCTTTAACAGAGGTGTAAAAGATATCATCCACAATTTTTTATTTGTAATTATGAATAAAATTTACTGTGATGCATACAATCAAAGTTTGTTCTTCAGGCAGAATATCCAGCATCTCTTTTACTTTGTTTGTGCTTTAATTACTCACATGGCTTCTGCTTGTTATGGAGAACCCAGGCTGGAGCAGAGGAAAAGTGTGATTAGGAAGGATGAGCAAACAGAAACCCCTATGCCTTGAATACAACCCCTCCTAAGCCACCCTTTGCCTCACTGAAGGGACCGATTGCAACTTGAGGTGGAAATAACAATGCTGTGGAGCTATTTGGGATGTAACAGAGCACAGAAAGAGGGGTGGAAACGTTTTCTCCAAATGTGTTAACATTTTTTTCATTTTGTTTTTGTTTCTCATTACTTGAGTCATTAACAAAATATTATTTTAATTGGCAATTCATTAAGCTAATTTCCCCAGGTTGAGTCTGCTTTGCCAGTGATGGTGATTGGTACATGATCTTCACGTCTTTATCTTGACCTATGGGCTTTCTTGCTCTTGTTCATAAGAGTCACCTCCAGTTAGCTTCCTTAGAGGTGCTTGACATGTAACAAGCAGCATCTGTACTTCCAGATATCGTAAGATGTTCATATCATATTGCATTATAAGAGTGCTAAAGTCCACAGTTCTGTAACTATTCATCCAGAAGTCTGTCAATGTATTACTCATAGTACCTTCTAGATGTCCCAATAACTGTGTTCTTCAATGTTCCATGTTCCCATGTAGAGCTCTGAAATTCACTCAGCATATCTTATTTGGTCTTGATTTAGATTTATGCATTTCTTATCTACAGTGTGACCTAGCTGAAACAAACCTAGGGCAAATTAAGCACAGGTACAATGGTGCCTCTGTTGCTTTTGCAAGATTAAATCACAGAATCACAGCATTGTAAGGGTTGAAAGGGATGTCTGGAGATCATCTAGTCCAACTCCCTGCTAAAGCAGGTTCCCTGCAGTAGGTTGCACAGGAAAGGGTCCAGGCAGGTTTTGAGTATATGCAGAGAAGGAGATTCCACATCATAATTTAGGCTTAATTAGAAATGAGATGGCAAAATAAAATATTTGTTAACCATCTTATGTGGATAGCAGTGAATGCACAGATATATATATATATATATATATATATATAAAAGGACTGTGAAACATTAAATGAATGTTAAATACAGAAGGATTTGTGAAACAATTTTTTTAAAGTAAGTTACAGAACTTGCAAGTGCAACAATGTGGAGAGTTTTATTGAAGAATGGCTGTGTGAGAAGGGTCATGGAGACACGGTGCAGCTGCTGAAGCAGCAAGGCTATGCAAAGAAAGTAACAGGTTATGGAATGCATGGGAGAGAGTAGATGGATGGGAAAGAGGGACCTGGTAACAGTTTTGGGATGCAGGACATTCCAAAGTGCTGACCACAGGGTACAAAGATAGGTGGAGCTGACATTCAACTCGGGACCAATAATGAGCTCTGCTTTTGCACTATGTATTAGCTTATTAACTACGATATAAATATCAACGCAGCCTGATCAATAAATGAGATTTGCTGATCAGAAACCTGGTCGTATGTGCATTTCTCCCGCCGATCTCCGACACAACAAGGTGTTTTAGAGGATACTGAGGGTAGAGGTTGAAGCAAGTCATCCTTGCACCTCTTTGCCTATTTTCTCTGCTGACAAACTAAACTTTATTTTTTTCTTTCTTTTTTTACTTGCTATTAAGATTTGAGCTTTGACTAAATGGCAAAGACTGCATCTCCAAAAAGTCAATCCAGCATCCATTGTCTTTGTGTCGCCACTATCAGACACTAGCAAAATAAGTGTTAAAGCACAGAAGTCTTATTGTATAAGCAAAATAGGACATTGACATTTATGACCCACTGAGGTCATTGAAAGACAGATTTTGTCTCATTTTCAGGCTTGAAAATGAACCCTCCCCCCTTCCTCCAAATGCTGTAAAAAGAGCATTTAGCCTCCAGTATGGATTTAGAGAGGTAAAATGATGGTAAAGAATTAATCCCTGTCAGGGGCTTGAAGCAGTTTGTAGTGAAATACCATCTACAATCTCACAATTTTACTCAACTGTTGCCACCGTTGCTACAATTTCAAATTCAGGACAAGTATAGAAATAAATATACTTATCATCTCTTATCTTCTGAGCTTGTATTGACTCATTGCAGACATTTCTGAAGTAAAAAACCACTTTGAAGTATCATGGGAACTTCTTGTGTGAGTCCACCTATTCATCTGCTTCACCACAATAGAGAAAATATCTAACTGGGACAGACATACAAAAAATTATTATGTGGTACAAATTATAGATGTTTAAACTGTGACGACAACAAGGCAAATATTGATACTGCACTGTACTGTGGAGAAAGCATGTCATTGTAATCTATGTATTGAACTGACATCTTAAGCTTTCTGGAACAGTGAGTCATGAACATAGCCAGATGACAAGAGGGCAGATGCCCTCTTAACTTAAAAGAACTTAAAAGGAAAAAAAAATTATCTACAAGAAGTCTATATTAATTGTGAAAATACTTGATTAATATGGTTAATTGCACTTTTGGTACACTTCCATAATGCACATGTACTAATAAAACTTTTCCAGGCAAACGTAATCTGTTTCTCCAATGATTACAAATTTTCTACCACAGTGAAATTCTACTTCTCATCTCTGGCATCCACAACTTTTCAACTTTCAAATTATACTTTGTTAATAATAAAAGAACTCTTGATTCTTTTATACTTCCTGTGTTTTCACTACTCACATATGGGACACTACGGTCTAGTATTTTCAAGAGAGTTTCAGCAACTGACTGGGGAAGTCAAGTCCCACTGAAGCCAATATATATGGCCATACTTCCTCAGATATCCTTCAAAACCGTTTTAGTCAGATGAGTGAAAGATTAGGGATAAGAAGATATAGCTAAGTGGAAACTACAGAGGTTTTTGTGATGTGTCAGTTTTCCCTATTCATTCATCCCATCTTCTCCCTGCCTCCTTGCCTCTCTCTCTCTTCCCTCCTCACCTCACTCCGAGTCCTTCACATTGTCCTTGCCATAGTCTATTTCACTCACATCATACTTTCTCTTTTCTTTCTTTTCTCATTCCTTCTTTCACAGCAGTGTATTATTATTATTATTATTATTATTATTATTATTATTATTATTATTACTATTATATCTTTTCTATGCACTGTCTTTCAGATCATATTTTTTGGATTTTCTTCAGCTAAATTTTAAGGGCCCTTAAGGTTCCTTGGTTCCATTTGTTTGTCTCTTTGTTTCCACAGCATAGAACCCATTTCAGGCAAGGGTACACAGCTTTCTATCTTACTGATAATAATAAAAGATGTGGGCTTTTAGAGAAAGTCTGATCTAGTCTGTGATGAGTTAGTGTGGTTTGGACAAGTGCCACAGAGAGATAATTGCCTTTGTAGCACTAAAATCATTGTCTGCTTGGTCTTGTTGATTACCACATTGCTGGAAGAAGAGTGCTGTCAAGATAACATCTGTTTCTTCTCTCTTTTCTCCTTTCCCAGATCTGTAGGTATTCAATCTTCTCTGCCTTTCTAAACAAGAAATAATATTTGTCCAGAAGATATTCCTTCTCTGTTTGTTTTTTTTTTTTCCCCTCTATAATTCCACTTATTGCCCTAGAATTAATTCTTGGATACTTTTTCTAACTTCAAGGTAATTTACTTATTTGATAATGCTGATCCTTATTCCCTTTTGGCTACTTCACTTTTCCTTACAGCTTCTCTTACACAGTGAAATAATGCAGAAAGGACATATTGTAAAAAAACACCAAATGGTCATCTATTATTGTTTTTTCTTTTTTTTCAGGTGTGGCCAGAGTGCCTCAACAACTATCAAAATAAATAGTATAACTTAATTGTTTGGGCAAAAATTTATCTAGCCCATAAGTATTGCTAGCTATTCAAGGAAATGGATTGTTCTGCTCTGCTCTGTGCTGGTGCTGTCTAACCTCAAGCACTGCATGCAGTTGTGGGTACCACAGTATGAGGAGGACATAAAACTATCATAGAGCATCCAAAGGAGGAGTACGAAGACGGCGAAGTATTTGGAGGGGAAAGCGTATGAGGAACAGCTGAGATTTCTTGGTGTGCTCAGGGCAGAGCAGAGGAGCTGAGGGGAGGCCTGATGGAGGCTGCAGCTCCTCACAGGGAGCGGAGGGGCAGCGCTGAGCTCTGCTCTGTGTGACAGCGACAGGGCCCGAGGGAACGGCATGGAGCTGCGTCAGGGGAGGGGCAGCTGGGGGTGAGGGAAAGGGTCTGCACCAGAGGGCGGTGGGCATGGAACAGCCTGCCCAGGGCAGTGGGCACGGCCCCGAGTGCCGGAGCTCAGGGAGCGTTTGGACAGCGCTCTCAGACACTGGGTCTGATTTGGGGTGATGCTGTGTGTAGCCTGGGGTTGGACTCAGTGACTCCCGTGTGACCTTTCCAACTCGAGGTGTTCTGTGAAAGCCCTTTCAATTTTACTGCTTGAGACAGAAAATAGCAGTGTATGCTTCACAGAAGGGAGGGAGGGCACAGGTCTGGCCCACTACCTACGCATCTATCAGCTGTAGCCCTGGCATCAGAGCAGGAAGAATCTAGTATAGGATTGCTCTGCTTTACGTAGTGCACTGGCTTATAAAATCAATTGGAATGAACTGGAAAAGCTGCATGTATGCAGGTCCGGTCGGCATATACGCACTGCCTGTCAATGAGGCAGTGGGACAGCGGGGTGGGGATGCATGCTTTGCCTCAGAGGCCACATTAACATTAATCAGAAGAGTGAGCTACACGGAGCTTAATACCTCCGGAGGGGGTTGCTTGTGACAAATTCTCTGCTTTTTGTGGAAATTAATGTTTCTAAAGTATGAGGTGGCAGGGAGGCAGGGCCTGTACCCCTTTGAGGGCCGTGCCCAGCCACACAGAGGCTGCTTCCCCAGCATGCCAGGCAGGCCCCATGCAGCCAGGCTGGTTCCCTGGCAGCGAGTTGGAGCCTGGTCTGATTTCTGTCATCAAGCATCTCCCATGGAAGTGAATTATTGAAAAGATAAAAATAAATTTGTTTGCTTTCTGTCAGAGTTCATATCCACAGCCAACCTTGATA
>JANHGO010000072.1:37688909-37770634 GCA_024606505.1 Aquila spilogaster | reverse complement strand
AGGGAACGGCATGGAGCTGCGGCAGGGGAGGGGCAGCTGCGGGTTAGGGACAGGCTCTGCGCCACAGGGCGGTGGGCATGGAACGGGCTGCACAGGGCAGCGGGCACGGCCCCAAGCTGATGGAGTTCAAGGAGCGTTTGGACAGTGCTCTCAGGCATAGAGTTTGATTTCGGGTGGTTCTGTGTCGAGCCTGGAGTTGGACTCAATGACCTCTGTGGGTCCCTTCCAACTTGAGATATTCTATGATTCTATGACTATTTTTGGCATACAAAGAAAAAAATTCAGAAGCCCTGCCATTCTTTTAACTATTCTTAAAGTAGCAATGTGCAGTAATTATTGTTGTTTTTCTGTCTCCACCATAATGGAAGTTGCTGTCTTTAGCGTTGTTTATAGAAGCATCAGAATTTCAGAGCTTGTTTCTCATTTTTGTTCATATTCTGCTGTTGTTATTATAATTAGAATTGGTATTGTTATTAGTAGCAGTAATACTGTGGTTCACTGATATCAAATATCCTTCAGAGAATGCTGCACTTTTCTTTTGCAAGGCTGGCTGATACCAAAGATAACAAATCCGTGCTTTAAGAAGTCATGTATTTTTATGATGCTTAAGAAAACAAGCTTACCTTGAATTTATGAATTGGTTCTCCTATCATCTATGATATTTGATAGTGAATCACAATTTCCTCTTCTTTCTATGCATAATATACAGCATATTCTTCTACCTCCTACTCTAACTTCTTTTTCTGTGTTTTAAATTATTTTCCTCGAGAAGCTTTGGAAAGTGTAAGCCAGAAAGACAGTAAGGAATAGATAAATTCTATGTGTGTATAGGAGGTATTATCTTCTGAGAATATCTCAAAAGAATAAAAAAAAATGAACAAAGAACTATGAAATGTGCCAAAGCAAGCATCTCCAGAAATGAGCAGTTGCCTCTAGTTCTTTTTAGATAGGAGCTGGCCTCAGTATTCCTACAAATAAATATACATTCCTTAAATTTGGTGACTGGAAAAAGGGAAACATCACTTCTGTTTTTAAGAAAAATAAAAAGAAAGATCTGGGAAACTACAGGTTGCTTCCCTGTGCCTGGGAAGATCATGGAACAGATCCTCCTGCATTCTGTGCTAAGTAAGTCATATGCAAGACAAGGAGGTGATAAGACAGCTAGCACAGCTTCACCACGGGCTGATCATGCCTGATCAATCTGGTGGCTTTCTGTGATGAAGTGACAGCATCAGTAGGCAAAGGAAGAATGACTGATGCTATCTACCTGGACTTCTTCAAGGTCTTGGATGTGGTCCCACATCACGTTCTTATCTTTAAATTGGAGAGATGTGGATTCGAAGAGTGGACTCCTTATCCACTGAGTAGTGGGTATTCAGCTAGGGTTAGGATAAGGAGAAAAGGAATGGGATGGTTGTAGCAAGAAGTTTGTGGTCAATGGCTATATGTCCAAGTGGAGGCTGGTCACAAGTGGTGTCCCCCAGGGGTCTCTCTTGGGACCAGTGCTCTTCAACTTCTTTATCAACAACATACACAGAGGGATTGAGTGCACCCTCAGCAAATTTGCTGATGCTATTCATCTGAGTGGTGCAGTTGATATGATAGAAGGAAGGGATGCCATCCAGAGGGACCTGGACAACCTTGAAAAGATGGCTCTTTAGAACTTAGTGAGATGCAATGAGGCCAAGTGCAAGGTGTTGCGCTTGGGTTGGGACAATACCAGATATGTGTACAGACTGGGAGAAGAACTCTTTGATAGTTCTCTTGTTGCAGAGAAGAACTTTGGGGTTCTGATGGATTAAAAACTTGATGTAGGTTTGCAGTGTGCACTTGCAGCCCAAATGCCAGCTGCATCGTGGGCTGCATCAAAAGAGGGGTAGCCAGCACGGAGAGGGTTGTGATTGTCCCCCTTGTGAGACTTCATCTTGAGTACTGCAACCAGGCCTGGGGCCTCCAGCTCAAGAAACATATAAACCTGTTGGAGCAGGTTCCCAGGAGGCCATGAAGAAGGTCAAAGGGCTGGAGCACCTCTTGTACAAAGACAGATTGAAGGAGTTAGGCTTATTTAGCTTGGAGAAGAGAAGACTTCAGAGATATCTCACTGTGGCCTTCCAGTACTTGAAGGTAATTAGGAGGAAGACTGACTTCTTATATGTGCAGTTAGTGATAGGACAAGGGAGAATGGTTTTAAACTAAAAGAGAGGAGATTCAGATTAGATATTAGGAGGAAATTTTTTACTCAGAGGATGGTGAGGCCCTGGAACAGGTTGCCTGGAGAATTTTGTTTGCCCCATCCTTGGAAGCTGAATGGGATTCTGGGCAGCATGATCTAGTGGGTGGCAATCCTGCCCATCATTATCTTTGAGGTGATCTTCCAATCCAAGCCATTACATGATTCTGTGACTATATTAGCCTCCTGCAGTCAGTTGTCTATCTGGTAATTTGGAGACAGATTTGCTTTCTTCTAAAATAGTTTGTTCTCCATCTTCATGATGAATGCATGTCTTTGGCCTTATAGATGCATTTCTTATTTAAATAGTATATTTCTCTTTTTAAGCAACAAATCTATTATTCTATAAACTTTTTCTTCTTCATAGTAAAGAAGAACTTCTTTACTCTCCCTCCCTATCTTTTAAACACACGGCATATGGCTTATGCTTTAGTGAGTAGCCCACGATATAAATGTTTATTCACTATTACTTGCATAAGAAAACATCATCATTATTTTTTTTTAATCTGTCTGACCCTAACTTTCTGCTAAGCTGGCTTAATACATTGATTTACACAGTGGGATGAGCTAGGAAACAGATTTTAAATCTGAAATCTTGTATTTTGCTGAATGTAGCAAACCACAAAAAGAGCACAAAATGTGCAGTATCTGTCAATTTTCCACACATATGCACTATAAATGCTCCTGCCAAGAACTCAAAAATGGCAGAATGCAGATAAGAGTCTTTTTGAAAGTTATCTTTCAATGTACAGCATGGTAATTAATATGGCATTTTAGTATAGTAATTATGAACAGTGCATTATATTCCTGGCTTTTTCTGTGATGGTATTGTAAAAGACACTCAACCATTTTCATTACTGTTTTATGTTCTCTGGAAGTCTATTTATTACAATATTCAGAAGTTATTGTAGGCTGCAATGTGGTTCTGATAGTCTGGAGTCTTAAAACATCCAGCAGTGAGCCAAATACTATGCTGATGAGTCCCTTAGCCCTTTTAGAATTCTAAAGATTACTTCTAAATTTAAACTAATTTTAACAAACATGGCATCAAATAATAGAACTATATTCTTTCAACTCTAGAATTGGACTTTATATGTTCTAGATTTTATACAGTGTGATGTATAGTTGGACTAGATGATCTTCTGAGTCTTTTCCAACCTAAATGATTCTATGTTTCTATGGTAGATACTATGTCTGCAACTGGGATCTTCTTGAATTGCTTTTTTACATGACTACGCTTATCTTTTTTATTGGTCTGTCATCCAATTGGTGATTTCTGCAGTATGTGTATTTTGAAGAACAAAGACCAATAAAGAAATAGATGGGTTGAGCTTATCTAGCATTTTCTTGCTATTGTTAAACAATTTTAAGATTTTTAAGTCTTCAATTTATTTTTTTTACAGTAAGGTTTTGATTACCACTAAACTGGTCTGAATCTCTTTCTATGTTGCATTTACTAACAGTCTTTAAATACACGAATGAGAAATTGTTAAAGCATAAATTAGAAAAATAAGCATGCACATGAGAAAGCAGGAAGGAAAAACAGGGAACTGTGCTATCAGGTGTGTCACTTACTGTCTTGCAGTGACTTGCAAGTTAAATATGCTGAAGCAACATCTTGATTTGGGGCTGCTGGAAGATACAAATGACTCCTTCTGTTTAGTTCATTTATTTGCTTTTCTTTCTTTTTTTCCTAATTAGAATTTTTTAAATATTGTCTATTTAGCAGTTGTTTTTATAGTTAGTAATGTACAGATTTTTTATATATTATGAAGATGTAAATATATTTTTTGGGATTTTGTAGCTTTAACGTTCAGGAAAATCATGCTTGTACCTTGAGATTTTTGGGAATCTTCACTAACAGAAAAAAAGGAAAAATACCTCTGAGAGTGCATAATTCATTCAGAACTGATACTGAACCTATTATTCATTTTCAAATTACAATAACTGATATACAAAAAAAATCATCAGAGGAACTTGCAATATTTTTATTAGATGCAATGATGATAAGACTCTAAGTCTGACTCTAAGTCAGGAGGTTCATGATATCAGAAATGAGATAAAGCTACTTACCACTCTGAAAATGATGTGCCAAAACTGCCTTTGTGAGTTACACTGCCTTTGTGAGTTTCTTGTGAGGTCAGAATTGGATTTCAGGGATCTTTTAATAATAAGTTATGTGAAAATGCTGAATTACTACTATTAATGGTGAGTTAATATTTCTTGTTTAGTTCTTACATTTTTTCCCAGGGATATTTTTATTCAGTCCTAAACCAGTCTTGCATAAAGCTGAAAAAACCTGGGAGAGATATATGGTTTCTCAAACTAGGCAGCTCTAGGAAAAAAAAGAAAAGGGAAGTATTTGCATACTATTCTATCTTCAAGGCAAGCCATAAAGCAAAACTAGAATATCTTTTGTAATTTCAGAATTAATTAATCTTTCTATTACTTTTTGCTTCACACAGAGACATGAAGTGCCAGTATATAAAAGGCATATAGTAGAAGAGGATACCACTTGACTTAGACTCTAGTTAGTAAAAAAACACACAAAATTTAATGTAAAGCATGTGATGTGTGGAAAAATCTAGGTCTTCAACATGTTGTGTGTGTCTTTTGGATCTCATTTAAAATACATCAAATTTTAGTCCTTTAATTTAAAAATTTGTACTCTTTCTCATTCTTTTGTGACTGTCTTTGGGTATATATATGTATATCTTACAGACTGGAGAGTTGAGCAGAGAGGAATCTCATGAGGTTTAACAGGAGTAAATGTAGAGTCTTGCACCTTGGGAGGAATAACTGCATGCATCAGTACAGGTTAGGGACTGACCCGCCGGAGAGGAGTTCTGTGGAGAAGGACCTGGGTGTCCTGGTGGACAACAGGTTGGCCATGAACCAGCAGTGTGCCTTTGTGGCTGAGGAGGCCAATGGTATCCTGGGATGCATTAAAAAGAGTGTGGCCAGCAGGTCAAGGGAGGTGATCTTCCCCCTCTACTCTGCCCTACTGAGTCTGCATTTAGACTACTGTGTCCAGTTCTGGGCTTCTCAGTTCAAAGTTCAAAAAAGACAGGAATCTCCTGGAAGGAGTCCAGTGGAGGGCCACAGAGATGATAAAAGGCCTGTATGAGGAAAGGCTGAGTAACCTGAGTCTGTTCAGCCTGGGGAAAAGAAGACTGAGGAGTCTGATAAATGCTTATAAATATCCAAAGGGAGGTGAGAGGCAAATGGATGAGGCTGGACTCTTCTTGGTGGTATGTAGTGATAGGACAAAGAGGCCTAAAACTTGAATATGGGAAGTTCCGTACTAACATGTGGAAGAACTTCTTTATGGTAAGGGTGACGGAGCACTGGAACAGGTTGCCCGGAGAGGCTGTGGAATCTCCTTCTATGGAGATATTCAAGACCTGTCTGGTTGCCTACCTGTGTGACCTGTTGCAGGGGGGTTGGACTTGATGATCTCTTGAGGTCACTTCTAACCCCTGCAATGCTGTGATTCTGTGTGATTCTGTAATACAACAACTTTCGAAAACCTTTTTTTAAATGTTGAAAGAAGTGATGTATTCTGACTGCTTCTGTGAGGAAAACAGAGAGGCAGAAATACCAAATCTTGGCTTCCTGTCTCTGAATGGAAGACCATGGGGGGTAAGGGCTGCAACACCATGGAAAACTGACTTTACTGTGGAATAGTAATTAAGTAAAAAAGACTTTCAGAAACCATTTAAAGCAGTATTCCTGCATCATAAAGAAGAGAATGGAGTATGAACAAAAGCATTTAGTGGCATTTTGTCAATATGTGTGCCTGGAGGTAACTATTATTTTGGAAGACCATTACCCATCTGTTGGTGGTTTCATAAACAAACAAAAGTAATGACAGAATAATTTGTAGACTTATGAGTCATTGTATATTACCTGCTGGAAGAGACAGAGGAGGAAGAAAACATTGGGCTCATGGAGAGCGGACGTGACTAGGTACTGTTGTCTTGGATGGAATGTGTCATGTGGGAGGAAAAGGGGAAGGTTCAGGTTGGATATTAGGAAAAATTTTTTCTCAGAAGGATTGGTGATGAGGACTAGATGGCCTTAGAGGTCTTTTCCAGCTGTACTGATTCTATGATTCTGTGATTCTGTTCTATGATTCTATGAAAAGAGCTTTCATGGCTGAAAAGTTCTTGGAGGAGCATACTTTCTGCAGGAAAAAGGATGCCTTAGTGCATGTGTGTGTGTCCCTATGTGTTCAGCCTGAAACAAACAGAAAGTAAGAGGTATGGCAGGCATGCAGAGGGCTAAAAAGAGCCTCTGAGTGGCAGAACAGGTTTATGTGGTTTTTACAAGTTGTTCTCTCTTTCTTCCTATCCCGAGTTGACTGTTTTGTCACTGAAGCACTTAAGTTGGGTACTACAGGCAACAAATCTACAAGTGGACCCATGCTGGTGCTGTTTTCAAGTGCTCTGGTAGTGGAAGGGAGTGTTACAGTAGACTCTTTCCATAACGTTAGGCTATGGTAAAGGAGAACAGGTATTTAGAATAGAATAGAATAGAATAGAATAGAATAGAATAGAACAGAACAGAACAGAACAGAACAGAATAGAACAGATCTATTGGAATGGACCTTCAAAAATACTACCGTCTGCCCATTTCAAGGCTAACCAACAGTTAAAGCATGCTATTGAGGGTGTTACCCAAATGCCTCTTGTACTCTGACAGGCATGGGGCATCAACTACCTCTCTAGGAAACCTGTTCCACTGTGTGACCACCCTTATGATAAAGAAATGTTTCCTAATGTCCAGGCTTCTGGTGCAGCTTTGTGCCATTCTCCTGCGACCTGTCATAGGTCCCAGGGAGCAGAGCCCTGCACTGTCCTCTACACTTACTCTTCTTAGAAAGTTGCAGAGCAGTAAGGTTGCCTGTTTATCTCCAGATCTTTTGTCTGGACTGCCCAAATGTCCTTGGCCTCTGTTCACAGGACATGTCTTTGGCCCTTTTACCACATTTGCTGCCCTCCTCTGGATGCTTTCAAGTACATTAACATCCTTTTTGTATTGTGGAGCCAAGAGGTGCACAAAATATTCAAGATTAGGCTGCGCCAACCCTAAATATAGCAGGGGAATCACCTCTTTGGACAGCTGGATTTGCTGTGTTTACTGCACCCCAAATGCATCTCTCAAGTGATGAGTGGTTGCAGTTGTTGTTGACTCCAGTTCATCTGGGAGATGCACAAGACATTTGAAAATGCCCACAGTATATCTGAAAGTATTTGAGCAGAAGTTCTCTTATATGCCTTCCTTTTTATGTACAATCTATAGCAGTTAGTGGCAATCTTTATTGTTTAGATCATGAAATGAAGCATGTTGTGATGTCAATCCACTGCAGTTCTCCTGTGAGTCTTGACAATTGTCCATTTGCTGCTGTGGACGTGGGCTTGTTTTTGATGTGACCTTAACATAGGAACGAACTTTATTTCAACTCAATTGAAGCATTTAAAAAGTGCAGTCATACTGACAGCTTCCACTCCTCTGCTAATTAACTCTGTTTTTTTGCTGCAATCCATGTAAAATGTGCATCATCCTTGAGTAAATGAACAAATGCATATGGAATGATGTCTGCTCAAGACTGATACATGTAAAAAAAAGAAACTCTATGTCCCAGGGATTTCTTTTTCTTATCTATCTATCTATCTATCTATCTATCTATCTATCTATCTATCTACCTATTTATTTATTTATTTATTTATTTTTGAAGTGGTAACTGCTTAGCTAACAATTTGGAGGATTGAGCTATTCACTTGGCTTACTTAGTCTTATCAAGAAAGAATTGTGAGAGAGATGGGAACAAAATTTTTGTGAGCATATGAAAGAGCAGTTGTTAAATTCATTCCAAGGCTAAATAGTCCTGCATTAAGGACACCCTACAGCAGAATAGGAATTTCAATGTTTTCCTTTCTTTTACTTTTATTTAAGTTCTTTTAAAAATGCCTTCTCATTTTAACACCATGTGTTTGTGCGCTTGCATATTTATTCTACTTTTTTTTTTTCTTTTCCATTTTGAAATGAAACCATTATGAATCACCAGTTTGAAGAGTGGCTAGTAAATCTGATATGAGTCTGTTCTGAGGGACTCACACTGAAGGACCTACAGTTTCAGCAGGGAATCTAGAGATGTGCAAGAGAGCTGATTAGGTAAATAATTTTTTTCATCTCACTTATCAAAACGGTTTTGCTCATGAGGCATGTAAGCAACCTAGCATACTAATGAATGCTAGCTTTATGGGCTTCTTTCATAAAATGGAGTGGACAGATGTGTTGCAATTATGAAAATTAAACAAGTATTATAAAATTGAACCATTTAAAGTTGTTTAAAATCCACGTATGGCCTTTTATATTTTGATTATGCTAAACAAATTTAAAATGGATAGAAGACATTTATAGGCTGCTACAAGTAAAATATCATGACATGAGTGTATGCCACCTTGATAATGTGTTTAGAAGTGGCCTGATGAGCACAGTTTAAACTTCCACTAGTGGAAATCAAAGTACAATTGGTTGATGGGCTCCATTCAAAGGTACTGGGAAATGATCAGAGGACTGTAATAGAAAACTACCTTTTTTTTTGACCGTATCTTTATAAAGAGCATATTAAATATAAAACTCCATTAAATATAAAACTCCATTAAAAAGTTAGCTCAGAGGTGGCATAGCTGCATATAAACTAATTTTTTTTTAATTGATTCCCCTTCATAGCAGGGTAGGAGCTTCAGTATCTCCACTTGAAACTGAAATGTAAACTGAGATCTTATAAATCACTTATCACACACCAAAAAGTCAAGATTCAGAAAGACGCTAGTCAAGAGTGATGAATCTTACTTATTTTCATTCCAGCATTGAAATGTGTCTCTTTTATTTCTGAGCTTTTGGGATGTGAATATAAGAACGCACCTGAAGAAGAGTGGACAGTCTGAAGAAAGAGTAAGAGCATGCTGCTTTCTAAGCAGGAGATTAAAGATCCCAGAGATTCTGGGATTGGGATGCACAGGCAGGAAAGTGGAACTGGGAGCATGTAAGTCTGGCAGAGTCTGATGGAGAGAACAAGAAACTTACACTTAAGCTTGATAGACAACAGAAAGAGAAATGTCATGGTAGGGGTCAGCCAGGACTCTCTACAGGTTGCGGCAAACCTCAGAAATACTGAAGCCACCTGGGCGAAACTATTAGCTGTGGAGTGTCGCCTCAGAGACTCATGTCTTTGTGACTTTACAGACAGCAGTCTCAGTATTCAAAATAAATCCATACAGATTTAAAATAAAAAGAAGAAAGGAAACCAAACATCAAGTCTGTTCCAGAGTACCATGTGTTAATTTACATTTATACCATGTGTAGCACTGAATTTTCCAGAGTTGCAGCTGAAGTCCCTGTTTGAAGTTTCTTCTCTCTCCTTCTCATGTGTCTTTCCTCAAGGAAAGGAACGAGCTAGTTTTTAGCTACTATTGTTTACTGCACTTAATTTACTTAAAAGAAAATTATCAAATGGCAGGGCTATTTATTTCTTGTTTTGGCTGGGCTCAATATTTGAATTCTGGAGCAACCTAAGAGTTTTAAGAGAAATGCATTTCTCTGTTGGGTTCAAATTCATCTAATAATTTGAGCCCTCATCTCGGGCTCAGACTGTGTCCCTATATCCATTAACAGCAGAATTCTTGTCAGGCTGTGTTCTTTGTCTTGGAATCAGCTGATCTATTGCTCCGTGAAGAAAAGAGATACTTTTTCTTTCTTTGAAAAGTCTGACTAACTCAAAATGTCCATGTATTCTTTCATAATGGAAAGAGGATGTAGAACCCTGCTTTAGCTAACCACAGAAGAGAAATAGATTGTTACGTACCAGAAATGTGATATTTCAGTCTCTGTCTTTCTTTCCAGATCTCAGTATTTTTCTCACAATTTAAGAAATTAAACAAGATTTTGTAGTCCAAGCAACTGCCTTCCTGGCTTGGTGTAGGTAAGAATACAACTGGATTGAATTACAAATTCAAACACATTAATTGCTGTTATTGCCTCCCTGCATCTGGTAGCTCACTGGTAGCTATTGTCTCTTATCTCATAGTTCTACCACTTACGACCTAAGATTTGGTCTTCTTAGCCTGTCTAATGACATTTCTGCCTTTTTTTTTCCACTTTTTTTTTTAATAGTTTTTTGTATACTGCCTCATATACCTTCCACATACAGTGCAGTATCTCATCCTTCATATGGAAACACTATGAAAGGGGCGTAACTTTCTCAGGAATCCCTGGAATTATTACCATCAATCCAGCAAACACCTTCTAGTAGACTGAGAAGTAGCTCAAAATAAACAGAGTAAATATTTGTGAAATTGTCAATGAATTATTAACATTATCCATGATTCCTCTCTACTGAACACTTCAAAAACCATGATTTTTCTTCCTAGAGAAATTAGTTATTTATAGCTTGTGTTAGAGAAACAAATGTAGGGTAAAACCTTGAGATGCATATGTAGCTGCCCTCTTTGCTGAAACCTCAAGGGATGTCCTGAACCTAGAAGTACTACAATGTGGATTTGCAAAGCTAAGCCGAACCTAAGTTCAGTAGTTGTCTCCTTTCATCTGAGGTAGTCATATGTGCCATACATTTACTACTGGCTCATATGAACTTAAAAAAAGAGGGACAATTCCTGGCCTGAGATGTTGAACAGTTTATGAATGACTATATGTGGAAGAAACTTGAAGAAATTGTTGAGAGGAACCAGAGAAATGAATAATGTTGTATTAGTACCTTCAACATCTTGCCAGCTTAATCCATCTTAATTAATTCGGTACTTATTTTCATAGGAATTGTCAAGAAAATATTTGAATAAGGACAATGTGATGTTTGTAGTATTTACAAAGATAATCTCCAATGATGTACTGTTTCTGCTTTGTGGATTTCTACAGTTTTTTTTTTCCCCACAGTTTTTCTGTTGTCAGCAAAGCCTTGTTCTGCTTTTGTTGAAGGAGAACTTGATCAAAAGTATTTTAACAAATACTTTAGGATATTCTAGATTTAAAATTGTAGTTATCTAGTGCAAGCATACATAAGTTAATGACTTGAGGTTTAAGACTAAATGTCAGTGCGGAGGTTAGTTTCAGATACCAAAACACTTTAATCACAGATATATGCAAGAATTACAGAACTAACTTTCCTGTCTCTGTGAGACAAGCCAGATGGGTGAGCTCAGTGATTTCCATCGTGCCACGTGTCGTCCTCTAGCTATGAGAATCCTTGTCCTCTAAAATGTCTCTGCTGGTTGAAAAACTGTCCCCTGGAATGTCTTCCCAAATTATTGCAGACACTATCATCTGTAGGATTACATAATCTGTATGGAGTACTTAGTGCTAATTGTCCTGTTCAGGTTCACTCATGCCTCACTTTATGTTTTGCAAAGCCAGAAGGGATGGTGGGATATATTAGAGTTTTGCTTGAATTTTGGATTTTCTTTGGAAGAGTGAAACAAAATATCTATATTTCAAGTAAAAACCAAAATCACATTCTTTTATTTTTACATTAATTTTTATGTGTGATAGCACAACCTGCTAGTTATATTTTAAATCTCTCTCATTTTTCAAAACTCAAATGAGCTACTAAGCTTAGCTCTGTTTCCCATAATGTAGGGCAGTCTTTGGTCTTGTTGAACCAAAGCAGAGCACTGTAGGAATCCTTTAATTCTGATGCATAATGAGAAATACAGTTTTGGCTGGAAAATAGAAGGAATGAAGGATGCAAAATAGCTTGAACAAGAACTGTCTTCAGAAAAGACAATAGTACAGGCAGTCATTATTCAACGTTAAAAATGTTCAGACTCAAAATAAAACACAGTAATATTTTCACATAGATTTTAGGAAAAGTCTTTTGTTTCACAGGTTTATCTATTTTTATTCCATAGTGGAAGCGTACTGAAATGTCAGCACCATGAGATGAAAATGCTAACATTTTATCAGTTTCCTAAAAATGAAGAAAAATACGCAGAGCACATCTACCTGTTAGCTACCAGTAGCCCAAGCAATTACTCTAAAAGGGTTTACTTTTGCAGAGGCAAATATCTGACTAATGTACCACTGACATAACTGGCTTTGTGGTGCTTCTTCCCACTCTCCAGTTTAAATAGTTTCTGAAAAGAAAAGATGAAGAAAAATATGTATCTATCACTGTAGTTAAAGCTATCATTCTAACTACTGTTAAAGCAGCCCAGAACTAGGGTCAGTAAAAAGGATGAATGCAGTTAGGACTCATATTTATCTTAGATATCTTCATTTGAAAGAAGAAATAATAATAATAATAAATATTTAACCTATTAAATTGAAAAGGAATTTTCCACATACTTTTTGTTGCTTTCTAAACTGTTATCAGTCTTTTCCTCTCTCCTTTTTCAGTGTTTATTTTCCTAAAACATTATTACTAAAATATATTTTATTTTTACTATTTTAAAAAAAGAAAACTTGTACTATCTCTTCATATCTTTCCAATTTTCTCTGTCTTTTTTTCTCTGAATGCTTACTTGTCTTCATGTTGTCAAACCACTTTAAGTAGATTTAATTAACCAAATGAGGTGTTGACAACTTCTAAAGGCATTCTGATAAAACATTTTTTAAAGCTGCAGTACTTTGCTAAAGTTTGTTCAAATAAAGTCACTTAGAACCTGAATTTCTGTGCCATTAGTATAGCAAGTAGAAGCAGACTGCTTGAAGAACATTATCTGTATTTTCCACAGAGAATTGCACTTATAGGTAGTGTTAATGGTAATAATTACGTTAACTAGGAAGAAAAAGAATTGAAAGGGGAATTATAGGTTCCTCTCACGTATGTGAAAGTATCTTCCAGAACACTGATTAAAACACAGACATGTTTAGAATGCAAAACACTGGGGGCAGGAACAATACAGTCCTGGACCTAAGGATTCACCAGATGAGAAAAGGACCCATTTGTTATATTATGCTCAGCTATTGCAAAAAAGATGGTGCACAAGTGTCAGAGACCCAGGCGACCTGGCCTGAATTCAGAGGGAAGCTCTGGTGCCGAAAACTGATGGACTACTTGTTGCATGGCTGGCAAACTGAGAGGGGACTAAGCTTCCTGCACCTTCCTGGTAAATCCTTACACAGTCTCATTTGTAAAGCAACACCAAACTTTTGCATCAAAGAATGAGCACTCCCTGACTCATGTGAATTTAGGAAAACTGCAATTTAACTGATGAGATAATGTTGACCTTTCTGGTGGAATTCTTGTTGTATCTGGTGAGGCCATTTCTGTGGCTGCCCTTCTACCTGTCACAATTTTTGCATAGCAGGCACAAGTGACCTCCTGAGTATTCTGCTCAGGGAAAAAGAATTGCCCAGTGCCATAAATGTACACACTCCAACTTGTCCCTTCAGTTCTGAATCTCACTGTCCTCTTGTAGCCTTTCATTGTACAGTCCTCCAAGGCTGCAGCATCTCCCTGCAGTGAGAGCAACCTTGTAGCTGTTTGCAGTTCAGACAAGCCTGCCTCTGGGACCTGAGCCACACACAGTTTGCCTTACTTTGCATCTTCTCTATCTCTTCCTGTGGGAGATTGTGCTGCAGCAAGTGAATCCTTCTGATAAAGCTGGTAAATAAGTAATAGCCAAATAAGTAATATCTTCCTCATGCCAGCTTGTAGTTGCCAAGTCTTATGCATGTTGAAGAGTTTTCTTTCAAGGTCAAAGGATCTACTCTATGTAGAAACGTCCATAATTAAATTTAAAATGATTTTACTATTACACTTGCATGTTTTTTAGTGATCTGCTGTAAGCCACTGCAATTTTCTGTTCATAAAAATCCTCTTAAAGGAAAAGTTTCAGTGTCCTTTTTACATGTGCTCTCTCTTTTCCATTCCTTTGCTTCCCTTTATGAAAAAATGAACATAATCATAAATAAATATACTTGGATTGCATTTTGCACATGCAAAATACTGTTAATATTTTTTGTTCCATCTCATCTATTCTGCCTACACAGTAAGTCCATGTCAGCCCATGTGTGGAGTTCATGGAAATCCATATGTGATGTGCTAATTATATACTTATTCCCAAAGAGCAGTTAATACTGAACACACAAAAACTGTAATTTTCATGAGCATGAAACCATAATTAATTGTTTGTCTTCTTTTGGACTGAAGGTTCCTAATCAGTTAATGAATTGGATAGTTTTCTTTCTCATGCTGATTACACAGTATCTTGGCTCTTGAGATGAGATGGATGATGGCAGTCTTTCATTTAGATAATGATGTAACTTCCCCAAATGCCTGACGTCTGTGGAAGTTTCCTCACCCAATCTTTTTTCTTAAGCTACTCTCATATTAATTTTTGGTACAACTGGATAGAAATGTGGCACAGGTTCATGGTTCATGTTGTAAATGATTCTACTTGTCAGGAGAGTGACCTAAAAAGATAATTTGTAAGTGACAAGAGCTTGCATTTACAATAAGTAATCTCCAGCCAATTATCACGTTATCACAATGAGGAGGAAAATGCACAGTAGCAAGAAAGGTCATTTGTTTTAATGTTATTTTTCCCCAGTGTCATTGAGTTTTAAAGTAATTGCATTCAATCTTTTATTAAAAAAGAAAAATGGCACCAATAAGTATAGGGATTATTTTTTAAATTATTTTGCTTGGTTTCTGTAAGCTGGAATGCCAAACATCTGATTACATCCTAGCAGCAACGCTGACAATGGAATATATTTTTTCCCCTGTTTAATATAAGAAAACCAGCAGGTCTTTCTTTCAAAGATGTTTGATAAAGGAGCCCACTCATATTGCTGAGAGGAAATCAATGGAACTTTTTCATTTCATGCTGCTCTGTGATGCTTAAGTCCCATGGTATAGTTCATGGCTTTTACGTGATTCTTCTGACAGCATTCTGTCTTCTGGTTCTCTCTGCCTTTTGTCTTACTCTCACAGTTTTTTTGGCAAGTTTGCTCCTAATTTTAGTCTGTGAAACCTAGGATATGGCAAAGCACTATCTTGGCACACTGTAATGAGTTTTTTCTTTTTGGAATGTAGAACTTGTCAGTGGCAGCTCAATAGCACTGTTCTCACTAGACAAGCTCAAGAAAGAAATTTTCTGAGGCCCTAATACATATTCTCCCACATCTCCCTTCAAACTTGAAAATATGCATTAAAAAGGAAATAATCCCTGTTGCCCATTTGAAATTCCTGGCCTAAGATAGAAATGAACTATTGTATTTATCTTTCTCTCCTCTCCCTGGGAGCAATACTGGTAATTTTGCTTGGATGTTGCAAAGCGCAGATGAGCTAGTACGTACAGAAAGATCCCCTTTTTCTTGCTGATGAACTGTGCAGTTTTTGTGGAACACACAGTGTACCGCAGTTGGTGGCCTCAGAGCTAGAGCAGGCTCATGTCCAGGAATTGCTCTGCTTCAGACTCTGATTCAGGTCCTGCCTGCTTTGTACAGGTGCATGATGTGTCAGTCCTATCACGTCTTTTCAGCAAGTGCTTAGAAAGGAGGGACCCAGATGATGTGCAGGTCTTCCCTGCTCAGGGCAGGTGAGTGAGTGTTGTGGACCAGATGACCATGAAAGGGTGAGGTCAGAATTCAATGCAGAGGACACAAAACCAGATACTGGAATCTTATTTTCATGGCCAAAGGCATTTTGCAAGATGTGGGGCCATCATTCAAGATGAAGGATTACCTTAGCTGTTCTTCTTCATGGAGGTCTGAGCTCCAGGAATTCTGCACTTTTGTCTGGCCACAGTCATATGAAAGCTGTATACCTTACCGAGGACCTTCAGGAAAGGAGACTGCTGCTGTTTGCAATTTCTGCTGCCATGTGGTAACTCCCTCTGGTACTTAAGGTGTGTGCATTTTGAGCAGTCCCACAGCTGGCCCTTACAGTAACCTCTTCTCGGCAAGGTCTGCTCCCCAGCCATGTCTTCCCAAGGCCCCCCGGGTTTGTCCTCGCTGTTAGCGCAAGTGTTCCTTTCCTCCTCCTGTCTCAGCTTCTGTGAAACAGCAGGTTTCCTTAGCTCCCCTGTTCACACTTAATTGCCAAAATCCTACCTTATGGTCCATGACACCAATCATTCTTCTGTTATTTTGGTGCACTTAATGTGATGTGGGGAAAAGAGGGCTCCCAGTTACTTAGTTTAGATTTTACAGAGATGTGTTTGCTCTGTTACTTTTTTTTAACCCCCATGTCTATCACTTGCTGGTAGATCTAGCTCAGGCACTTCACCTACATTTCTGAACTTGCTTTTCTGTCTGTTTACATTATGCGTTGTCATTATATCTCTGGATGAACTAGAAGGAGGGTGCAGAAGTCCTTTGTGGACTTTAATTCTTTTATTTATAGTTCAGGAGAAACTGAAGCAATGAAAAGCATGGTAAAGTTACATTTCTGGTTTTTAGTTCAGAGGTCTCTTTCTTTAATTTCAGTGTTGAATTAACTTCACTTTTAAGGCTGTTGAATATACAGGAAAGCCTCCAAGCTTGGTTGGAAGTGTCTGCACTGACAGAAAAGGAACAGCAGAGGAGAGATAATGGAAGAACTCTCTAATATCTGTACCTCCTAGGTGACTGCTGAGCTTTCATTTCTGTCAATTTTGTTTCTGCTTTAAAGAAGAAAATGAAAGGAGGAAAAAACTGGAATGTACATATAGAAAAGAATTTACAATTACAAGATCACCACAGCTAGAAGATACATGAAAAAGAGCTGAGAAACACCATGCTTTTGACTTTGAATTACTGCAGAAATGTTTTTGTTTGTTTCAAAGCAATGTAATAGAGTGGAGAAAGGTCAAGGAAGAGGATCCAGTGAGAGGTATTGAAAAATGTTCATCACCATTGTTCTATTTATACTGTGCAGATGCTTTATTTTGCTGTACATTTTCTCCTCTCAGATGCTATTTCTTCTGATCCTGATAGTTTGAAGGTAAAACAAAAAATTGTAGGGTCAGCTTATTGATCTAGGTCTGCCAAATACTCATGATGTGTCACTCTAGCAGCTAATTGAAAGGCTTCTGTCTTGTAATCCAAAGTATGCTTTTGTGAGCTGAAACACCCTGTTTTGTTTCTGAACATTTTGATCTGAAATAACTAAGTGAGCTGTTTTAGAAAGCTGACTGCGGAGATGTATGTCCCTAATTTCCCTCTTTTACTAGCCCCGGCCGTGTGTAGCCTTTTTAGCTCATTTTAACAAACAGTCATTAAAAGCAAAGTAATTGTCTCTGGATGCTTCTATTCCTCAAAACTTTGTTAGATCTTTAAACATGCTTTCTCTTCAACATTCTGCTTTCCACCTTCAATGGAAAAATGTCATAGTCACTTAACTCCTTGTAGAAAACCATATTTTTAGACTTCTACGCATCATACTTGTGACTGTCTCATCTCTAGCCTACGTGAGAAATATTTTGACTGAAGGACAAAATTAAGTTAAAACAGTGTTTCTATTCCAAACCAGGCTGTCTCTGTTCTCTTCCTGCATTTCCATACATTATTCAAGTTAATTCATTCCTTACAACTGACTTTTTCCCCACACTTGGCTTCTGTTGTAGATTAACCCTGGTGGGCAGCTGAGCCCCACACGGTGCTTGCTTATACTATCCCCATGAGTTGTGAGGGAGAATTTAAAGGGTAAAAGTGAAAAATCTCATGGAGTGAGATAAAGACACATCCATAGGTCAAGCAAATACTGCACATGCAAGTGAAGCAAAGGAAGGAATTCATTCACTATTTTCCAATGGCAGTCAGATGCTTAGCTGTTTCAAGGAAAGCATAGCTCATCACACATTACTTGGGAATACAAATGATCATTTCATTTGGCTTTTATTACAGAGGATGATGTCATATTGCGTGGGACATCCCTTTGGCCAGCTTAGGTCAGCTGTCGTGGTTCTGTCCCCTCCCAGCTCCTTGTGCTCCCCCAGCTCCTGGCTGGCAGGGCAGAGCGTGTGAAGATGAAAATTTCTTGGCTCTCTGCAAGCATTGCTCTGTAACAAGAAAAACACTTTGTATTATCAGCACTGTTTTCATCACATATCCAAAACACAGTAACATACAAGCTAGGATGAAGAAAATTAACTCTATCCAAGCCAAAATCAGTATAGGTTCCTATCTGTTTAATGTTTCAGAGAATGAGATTTTTAATGCCTTTAAAACAATTTTTCATAGTTAAAGCACATTTACATAATTTTATCAATATTTACATGATACAAATTATGGCATTGATTTAAAATTTTTAAAGAGATGGTCATTCAACTTTAATATTGGAGTACTTGTTCCATTACTCTGTTATTTTTGGCAGTACGAAGTAAGGCAAAACAAGAATCAGATCCTATGACATTTTCATTTGTGTCTGTATTGAGCCATATCACAGGTGGTGCTCATTCTTTCTCATGACAGACAATTAGTTTCATGTCAGTGCACTCTCTTGTTATCATTAAACTGCTATTATTTATGTTGTTGCAGTGTTTGGCTGTGCTAGTCTGAGAGTGAATCTACTGAACAAGGTAATACACAAGAGCATAATAATGAGATTTGAGTCTCTGTAGCGTAGTTTGGTTTCCAAACACAAGTTTTCTTTATAGAATCTAATGTGATTAGCAACTTCATAGTGGTAAATATGAGCTTAATATTTTAAAACTCCTTTAGGTATTGATCCTGTATCTACCTGTTTTCGTATGTTTCAGGTGTGACTGATGGACTTGAGTGCCATGACTTAAAGGTGTACAGCACAAGACTGCATTGCCCTCATTACTCTGATAAAAGTAGAGGTGACAGAAAGCATGGGGCAGTTTTTCATCCTAACATAAAAATTCCTTCTTTCACTGACTGTGAGAATTCCTACTGTCTTCTTCAAGACTGAAGTTCACCTTCTGCAAGGGCAGCACTAGAAATATTCCCTTGTAATTCTGAAAATTCCATATAATAGATGAATGCATAAAGGTTTCACCTGGCCAGACTCATAGTTTTCTGTTCCATCATGAAATTGCTTTAAAAATGAGATTTGAAAAATAGCAATTCAAGTTCTTTATTATGTGTCTTTTTGTTTATGTGCTTTGGATTCCTATTTCAAACTTGCCTGAACAGAAATAGCGGGTAAAAACGATGCTTTTCAAATTAAAAATAAGGTTCCCAAATACTCATGTAATTTTAGATGCCACAGCTTAAAAAAAATGAGAGAAGAAATATCCCAAGGTGCTTGATAAAACTGTGAACGTTGACAGTACTGAGACCAGGAAGTTTTTACTGTGACCATTTTGTCAGCAAAAGATAAGAGAGTTTTTCTCTCTAGAGCATTAAACTTTTAAATGAAACTGGAAACACTACATTTCAATTTAATGTTGAGATACCTTTTTAAAATGAATTGCCATCTCTTTATAAAGATGTTCTGCAAAAATCCTCAAACTGTTTCAGTATGAGTCTTCTAAATTACTTGAGTTGTCAAAATTTTCAACAACAACCAAAAAAACATACAATATAAAAATACGAGAAATAGAAAAAAATGTATTTTCCAGCAGTGTCAAATAGGTTATTACAGTTTTAGGTACAGGTTTGGAAACAATAAAAACAGGCCGTGAATGATTCAGCCATAAAATTTGTTCATGTGTCATCCAAAAGTCCCTCTGTATACTCTTGTTTTGAAAGGTCAAGTTTTGCTAAAACCAAGAGTGTTCCAGACAAGTTGGTCCCAGGAGGTCTAGTCTATAATTAACAACGGAGCTGCACAGAAAAGAAAAAGGGTAGACACTAGGCAGAAGGCAGAAAAACTAGTTTGCCCATCACCTGTGGAGACACAGTAGGACCTGGTGGAGTGAGCAAAGAGGCAGTTTTTCTCTTTCAGTCATTCTCACTTCTCTTAGAGAATATTCTGGATTTGCCCATGACTCAGTGGATGACATCAGATATGACACATAACCCATCTGCCCCTCATTGAATGGTAATAAGATGTCTCTGCCTTAGGGAGATATTGCGAAGATAGATTTGTTTTCCAGTAATTTGACTGTCTGAAATAATTTGACTGTATAAATGCTAACGATGCTGATCTGGAGCAGTCTTTCCACTGTTTCTTGTAATCTCTGGTGTGTAAAACAGACTGCCTTCCTCAGCTGGAAATTCCTGTGGGGAGTTTACTGAGAAGTGAAGAGCTCATTCTCTGCAAGTGGAGTCCCACTGTGTATCCTGGTGTGTTCAATTATGATTTTCTAGACTGTATGTTCTCTTTAATGTGCATGTGTAGCACTAGGTAGAGCAAGGTAAGGACAGAACATACACGTGGAAGAGAGACTCTGCTACCTTATTTCTTGGCATTTAAAAAAGATGATCAGCTGCTTTGGTGGAAAGGAATAAGTTTACTACATTTGTTAAGCTGATGGATAAAGGGATGATAAAGTTTTTCTTGTTCAAATTCTTTATATAGTGGCATGATTGAAAGACTAAGGCAGATAGCAATTTTGCAATCGCAACTATATTGTTTTCAGCAAAAAAAGTAAATTTTCTAACCACTATTTTTAACATGCACGTGTTAAAAAGCAAAAACATTTCACTTAAAAAAGAACAAACATGGGCATCCTGATAACTGAAAAGCTAATGAATCATTGTTATTTGAAGCCGTTTTCTTCTGGAAGACATGTTCCCATCTTAACTACGTCTCCTAGGAAGAGCTATGACCAGGAGCTTCTATGTTGTAACTGCCTTCATTTGTCACAATGGGAGATTGGTAACCAACACTGGAAACGTATTCTGTCGAAGGAGTACCTTTATGGAGAGGAATATGAGCCTGGGGAAGGTACAGTGTCACCACTTCCAAGACAGAACTCTGCATGCTCGCTTTCTTTTATTTTTCCTCTATAAGAATGACACTTTATTTGTTCCTGTGCTGTATATTTATAATGAGGTCCCATGGCTTATCACAGTCAACCTTTCTCTCAGCTTTAATGAATTAGTTCTGTTGTTGTGTAACTGTTGGGCCAAATATCTTTGTAAATTAGTACTCTGAAGATGATGGCAGTTGAATTTCCTTACCAAGTCTGAAAACAATGTGTTTTTCTCAGTGTATTTCTGAATATGGGATTTGTCAGGCACTGAGATCTGAAAATGTTCTCTATCTAGTGCTTCATGCAATGATTCCGTTACACCACTATAACCAGCATGTTTAAAGGAGCTGCCTGATTCGAAGCACAGATCTTTTGACTCAGTGTATTTATGTCTACAGAGTCTATGTGGCCTGGGAGTTCTGTGTTTACACCATGTTCAACTGGTATGCCTAATTATGTGAAAATAAATTAGTGAATGCAAATCTGAATCTTTCCTACCAGAAATAAAAGTGAATGATTTGTTAGTTTAATTTTTAGTCTTTAGTGTCTGTGCAGTACTACCTGTAGATTTTTTTGAATGCCAGTCACTGAATATTAGAAAATTGTACAAGAATTCTAGTAATGGGTCTTGCACAGAAATGCACAGGTTTGTATAGCATGTAGTATTGACCTATATGTATTTTCCAAGCTCATGAACTTTATAGCAAAGAACAAGTTGCCTTGCACAGGACCAGGATTTCAGTGTTGAACCTGGACAACAGTGTTCACTTCAAAAATTTTCTTCTAATTTGTCAGTGTGTATACTGAAGCATGACTGGATCTGTACCAGAGATGTGAATCTCAACAGCATCTCCTTGTGTTAAAAACACCTACATAAACACTATGCGACACATTTCTTAGATAATTTTTAAACATGGCATTTTCTTTGTAATAAAGAATTAAAAATTGTTCTACTTCACAGAGGACACGTTTTCTGCGAATTTTTACTCAAAAATATTTGAGCATTTCTAATCAGAATGAACAGACTAATCATATTTATATCAATAAGTGTTGCCATATGTTTTTCAAGCAGTATATTTATATATCAGTACTCTCTGCTCTTTGACACCTGACCACTTTTGCTTACAATTGGTTTAAATATAAGTAAACATATATAGTTTGCTATATGCTACTGTGTTCAGGAGTGGATCTTACATTTAAGACAGAAATGTTTCAAAATGTCTCATAGGAAACTGAAAAAAACAACTCTGTCATTCCTATATATATTAAAATACATGCCTTTAATGACAATAATATAAATTATTTTTGCCAACAGAAAGTACCTACTGGAATGTGTCAACAGTTTTCCCATGGATGTATTTCTATTGGAATATCTCCTTCATTGAAAGCAGTTCATTTCATGTTGCAATTTAAAAATATATTCCCTTTCAACCTTTTCTGGATAAAAAATCTGTATTTCAGAATTTGAAAGCTTTCTGTCTAGTATTTTTGAGCAATTTTAGGGGAAGAAGATATTGTAATCTACGTAAAGTAGATTTTCCTCTGCTTTTTCTCCACTCACCGATGCTCTTAGATGAAAATACTAAACGGCAATATGCATCTTTGTTCCAGTTTTGGATCAGAAATTTATAACACCTGTTTTTCATGTAACAGGAAAAATGGCTTCAAATTGTGCTTTATGCATATTTAATAGTAATAACTCATATAATAATAATAAACGTACAATAATTAACCTCCCAGAGACTAGCAAGCAATGTACAAAGAGAAATTGCTTTAATTACATTTTAAGATTTGTGATTCAGAAAAAATTACTTGCCAATAGTCAAGAATGATTCAGTGGCAAAACGTGAATTACACCCATGTGTCTGAAGTTATACAACTTACAGTTACTGTATCTACTCAAATTTCCACCTAAATTAGTACTTCACTTACCATTTTCTTGCAAGAACAAGTGCAAAGTCCTATACTAGGGATGGGATAACCCTCTGCCATGCTACTGACCGAGGACTAGCTCTGTGGAAAAGACCTCAGCATCCTGGTGTCTGGGAAGCTGAACATGCAAGCAAAGCTCACTGGCAGTGAAAACTACCATCAGACTGGGTTTGCATCAACTAGTGGATTGACTGACATGATTATCCTTTGTTATGTGGAACTAAACCTAGCTTCTTTGTCCAGTTTTCCTCCCCCAGTACAAGAAATACGTTTTAAAACTGAAACAAGGTCACTGGAGGACCATCATACTGTTTGGAGACTTTCCTTGTGAGGAGAGACTGAGGGACTGGGGTTTGCTCAGCCTGAAGAAGACAGCTGACAACCCAAAAGTGCCATCCTATATAGAATCTCCATCCTTCTACACTGTAGACTAAGCTGGGAAAACAGACTGACATGGCAGAAACAGCAGATCTGGTACTCATATGAAGAAAGGATTGTTAGGATAGTCCTTGACTCTTTTGTCTCTCAGGTTAAATGATAGCATATGATATCCAGATTATCTTCTGAGTTCTTTGACTCTGATTCTCTCTAGACAAAATTGACAGAATTTAACAGTACTGACAGTAGAAGCATGCCTACATAGTCAAAATTAGGATAATACATGCCAGGGAACATTTTTATGTGGCCACCAGCTGCTGGAAAGAGGTAGGTAGGAGAGGAAGAAATGATGAAATAAAAGATAGAGTGAAAGTAGATCACAGACATTATATACAGTTACTGCAAGAGAGTAGCATTGGTGGAGGTAAACTATATGACAGATGAGAGAGAGGAGAGTCTGTCAAGGAAGAAAAACAAAAGTATCAAAAATACTGCCCAGCTCTCAAAAAGTACTGGACATGTTTATAGAGGCTAGAATCTGATGACTGTCATTGAAATGTGGACATCTAAGCATGTAAAAGAAGATACGTTGGAATCACTGGGAATTAAGCATCTACCTTTGATTATCCATCATAAAATTTCTATCAAACACTTATCTGCGACATTGATCATCTGTGTTTCTTCAAAAAATTTAATGTTAAGCCACGTTTCAAATTGAGTTTTCGGCTCAAAAATGGTTAGAGTTTTTGAAAGGGTTTTTCACGAGGTTTAATTACCATCCTATACATAACCACCTTATCTGACTTTGCTAGAATTATCCAGTTACATTAATGTAGTGGTAGTTCTACTGTGAGAACTTACGGCGTATCATTCTGAACACTCAGACATTGCATTATGATGGCTGTTACACCAAAATAGATGTATGTTAGCTTAACAATACCTCTTTTGCATGTAACTATGTAAAATCTCTCCACGCTTGTGACAAATTTGTCTCTTGTCTGAAGATGGTCTCAGATTTCTTCATTCTCATTCAGATGGCCTTAATTGTAACATTGTGCTTTCCTCTTGCCTTTTGGGACATCTGTATTACTTAACTCAGCAATCAGATCGCAAGTCTCCATTTGTAAAATGTTTCTTTTCTTTCCTTGGAATTTTGGCTTGAATTCCATTTCTAAATTTAAATGGAACTCCATTTTCCTTGTCCAGTTAGCACTGAGTAATTAGGCTTTCACATAGAAAAAGAATTATCTAAAAAAATGTGTTCCTGTAAAGGGCATTTTAAGAACTCTAGATATATGCTTCCTCTGCCAGGTTACCTGCAGGTTGTAAGAAAGAAATCTTAAAGAGACAGATGTATCCATGCTTATGCAGTCCCTGCAATTTGTGAGACTTCATTCCCTTATTTGTGTATCTTTCATATCTTTTTCATATTATAGGGAACATGTTGACACTTTCTGAAAGAGACATTTGTTTTTAATGGAGTGGCACATTTAAAGATTTACGTAATCATATATTTAAAGACAATGCAACTGTATAGCTCTTCGAGTCTTTGTCTGCTTTTTTGACCATATTCTATTTTAAATGGTGTCTGGACGGAGACCAATCTGGTTGTTAATAATTATTTCCATTACCTTATGCAGATCGGTTTCTGGCTTCCTCCTGTTCTTAGTCAAACATGTTAGTTTGATAATTGAAATGAATTATGGTAAAGTTGTACCATCTTCTTGTATAGTGCTGTATATCTTAATGTGCTTTGGAGACTGCAGGCCTAATAGTTTGTATTACAGCCACTGAAGATTCCTCCACTGGACATGTCTGTGCAGTAGCAGTTGTTGGGAGAATGGCTCCTCCTGGAAAGGTAGTGTTAATTATATGGAGGGGAGACAGTTTCATCCATAAGCAGAAGTAGACAAGCAATGTTCATGCCTAGATAGCCAGATGATAATTTTTACGAGGCAATTTGTGGCAATTTTAAATCATGATGTATTGTGAAGAGGACTGGAAATAGAGAAGCACATTTTCCTGTTGATCTGCGATGCATGTCTTGCTCAGCTCTCCGGTCCATGGTATTGCCAGCTTCCACTGTTCTGGGCAAAGAGAAGAAAGTGATTGTCTCCATGGCACTGGGGCACTGCCTGTTTTCTGCCTCTGATTTACCAGCTGATTCCCATTTCCCTCAGTGTATGAAGAGGTGAGACTTAGCTGCCTTTCTTTGAGTGCTGACTTTGTTACCCAATTATGATTTTTGGTGAAACTTAAGACTGTGAGCTCTCTGCCTCTGTGTCAGTTTGAAAATTGATCAGTGGCTTCAAAGCCCTCTGATGGCAGGCAAACTCTGCTCATGTAAGCTTCATGTCCTCAGGAAGCCAGGATAGAAAATATTTTTTAAATTTATTTTTTATTGGGTTAACTCTCAAGCAAAAGATCAGATGTAGCAGCAAGAGAACTGTATTGTACACAGTGTAAATTTTCAGAAGGTGTGGACAAATCAAGGCAAATGTCGCACGGAAGGACAGTGGTAGCCTCTTGGGCTAGGCAGTTCAGGACCACATGTCACAAAAATCTTCGTGACACCTTAAGTAATAAACAACTCTTTTATTGTAATTGTCCTGCTGCTTGTTGTCATGTCATTTTTTTTTTTTTCATCAAAATATGAATGCCTTTCACTGCTAATACTGACAAGGGTTTTAAAAAAGGTTATCGGTGCATGGATTCTTTGTAGTCAGTAATTCCCATGACAGCAGTGAATGTCAAAAAGCAAGAGCACTTGCAGAATGTATCTTGGAGATAAAAACCTAGACAAAAGCTCTGTTTCTGCAGGTGTGTCTTTGTTGGCTGTGGACCACAGAAAAACCTGGTAGAGACTAAATAATTTTTCTTTCTTTGCGAGGCAACAGAAGACGAGTAGAGCAGCTTTTATCGACACAAATATTCAGACAATGCTACTGGAGCACCAGTAGAGGGCATTATTATTCCACACAGAAAGGCACATTGCAGTAGTCATAAATTATTTTCCGTACTTACTTTAGTATTAAAGTTGAAAATGCTGCAAACTCTATGCTTTTTCATCCTCTGTACATCACACTATTTGTCTGTTTGAACACTGAATGTATAGATGTATAGGTTTATTTAGCTATTTTCATTTAACTGGCAATAAGTAAAGCCTTTGAATATTTCTGTATTCCTCTCCTGGAGAGCAGTTTACAGCCCATTCAGTATTCAAATGTAGTACCATTTCCTCTTTCTGACAAACAGGAGTAATTAGGCTTTTTCATAGGCAAGTGATTACCTAATAAATGACCTTCTGCAAAAGGCTGTATTAAAATGAAGCAAAATGCATATTTAGTGCAAACGATGTCCAAGCAATAGGATGCAGGAACAAAAGAGAAGCTTTGCAGAGCCAATCTGATTCAGCAGCTTTAGAAATAATGAAAATGCTTGTAGTCTACACCAAACATAATTATAAGTCTGACAATCTGTATCAATTCTTAAATGCAAAATCCGATGGGCTGCTTGCCATATTGGCCATTAAAACCCTTGAAATCATAGGTACAACAAGAAGAATATACAATCAGATTTTGTAAGACATATATTACTCATGCTAGTTTTCGATATAAAGTGTAAACTGCACAGAGATGATAGAAGGTAATGTCAGAGTTGCATGTAACTTCCCGCATCATTTTCCAATATACTTGCAGGGATATCAAATGAAGGATTTGCAAGGACAATGCCTTTGAACCATTATTTTAATGAAATGTACCATTTAAAAGTCCACTCTGATTAAGCAAATTTGAAAGCTTGTCACGTGCAACCAAAGCTACATGTGTGTGTATTCTGACATCCTCTCATCATCTATTCCTTCACTGACTGTAGCTAGGACTTCTGCTATGCGTATCTGAAAAAGTAAAACAACATGGAAATAAATCACTTACTGTTCCTTCAGAATCAATCCTAGAGATTAAAGTAAGAAAACCTTTACTTTTATCTGACCATGATGCTAAAGCTTTTTTTCTTGGTACTGAAAAAAATGTTGTCATGAGAAAATATTTCAGTCATGCAAATAATTTAAAAGTTAATTTAGAACTTTTCAAGCTGTCACAAGGCAAGAAGGGCTGTGAGAACAGTCTAGGCCCATGGCATTTCCTGGGGCAAATAAATGGCTGTGGGTTAATAATCCTCAGATCATCCTTGAGCCCGACTACCTATCTCAGCTTGTCAGCGGTCCCAAGAAGATGCCTTAGGCTCAGACACTGCCACTTGATCAGACGTGTGCCACAAACTATGATGGTTCAAGTCACGGACTTTTACCCATCCTACAGCTTTATTGATTCACTGTTTCTCCCTCTCTCCTGAGTACCTGATCACCATCCGTTCAGCAGTGATTTCAGAACCCACTCCTCGCTCAAACCATCAGGGCGTTTTCCATATTCATCCATACTTGCATGAAGAAGAGAAAGACATCAGTCTGCTGTTCTTGTAGTCTCACTATCAGCTCCTGTCTTAGCCAAATTAGGAGACAGCTTTGTTAAACCACTGGAGAGAGAAAGCTCCTCCTAAGGCCCACTCAGAACAAAAGACTATCTTTTGTCATCTGTGGACATAGTTTTATTTTTCCCGTTTTAGTGCTGCATTAGTAGCAACTTGAAAATGAGATTGTATGTGAAAAAAAATCTCACCTCTTCTTTTTTTGTAGAATTGCTGAGGACAGTTCCTGAATTAATGCTTGAAATGATCCTCTCTCTGTCCACAGGATATGTTCTAATATGAAGTACAGATTCAGTAGGCAATTGCAAAAGATAAAGAACAACATAAATTGAGATTTTGGATATACTTTATTCTTGCAAAGAAATGTTGGGATCCCTGGTCTGTAGTTTGTAGGAACTCTTCTTTAACCCCTTGGTATTGCAGGGCCTACTGCGTGTCAGAATAGCACATAATTTTTAATACACTTTCTTTTTTTTCTTAAAGGATATCCTAGATATTGGCAAAGGAATTTCCAGCAGACTTCTGTTCAGAGTAGTGATAGATCCTGAATTCACTGTATTGGGGGAACAGGATATGATGGCATATGATATATAATGCAAAAAATTTATTAATACTAGGTGCCTCCAGCCTTCAAGACAGAGAAATACGTTATGAAATTGTTTACATAATGTACAGAGTATGTATTGCAGGGCTTCCTAATAAGATGTTGTTAGTTATTAAGATGATAGGGCAGAATATTCCCATATCATTTAGTCTTGTAATCTCTTAATGTAGGTGCCATCAAGTCATTTAAGCCCAGGTGCTGATTTACCAGAGGAAAAGAAAGGATGTAATCTGCTGGTAGATGGTCGATGGTCGGCTGGCACCAGGGTAATTCCTTTGTTTCTGTTAATTGTGTATGTTGCTTTTTTTTATCTAAGAAAGCTTGAATGAATTTGCATTTTTAAAAGATGCATTTATACCATGGTATGACTAGATGGCTCCTGGACAGCTGTGCATGATCGATCTTGAATTCTCCATTCTCAGTAACAGAAAAAAGGACTTCCAACTACAGACACAGTAATCTAGATTGAAGAAATAATACTTTTCCTTACCAGCATCACAACACTGACAGTCCATTTCACTGCATACTACAGCTAAAGCCTTACTACAGCTGCATTTTTACTCTTCACTTTGCTCACATTTCAGCTGGCCTTTCTTTAATTTGTAAAATAAACATTCCCCAGACGTCTTATGCCTGTTAGTTGCTTTTTGGAATAAAGAAAATAATGAATTTTGATTTTGATGTTGTGCTTTCCACATGAAGCCAAGACGTGTACCAGAAGGCAGAGAAATCAAACTGTTAAGACTCCATGTTAGAGTGAGTACTGGTCTCCTAGAAGTCTGGACTGTGATGTCTTTTTCAGCAGATCCACTCCCCTAATCATGGCTCAAGGACTAACTCTGGCATTGAGTAACTAAACAATAATGGTGAGTAAATTCCTACCTAGAGGATATTTTTCAATTTGCTTCTCCACAGATAGGATTTTGTCCCACTTCAATGGGATTTGAGAGTGTTTGGCTCTTCCTAGAGTTGGACTCTTCCTTGGTTTCTTGGCTGGGTCCTGGCACATAAAAACTGAATTTTAATTAAACCAAAAGGAGCTGAAACAACCTGCTTTCCTCTTGCTCTGTTCCCAGCTGCAAACATGAGGATATGCAAAAAGATATTTCTTACATTGTTATTCTATTTAATAGCATACACCGTTGTTATAGTAACTGAGGTGGAGAAACATATATTTTAGCTTTATGTTGACAGTGCTCCTTTAAACAACAAAGGGAAAAGCAGAAAATAGCATTTCACAAGCTGTTAAAATATAGCTCAACAAAGACAATCTTTCTTTTTAGCAGCTGTGTTGCTTCTACATGTATAATCTACACATCTATCATTTTTTCTCTTCACTCTGAATTTACTGTTTTGTGGGAACAGGATATGATGGTAGATGATACATAATGGCAATAATTATCACAATATTATTTAGTAATACAAAGATATCCTCCAAACACAATTTTTTAGAGAAGTTCAGCAAAAATTCCTGTTATTCCCCAAAGTATTTCCTAACTTTTTTGTTGGATTACTCATTTTGGTTGTATTAAGAGCGACTGTGGGAACATTGCTTTGTCAGTCTTGACAAAATGCAGGACATGTAATTGAAGTCTTCTATTGTATTTCTTTCCTCCATGTGTAGGCTTCACGTTTTCAGAAGAGCAGATGACCTGAGCTTTATAACTGGCATATTGTGCATGCCTTAATCCTTCTTCCTGACGTTGTAAGGTTTTTCATTTTGGTCCTATTTCTCCTGCTTTCCATCTAATCATGCTTTTTAACATTTCCACTGTATGTTCATATTGAAATGAGTGATTTATGCCAAGGTAGAACTATGTAAGTTTTGTGAAAGTTAAGAAAAATTCTTCAACTTTGTAATTGCAGTTACTCATTGTCTCCTAAGATTAACTTAATACACAACTTCAGTGTGCTTAGTGATCTGCCTTTGGCTTCCTATAACTTCCAGCAAGATGCAAATACTGTGTGTAATATTAGTCTGTAGGTCACTAGTTGAAAAGTAAATAACATTGAGAAATATTTCTATGTCCCAACATTAAACTGTTTTTGGAAAAAGAAACTATTTTTATGTTTCTTATCTGACTGCTCTCACATTATCTCACCTCTTCTCCAACTTCCTTTTAATAGATATTTTTTTGTTCGGATGAACAAGACACTTCTATGCTATCATTTTAATATTGTTAATGGCACGAGACCATTATCTTCAATTTTCATCAGAATATTTTACTGAAGATGTGAGTCATTCCTGAAAGCTTTAGGAGTACTCGAGGTTCAATTTAAATAAAGCTGGTTACTCTTTTTAACAGAAGTTCTGTCTATGCTTCAGGTGAAGACTGTGCAACAGACCTTAAGGTCTGATTCACCGAAACAATTAAAATTACATTTAGCTTTAAACTCAGTGCTAGCTGCCTTTGTCTTCTTGTTCCACATCATTATATAATTCATTTAAGATGTAATTCAGGATCTGTATCATTTTCAGACTGTTCTCCTATAGCATAAATTTGTCTTCCATAAATTAGAACAGTAAATATTTTTCTCTAAGAGCTGTTCTGCCTGAGCTTTGAGTTTTAAGCCGTATGTAAGCTATATTCAAATCCATCCATTCATCCATCAGTAGCATTGGGAAGATCCTCATTAAAAATACAACGGGTAGTTTTGGGGAAAGATAGATATTATGAAATCAAACTCATGGCACCTCCCATATCACATTTTCATTGTGTAGTAGGCTATGACTGAAATCTTTGGAGATTTAGCTGTCTTCCAAATTTAAGTTTCTTAGATGTCCTTATCAAAGTAAACGTGTCCTGAACGTGGCAAAATATAACTACACTGCCGTTCTTTTTCGCCATTTCGATTCTGTTTTTCCTTTCAAATGAGACTTTGTAGGAGTGTATTTTTACAGTATTTATTTTTAGAACTGATTTTCGATCTCTTGCTATGTTTAAATGAAGTCTGGGACTGTAAGTTTCAATGCAAGTACTTGAACTCTATGTGCCAGGGGGACAGAAGAGCATGGGCATATCAAAACATTTGAAGAATTTGCCGGATAATGGTGCAGTGTATCTTTCTTTTTTTGTTACCTACATTTCTTCTGAGCCACTCTGAAAACTGGCTATTGACCATAGCTGTCAAAATGTATTGGTTTTCTGACAGAGGTCAGCTGGTACAAAAGAGGTCAAAACAGCATAACTTCTGTCTGTATTTTTAAATGGAAAGCATGTGGGGATTCTGCAGTTCTCCACAAGATACTATTATTGTTAAAATACTTTAAAGATTAGTAAAAATCATCAGTGTGTAAAAGCACTTGTTAGAGGTGTCCTGACACCTGTAGCTGAACAATTTTTATAAGCGTTGTCACATTGGAGTTGCTGGAGAAGGACTTTTTACATGGTCTGATAGCAATAGGACAAAAGAGAATGGCTTTAAATTAAAAGAGAAAAGATTTAGATTAGATATTAGGAGGAGATTCTTTTCTCAGAGGGTGGTGAGGTGCTGGCACAGCTGCCCAGAGACGCTGTGGTGCCCCAGCCCTGGAGGTGCTCAAGGGCACGTTGGATGGGGCCCTGGGCAGCCTGAGCTGGTGGGGGCAGCCCTGCCCATGGCAGCGGGTTGGGGCTGGGTGGGCTTTGAGCTCCCTCTCAACTCAAACCTTTCTGTTATTCTGTGATTGTCTTTTGCTGCCAACTGCTGGGAAGTGACAACTTAAGAGTACAATTTTAGGAAGAGTGAGAAGCTTCTATGCAATCAAGTCCAAAAGCTGGGAAATCTGAGGAAGAATCTGTCTGGACTGCCTCTCCCATGATCATTTGATATGATTCTTACTACTTTCACTCAACAATTAGCTACACTTCTGCCAACTATGAGCCCAGGTCATCTTTGCACAGAGTGAAAGTTTTGGAAAGAATTACTCCTTATGCAAACCTTGAAAAGGGTGGGCTGCAGGAGAGACTGTTCTGAAATTCCTGTTACTTTGTGTGCCTCGTGCCTCCTCTAAACAGAGGAAAAGAGTGGAGATGTCTGTGCAGGAATGGAATAAAATAGAAAACCATGAGTGCAAGGCTGTTCCGGTTATGGAGATATGTCCATGCCCACTTCCTTTTCGTTTCTGGTAGAACGCAGCAAAATGCAAATTCACCCTTTGCAGACCATAAAATGTATTCCAACACCAAATAGCAACTCCTTAAAAATGAGAACTAGACACAATACTGCAGTTTAAAATGTCAGACTACTGCTAATCGACATTTTCCCTTTATGAATTAGATCTGCAACGTTGTTCCCACTGTAGTCCTATATAACCATCCTGCTGCACCAAATATTCCATCACCTGGGTACTAGGAACAGCCATGTGAGTAAACCTTGCAAAGATCACTTCTTGTCTACAAAAACTCTGCTAGTCCATGTCTTAGCAGGTCTAATTATTTGTAATGACTATTAATTATTACTATTTCCATTAGATTGTTTTTTATTCTTGCACTCTTGAACAGCTTTGTTAGCTGAAGCTGAGGAAAAGGTGGCATTTACTTTATACTTCCCAGATGGTTTTGATACAAATAAAATCAAATTGCTACATTTTTATTGTCTTCTTTACATCAATACAAAGCAATGCACTTAAAGTATGAAAGCATGAAGGGGTGATAATATTACAATAAATAAAATGTCCATGTGTCCACATTCAAGTGTTTGCAGGTCAGGAGAGATTCCAGTGACCAGAGTTTTCTAATAACTGGCTCTAGCCCTTGGATGGGATTAAGTAATGTAGGAGATCTGGTCCAGGAATTGCTGTAAGATGGGATAGGCAAGCAGGGCAGATTAGGAGGAGGGGATCTGCAGAGTGAAACTTGTTGAAAGTTGATTGGGTTGCCCTTATTCCAAACTGCAACTACAAGAAAATATCAAATTAACTGCAATGATTTATAATTCTGAGTGGCCACCCATTTCCAAAAAACAAAAACATCATACCTTTCAAAAAAGTACAGCTTCCTTGCAGCAATTTCTGGTAAATAAAATACATGCACTTGGTGTAAAACCTTCTGTTTATGAAACCTTACTTATAAAAACAAATCCCCTGGTAAAAGATGCCCAGCATGATATTAAATAATCTTACTGCTTCCTGCGTGTCAGGGCTGGTGCAATTCAGATCTGTCTCTGACTGCCCACTGAGTGCAACATGATGCTTAAATGTGAAATGCTGCTAAAGCAACTGTGAGCCCATCGAAAATAAACCCGTTTATTTTAAGAACAAAAGGAAATTTTGTTCTATATCACAGCAAAACCATTACCGATGAGCAAGGCTGTCCGTGGAAGTAAATAATGTGGAAGCAAAGAATAAATATATTATAGAGTATGCTGGCTGCAGACCAGGAAGTACATTTCAGTATAATTGGTCTGTTGAAAGAATCGATCTGTGAGTACAATCTCTCTATGACAAACCAAAGTAAATGTTATAAATCAGTGAAGCTATATCATTTGAATATCTGTAAGAAGAATGAAGTCATTCAAAGCAAACATTTATGCATGCTTTTTTTTTTTTTAACTGCAGTGTTTGCCTTGCAAAAAAGGTCTTGTGAGCCATTGAAGGGAGTCGGAGCATCTCATGCAAGTTAAGGAGCTGGGTGTCTCACCAGGGCAGACAGTAATGTCCTTGTTACTCAGGCTGAGCTCCAGCAGGCTGGGCTTCATCCCCTGCTTATACTGTATATTTCATGGGCAGATACTCACTTGTGGTCAGAGATCCTATCTCGAAGCATTTAAATATCAGTTGTGTGAGACTTAATCACGAGACTGTTTAGGCTGTCTCTGTGTTTGTGGCTACCTGATGAATCACAGCAGTAATTGCAAACTGTGAAGCAAACGGGTCCATCTTTTCACAGAGGTCCAACAAAATGGAAAAAAATATTCCTTTACTCTTAAGAGTAATGGCACTCAGTAAGTCATGAAATAAAAAGTTCAGAAATATGCAATATCCCGTATAAACACATACGCGTATAATAAAATTGCTTTTGCAGAAGACTGGCTTAAAATAACAGAAGAAATAAAATTGACCTCTTGCAGCCAGCTATGCAATAGAATATGAGGGAACGGCATGGAGCTGCAACAGGGGAGTTTCAGCTTGGATATCAGGAAAAGGCTATTCACCAGAGGGTGGTCGGGCGATGGTCACCAGGGTAGAGATCACAGCCCTGAGCTTACTGGAGTTCAAGAAGCATCTGGTCAATGCTCATATGGTCTGCTTTTTGGGTGGTCTTGTGTGGAGCTAGGAATTGTACGTGATGATACATGTGGATTCCTTCCAACTTAGGATATTCTATGATTCCATGATTCTATGATAAGTGTAAGGCAGGGAACTTTAGTCCTCTCAGCTCTTGTTCAGTGGCCCCTTGACCTGATCCTCTGGCTCACAAGAATAAGAAAGATGTATCCTGCTCTACCTTGGCCACTGCAACGAGCATGCTTTCCTGAACAGCAAAATCATCATAGCTGAAATGACATGCAAAGCACCTCTTTAAAAGAATCAAAGCTTTTATACCATCCTGAAGGTAATGTAACAGCAACTGATACACATTCAGACTCCTGTTGTTAGTTAGTTATTGTCATAAATTCTAGTAGTAGCAAAGCAGAACATATATGTTGGTCTCAGTCTTTTTACTTTAAAACGAACCATAAAAAACAAAGTAAGGGTAGCTTTTATTACCTGAGTATGGAAAAGCTGCTATACAAGTAACAGTGTTTTGTATGAAGTATGTTTTTCCATTCACCTGTAACATATACAATTAACTTGCTTTCTAGTCCTGGTAACCTGGCTCTTCCCAAGGACTGGTGTTCCTACATGCTCACTCTTCCTTTTCTGGCTGAGAAGGAAATTGCTGCCCAACACTCATCCTCAGCACTTTGATCCCTCTTCAGAAAGATAGTTTGTCTCCCTGCAGTTCATTCAAGATCGCTTTAAAGCCAATTATCTTTGCCTTGCATGGTGATACATGATAATTAATGGGATTGGGTAGAGATGGTTAAGAGCTCTTTATAGCTACGGTACCTGGAATATATTATATTATAAAGCTTTGTTATAAAGCTGCAGTAGGTACGAGGCTTTTATCCAATGTTCCTGAGTTTTGTGTTACACCATTACATTTTAAGCTCATTGCACTTAATGAAAGTGATATATCCTATTTTATTAATCAAAAGGCAGCAAAAAATGGCCCAAAACCTCAATCATTAGGCATTCAGGATGAACTGAAGGACATTCATGTGCTTTGTGTATCTGAGATGATAAAATCTTGTAACAGAATCTAAAGTATGGATTTGCTCTGCTGTCTTCTCCTCCCACTCCAATATTTTAATCTTTCTTAGTCTTTTTGCTTGTCTTCTATGCCTTACTTCTAATCCCTAGGAGTGAAACTAGATCAGCTGATGTTTCATATATAGTTAAACTGGAAAAGACAAACAAGCAAATACATAGTAATTTGGCCTCAAAAGCCAATACAATATCTTTTGATATTGTACAATATCTTTTGAGTTTCAAATATAGTTGATAGAATAGCTCACAGTATGTTTGCCTCAGGAGGATAAAATGGGGGAAGATTGTAATCCTCATGATTCATCTAATGTGTACCTCAGAATGACTAAGGTTTCTAACTTTGTTATTTTGTACTATTTTTCATCAGTTAAAATGCAGTGTTAACCGGGTAATATCTGAGAATTGTGTTAGAGTGATAAAATTAGTTAAAATTTCTCTATCGACTTATATTATCAAAATGCATTTTTATGCTTTGGATGCAGCTAATTAAAAGAGCAACCACAATTTATTAAAACATGACAGTTTGCTGAATGTTCTGTATAAATTTATGAATGACCTCTGTCAAGGTGGAGAGTGCCTGTTAATAATTTTGTCCTTTAAAACACAGCAAACAAATAAAACATTTAAAGAACATTACAACTATCCTCAGGCTAAATGTTGTAAATTCAGACAGTTCAGATACACTTAAAATATATAAAATACATTAAATTAATAAATCAAAAGGTTGAAGAATCTAAATAATTTTCATTCTATTCTGATATGGATGGACAATGGCCACATATTTAAAGATGCTTGTGTACATGTAAAAATGTTTTTTTTTTTGCTACATACTATGTTTTTCCTCGTTAAATGTTGCATGATGTGCTTTATCTCTGAGTGCAATTTCTTTTTTCTGAAAGGGCAGACAAGGAAATGCAAAGTTATGGCACATGACATTTTTCCATATTGCTGCCTGTGGAATGCTTCTAACTTCTACGGTTCATCGTCTCTTAAAAAAGATTAATTTTACCGGGTTCAATTTTTTTTTTTTTTTTGTCAAGTAGAATTATCTGGTTCTTTTTTTTATTTTCGTTGTACGTATTGCGAGTTGTGAAAGGCAGTTTCTGGAGAAATTATGGAAATGTAAAACAGGATGATCTTGTGCTGCCTATGGAAGGTAGGCAACTGAGGGGCTAATTAGGTGCTCATTACAGTAGGAATGTAAACTGAATCAGTGGATGTCTCAGCAAAATAATCTGAGAGGAATCACGTCTCTCACAGCATGCGTTATTAAGTACATAAATTAATCTATGTAATGCTATGCCATGACTAGCAGAAGAATATTTTACCCTAATTGGCCTCGATTCTGCTCTCATGCCAGAAACTGACAAAGATCTTACCAACTCCAATGCGTAGGGACTACAGTTATTGGCAACATGAGGAAAAATGTTAATTGATGGGACCATCATAGGTGAAAAGTTAGATAGTGCGCTAGGCTTGTCTCCACTTTTATGTTGTGTTCAGAAATGAACTACTCTCATAGCCTTCATCTATACTCTAAAAGGGCATATTTCACATATTTGATTTCTTTGTGCTCTATGTGATAGCATTGTATAAAATGTCTGTTCTCATATTTGAAATACACTTCCTGAATCCCTTACCCTGTGAGCAACCTCAGTGCATCATAAGTGCAGGCAGCCATCTTCTTTTTTATTGTAATATATTAGGATTCCTATATCTTTAAAGATTTTTCAATCTAATAAAATCAGAACCAATCCATTTTTCTAATGTAAAGATCTAAAACTGTGAAGTGTTTGCTGAGGAATATTTTCAAGCTAAGATGCCTTCTGGACTGTGTAATAGACTCTACATGATTGGCCTAATTCTGCTCTCTTAACAATTTTGTGTCTGTATTGATGTTTTTGCAGTGCTCAGGCTATGAAAAATTGTGCATCCTTCTCTGTAGTTTAGAGAAAAATAAGTCATGACTGCTAATGATTTTATGCTATCTATTTATTAGAAATAAATGAGCATGGATGGTTGGTGATATTTCATTTTGTAATGGTCTGCTAGTATTTGTAAATAGCGTAATAATTTATCTAGTACTTCCCATTTCCCTCACTTGAGACTTGTTGCTGTCAAAGCCAGGAAAGGCAAGTCAGGCTGATGAGCTAGGAAGTGCCATGAAAGGTACTGAAGCAACACAAGAGCCTGTCAAATCAAGTGGCTCCTCCTTTCAATCACAAGAGGTTCCAGGTCTGAAAAATAAGAGCAGCATGATTTCTGAGAGTTAATTGGAAACTTCCTTTTTTCTTCTGACTGTTGGCCTCGAGGACCTGCCAGGCTGGAATGGATTTTAGGAAGATGCCCAGTCCATCCCCATGCTGTGCTTGCTATCAGCTGTAACTGTGTTATTCCTGGCAGATATTTATCTGTACTGCTCTTAAAATTCACTAGTGAGGGAGAAGCATTCCAGGGTTTTTATTTCAGTCCACCGCTATTTGTATTGCTAAGATGTTTCTCTGTTGTATAAGTCAAATCTTTTTTGCTGTAATCTGAGTTCAATTGTTTATCAGTTTACCATGGACACAAACACAACGTTCTTCCTTGTGTTTGGCAGCAGCTTTTTGTGCACTTCTTATTTTTATATCAACAATTTTGAGTCATTTTCGAAATACAATTCATCTGTTTTAGGTCTCAGGCCACATTAGCTGTTCTTTGTGTTCACCTCATTTGATTTATGGTGTTCTTCAAAGTGTGCTTTCCAAAACTGTTCCTTGTATTCCCATTGAACTCCTAAGAAGATGTAATTCATCTGATTATTGATTATATTCATCCTTCTAGTATTATGAGATTGGCAGGCCATGCTGTACTTTGTAATCCCAGGGTGATACTCAGCTTTGGTTTACCAACTAAAATGAGAGTAAATTCTAAAATAAGGTCTCTACAGTACCTGTTGTCATCTACCTTAAGGCCATCTTTCTTTAGCTTGCTTCCATGAGTGCTGTAGGAGATTGAACTTCTGTAAACTTTCTGTCAGATTTCAGAATGGATGTAAGGATTTGTAATATCAAAACCATTCTACTTTAAGTGGAGAGGGATTTTGGTTTCTTTTCAACCAACTGCTTCTAGAAATACTTTTCTTCAGGAAGAATCTCAATTTTTGGAGTGTTGGTGGTAGAAATGAAATGATACCTGAACATGTGTGTTTCTCCTTAACTGTTTTATCTTCACTGAAATATATATCAGACTTTTAAGAGGGAATCAATAAATCAATAGCATTTTTTTTTTCATCCATTCATGTGACAATATCTCATCCTCCTAATTTAAATTATGATTTGCTCTTTTCAAAAAAAAACAAACCAAAACAACAAAAACCACAGCATTTTTAATAGAAAATATTTCAGTTTTCCAATTAGTAAATGAGTTCAGGGATCAAAATTTGCATATTAAAGAAAATCCTGGAATGCAAACTTTGAAAGCTTCGTGCTTCCATATAAATAAATTAAGAAGAATCTAAATTGTGGTTGGGAAAAGAAAGACATTCAAACAGATTAAGAACCTAAGATGTTAGAATCATTTTATAGCACTTTGCAATCCTGGTCACAGATTTAAATTGTTCTCAGCAGTGGCATAGGCTGGAAAAGTAGTACTTGACTAAAAATTAATGGTATTTACTTTGAGGAACCAAACAACAAAGTTATTCAGATCATTAGCAGGATGCTTGCTAATAGAGGATAACAGATAGATTTACACAGATAAATGCCAAAGTAAAAGGGAATAATCACTTTGGTAGAATTGTTATAATTGGTACACTGTTCAAGGCTGGGGCAGGTCAGGAAAATAATAAAAAAATAAAAGTAATTAAAATAAGGTCCTACGGGAGCCTGTCTTTTATGTATGGGAGAAGGAATAGGGATACTTCTGTTATTGTCATTTAAAGTAAAAAATTAAGTGGAAGACTAATTATTATAAAGTTTTGTGTATTTTAGATACATCTCATAGCAGATTATCTCTACATATAACCATTTTAATGATAAAATTTATACCTTTAAGCCTTGCTAGGCTTTGATTCTGCTCCTCACTACCGAAATACATTGTATTAAAGTCAATTAGAATCCGCAGTAAGCCTTTGAGCGCCACACCTTTGTACTTGGATCAAAGTGAGGAATACCTTTGAGGTTAGGGGTGAATTCAAATCAAAAGCTCATAGTGAGGAAAGAAACGAGTGTTCACCAACACAGACAAGGCAATTCTTTCCAAAAAGCTTTTTGCTATTGTTAGTAGCTATGGTAATATTTTACAAAAGTTACTGCTTTGTAGAACTGTGTTTGTATATTGCTTTGAAGTTAAATTTTCAGAATGTTGCAGCTAAAACCAGGCAAAACTTCTGTAGCCCAGTAAAAGGCCCAAGTAATCTTATTTGGACACAATATTCATTGTGTCATAATTGAAGTTCAGCTTCAATTAACCGGCTGGTTCTCCTGGAGTTTCAGGCGACCTCTTCTATTTGAAATGAAGCAAACATGACACACAGCGAAGTAGCATTTCAGCCTGCAATGGGAATTCTTCCTCACAGTGCACCTCAGCTCCTCTCCTTTAATGCAATTTATTATTTTTTCCTCATTTTTAATAATGCCAATACTTGTTTCTTCCATCCCCTTTGAATTTCCTAGAGGTTTGTTTTCACATCTTGTGTTTTATGAAGTAAAGGAGACAGCATTTCCTTCTTTCATTCCAGCAAGCAGAATAAGTGAATTGAGAACTGAAAGCTATTGCCTTTTTCACCTGGCTTGGCAGAAGTAGGAGCAAGCAATATTTTTCTGTTGTGGCTGCTATCTCTTCCCAGTGGCCTATAACTCAATCTGGAGTTAAAATCTGCAAATCTGCAATCTGCACAGAAAATAGCCTCATTGTTGTGCATAATGCTGTAAGGGAACAAAGTATAATGTGGAAGATAATAAATAGGTGATCATATAAAGGAATAGTGCACACATAAGAAAGGGTGAATATTTGTACTAATTTGTACTATTTGTACTGATGTTGTACTGTTGCAAGACAGGTGTCAGGAACTAGAGAGCATCCCTTTTTCTCTCTCTCAAGGATGATGTGGCTTTCCATAAAGATTTAAACTTGAAAAAGATTATATTGTCTTTTTTTTATAGGAAAAATTGTCAACTGAGACCTTGTGTGTGGGAGTGTAAGTGTGAGCATAACCCAGTAGAAGAGCTGCAATTTGGACTGGTGCAGCCCACCCGGCAGCTGTCTGTCAGCTGGTTTTCTTGTCAATCCAGTATCACTGGGTTGAAAGGAAACAGAAAAGACAGAGCTTTCCAGTGCAGAAAAAATCAAGTCTGTTTCGTTCATTTGCCAACCTCCACAGGGAGAGAAGAAAATGTTTTCCTTAAAAGGACAACAGCATAACTAAGAGATCATATCTTCTTTAATGAAAAATTGAGTGGAATTACAACATTTATTCATGGTTGCTAAGGTAATAAAATTAAAGTCTAACTGTTGGAAAGGAGATGCTGAACAACAGGATAATGCACTATTTTTATCTTCATTCTGCTGAGACGTCCTATGCAATTTGTGTCTCATAAGCTCTTACTTAATAAAACATGATGAACTTTAAAAATGGAAGGAATTCCTTTGAGAATGAGATATACATTGTGGATGACCTATACAGAATTGCACTAAAATATAAATAAAACTATAAATATCAAAAAGTGAGGGAAAAAGGGGCTTGAATAAAGTTTCATACTTATGCTAACTTCTTCTCTTTAATGGATTTCTTTAAAACCTTTCAAATATGCCAAAATGGGAGCATTTCTGGAAACATATTCAACTCTGGCAAGGGCAATTTGATAGGTGTCTTTGGTTCAGGATGTAGAAAGAGGGCTTGCTGATTTCTTTGCTCTTCCTGACTTGAACTATAACTTGCGGGTTTTCTGATGAAACTTGACATAATATAGTGAGGGTTTTACGGAACCTTTGCTTACATTTATATTGATTACACTTTTCTGCATAAGTCAATGACTTATGAAAGAAGTTATTGGTCTGAAAAGTATGCTTTGAATTAAGAGCTTGGTCTTGTAAGTGGAATGACATCTTGCAAATGACATCTTGCAAAATCAAGTCCTTCATTTGGACTGTATTAGCTCCCTTCCAACTAAGCTATTCCATTCTATTCTAAAATCAACCCCAAAGATTGATTCTTTAATTTTATTTCCTCGCCATCCCTTTCATTTTAATTGGAAATAAATAAAATTAATTTTCTCCTAGTTGAGCCTGTTTTAACTCTGTAGCAACTGGCAAGTTATCTCCCTGTCTTAAGGCTCTGATACAGAAATTACTGGAGAGTGATCCATTTAAAAGATGCAAGTAAGAACAGTTGTGGCAGAAAGACAATCCAGTCCTTCCCATTCACCTTCATGATTGTGAAATAGATTTCCATTTTGCATATTAGACACAATAAAATTTGCAGAGTCATGTAAATAAATTATTTATTTTGACAGGTTATTTTCAATTAGAGTAATTCTCTTTTCTGTGGGAGTTTGCCTGGAACTGTAGTAACTGTTGTTCAAAACACCAGGGAGACAGAGATCTGTTCATAGACCGGTTTTGGGATAAGTGACAACTGTTTTTATTTGTACTTTTTACTTTGTAGTAGAGCAGAGAGAACAGAGAGAAACTTTTAATTCAGTGCTTCCAACCAGCTACCATTCTATCTCTGGAAAGTTTGTACATTTTTTTTTTATTTTTTATGGTGATCTTGTGGAAGAATTATATGAACCAATAAAGTCAATGTTATTTCTTTTGCAAATAATTTCGTTCAGAAGCTATTTTAAATAGTGTCTTTGAATACAGGCAGAAGAGATTGCACATATGGCATTGGTGAATTACAACTTAAAGCAGTTCTAGTTTTAGAACAGGAAAATATCATATGTACAGGCTGAGCTTTAGTCGTGGCAAATCAGAAACATGGTTGGCATTTGACTGTGATATTGCTAGTCTATTGATTAGGCTTTTAAAGAGAAATTGTATTACTGAGGTTCTTGGCATATTTGAGTGTGAAAAAGGAAGTAATTGCTGCTGGTGTCAGTTTGTTATTTCAATGTACACTCTAGATGTGCCCGACCACGCTGCTCTTTGCAGTTTTTATTTTCGCACTCTCTCTTGTTGCTCTGGCAATATTCTCCATTTGCCATGTGTAATAGTTCCCGTCTCCAATAGCACTGTGGTGAACTTGACTCCAAGCCGTATCATTACACTGAGAGAGATTATATAATGTTTCACTTTAACATGAAAAATTATTCACCCCAAGGAACAGCATTCTGTATATGACGTATGGAGACATATAAAGAGCCTGTTGATGTAAAGATTCAGAGATCGCTCCTTCTGTACTTCACATGTTTTATGACATTGTCATATTCTTTCCTGTCAATTGATGTTCTCCCCATGGCTACAAGCTTTTAAAGCAACAATCGAGCCATTCAGGGATTCCCTTGTATTTTGAATTTAGCATACATCTAGTACACATTTTATTCTTGAACTGAGGAAAATAAAATAAGACTAAAACAAGGTGTTTATTTTTTTCCCATATGTAGTAGCTTAACAGTTATGTGTCTTTTAATTGTGGATATCTTACATCATTAAACTTTCACTCTCACTGGAACTGTATATCCAAGCATTACTATATACAAAAAAAAAAAAGGAAGTTTTAAAACAGTCTTTACAAAATGACTCTTTCACAGCCTGTATGTCCCACTTGAAGGTGCTGAAAAATTAACCCCTTCATTTGAGAGACACCAGTACATTACTCAAATATGAAAGTCACAAGACGGATCAAAAACATGACATTAAAGCTTCCCTACTCTCTTAAAAGTCTGGTAGTAGATCTGAGTTATAGGAGGAGTGTGAAATTATATAGCAAAGTACAGAGTACAGAATGAGTCCACTCCAGGAGCAGAAAGTTATTTGGTGGTTATCTGCCTACTTTATTCTTACAGAACTAGAGAAGGCAGCAACAAAGTGAACCTCTTGACCAAGAGGCATAGTTGCATCTATTTCAAAAACAAAGTAATTCCAATGTTGAAAAAAAACCCAAACAGATATTTTCACCTCATTATGTGTTTCATTGTGCTTATTTGCTCCCTGGGTGAGTGAAATCTGAAGGAGGGGATTATTTTGAAATTTAACACTGCTGTACTATTTCACGAGTGCCCACCTGTTTGAAGATTCATCTTGAATACCGGAATAGACTGATTGAAATACAAATGATGTAAATTTTCAGTAGCACTCAAGGAGTTTACTTCCAAAGTGCAAATCTGAAAAAAGAAACTCAATCCTTGCTCGACTGTGGGATATACTATTCCAGCCCTCACAATGACTTTAAAGCTTTATGAGTGGGTTGCTTTGGCTAAGCCTCATCTCCCCATGCTAATACTGAGGAGCAGAGCATGTGACATAGAAATTATTACAGCAGATTGGAACTACTAGCTAATCATTCTAAAACTATTATCCTCATTTTGGGTTGCTAGCACCATCTTAACCAAAACCTTTCTGCTAATTGGTGCTATATCTTTAAAAAAAAATCCCACCAATTCTTGCTGTACTGTATGTGATCAGAAGGATGTTTTACTGCATGAGTCATAATGGAGAAAAAAGATTTTTGCAAGAAAACTATGCTTGCAGATCTAGAGGAAGTGAAACAGAAATTATATTAAGTGATATTTTCCAGAACCAGTGTAGTAGAGATGTTAAGCTTTTGACAACACCAGTCGTTATTTCTAGTAAAGATCTGAGGGACAGGAGAGTGCACTTGGGTGGGACTGTCTGCAGATTCAATAGGATTGGTTGCAAGTACTGTAAAATGAAACTTCAGAATGATATTGACAGCTTAGAGAGGTGGTCTCAGGTAAGTGAAATGTAATCTGACATTGACAAATATGCAGTCTTAGCTAAACGTTTTGCAGAATCAAGATAGATTAGCTGGTGACAGTTCTGTGGAGAAAGATCTTGAGATTACAGTGAATAACTCAATGTCAAACTTGCGAAAGAAACAATGTAAAACTAAATTCATTAATATATGAAAGTCACGAGAAACAGTTATTTGCCTTCCCAGGCATAGGGGAGTCTGCAGGACACTGCGAGAATCTCAGGCAAAGATGTTAAAGGGTGAAGTGGACCAACTGGACAGAGTCATAAGAGGAACAAAAAATTGACTGAGGATGTAAAAAACCTCAAACTTCCTGAACTTATGGTGGATTACAATGAAAGAACAGGGTAACATAAGGGAGAATGGATGGGGGGGCACCAATACTGCAATTAGGCAGGTGAGCACCAGGAATTGCTCCTCAACAGTGTTTGAAAGAAAAGGTGCAACATGAGACGTAGGAGGTGACGCATGGAAATAGATGTTCAGAGATAAATGGAGATAAAGCAGAGCAGAAGAAATGGCAGAAACACATAGAATGGAACACTGCTGGGGACATAACTGTAGATGAACTCTTGGAAGCAGGTGCTCAGTACCAAAGGAGGTAACTCTGATGGTCTGCAACTCATTTCAGACAAGGACATTACTGGGGAACAGTGGCCCATGAGCAACTCACACAAGTGGGCACATCCCTGAGTAACTATCATCTACACACTAATTCTAGCGCATGAATATCCCACAGAATACTGTTACCCACTGGTAACGCACGCTGGGGGAAGGATACTCCTCAGGGACCGCAGCCTCTGGAGGACCCAGCAGGAGCAGAGCAGTAGTAAATGTGGAGCCACGGAGAAAAATGAGCTAGAAGCACAGAATGGCAGAAAGAAAACATTACACACTGGCTTCAATGAAGGGATTGAGTGTGTAACTGAATGTAACATGTGGCATCAACAGAAACTGAAAGTAGGAAGTGGGAAGAAGAGTTGTCCTGATGCTGAAGTCTGGGTAAAGAGGGAAGAAAACTGTTTCTATAAGGACAGGCTTATTTGTTTGCATTCTTTGTTTCTGAATATCTGATTCAGTAGCAAGGTTTGTATTAATTAGTAATAAAAAAATTATATACAATGGTATAAACTGAATCTGCTTTGTCAAGAACAATGTGATGAGTATTGAGCTTGGGTTAGATATTGTGACAGACTTCCTAATGATCCAGATTCTACTGAGGCAGGTTTAAAAGTTGCTGTGATACACATGCTAAGAAGAGGTCACCTAATCACAGGACTGACTTGTTTTTATCTCTTTACCCATGTTTATAGCGAACAGCGCCTTCCTCTGTTTCACTGCTACAACTCTACCTTACAACTCAGTCTCATTCTCTTAACTTACAAGTCTCAGAAGTCTTTACATTTCAGTCTCCTGCTCCCTTATACAATCCCTTAAATATTTGCTCCTAGGTTCATTACTGTTCCTGGTCTTGATAATACACAGAAGTATTTCACTCAGTATCAGCAGACATGACATAGGCTCATTCTCATTTCTCACATATCCCTCCTCTTTTTCGTATTCCATTGCAGCTGCAACCAAGGAGTTCAGTATTAGCTCAGTTATTGACTATCATATAGAAAACTCCAAAGTGAGGCTTAACTAATGAAATACCCGGCTACTTGCTAATATCATTGCTTTGATTGCTAGCCTGAGAATTAGATTTGGGAGTCCAGTAAATGACTGGGCATATCCTTTAGAATACTGTCTATTCCTAGCAGAGTGTAATTAATGCCATCCAATTAGAATTCAAAATTCCATACAGTTGGGACCTAATGAAGCAAATAATTATGCTGGAGGTGTGTACAAATTAATCTGCATTTACAAATGCCAAACTCACATTAAAGACTTCGACTTTTCAAAGATCACATGAATATTGTCTTTTGAGATAGCAAACCGAATACCTCAAAGATTTCCTGTGGGTATATTTCATACTAAACTTTCATTTTTTTTATTAAGGATTGCATGGCTGCAATTCTTCTTTGTGTCTCAGATTTCCCACTGGTAACACACAGAATATTTCACATTCAGATCCTTTCTTGCAGCTTCAAACTTTTCAATGCAAATAATATATTTTTTTAAATGTAAATTTGATAACTCTGCCAGATACAGCAGCAACCAGAATCCATTCTGAAAATCAGCAGAACTATGGCTGAAGGTTTCTATCTGGAATTCAAATAATATAAATGGTTCTGAAAGGAGGTAGAAAGCAATACTGTGTTGTCTTTGTACCTGCCTGTCTCTTCTCTGTTTAAGACTCATCACAAGTTTTTGGAACTAAACGCCTTTTTTTTTTTTTTTTTTTTTTTTTGGTGAAGAGTCATACTTTCTAATCGTAGAGAACAGAATATGCTTAGTGTTTCAAACTCAAATAAGAACTATCTGGATTCCATGGTCAATCATTCTCCGGTGCGAGAAACCTCCAGGTTGTTTTAGACCTGTGGTTCCGTGAAGTGGATACTCAGTTCTGGCCAGAGATGTCTGTGCTACCACATTCAGCCACTGTCTTTGGAGCAAAGGAAATACATCTTGGGACAACTCAGAAGGGAAGGTTTTCACAGCAAGTCCTAAGAAAAAAACAAGCCCTCTGCATGTAATTGTGTTTGCACCATTTGTTTTCTATGCTTATATTACAATAGAGTTTCTTTAGTTTTATTTTAGATAGATTTGCTCACTGGAATTTCATCAAAAGATGTTGTATAAAAACTAGGAGATCTTACTGTCTGGTGATCTGTGACATATTAAAGGCCGAATAATCTAGCATTATTATTTATATTCCACAGTTAGATTATAAAAGTCTTCTCCATCTTAATGTGTAAACCAAAACCTTAAAAGGAAGCCATTAGTCTGAAAACTATAATCCTGTATTTTTCTGTTTTTGTATCTTTGGATCTCCAGTTTAACTGTACTGAGCACTACATTCCTTCGCACAATTACAGGTTTTCTTCATTACATCAAGTATTTAAATCATTTACTAGATGTGAAGATTGGTTATTTTACTTATACGTTATCTGCTCTGAATTCATTGTTAATGGAAAAACACACTTAGCACACTTGCCATGCTTCCATGGAGCACTTGCTGATCTTCTGGTATTCCCTCTGCTTGAATTGTGGTGTTACAATTCCTGCTCATGCTAGTAAGCTAGTTTTTTCTAACCAGCTTTCAGTTGTGATCCCTCTCAAAATATTAGCTCTTCAATTCATGTACCCGCTGGCTGGAATAAGGTGTTACTATGGCAACAAGATTAGTATGGTAGCCATATTGTTCCATCTTTCTACAATCTGTATTCTTATCAGGTCCAGATCACCTTTTATTTTCTTTTTTCCTTTCCAGGGAGAAGAGCTTGGGAATAGCTGATCCACTCTGCTCTGGTATTTTCATGGGATTTCTAACATCAAGTGCTGCCCTTTCTGTCAACAAATTACTCTGGGGCAGTATAAATTCTGAAAGCTTATTTGGTAGTTTTCGAACTAATGATTCCAATTTATGTTGGTTTAAGTTCAAATTCTGTGAAAATTCTGTGCTGTAGGCACAGACATTTAGACAATGTCACTCAGTGATGTTAAGACAACCTCTTGGTTAAACCTTGACGGTAAAACTAACTTGTTCTGTGCTTTTATTAGTGCCGTATCAAGATGATGGAGTTCTGCTTTTCTTTTTCTCTTTCCTTTGGTATATGCTATGTACTTCTCAAACATTTTAGAAAACTTGGAAAATGGAAACTGACAGAGATAATGCTGAAGATCTTTATAGGAGAAATAAAAGTTTATCTAAAGATGTAGTTGAAAAACAGTGAAGTTTGGATTAATTTCAGCACTGTTAATCCAAGCACATAAAGGAGGGAGAAAAGGAAGAAAAAATCATAAACTCATCACACGTAGACAGATTATAATATAAATAAGGACGTGTATATATACATACAGAGAGTTCATGTACAATATATAAATATGCAAATTATTTGTCCTTTTTAAAAAGCATTTCCTATATCACTTTTCCACTAAGACTGGAAAAGAATATTAAATCCCAACAAAGCTCTATTTTCTTTTTTCATGTTTCTGGATATAGTACAAGGAACTTTCAGAAAACATTCACTCAAGAAAAAAATTACAATAAAATGGTCAGAAAGAGCAACATGGACTCCCTCACACAAATTCCTTACAAAATGAGCACTTGACTGCGGGGGACGGATGACGTGTGGAGAAGTATTGCAATATGTTCTGCACAATGCATTTTTAATATCTGCCCGTGTGCTGCTGATCTCAGCACAAATGCCCAGTGGCTGTGCTTATTTTCAGGCTCATCTAGCCAACAGGAGCAGAGCTTGAGTCTCCCTGGCTGCAATGTGCAGGGCAGGCACATGACAGCAATGCAGAAACAGTAGGCTACTCATGTGTAGGCTGAGATTAAGATTAAGAAACAATAATTTAAAAACACAGGCAAAGATCATTATCAAAATCCATTTTTATCATCATTTGGATTTTCTGACTGCTTCTTGAAGTAATTTTAAAAAATAATTAATTTACAATACTGAAACATAGCCTTCTCTTTGAAACATGTAGGCCTAATATTTAGATTCTCAGTGTGAAGAATGGTATAAATAATTCTAGTTGGAGATAAGTCTGAAAACAGCTTTTTACATCTCAAGGAGAACTCTTCTTTATTTTTCTTGTTTACACTTTCCATTTAATTGCTCTTTGTGGAAAAGATAACATAGATGAGAGCTCCACAGGGGATCTGCAGTCTGATACACCTCTCTTTTTTTCCACCTTTCTAAATTGGTAATGGATCCATTAACAATAAAGTACATATAGTGCTAAGTAGAAAGGCAAATTGTCTCTGATAAGATTTCAACAGCAGATCTTAAATCAGGGCTCTGGACTGAAGAAGGAACTATATGCATATATTTAAATGAACCCTCACAAACTTATCCTAATTTGAAGATTATAGTGAAAAGAAATTGCAATACGCTATCTAGCTATTAAAACAAGTTAGCAAACAGAGCAGAAAAAAAATAACAGCTGGTAAACCAGCTATTAAGGAAGTCAAAAGAGTTTCATCAGATTTTTTTTTCTGTCTAAAAGTTTAATAAATGCAGTTGCTTTTGTTAAAATAATGTTGGGTTTCAGAACACATTCCTTTTAGGCAGTATAATGAAGAGGAATATATTGCATTTACAGTCAGAGTCTCAACGTTATTAGTCAAAAGGATGGGATTAACGATATACAATTTCTGTCTCAAAGCATTTTAGTGTCTTGTGTTTGATAGGAGTCTGACTGAAGCTGAGAAAGAAGTGTTGATGATGCTGTTTGATATGGATACTTGGGATATTTTTGTGAGAAAGACGAAAAAATCTATGCAACTGATAAATACAAATCCACAGTAAATATATACTGATAAATATTTAGCCAGTATACCCAAATAACTATCACGGTCTGGTTAAGAAGGTAAATAGTCATTTTCTTATCAGAGAGAAAATAACAACAGCTACAGTCTCATTTTTTTTCCTCATTCTCTTCTTTGGTGTAAGTTTTTGAGAATCCCAAATCCACCAACAAATATACCCCATACCCCTTCCAGCAGTGGGAAGTTTAACACAAAGAGAAACAGAGCAACACCTAAACTGATGATTATTTTAGCAACACTGAAATGTTGTATACGTGAATTACCAAGAGGAATCTGAAACACTTTGCTAGAGGAATGGTGGTTTTGGGGAACATTTTTTTTCCTAAAATTGCCTTTGCATCCATCTCTGCCTGAAATTGGAGAGGCTTGAGGGAGATGTACATGTAGAGAAATGAGTAGGTTATTTAACATAAATCAGTGTACAGATCAACCGAGACCCAGTATGCAAGTATGCTTAGTTTATTTCACCAAGTACAAAGCTAAGTAGGAGAGACTTGTAATACCATGGGTTTATAGGGTACTGCTGAAGTGCTGAACTGCACTATGTAGCTTATTTATGACCTGAATATTATTATCATGCTGCCTACAGAATTTCATAGATTACTTTGAAGTAATCTCAATGGTGCGTGTTGATAGGACGAGGGGAAATGGTCAGAAACTGACCGCACAGGAAGTTCTGCACAAACGTGCGTGGGAACTTCTTCACAGTAAGGGTGACAGAGCACTGGAACAGGCTGCCCAGAGAGGTGGTGGAGTCTCCTTCGGAGACGTTCAAGACCCGTCTGGAAGCCTACCTGTGGAACCTGGTCTAGAGAGCCTGCTTTGGCAGGGGGGCTGGACTAGATGATCTCTAGAGGTCCCTTTCAACACCTACAATTCTGTGATTCTGTGATCTGTGATGTGGAAAGCCAGCATTCAGCTTAAGCAAGCAGAAGCCCACTCTTTTCAAGAGCATCTGGGTATGGTTTTATCACTGGCTCAGATGTAACCAGTAAGGTCAGTCTGTGCTCAGATACTGTGGCATCAACAGTAAAGAGATAACAGTTGCACTTTTAGAGTCATTTAGGAGAGATGAGGGAGGCCTCTAGGAAAAAGCAGAACAGCCCTAACATCAAGCAGTGACAAGCACCATATTATACCAGCAGGCAGCTTAAAAACAAAAGATAAATAAAGCTCAGCTGAGGAGAAAAGGCCAGATTTAGACTACTTTTCAATTTTCAAGTATAAAAACACTTTGTTTCCTTCTCAATTGCCTTTAAAAGTTTTAACACCAATCTGATTGAGAGAGTCAGACAAAAGGTTATACCCTATTTCCAACACGGTGACTTCACATCACACATCATCATTATGAGGTCCAACCTGTTACATTAAAAATTGGAATCTGCTTTTCCTAGTCTGGGATGAACACTGAAGCATATGAGCAACTCTCAGGAATTTCTGTAGGACTGCTCTCCTGATAGATTTTGGGATTGATGACTAACCATACAAAATGACAGCACAAGAGAGGAGCACTGAACGCTTACACTTTCTCCATTAAGCTATTTTAGAAAGAAAACTACACAACTACTTTAACTACAACAACAAACGCTTAAATCGTCTTTTTTATCTTCTTCATGTAATTGCAGGCATTTACCATACCTGGTAACAGAAGCACCCACTGTGCCTTTTCTATCAGCTTCCACAATTATTCTGTTTTTGGATAACTGCTCTTGGATAAGGATGACTTTCTCTACACCTTTAACAATGAAATAACCACCTATTCAAAAGAGAAGAAAGATTTTGTGTATCAGTACCTCTGCACCTTACTCGCCTCTTTCAATATGCCTTTGAATATAAATTATTAGAAAGTAAACAGCGAGTACGTAAAGGACAAAACAGGAGAGTAAATTTTCTCTTAAAAGAGTAAAGAACAAACTGTCTGAAACCTATAATTTCTAGGAAAATATTCCATTAGACTAAACTGAACTTTTGCTATGCTCAAATCTAGTATACGAGATCCAAGAATGTGTTTGGGAAGTACTTGGACAGAATAAAAGTGGCCAGAGAGAACTCCCAGTCAGACTTAACACTGTAAAGTTGAAAAAAAAAAAAGAACCCTCAAACCTCTAAAGTAACCATGTTTATTTAAGGATGTTATGGAATTATTAATTTCACAATACTGCCTACCAGAAGAGTATATCACAAGGATATCAAAAGACAACTAGCCATTTCAGATACTTGTTATCAAACTAAAAGAATAAGTTTCATCATTTACTCAATTGTGCTCTCCAGCACTCCAGGAAGAAATTTATTTTGTATTACTTTTAAAAATGTATTTCAATGTTGCATCTAAGACAATCTAAGGAATATGCATATAAGTGATGTTTGATTCCTGTCTTAAATTGTAGTTGTCTATTAATGCTCCTCCAGCACAGCACAGTATGTCACTGTATTTTCCCATCATGAGCGAGTACAGTCCAGTACGCACTTCAAAAGCAGTATATTAAAAGCCAAGATCTTGATGTTAGAACCCTTCACCTCCTCTCTCCATATTAAACGATATCATATAATACTTTATTCTTGCTTCACATAATGCAGTAAATGAGGGTTCCTGCTCTGGAGGATACCGTTTTATTCCCTTCTTCCCCAGTTCATTTCAGTGCCATAAACTAACTCCATCTCTATTCCCGCATAATATATCACTGTACAGTATTATACGCACATCTCAACTTCTTCAGAATTTCAGAGTATCGCTTTTGTGGTTGAAAGCTCTATCTGCAAACACAAACATCCCCTGCTACTATTTTCAAGACCCTGACGATTTCTTTCAGTTACAGACATACATTTGAGAAGTTCCCAAGACGACTTCACAGTGGTAAGAACCATACCAACAGGGTATTCATCTGTTCAAAAAGCACTTGAATGGAAATGTACCTGGGTCTAAAGGACATTCGTTAAGTTTTGCAAACTCTGCTGGAGTTTTCCCGGTAAGAACACAATTAGAGCTACGCAGCATGATAGGCATTCTGCAAGAAAATCACAGAGGAGAGAATATATTTAAGGTACCTAAAACATAAGCAAAATATAAACAACAAGCTTTTCCTTTAATCCAACCTCATTTCACCGATTTATGACATAACTTTATTTTTTAATGGAGAATATATACCTTTTTTGCAGTGACTTCCCTTCTTAGGAGAGAGAGGACTTACACAAATGGGTCCTAATGTAAGATGCAATACATTAGTGCTGTCCAGTGATTTACTCTTTTCCAGTGTATGATGGATACAAAAGACAAGACATCTTTGTTGCCTTTAAATGGAGCAGTGCTATAACTGCCAGCTATTTTGCTTTTTTGGTATTGTTAAAAACATCAATGTTTTTTTCTCTCATGCGCATTATCATTTCCTTATGAAACCAGATGTTCTTCACAATATTAATACCCTCAAGTCATTTGATGGCTGTTAGGAAAGCAACATCAGTAAATGATCGTCATCATTTCTCCACAAAAATTTGCCTTGGCTCTAAGATAAATTAATTTTAAAGGAGAGTTCAGTCTCATCTGGGAGAACCAGTGCTTGCTTTACTCATTTTACCCTCCATTCCCACAGACATATCTAAATTTTATGTATGAAAGACTGAACAAAACACCTTTGGCTACGAAGTAAGCGTGATTATTCTCATTTTGCAAAAACACCATTTGCAGCTCTACTGTTTTCATATAGCTCCCTCTGCTTTTATACCAACACAAACATAGACAACATTCATCTTCATACCAATTCTAATAAATAGCCTTCAGAAGGAGACAAATTTTCAAAAGCTTTTGAAAAGTAAGATTTTGTAATGAAACCTAACAAATTCTATGCAGCTGTTGATCAAGATTTGTCCATTGTCTCTTAAGAAGGAAGCAAGGTTAGCCTGCATTTATTTTGCAGTACAAACTTTTCCCAACACAGCAGCAAATAAAAACAAGCACTAGAAGTCTGACATCTGATGTTTTACCTGCCAATGGGTAATGCATTACGAATGATCCTCTGGCTACCTCGTGTATATTCAATGTCCACTGTAATCGGGGCAGAGTAAGTCATGTCCCTCAGGCGGCACTAAAAACAGAACAGTCCTATGGTTAGGTGGCTGAACAGTGTCTCAACACATCTCACATTCGCTCTGTGTCTCTCTTGCTTAAGACACAATCACTGCTATACCAATCCTTCCGGTCTGCTCTCCTCAGACTTGCTCTGTGACTGTTGTTAACTCTTAAGGTATTCTGTATCTTCATGCAAGACAAGATTTACTGCATCTGCAGAACACAATAGAGCAATTGGGAGAGAGGTCATTTGTGACCTCATTGCACATTCTATATTTCTGATCTCCAGAACTGCAGATTTATCAGGATTCAGATGGCTAAACTTATGGTTCTACACAGCTTTTTCATGTATTGATTATGCATTAATATAAGGGAATTAAGACTATCTTGCACACTGAAGATGAATCTGGAAGGAAAAACATGCCTCAAGAATCACTACAAACTGGATACCCCTTCTCTCCACATGAAAAAGTAAATTTCTCCAGTAATAAAATACTGGTGCATACAAGCAGATATAAAAATGTGACTTGTAGAAACTGGATCCCACTGTGCTCCTGGCAACTTTGTTGAATTTAAAAGTAATTGAGAACATATTAATTTCTAATTACTTCAAATTCATCTGTACAAACAGTGACAAAACTCACGTAAGAACTGCGTGAGAAGGAGAGTTAGATCGCTTCATCAGTATTACTTGAGGAAAACAAGGTTTCAGTATTCCTTGTGTGTGCTTCGTCCACATAAAACACAGACACAAAACAGGGCAACAGTCCAGAATTTCTATTTTTGCACCTCTTTCCTTGAGGTAACTTCTGACATTTGACACCTAGAGGTCAAAGACAGGTACCTACCTGTATACATGGCTTGATATTCAAGCAAACCAAGGTCACAAAAACTCCCAAATTTGATTTCAATTAAGTAGAATATTCAGACCCTTATGAAAATCTGATCATTTTAGGTGCCTTTGGGAAGTAATTTCATACGACACTGACACAGAAATGTAATGCGATACTCATTAGAATCTGGTCTTTTTTTCTTTCTGAAACTGCATCCCTAGTTTGACCCAATCAACATATCCGATTTAAGAAAATACTATAGCCTTCACGTGACTATAACCCATTGAAAGAAAAAAGAAACAATGTCTAGCAATAAGCATCAGTGAGAATACCTGAGATACAAGAGTAGGTTATTCTACATTCAGGGTGAATGTGCTCCTCGAAGCATTTATTTTGCCCTCTTGTGCTTGTACAATCACCTTACTTTACAACAAACAAGGACTTTGATTACTGTATTCTTAAGCCTGAGTTGTTAGCCACAGTTCCATCACATATAGAAAATCTTTCTCATCTCATTTTGTGCACATTCAAATGTACTGATTTAACGTTAGCTAAAAATTTGTCAGAACCGTGAGCTGTACTGTATTACATTTAATTGTACTGTTGATGGCTGAGTTATTGGCTTTACTTAAAACACTCCCACTGAGCTAAACAAGAGCTGAGTCAGGCTGTAGGAGACAGCAACGTGGCTATACACAAGAAGCAACAACCAGTAGAGGGCTTTTTATTACAGAATCTCTCCCAACCACAGAACATCTCTGCAAAAGTCTAAAGTGTACCACATACATTAAATGGAAAAAAAAAATTAAATTTCAAGTGTGAAATATATACAATAAGAAAGAAAACATCCAAAACGACAACTGATCTATCAGGTTGACAATAGGCTGTATGTAGATAAATGGGAAAAAGTGGTGCATGTTCCAAGCTCTGTTTTTCTTTTTCCTTACATGTAAAGAAGCTAGCTTACATTCTACCAAAATCAGCGTACTCTCCAATTTTAGTCACAGCAGCACTTGTTCTCCAAGAGTCTTTATTTCGGACACACACAGTCCATTTGTTAACCTACATCCTTACAACAGGGAAAGAAGCTTTATATGCACCCCATAAGGCTAATGCTCTACTGCAGTTTCTAATAACGTTATCAGCTTCCAACTGCTCACAGTTTCTGTGTTTGCTCTCTATCTGACTCAGACTAAAAAACTCTAAGGGATGTATTTCCAAAGAAGACCGGGTCTGAAGTGATCTACAGTGCAAAACATAGCTGCCATGAAACACTGAATACAACCATTCACACATGTCAGGGCAATAACAGAAGAAAGATTTACTATGCGATGTTTAAATACGTGGTAGCATGTGTTGTAACATGAAATATGGCACACATGCTCAAAATAAAATCACATGCAGCAGTTATCTAAGGCATTCCCAAGGTCAAACAAAGAACCCCTCACAGATGCAAATTTTGGTACCTCATGAGGCGATACAGGTCGTGTCACATTGAAACTTTCTTCCACGTCTGGAGTACCCACATAGATGTTGAGGTATCTGTAACACAAAACAATTGCAAAAAGAGCCAAATGTCTTCAGGCAACCCGAAGGAAGAGGAGTTCTACATCAAGTAGAAAATAAAATTGCTTTGATGAAAATAGGTTGATTAACAATAAGTAATGATTCTTCCCAAAGTAACCTACTGCATTTGAACAGTGTTATAGTTAGTTAAAACTTAAGCCGCACATACAAAAATAAACCCATGTTACCTTTGCAAGAAGGAAAACAGAGATTTCCCTCCATCATCTGAAACTGCTAAGTTACGGAAAGATAGTGACATAAAGCATTGTTAACAACGGAGTTATGTCTACTTATCAGGATTACTCTTTAAGCATCTGTGTGTATGTCGTCCAAGTAAGAGGCAAGTCATGCAAGAGCTCTGCTTCATTTATGCCCAGGCTAATGCATGTAAATGCTTCATAGTCAACAACAAACCCATGTGACTATATGCAAGGTATTGCTGATAGGGAAACCAGCTTTATGCTTACTTCAAGTACCACATTGGATCAGCATCACTTGTCACTTTTTCATTGGCTTTCATGATTTTCTTTATCTGAAAAAAAAAAAAAAAGAAAAATGAAGAATTGAGTTGTATCTTTTTTTCTGACTACTAACAGCCAGTCCCTGCCCACCAAGAAAACATACCTCCACGTTGATAAAATAGTTGAATGAGTCTATGTGCTGCTTCACAAGTCCTTTCACCTGGAAAATACATGCATGCAGCAAATAGCATCAGCTTTTAATAACACTGATCATATAAGGCAGACATTGAAATGTAAGTATTAAAAAGAGCTTCTGGATCACTGTTAAATTTCTTCAGTGGGCAAATTTCTGAGAACTGCCTGAGTGATCTGTCTGGTTCCACACTGTATGTTCCCAAGTTTACACCAGAGCTGAGACAGAGAAGTAATTCAGGAACTGCACAAAGCAGGCATCCAGCTGATTTTGAATTTATACAAAGCAGAAGAGAACAACTGAATGTCAAAATATTTCATCAATCTGTTGTCATTTTGCAGTACAATTAACCATTTGTGTTACTTGAGAAAGCAGTGATCTGCACCCTGGGACCGGCAGACGCCAGAAAGAGAGGGAGTCAGTGAGAGCAGAGAGACTAAACTGCACAGAAGTGGAGTGTCAAGGAAGTCAATGAAGAAGGGAACAGCCACAGAAAGACAGGACAGACTCTCATAATAAAGGTGAATTTGATTTCTAGGCAGGAAGACAGAGCACTTGCTCATACGTAGTATCACAGAACCAACAGCACCCTGTCTTCCTGCAAGGATCATATTTACAAGGTTGCCACAAAAAAAAAAAAAAAAAAAAAAGAAAAAAAAAATGGCTGCAGGGACTGTACACTGGGAAGGAAGGGAATTAACAAAGTCAGGCTGAAAAGAGCCCCCTTCAACAGAATAGGGCAACACTTCCAGAGACCGATCAGAGAGCTGCAGAGGTGGCCGCTGTTCCACAGAGGTACCTGTGTACATCACAGGCCTCACCTTCACCACAGTTTTTTCACATTGCCCCTTTCCTTCTCACTTCCAGCTGCCCATTACGTGTTATTGTGGCCAACTCATTTTAAGTAGAACTGTGCCTTCACCTCATACCAGACCATAAGAGCAACACTGAAATTAATCAAACTCCAAGCTCAACCAAGCTCTAATATTTGTGAGCAGAGATATCTGTACACTGCAGCCTCTGCAGAATGCAGATCCATATTCCGCTCTCCCTGCGACAAAGATAACTGCAGACCCAACACCGGTGTCCATAGGGGGCAGTTATAAAGATCCCGGGGAGGGCCTCGGGGTGCAGTGAAAGACCAAACAACCTGCCGGCACTGCACCACGCACGCTGCTCTGCCACAGCTGTGAAACACAGAGGGGTGGGGGTGCATCGCACTGACCTTCAGGAACGCGGGAAGGAGCCTCCATTTCTCCTGCAACCAAAACACACAGTGGGAAAGTTGGTTTCCAAAGGGTGACCAAACATCTGGGACAGTCGGTAATGGTTTTTTACAGCAGCTGCATTTCACGTCACTTAGGAATGAGTAAAAGACTGCCCAAAATCAGCTCAGACGAGCAGAAAATCCTCGAGGGTCGGCTGGGACTGCCTCAGCGGCCCCATGTGCTGCGCAGCACCGACCCAGGGCAACACCCGGATGTCAGCAGCACTCTCAGGGCTCCCTACTGCCGCAGAATAACGGCCATCCCCCGTCCCACGGGCTCCCTCCGCCGCTGCCCTCACCTCCACCGCGCTCACGGGGGCCGCGGCCCGTTCCGCCGTCACGGCGCCCAGCTCCGCCGCCAGCGCCTCCATCCCAGCCGGACCCGGCGCTGCGGGACGCGGTGTCGCGGCCAAACGCGTCCCCTGCTCCGCCGCGCGGAAGCCGAACGTTCCGGGCACGGGCAGCTCCGAGGCGGCCCGGCCTCTGCTAAATGCTTGTTCCTAGCGCACAGGTGCCCCGAACAATTCAAGCCCCACAACTGTTCTTTCTGGTTTTGTTGTCCTAAAAGCAGATTCGCCGCCCGGTGTGCAATGAGTCACTCAATACACTCTCAGGAGAGACACTGCTTATTTATTTCAGGATTGCAAACCTGGGTGTTGGGTGGGTTCCCACAGATCACACACACACACAGAATGATCCGCACAATTTTTATACACAAAAGTTGCAAAGTCAGTAATTTTCCCCTCCGTTCTCCTCATGATAATGGATCAGTACTTTCCATACATTGACCATATTACTGACTCTGTAATTCCATGGCTATGCATGCTCAGGGGGAAGGGTCTGCATGTGGGCTGGCATCTGTGTGACCTGTGGGTGTGGTGACAGGAGGCCCATCCCCACCATGCCTATTAACCATGTCCCTCAGTGCCACATTCACACATTTCTTGAAACACCTCCATGGACTGTGACTCCACCACCTTCCTGGGCAGCCTGTGCCAGAGCAGCACCACTCTCTTGGAGAATACATTTTTCTTTTAATATCCCACCTGAACCTCCCTTGATGCAACCGAAGGCCCTTCCCTCTCATCCTATCACTGTTACCTGGGAGAAGAGGCTGACCCTCACCACCGTACAACCTCCTTTCAGGTCATTGCAATGCTTCCTCCTCTTCTCCAGACTGACCAACCCCATTTCCCCCAGCCACTCCCCGTAATAATTGTGCTTCAGAGCTCTCACAGCTCCATTACCCATCTCTGGACATGTTCCAGGGCCTCAGCATGACCTATGATTACACAGAGGGAACATTAATTTCATCAAGAGCCAGATGTCAAGAACTGACTGGTCTGAATGTATAATAAATTTAATGTTTCATTCTACCCTCCAGCTGCAACTGAAAAGTTACAGAAAAAGAGAAGAGCCACAACATATTAGCACAGTCCTTTATCTTCAGCATTTAACGTGATCCATTACATTTCAGAAACAATTTGCATAAGAGACTTTTCAGCACAACGGTATCGCAAACAATTGAATGCATACAAAACTTCAAAGATTTGTATTTCAACAAAACAAGCTGTTACAGAATGGCATCTTGTTTCACAAGGACAACTTCAGAGTGGAGGCAAGTGCTTCTCAGCCAGGGTAGCATCAACAGCATGCAGTAACATGACATTAAACAGATGCAATCCTGATGGTTGGAACATTAAATAAAAATTAAGATATATTAAACAAGTACTTGAAACATAGGCCATGCTATAAAATGCCCTTTTCAAGCCACTCAAAAAATATATTTTTCTTCTTTAAACAGTACAATGTATATATTGCATTAAGATAAAGTTCATAGTCGCAATACAAATGTTCCTCCAGTACCCATTAAAAAAAAATCATCTTTTGGCTGAAACTCAAAGTACTTATTTCCAAGGGTGTAGCAAATCACAAAGAATTAATCTCCCATAAGTGCTTTTGAAATGCATTCTTCTCTCACTGATTTTGAATTGCATGTCAAAGTTCCGTATCTGCTTGAATCAACCTGCTTTACTTCCTGGCACAGTTACTGTATGTTAAGAGTTCCTTTCTCAGGTTTTTCAGGCTTCAATAAAAGTTCCCTTCAGAATACACATACAGTTATTACAAGTGTTTACAAAGGATAGAATAGAAGCACACTACAGCCATTTGTTTTCTAACAAGGCATTTCAAAAAAAGATTTTCATACCATGTATGCATGGCCAAAGTCCTCAGACGCTGAGGAACAACTGACGAGAAGTCATTTCCCTTACTAAAAAGAGTACACAATTCTGTAAAAATGGTCTACAAAACCACAGTGCTAATAATGCCCAGTTTTGTTATGATAGACATAGATATATATATATACAATATGTGTGGCACATTAAGCTTTTATGGGCAACTTTTTGCATCAATAAGAATAGATTGCAGTATAAAATATTAAAAACAAGCTATTTAACTTGTATCACATGGAATTTATATATATCTGACACTTTAAAAGGACCATTGTATGATAATATATTAAAGGATCATTTTCAAGTAAATTATGATTCATTTTCATAGACAAGAACATGTGTATACTAAGTATTCCAGCAGTGTCTATTGCCAGTAATCTGAAATATATCTGAAATATGCAAAATAGAACATGTAAACTTACAGAAGCTTACTTCCGTATCTCTCAGTTCCAAACCTATTCCATTTCTGTATACGAGATTCCTGCTGTCTTAAATGAGAACCAAGTATTGGGGCTGAAACCGCAGGGATTTTGAGAAAGCCAAATTTAGAACAATATAAACCCAAAATGAAGACATACTTCCCTCAGACACCTACTGAGAGTGAACATAATCACATTTTCAAGAACTACAAGTGATCTGGTTGTCTGTTTTCTGATACAAGTATCCAGAATATATTCTGAACATTCTAGCCTTTATCCAACACATTACAGAAGGTGAAGTCTCTCTGCTGTACTCTGTAAGATCACTCCCAAAGTCAAGTGCTTTTGAGAATGAAGGTCAGAAAGCCCAACGTTAAAAATACTTCATACCCATTAAGATCAATTTACGTATATATATAAGAGGTTAGAATTAAGACCTGTATGACATTCACTAGATGAGTATCATACAGATATTTGCATTCCCACCCCATCCCATGCCAAGCATTATGTTTCTGAAGTGTTTCATCCCTCCTGTACTGTCCAGTTGACAACTATTGAATGATTCTTATTTTAAATAATGAATGCTTCTTCTGTAACTTCCATACCAGAACAATTTATAATACTGGCATTCCTGAATGTAATGTGGGCTAAGTTTAGTTCCAGTATTTGCAGAAGCACCAAAAGTTGACCTATTACAAACCTGGATTTGGTTATAAAAGCAGTTATGCTATACTTTTTTTTTTTTTACTTTGAAGTATTTTCAGAATCATGGTCTTCTATTAGACGTTGCTCTAAAAAATGCATTGTAAGCATAGTGCATTTTATCTACAATTATTTTGTCATGTCAAAATAGCATTGATATATGTAAATATATATTTTTAAAAATATTATGTTTTAATGGTGGCAAAACAGTAAGTACTTCACCATCTCTTACCCACCACAAATACAAATAATAAATGCTTGTCTCAAAAGGTGAAATATAAGTGGCACAATCCATTAAGCAGACTTAGTTCATTAAAATATATATGTAATTGAAATTAATTTCTTTCAAGATTTCAGAAACTATCCATATACAATTTACAAGACTGCTCTCATTAACAGTCACTGGAGTTCTTAGTGGGGGAGCCAGACCACAATGTCTCTACTAAAAAAGACCAAAGGTAAAAGAAAGGGGTACAGAAATAGGTTATTTTTCAATTGCTGGGTGCTTCTATTTCTGCTTTCCCTATTCCTGCCTCAGGAAAAAGTAGTTTTTTAAGTATGTTTGCATAGAATGGTCCATACACCTGTTTATTGAAATCTACAATGTTTGCAAATTGAGATCCAACAAGTTCCATCTCTGTTTGAATCACAGAAAGGCCTCCTGGCAGCGTAGGCATACATTTTCGAAAACTTGGAAGAGCAAGCAAGCTTTTCATGAACAACTGGATCCGTTTATCTGAAACAGAATATCAAATATGCTCAGAACAATGTAAATCCAAGATGAAGACACGCTCACTTTCCAAGTGCCCTGTACATCAGTACAACGAGAAATTCAGTAATAGAGGTAACTCCTCTTTCCCAAGCTTATCTTGCAGAGGGAAACAATACTGGAAGCATGTTGCAGCTGGCTCCTGAGAGGCAGACAGAGCATTACCCTGTTGCAACAAAGTACTTTACCTAAAAGGAAGAAGATACTAAACAAAAAAACCTCTAGGTTTAAACCCAAAAACGACAGAGGGAAGACTGAGTATCCTTCAAAGCCCTGGCACTTCCTGGCCTGTAAGGACACTTAAAATTATTCCTTGCTACACCTAACCACACCCTGCAGCATACCCAGAGCACAGTCTCCAGGTAAGCATTTCTTTACTCTTAGCTGATCCAGTATTCTAATGCAGTAAGAAAGTGCTTCAAAAATAGACATCTAATTAAGCTTGCTGGAAGTAAGTTTTAAGATTTATCTAACAGCTTCTATATAGACACAATACAATGATGTATTTTCTTACTAACCAATCAAGGAACTGACGGGGTTATTTTCCTCAACAATACTTGCAATTTGACCCATTAAATTATTCTGCATCTCCGCGTTAAGAGTGGGAAGATCTCTTTCAGCAAGAGACTCATTCACTTTGATGCAAATCTGAACACCAATAGCATTTAGAGCTTCTTTCAAATCAAACGTTCTGGAAGAAAGAAACAAAAGCATTAACAGGATTTATTGTTTCCCTAACAGTTTAAAGTGAACTCTCTTTTCCCCTTCATTTTCAACCTGCTCTCTGCAATGACAGAATATAGAAACCTTACCAGCTGCTTTTGCAGATTTCTGTATTTCTACAGATGTAAGACAAATTGGCATCTATGAGATAAGGATGCCAGTTGAAAAAAAAATCATTTTTAGCATGCAGCAAGGACACCAACTCACATTGACCTTGAGCTTATGCATTCCTCAGGGCTGGACTCAGCATTTCATGAAGAAAAAGTAAAATGGAAGTTGTTTGGGTTTTTTTGAGACACTCTTTGAGATCGCATCATACTTGCTTGTAGCACAAGCCGCAGCAACATTAGCTGCTGTATAACTTAAGCTACCTAGAGTAAGCTTGAATCAACTGGCAAAAAATGACTTGGGGGATATACTGCTACAGCCTTTCTAGAATTAGTTCAGTTGAAAGGGGATCTACAAACTGCCTCTGACTTTAGGACTAAAAATAAATTAAAAAAAAGTTGAAGCATAGTACTGAGAGCATTATCCAAATGCCTCCTTCTTTTACCATTCATTATCAACAAACAGTAGCTATAACACTTGAACTGTTTTTCCAAGAGTTTTCAGATCCACTTTGTATTTCCTGTTAAAAAAGTGAAAGTATGAAGAGGGATAAACAAGGCCTTACTTCTTGCTCATGCCTTCAAGAAGAGGAACAGAAACTCTTTTCAGCTGGTCAGCAAAATCAGGCACATCCACAATTGCTGCACCCACCATATTGTTTGTTATGAGACAAACACAAGCTATGATTTTTAATTGATTCATCTTTTCTCTCAACTCCTGAAGACGAACTTCATCTGTTATTAGAGTCTAGAAGCAAAACAATAATACCAGCTTAGGAATACGGAAGGAGAAAAGCAGGCAGGAGGACAGACAGGATTTAGTCATGAAATATTAACATTTCAAAATACATAAAGTCAGAAGAGACAGCAGCTAAAACGTTCTGAATATGCAGCACTGCACAAAATGGCATTATGTGCAAGTACCAGAAGTCAGCCCGTGGTAGGGAAGAAAGATGAGACCTCCAGTGAACAGAACACTGAAGAAACTGCATCTTACTTCTTCTTCATTGCTGACAGTCATCTGTGGTCAACAATTCAGCCCATGATGTGGAATGCTTCTGAGATCCAGAGGACACTGTAGTGATTAGGATTAGACAGAATAGTCTTCTGGATTCAGCAGTCTTTTGAAAAATGCCATCATCTGCAGCTGACAGGCAAGTAATGAACAATTGTGCATGACAAACATCAGTTCAAACCACCCGAGCAGGTTCTGTGAGTCACCTATAATACTACAGGCAAAAAGCCAGCAGATCATACCAAGAATGTAATTACCACAGCAAGATGTAGCTTTTTTAAATTAGTTTTATTTAAGTTTGAAAGTTCATGCTAACCAAATCCCCCCACTGAGGAGCTTAACATTCAACTGTTTAATAATAATCTCACACTTTCAACAGTCTAGATCCACCAGAAGATACCTCTGTGTAGCTCTTATTCAAAATTGGCGGAAGAATGGGAAGAGAAAGGTATTTTTCCTTTCTTCTGCTGACTGAGAGCACTAAGAGCACCCCTATGTAGCCTGGGAATTCTCTGCCAAGCCACTAAGTATAGCAGCTAAGATGCTTGCTGCAGTTGCTAATTTTACCTGACTGATAGACAATTTCAAACTGGCTTTATTTAAAGCGGCAGAGGTCGGTAAACAGGAGTTGGAGGGAAATATCAGTGATTCTTGAAGTAATAGTTTACATGCAAAGAGAAAATATGAATATCCACTATAGTGAGCTTCAAGTTCATAATGATTCTGTTATAGAATCGAGAGATTCACAGCCTGATCCCACCAATTCCTGTTTCTGCCGTTCTATTCAAGAAAATAAGGTACAACAGACAGATCTCTCAAAAAAAGATATATATATAGGCATATATACAGCAAGCCAAGTACTACCAGTACAAGTCCAGCTTTTGACCATGGCCACAGCTGCTCTTAGGGTGGAGCTGGTGAGCTATGATTGGAGAGAAAAAATGAGCTTTTCTGGTTATTTAACTTGCCCATCTCAGCTCAGAAAACAAGACTAGTCATTTTCTGAATTTACTACTCGGAAGATTAAGAACCACAAGAAAATGTTTCACCTGTTGTCATTAACAGCATTATTATCATATACTGCATCAAAATTCTCACACAGCTAGAAATCTGAAGACACTGGAACATACTTACCTCTGGAATTGTTTTGTGGTAGTCCCACTGTAATAGTTTCAAGTAGCCATTGTTTAGCACCAGTGTAGGACTAATACTTGATTTAGAACTATGATCAGCACCATGGGATGACGATGATTCATTGGAAATGGATGACAATTCATCTTCTATTGATTCCTTTATCCATTCTGTTGTGAGATCCAGAGCACCTAAGCATTGCAAATCAGCACAGATTTATTGTATACTTCCACCAAAGCAGTAACTTGAGGAAGAGAGCTGAATACATGAACAAGGTTAATATGTACTTCTGACAACTGAAAAAACACAGTGGACACTATGCCTTCAGAGAAGTCAACCTCTCCCTTGCTTTTTTCACAACCAGCTCCACTGATCATCTTAAAACTGGTTTGCACAAATCCAGTAAGAAACTGTTGGACTTCAGCCAAGATTTTTGATGATAAAAACCCTCAAACTCCAAGGACCCAATTCAATTTTTCCTTTTTCATGGAGGCCACAAACTAGTTGTGTCATAGGACTGGAAAGTAGAGGTGAAAGGAGAAACTGTATTAACAGCAAATGAATCCTTTTAAAGTTACTTGACAGGCTGTATTTATAAACACTGCAGGCTGTATCAATGGCTTAGGGCTCCCATTTTAGAAGCCACTTCTTAAGATGCAAGTTTACTTTTTTCTTCTCCTTTAAAAAATGTTCTCTTAAAGGCTGCTTCACAATATTAAGCAAAATCTGTACCAGTGGATCAAGGTGACCGAAAGAAACTTCTCAAAGTCTGCATTAAAAAAAAAAAACTTTAAATTCCTGCCCCTTCTGACTTTTCAGGCACACTAAATGGCTTTCCACATACACTTCAGACTAACAGACTTGCAGGGTAGAAAAGAAGTCACATCTTTCAATATAAAAGACTAGGCTTCCGCCTCCAGACAGTAAGCGTCATTCTTTCTTTTTCAGATACTACTCAATTAGACGAATACAAATTTGTCAGAAAACACCCAATAGACAAAAGATACTTAACAATAAATTTGCTTACTGGAGTTTTTCTTCAAGTTAACTGCAACTGAGAGATTCCCTAACACATCTTTAAATATATACACTTTTAAAAGTTTAAATGAAATACAGCTTGATTCTTACTTGGTGTTTCTTCAAGAATTTCCTGGAACTTTGTTCTTTCGTAGTCCACCAAATTACGCCGAAGGTATGGTCTAAGGCTTTGAATTGTGTAATTTGCTATATCCATTTTCATCAGGTCCAGGACATGGAATATTTGTCTTAAAAAAGAGTGAGAGTTTAAAATAAGACAGCTAGAACAGACTATTGATTTTAACCAGCAGAAGTGAGGTACACCCTCATTAGCACTTCAATTTTCATTTTGGTGAAGGATTCTCCTTCCTTGTTATTTAAATGTAGCAGTCACAATGTTGCTTTTTTTGTCTGGATACTTGAAGGAAGTATGCAATAAAAAGTTCAAGGAAGAATGAATATGCCCTTTGAAAGAATATATACGACTGAAACAGCAGTCTCAGAAAACCCATGTTATTTTGAGTGCGTTGTTGTTGCTGTTCAACGTTTAACCACTCAGAGTCAGCAGTTTTAATTCAGGCATTCTACTCATTTCATTAGGATAGGCATTACATTCCAGCCACAACATGTCATAGCAATCGTTTCTTGCCTTTAATGCTTCTGCTGCACAAGCTTTCTTACAATTTGAGAACGATTAAAAATTGCCACAATTTAAGACCTCCCCCACCATCTTTTGCTGCCCAGATGCTCTATGAGATTAGAGATTTTTTTTTTCCCCTGTGTAAAAACTATCAAAATACCAACCTCAGTAATTCTACAATATTTTCAGTTGCTTTTAACTGTTTTATATCGTTGTCTCTTATTGGAGCACATAATTTTCCCATAGTGTTGATGATATAGTTAGCTAGCCCATGAATATCAACAGCATTGTGTTCTGCCTGCTGCCTTATAAGATCTGTGTCCAGAACTTCACAAATTTGATTCTGAATCCTGTTTGCTCCTGGAGTCAGGAAGGAAAGAAGAATCTAAAATAGGAGGGGAAAACATGAAAAGATTATCAATGGAAACCAAAGCACTTTGTAAACACGCTAAAATAAGATTAATATTAGTGTCAAGTGTATTTAGCTGTAGCAGGATAGATTAAGACTGGACATTATCTAAGGTAGCAAGGAAAAGGCTGCGTAGTCAAAAAGAAACTAGTGGAAATGTTAAGCTTTGAGAAGAGTTTTGACTTGCAGCTAACCATCCTGCAATGAAAGCCAACTGGACATGCCCCTATGTGTGCAGCCATAATCACAATTAATGTAAATGTTAGAAATATTCTGTATAATCATGGCTTCATCTTAAAAGCAGGAACTCAAAGGTGCTGGCTTGACTATGAGTTAACAGAACCTTCCGTGAATTACTAGACTCAGACCTGACAAATTATTGGAGAAGGAAAAAAATGTTACCTCCTTAATTTCTTCAAAGAGCTTGATAGCATGTTCATATTCTGGAGGGTCTTCATTCAGTTCTGATTCCAGGTGATCCCAAAATGCCTTGTGTACTATTTGTTTCACTGTGCCTGCTAAGCTGTGGAAGAAGTCAATTACAGACAGAGAAAAAGACCACTAAATAGCCTTCATTCTTGATAAAAGTGTTTTAGGGTTAATCCAGTGACTTGCTGGAAACACACAACACATTGCTGGCTATCACATGACCTGAAACAATATTTTTCTTGTGCTATAGATCATCAGCTCCTAAGACATGATCTACGCCAAGAAGCCTTTCCCAAAACACTGTATCAGAAAGTGCTTCTGGTAATTCAGATGTAGTTACAGAGATACTACCTTTCCTCTTTCCTTATCAAATTTGTACTGTTTGCCCTAACTTTGCGTTATGCGCTAAACTTTCTCAAAAATGAATCCATCATATAATTAACACTTAAGAGATTTCTGCAATTAAAAACTTGATTGTCTTTCATGCTAATTTTCCCAAGAGATGAGGTTTTAAATTAAAAAGACATCTGTAATCAAGAACATTTTAACTACCTACAATGAGGAAAGTATTTCTCATTTCCTCTGGATCTCTAGATCCTTTTACATCTCCTTTGGTGTAGTATTAGAGATAAATTAATGATGAGCCTAATCTTCCTTATCACCATGGGACCAAACTGCTACTACAAACAGCTAAGTAGAAGTCCATCATTTCATCTTCTCCACAGGACTCAAACTACACAGAACTGATTCATACTCTTTATTTTCACTATGTGAGTTCATGTGACATTAGTCTTTTACCTTCCACATGACATTTAAGACAGAACATACGACACTCTAAGGCAGCATATCAACCCAGCTGGGCTGCAATATTTGCTCTGAGCAAGATAGCTTTGACAGTGACTCTTGGAGCTGAGTTAGAAATATCCATAGCCTTTCAAAATGTAGTTTTGTTTGTTTGCTTTAATGCTGTTTTATTTCTCCCCTCTTCTCAATCTCAGTCTTGCTTTTTGCAAAATTCATATCCTTACCTGCTTTGTGGATGGTCTTCGTGTTTTATACAAAAATTTGCATTTACAGCAATTTCATGAGCTAATGTCAAGTTGGTAAAATTTCTTGCAGCTGCCATCAGTTCATCAAATGTAACCATCTTGGGAGGACTTGCTGCTGGATCAAATAAAATCAAGACAAAGCACTGTGGTAGGTAAGTGCAATTAAAAGTATTATTAAAAATTAGCAGCCTTGCACACAAGTAACAAGGCAAGAAATTTTGCTTCTTGCTAACTGGACTCTAGTGCTTTAGAAGAAACAAGCTAGGATTACCAGACCTTTATATCTTCTTAAAACACTAACTAAGGAAACTCCCAGCTTATCGGGGGTGTGTGTATGTTTGTGTGTGTGGATAGGTGGGTAATACCACATTTTTAAAAGCAGTTTTATGTTTCTGCATCTTAACAGAGATGGTACTTTTCCTTCAAAGCAGGACCTTATAGTCCACAGATTTCCTGCAAGGTGTTCTGTAAGATCCACCAGAAGAAAAGCATAGGCAATAACAGATACCAGACTTCCACTATAATCTGGAGCACGTGACAATGCTTTTCTTGTCTGTAGAGAAGGTTCTGACGTTACTGATTTAACAAACCCCTACTTAAGAACCATAGTAGATGCATAAGTTACACTCTCTTTTTTAAACAAATATGTATTAAGAATGTAAACATTTCTAAAGTATATTTGAAAGCAGGAGTGTTCCTAAGATCCATGCTTCTATAACCCCAAGTTCTCCCATTTAATATTTGTGATTATTGCTCTGTCATTACTACAGTTTAGGAGTCAAGAGCAAATTGCCAATTGCTGCTCCACTAACAAGCTTGTTTTAATGCAAGATTTCACTTATTTGGACATTAACCAGATATGCATGGACTGAGAATGCTTACAGATATAAACACTAAGCACATGTTAATAAAGGTTTTATTTATCAATACTCATTCAGAAAATACCTTGTGTAAATCAGTGTTCGATCCTAAATAATTACCAGAGGAACATCAAAACATAGGTTAACTTCGCAACTTCACATAACACTAAGTTAATTTTGTTGTAATAGATTTAATTTTGAACAGTGAGGTCCAAAATCCATGCTTTGCACATAAAGGGCAAAGTGAGTTTAGTTGAGTGAGTGAATGCTACCAACATCAAGATTAACTTCAGACTAGGATACCCGTGGTGGAACACTTTCCTTACATATTCTGAAGAGAAGAAGCCAACAGGGACATCCCCCCAGATACAGCTGTCAGTGACACCCCACACAAAAAGAGATGCATTTCTCCATGGCCATGAGAATGCCACACATTTCATTTAATACCCTTAAAAACAGACTTAGACTCCCAAGCCCTAATCGCTATATTAAAGAGACAGAGAACAGGTTAGCCTTAAGTGTCTATGTACAGCACAGGCAAGATTGAAACAGGCTTACAAGCTGGGGAACTAGGTTTGCTTGAAGAATCGCTGTTAAAGCTCTGTCTTGAATATTCAGAGTCACTAGATGAAGCTGTACTTTCAGAGAGGCGAGAAGAATCTGAATCACTGTTCTGCTCATCGTTGAGAGGCATTGTGATTCCCTTTAGCTGGTGTAGTAAACAAGATCTGAAAAGACAAACACACTTCCTATGTTTTTGGTTCTCAAAATTGAATACAGATTACAGTGTGAGCAAAGAACAAGCAGTTGTCTTCCTTAAAAAGTGCTACAAAATAGACCTGGCTTGACACATGCAGAATCATGCAGTTATTGATAAACTGTATCCATCCTGTAAGAAATTTTTGTACCTTTTACCATTCCATATTTTACCATCCCTAAAATAATCAATCTTTAAATTGATTAGATTTAAAAAAAAAAAAAAACAAGCAACAGTAACTCCCTCAGACTGCTTGCTGTCAGAATTTTGGAAGCTCACAATCTCAAAATGTAAAGACATTTATCAGGGTGTAACCATCCCCCACCTGACTTCACCATCAAATGATGTTTAGCAATTAGCTTCCTGCCACAGGCTGCACAGAGAGCAACAGCTCTGAAGCAAGCAGAGAAGTTGCTGGGGGAAAATGGGCAAGTAGTTCAGAGCACTAAATTTCTGGCAGGATGTATCAAGAAGCCTGGCATGCTGCTTTAGGTGAGACTTTGCTCAGAATCAGACTGAAAATGGCAGAGATCCCAAAAATACTGCTCTGGGGGTGAGAGGGCAGGTAGGTTTCTTGCTTTAATTTAAACAGTAACTCTAAGCCTCTAGCACTACATTCAGTTTATGTGACAAATAACTTCCTATGAAGTTTCATGGTTCATCATACTTCTGTCTACATAAGGCAACTGCCTCCCAGGCAGATAATCTGTAACTACAGAGAACTTGGACAGTTGCATAGAACTATTAATCATCTCTATTGAACTAAGTCCGGAAGTAAAAATTTGTTAATCATCGCATTACAATGAGAAATTGGAAGTCAGTCATAACTACTCCCAAAGGAATTTGGCCCAGATACCAAAAGGAGCTGTCCATCATTGACTAAGGCCACAAAGTACTCTGTAGTAGACTTTATGAAGAGACACAACCAGCAAGTAACATGACTTCACTTGTGATTACATAGCATCAGCATAAGCAAGGAAAGGATACTGCACTTTGCAACTCTTGGCAGGAAAAGGATGACCATTGTGTGTAGTTATGAGAATCAATGTACTGTGGGGTTGCGAGGTAGACAAAAGGGGACAACGATTAAGACTTCTTTATGTTAGCTCCTAGTTACAGCTTAGAGTGCTTGACTTCTCAGGTACCAGTTCATGCTGAACAGACCGAGTTATTCCACTGATGAATACTCCCCTGTTAATTGAGATGATTAACAGTTGTTTGGTGTTTGCTTCCTCCTCCTCCCCCAAGAAGGATGATGCATTTGAGTGCCTTTCTGCTCTATTTTGTGAAGGAGAACACATCAGCAAATACAGCTGACAGTTTATTAAGTTACTGAAGAAGTCACTAAGAGATCTTACATTAGTGTATAGAAGGTCATAGGTTTAAGGCTTTCAGCTTTAGTTCATACAGTCATAGAACCCTTATGAGTTGTAAGGGATCTCTGAAGGCCACCTAGTCCAACTCTCCTGCAATGAGCAGGGACACCGCAGCTAGACCAGGTTGCACAGGGCCTGATCCAGCCTCACCCTGAAAGTCTCCAGGGACAGGCATCGACCACAACTCTATTGTAGTGCCTCACCACACTCACTGTAAAAGATTTTTTCCTTATATCTAACCTAAATCTCCCCTCTTTGAGCTTGAAGCCATTCCCCCTCATTCTATCACCACAGACCCTGCTAAAGAGTCTGTCCCCTTCTTTCCTGTAGCTCCCCTTTAGATACTGAAAGGTCACTATCAGGTCACCTCAGAGCCTCTAGTTGTGGTACTTAATATTAGAAGTCTTTTTTAATAAAACAGTGATTTTTATAATATCTAACAAAACTGAACAGATATATTTATAGTATTGTCTAGACAAAATAAAGAGTTGCAAGAAAACTTGGCAAGCCAAAAGGCTCAGAGATATTTTCGATGGAAATAGTATTTGTCTAAGTTACAATTAGAAATGAGTCACTCGTTCATGTCATGCAAAAGCAGAACTCCTCTACTAAGATTTGCGTTACACATCTCAAAGCTAAACCTGACTAGAAACTAGCTGTGACAAGTAACCTCACTGTAGAAACACACTGCAGGTTCCTGATGTGGAACTGCTTGCTTACAGTAAACCCCCAGAGCCTGCAAAGCATATGCTACTTGCCATCTATTGCTTCTGCATCAACACAGAACAGTACTTCCTGGCTTTAATCATGCCTAAAGCCTCTTTATTCATATACAAATAACTAACCTCCAGAAGGTTAATGTTGCATGTGGTCCATGGAAAAAACTGATGTGCGTTGTTAGATGTGTACTGGCCCAAGAGGTCTTGTAAATCCCTTGCCTTCAGGGTGTGTCTACTGCTTCAGTCTAGATATTAAAAGAACATGAAAGAGATAAAATAGATAATAAAAGGAAAAAAAATAATACACAATTTATACATCATCAAGAACTTCCTCTTATCTGTAATAATATATACAAATTATCAAATATTCAGACTTGCAAAGCAGTACCAAACCAACCACAGAAGCAAGGCAGCACTGCCATTTTCCATCACAATCATATGCTCAAGATGACCAAATAGTTAAGGTGGAAATTACATTTCTGTATACATTAAGTCTTTACATAGTACTCCAAGCAAAGGATCTTTCAGCAACAAACTGCATCTGAAAGAGAACCATGAATTCTTTTGATGCAGTGAGAGCGTACCTGCTCCTACAATTCATGCTTACATACATACACACAGCACAGATGCTGTTAAGAGTGTTTTAGAAGACTTAAGTCCCAACAAACCAACACAAGATGGCGCATCAAAAAAAGCACTGCAGTCTGCTGTGATATTTCCTAGTAGGATACCCCAAGTGGTGAGGAAGAAAATGGATGTATTTTGCATGTTCAAAACATTACCGCTAAACTTTAAGTTCATAAGATAGAGAAGGCAGCAAACATATCAAAGCAAACAAATGAATACGGAAGCAGGATCCAGAAACACCATCTACTTTTTAAATATGTTACTCAATAGCTAAAGGAAAGAAAATCCATTGAGAACATCAAAGTACAAACCAAAAAGGGCTTTTCTAATTAGTTACAATAGAGGATTGAGCTACTTAGTCCATTCCTTATAACATACACTGCAAGAGCTGCTTGTCCTTATGCTTTTGTTCAGAGCTTCTCAGAAGCTACTAAGAGCCAAGTTCACATGTAATTTTAAGTTCCCATTGATACAGTTTCTGAGTAAGAAACATGAGGGCTGCTCTGAAAGTAATGCTTCCTGTTTTATTATGTTGGCTCAAAATGCCAAAGGCAGATGTGGGTAGTATGACGATAGAAGTTGAACCTTCTCACCAGTATTTTGTTGCATTTTCTTGCTGTGTGACAGATGGCAGCAGAGGGGCAGTCTGACAAAATGGCAGTCTAACAGAATGGCATCTGACACAGAAGTGTACATGAAGCAAAGGTGTATCACTGAATTCCTCCATACAGAAAAATGGCACCCACTGACATTCATCAGTGCTAGCTGAACATTTATTGAGACCAAACAGTGGATGCGAGCATAGCAAGCTAGAGGGTGGGAAAATACTGTGGGTCCTCCAGTGGGTCACAACTGGTGCAGAAAGTTACATGAGCAGCATGCAGGCTCTTGTTTACTGCCAATGAAAATGCATAGCTAATGATAGTGAATATGTTGAGAAATAGTGTTTTGTTACTGAGAATGCACTCTGTGCACTGATGTTATTGTGCTCTTTGTAGCTGCTGTAGTTTCCTTGGAAATAAATAGGAGGCATTGCTTTCAGAGTGACCTACATATTCCAAAAAGCCCTTTAGCCTTCCAGGACCTTTTTCAACTCTCTATCTTGAATAAGCAACACGACCTTCTAATTTTTAATACGCTCATTAAGTATTACATATTTGGTTCTTGTTTTAATACACAGTTCAATATCCCACCTTTCTATCAAAGGCTCCACCTGTACTTACAACCTGCTCTGCTCCTCCTGCTTTAAAAAACAGGTGTTCACTTTTACTTTAGAACTGATATGTTTGGCATTGAATTTTATTACAGAGTGCTTCCTTTTGATCAGTCCCGTTTTGTTTGTCACTTCTATTTACCCCTCCCCACAGAATCTCAGGGGGTTGAAAGGACCTCTGGAGATTGTCTAGCCCAACCCACCACTAAAACATGTTCCCTACAGCAGGTTTCACTCAAAGATAAACCCTAAATGTGAGGTCAAGTTAAAAATACCTTCTACGTGTACAAAGCTTCAGTTCATTTTTCTATCTGCAAATTTTCAGCTAACATAACAAGGAATAACCAAACTAGCACGGATGGCACTGCTGTTGAGGCATTTCTGGATCACTCCATATAGGAAAGAAGAGCATGTACAGCTGCACAGAGGTTTGGTATAGCTGTGCTCCTGCCCAGTTTCCCTTCACCCCACCTGACCACTGTGGATGTGACCAAGATCATAAGGTGAGATTAGCTCTCAAAAACACATTTATTCCAGAGGGCTTCCTTTAGCTGTTATCTTAGAAGGCACCTTGGGAAAAAAGAAGTTCAGAAAGCTTTTCTTCCTTCAGATAACAGCTTCAAGGACAGTCTTTCTACAGTGCGGCTTTGTTCAACAGCACCCTTCATCCACACGCACTCTTCTCTGAGTGTCCTGCCCAGCTGGACCGCCGCACAGGTTTTATCTCACTCATTCCACTGATGCTCTATCAGCAAGGTGGTATCGGCTCGGGTTTCCCTTCTCACTGCCTCTGTCAGCGCTCGGCCCCAGGGCACAGGAGCAGAAAAGCGCCTTTGTTGAGCGTTACCCCAGACGGCCTCGTCTCTCCGACCGCGGAGCTCGCCTTCATCCCGCGGGCCGCACATAGGACCCCACAGAACCCCCGACCCGCACAGCCTGGGCCCCTCAGGCCTCAGCTCTCCTCCCGCCGCCGGCTCCTCCTCTTCCTCCCCGGCCTGTCTCCTCCCCCGGCCCCATGTTTTTAACAGTTACAGAGTTTGGCACTGCCCGACCAAAACAAACAGCGTTACCAAGGACGGGGCCGGGGGGAAAGAAAGGCGGGGAACGGGGAGCCGCTCCGCCAGCCCGGCTGTCCCGGTCCCAGTGTCCGTCCCCAGGCGCCCTCGCTGCTCCTCCGCGGCCATGCCCGTGAGGGGGGACACCCTCAACAGGCAGCGGGACAGCCACCCCCAGCAGCCCCTACACCACACCGCAGGGCAGCGACCCTCGGAGCCGGGCCCGTCCCGCAGTCACCGCACTGCACGGCGCCCCGTCCCCGCTCACTTACCGCAGCCTCACAGCAACAGCAACCCAACCCCCCGCGCGGCACTCGCCGGGGCTTTAAACACCCCCCGGGTTTATGTAGCAGCCCGGACTACGAGTGGCTGCCTCGGGTGCGCCCATTTCTGCCGGGAAGGGGTGGAGGGGGGAAGTAACTCTTTCCTGCCCGCCAGCGGCGAGTTATCCCGAGGGATTTAGGTCAGCTCCCCCTCACGCACACAGAAGCAGTGCGTGTCCCCTCGGTGTGCCCGGAGCCGAGCTCTAGGCGAGGAGAAAGAGGAGGTGACAGAAGAAAAACCCTGTCGTGCTCACCTCTCCCCCCGCACAGAATGGGCCCGGCCAGAGGGCTGGCTGCTGTTTACGGAAGAGCGGCGTTCACCCGGGCTGACCCCGCCCCTTCCACGGCGATGGGCGGGGCCTCCTCCCGTAGCCCTGCCCCCGGTCCGCCCCCAGGGGCTAGGTGGTGCGTGGGGTGGGGGTGAGGGAATTCGATAGGGGCGGCACCTTGCGGGTTTGTCTTTTGTTCGTTTTGCTGTTGAGGATGCCTTAACGATGGTTCTAGCCCCGGTTCCGTGCCCTCTCAGTGGTGGGGGTGAGACCCCCCCCCCAACCGCCATCTTGGCTCCCCCACTGCCCTCCGCCGCCATCTTGGCCTCAGGGCAAGTGTGAGGCACTGAGTCACCTGTGGCATTACGAGGCCCGGTTAGCACCCGTTGAGGAACGCAGCGCTGAAGCACTGTCATTACCGATGCTTTGCTCATTGCTGCGTGGCCTTACCACCAGGCAGGCTCACGCACCCGCTGGGCAGCAGTACCTGACAGGGCCGCCACCACTTCCTGCCACAGGAGCTGCGTGCTGCCCTCGCCTTGCCTCCCAGGAAGCACGGAGGGCAGAATGCTGGCAGTCATCTCTGGGGCAGCTGCTAACGAAACCAAGCCCTGCTCCTTAGAGAGATACAGAGCTCGCCTTCTTGTGGTTAATGACACGTGTGACAAGAACCGTGTAGGACAGGTGTTGCATTCTCAAAGACCAAAGCCTGCTGTAGGTTCTATGAATGCAACCTCTGCTGAAAGCGGCGTACGCAGGTTGCCCTTGCAAGAGTCCGGAGCCCTGCTCTGACAGCAGTACTGTCTTCCAGAGAGGCAGGGCACCTGTCAGCCCTGATGCTCCAGTCCAGCCTTTGGAGACATTAAATGAGATTAAGTGCAACAGCCTAATCCGCTTGCTTCCGTAAGGAAGACAGCATTTTAAATAACTATGTTTGAGCTACTTTGCCCTAGTTTTCGCATGACGCATGGCAGTGACGATCTCAGAGAAGCTCATAAGAGCTTTGGAGAAGACTGACAGTCTACAGCTGGACTGCTGTGTACAGGGCTGTTTTCACTTAGAAATACATTATTTATTATACACTTCATCCATTTTGGATGGGAGTGAGGAAAACACTCTGATCTTTGCTGTGATGGCTGCTGTTGCCCTTTGTTAATTAACCAGCTGTATCATCTAAACTTGCACAAACAGTGCTTGGAACGAGCACCAGGGCCAGTGGCTCAGGGACCATTTTGTGTGCTCTCTGCACGGGCCAGCAATTGCAAGAAGCCTCTGGTGCTCAGGACCAGCTTACACAGGGAAAGGGATGCCCCAGTGCCACCAAGGAAACTAGCTTCTAAAAGTATTCCTGAAAGGGATGGCTTTAAAACAATATTTTCTTTTATTCACAGCAGTGCCCTTCCCCCATAGCACACTGTCTGTTTTGAAGGACATCTAAAGTACCCAGCTTTCTTTATGGCTCTAGAGAGAGACCAAGGCACTGAGGCACCAAAGTCTTGCTTCAAGATTCCAGTGTACAGGCCAAGAGTAAGTTAGACTTTGCAGTACTTAGCACTTAACCACCTTTTTAGTTTCAATTCCTTCACTGTCCAGAGAACATGAAGCTATAGTTCACTCTGCAGATCTTGAGGTAAATTATTTACTGTGGAGATTTGCTCCATGGAGAAATGTCACTCATTTCTCATCATCTGTGTCTTCTGCAATGTCAGCCAGGAAAATAATTGTACAGCCTTTAAATGTGTTCTAGCTAATTAAGAAGATCAGTGTCCATGTCTTATATAGGACATGCAGGCACAATTTAAGTTTGACTGGTGTCTCAGGTTGGCCTTAATTATTGGCCGTTCATTAGAGAACCACTGTTAATTGAAATGAAAGAATAATTTGTGCTCAGCCTTTGCGGCAAGCTAGCTCATAACTTTTCCTTATCAGTAAAACTGGCAGAGACAATAAAGCTTACAATTAACGCACTGTTTTATCCTGCCCAAGGCAACATGGCTACTGAATGATAAGTGCAGCTGCATCTGGCCCCGCAGGTTAGAAATGTCCCAGCGTGTGACTGACTGATGGCTGCAGTGGGAGGAGAGGGAAAGGGCAAGGCATGTTGTTGTTTACACCAGGGCTCATAACAACAAAGTTGAGAACATATCTTGAAGTCATGAGATATTTTGCCCTAATCCTAATAACTGAGCCAGGCAGACTGTCTTTACTGCTAACAGATGGATGTTAAGACTCTGAGTTGCCTGAGACCATCAGGCCCAGATTTCATAATAGGCTCAAGGGCGAGACAAAACGTCTACAAAGCAAGTGTAAAGATGCTTTCTCCGCTTGTGCTTCAATTGGGTTTCCAGCATTCCAGGGAGAGGTCAGTCATGTGAGAAGGAAACAGGACTGCTGCTTTTCCCCACTGAACTCAAATTTAATATAGTGGCAAAACAGAACATGAAAACTTCAGAAACATCAGTGCATCAGTAAAACCCTGAACAGTGCTGGGCTGCAGAACCTTGCTACTTTACTACCACAGCAAATTCTTAATGAACACTCCTCTCAGTACTAGTGGTTTCTCTTTCTAAACTATAGAAGAAGAGGTGAGTTTGACCCACAGTGTCAAATATTTTGAGTATTCTGAGTGTTCCTTGTCCGTTTCAGTGCAAGCCTGCCTGTATCAGCTCCGACCACTTCTGGCAGGTATGTAAGACAACCTCCTGACCCTGTGTGAGTGCTTGGTTCCTCACTAGGGTCAGGGCAATCAGTTAACCAAGTTCAGCCATGGTACCTATAACCTGCAGTAACTCCAGCATCCTTTCCAGCAAGAGGCTTTTGACCTCATATCTCTGTGTTTGTCAGAATTACAGTGATACATGCCTGAGACATTTAATTGTAAGTTTTCCTTTCATGAACCATGCTAGTAGTTACTAACTGGAACACCATGTACAAGCTCAACAGTTTGGTTCATCCAAATCCTTGGCATAAAGATCAGATGTCTGGAATCTGGGGCTGTGTGATCCTGTCTAGGTTTAGGATTCTCTGTCTCTGAGGAATACTCAATCTAAACTTTATTAAAAAAAAAAAAAAAGTACTGGAAATCGAAGTAAAAACAAACAAATAAGAAAATGTCTTCCAAGACAAGACTTGGTTGAATTTCTTGCTGCAGTCAAATAGAGGAACAGATAAATTAGCACCCCAAGCTTTTCTTTTGCAAGGAGTTACAACTTGCATGTATGTGTAATGAACTTCCACTCATGGAATGGTTCTTGGCAAGCAACTGCATTTCAGTAAAACACAAAAGCACAAGAAGAAATAAATCAAATGTGCACTAGTAGTTCAGCAGCCTAGGTACAGAACCGGAAAGAACTTCTTGCTTCTAACATTTTGTTATGTCTTCGAGACACCGAAACTACATATAAAAGATCTCTGCCTAGAAGCCTGAGTAGAGCTCTGAAGGGTTATTTTCATTGATTGACGCTATGTCTTGCATGGAATTACTCTTCACTTTCATCCCACACATTTCTTTAATACAGGCAAATAATAACAGATACAGACATGAACACAGTCTTTTTCAAAGTTAGCTTTACATAGAAATATGCATATTAAAATGCAGGGAAGAAGAGCAAGGTCTGAGGGAGTAAGCAACTGCTAAGAGCTTTTCATTGCATTATTTTTCAAAAACAAACAAGCAAATCCTTTTGAAATTAACACCAGTACTACTGATTGTCTGATGGTTGTTTGCTCTTAGCCCAGGTCTAACTCTGTGATTGCTTTGCATGTTGCTCCTCCTGAACGTCCTGAGAAAACTCAAGGCAGAAGCAATGATACAAGTCTACCACGTATGCCTCTTCCCTAATAGATGTGAAAGAAAGAGGCAATAAAGAATCAGCTTACTTTGTTCACCATCTGGTGATTAAACGATAAAATAAAAAAGAATCCTCGAGAGTCCATCCAGGTGACCTAGTTACTCAGCATGTCTATCAGGGAGAAAGGAGGAGGCATTAAAAACTGAGTGGCCTCATTTCTGTTTGAAGCAAAGGTAAGCACTGGGACAAAGCAGCAGGGAAGACATTTTTTCATGTTTTGCTATTTAGGATTCTTCAATTACAAACTATCACATCGGATACTTTGTCACAACACTGTCCTGAGTCTAGAATCCTGGCTCCAAGGATTGGAAGCTGCCAGCTTTATGCAGACACCATCTAACTGCAAGCTGTCCTTTACCAGCTCCGGAATAGCATCTTCCAATATTCATCTTGCTCTGAATTTTCAGGCAACTCACTAAACAGAAAAAAAAAAAAAAAAAAGTGTTTTTGGTAAGAGTGGTGAGGCACTGGAAGAGGTTGCCCAGTGAGGTGGTGGATCTCCATCCCAGGAGACATCCAAAGTCAGACCGGAGGGGCTCTGAGCACCCTGATCTAGCTGTAGGTGTCCTGGTTCATTGCAGGGGAGTTGGACTAGATGGCCTTTAAGTGTCCCTTCCAACTCAGACGATCCTGTGATTCTATGGACAGGAGAATAAGCCTTGCTTCCAGTTTGAAAGGAAACAGTGAAGTACTGTTCAGCACAGAGAGTCTGAGAACTGAAGAAAGCCAAGCAGCTACAAGTGCAATGTATTGTATCAGTGCATACGTTTGTCAGAATTAGGACGCACTTTCAGAAATATAACACACAGTAAAAAGTCAGATGTTGTGACCACCTTTGCCTTGCACTGTGTGATCATAGAATCATTAAGGTTGGAAAGACCACTAAGATCATCTAGTCCAATCATCAGCCCATGTCTGTGCTCTAGGCCATGTCACTCAGCGTGACGGCTTCTTTTTTCTGGAACACGTCCAGGGACATGGACTCCACCACCTCCCTGGGCAGCCTGTGCCAGTGAAGCACCACTCTTTCTGAGAAGAAATTGTTCCTAATACTCAACCTGATGTGTGGACACTTTTATGTTTACATAAAAGCACCTTTACCTGAAAGGTTACCAACCCCCATCCCTGTAATCCATCACTGAATAAGGGGCTACACTGAAAGGTCTATGCCTAAAACATCCTTACGTTTTTCAGTGAGCTGGCGCAGCAGTTGGGTGCCTATCAGCCAACAGTCACGACGCTAACTGGTATCGGCAGTGCTAAAGAAGTTAGAAAGAGGAGCAGTGCTGATGAACTCAAGGCGTGTTTTTGACACACTTAAGTTGTCCTGCAGTACGGTCTGTCCTATAGCCCGCACAGGGCTTCGGAACCGCGCGGGGCGGCGCCGCGTTCCCCTCGGGACTGGGGGTGGCTGCGCTGCCCGTGCCCCCCGAGACGGCTCGGTCCCCGTGTGCGTGCCGGCGCGCTGCCCCGCGGGGGTTCAGGCCCGGCCCCGCGTGCGTGGCGGTTCCGCGGGGCGGGGCGGGGAGCGG
>JANHGO010000072.1:37663537-37688809 GCA_024606505.1 Aquila spilogaster | reverse complement strand
GAAAGCCTGTGTAAGAAAGGGCAAAACGCTGCCCGGCTGTGAGGGGAAAAGTGTGAGAAACAGCCCTGCGGGCACCGGGGGGAGAGGGGGAGGAGGTGCTCCAGGTGCCCCAGCAGGGATCCCCTGCAGTGCCTGGAGAGACCACGCTGGAGCAGGTACACACACTGCAGCCATGGAGGACCCCACACTGGAGCAGGTTCATCCTGAAGGACTGCAGCCCATGAAGAACCCATGCTGGAGCAAGGGAAAAGTGTGAGGAGGAAGGAGTGACAGAGAGGAGCTGCTATGGGCCAACTGCAACTCCCATTTCCCATTCTCCTATGCCACTCAGCATGGGGAAGCAGAGGAGCTGGGGATGAAGGAGTGAAGTTGAGCCTGGGAAGAAGGTTTGGGGGGGAGGTGTTTTAGTTTTTGTTTCTCACCATCCAACTCTATTTTTAATTGGCAATACATTAAATTAATCTTCCCCAATTCGAGTCTGTTTTGCCCATGACAGTAGTTGATAGAGCTCTGTGTCCTTATCTCCACCCACAAGCTCTTTAATCTTATTTTCTCCCCCTGTCCTGTCGAGGAGGGAGAGTGAGAAAACAGCTGGGTGGGTGTCTGGCAGCCGGCTGAGGTCAACCCACCGTGAATGGTATTTCAGAAACTTCCTGTGATAAACCATCACTCGTATCCTAGATTACCCAGAAGGCATGGTCACCTGCATCCACAGAGCTGGTTAGGTTCAAGGCTCCTATAACAGAAATTTCTGGAGAGTAATCCATTTTAAAGATGCACGTAAGAACAGGTATGGCAGAAGAAATCATGTTTTTCCCATTGACTTTTAAGGTTATGAAATAGATTTCCATTTTGCATAATAACCAAACTAAGCTTTTTGAAAGTAATCAAAATGACTTGTTTATTTATTTATTTTTACAGGCTATTTTCAATTAGGGACATTCTCTTTCTCATGGGAATCTGCCTGGAATCTTAGCAGTTTGTGTTTTGTTAAACACACCAGTAAACTGAAACCTCTTCATACACGTTTTTTGGCAAAAGAAACTTTTTTTTGGTAGTAGTAGTAGTACTAGGACAAGAAAGAAGGTTTTTATTTAGCGCTTCCAAACAGCTACCTCTGGAAACTTTTGCAACCTTTTTTTTGTCATGGGGAGGTTGAGAAGGAATTACATGAACTAAAAATGTCAGTGCCATTTCTTTTGTGAAGAACTTTTGTCAGAAGCTGTTTTAAAGAATGTCTTTGAACATGGGCAGGGAACTCTGTACATATGATATTTGTCAAATACAGCTTAAAGCAATTATAGATTTGGAACAGGAAAATATTGTATGTACAGGCTGAGCTTTTGGTCATGGCGAATCAGAAACAGGTTTGGCATTTGACTGCCATGTTGCTAGCCTATTGATTGTGTTTGTAAAGAAAATTGTATTACTGATGCTGTTGACATTTTTTGAGCGTGAAAGAAGAAGACGGTGGTGGTGTCAGTTTGCATCTGACCACACTGCTCTTTGCAGTTTTCATTTCTGCATCCTCTCTCATTGCTCTGGCAATATTCACCATTTGGCATGTAGAATAATCCCAGTCTCCAGTAGCACTATGCTAAAGTTTAATTGACTCCAAGCCTCATAATTATATTGAGAGAAGTTATATAGTGTTTCTTTGGAACACACAAAATTCTTCACCCTGGGGAACAGCATTCTGTGTATGACATATGGTAGCAACTAGATTGCTGCTGGTGTAAAAATTCAGAGATCTCTCAGTCCTGGTTCACATGTTTTATGTTTGTCATATTCCCTTATATCAACTGATGTTCTCCACACAGCTACAAGCTCATAAAGCAGGAGTCCAACCATTCAGGATTCCCTTTGTATTTTGCATTCAATATACTTCTAATACATATTTTTTTTCTTGAACTGAAGAAAATAAAGTAAGACTTTATGAGGTGCATATTTTTTTCCCCATGTAGTAGCTTAGCAGTTACGTATCTTTTAGCTGTGAGTATCTTATCAGTTATATACCTTTTAGCTGTGGATATCTTACCTCATTAAACTTTCACGGTCCTTTTAAGTGTGTGATCCAAGCATTATTTCATAGGAGAAGAATAAAAATAAGTTTTTAAAAACTCATTGCAAACAACTTTTTCATGGCCTATATATCCTAGTTGAAGATGTTGAAAATACCACTATAAAATTAACTCCTTCATTTGAGAGACACAGCTACGTAGCTCCAACTTCTAAGTCACAAGATGAATCAAATACATTACATTACATCTTCCCTACTTTCTTATAAAAATCTGGTAGTAGATGTGAGCTGTCTGAGGAGCATGGAATTATATAATAAAGTACAGAACTAATCTGCTTGTGTGAGCAAGAAGTTACACTCTGGAGAAGTGGCGGTATTTGGCGGTGTTTGCCTATTTTATTTACACAGAACCAGAGAAGGCAGAAACGAAATGAAGCTCTTGATTGGGAAGCATAGCCACATCTACTTCAAAACCAGAACAATTTCAATGTTGAAAAAATTACTTATATATTCACCCTGTTATGTGTCCCAGTGTGCTTATGAACCCACTCTCTGGGTGATTGAAATCTTAACAAAAAGCAGGGGTGGAGGTGAATATTTTGAAATTTAACATTGCTATACTATTTCAAGAGAGACCACGGGTTTGAAGATATATCTTGAACCCCAGAACAGACTGATTGAAGCCTGAGTGATTTAGATTTTCAGTAGTAGTCAAAGAGTTCACTTCCAAAGTGCAAATTTGAAGAACGAACCTCAATCCTTGCTCAGTTTTGGAACATGTTAATTGAGTCCTTGTAGTGACTGTAATGCTTTGTGAGTGGTTTTTTTTTGGCTAAGCCTCATCTTCCCATAGTAAGGCTGAGGAATGGAGCATGAGATGTAGAAATTATTATGGCAGACTGGAACTACTAGCAGATCCCGCTAACTCTAGTATCCTCATTTTGGGTTGTTAGCACCTCTCTAACCAATGCCTTACTGCTAATTGGAACTAAATCTTTTCAAATATATTTCACAAATTCTTGCTATAGTGTATGTGATCAGAAAGATGTTTTACTGCATGAGTCATAATAAATAGAAAAGAATTTTCAAAAAAAACCCCATGCTTGGGTTTTTAGGGGAAGACAAACAAAAAGAAATTACATGAAGTGGTGGTTTCCAGAACCAGTGTAGTAGAGAATTTAAGCTATTGACGACAGTAGTCAGTATTTCTAGTAAAGACCTGAGTGGCAGGGGAGTGCACTTGAGTGGGCCTGCCTGCAAATACAATAGGATTGGTTCCAAGTACTGTAAAATGAGATTGCAGAATTATCTTGACAACTTGGAGAAATGGTCTGAGATGAGGTAAATGAAATGTATCCTGGCATTGGTCAATATGCAATCTTAGCTAAACATTTTGCAGAATCAAGATAGGGATTAGGTGACAACAGTTCTGTGGAGGAAGATCTTGAAAGGAATGGCTCAATATCAAACCTGTGAAAAAAAGCAACATCAAACTAAGTAATTTCATAAATATGTGTAAGTAATGAGAAACAGTTCTCTGCCCTCCCAGGCACAGGGGAATCTCTGCTGGACACTGTGAAAGTCTTAGGCAAATATGTTAAATGGTGAAGTGGACTAACTGGACAGGGTCTTACAAAGTGCGACAAATGACTGAGGATGTAATAAACCTCAAACTTTCTGAACTGATGATGGGAAAACTGAAAGAACAGGATAATTTAGCATAAGGGAGGAGGGTACCAACACTGCAGCCAGGCTGGTGAGCACCAGGCATTACTGTTCAATAGTGTTCAAGAACAGGTGCAACCATGAGGGGAGGAGACACATGAGGATATATGTAAAGAGACATGTTCAGAGAAATGTGGAGATAAAGCAGAGGAGAAGAAGTGGAGGAGACACATGGAACAGGACAGTGTTGGGAATATGGCTGTAGATGTACTCTTGGAAGTAGGTGCTCAGTGCCAGAGGAGGTACCTCTGGTGGGCTGAAGCCCTTGCCCAGATTGTGGCCCATGGGCAATCCACACCAGAGTAGGGACATCCCTGAGGGAGTGTGGTCCTCAGAGGACCCACACCAGAGCATGGACAACCCTCAGAGGACTCCAGCCAGCCCACGGACAACCCATGCTGGGGCAGGGACATGCCCGAGGAGCTGCGGCCCCTGGAGGACTCTGCTGGAACACAGGAGCAGTAAGAAACATGGAGTAGTGGAGGAAAATGAGTAAGAAGCAAGGGCAGCAGAAAGAAAACATTACACAGACACTTCACCAAAGGGACTGGGAGTGGAACTGAATGTAACGTGTGGTGACAATGGGGGAAGTTGGGCCTAGGAATGGGGAAGGAGAAGAGTTGGACTGAAGCTGAGTCTGGGGAAGGGGGCATGTATTTCCCTAAGGGAAGGTTTTAATTGTTTGTCTTCTTCTTTTCTCAATACCCAAATCAGTAATTAACTTTGTATTAATTGGCAATAAAATAATTGAGTAAAATTGCCTGAGTTGAAACTGTTTTGCCAACAATGTGACAAGTACTGAGCTCGAATTAGACATTGTGACAAACTTTCTAATGGCAAGGGTGTTTAAGTAATATAATAGCTGTCCTAGATTCTATCATTGCAGGTTTGGATGTTATCTTAATACAAATGTTAAGTAGGGATCACTCAATTCATGGGATTGATTTTTTTCTTCTCATTAGCCATGGTTAGGGATCAGTGCTTCCCTCCATTTCCCTGCTATGCCTTGCAACTCTCATTACCTTAATTGATAGTTCTTAGAAGTCTCTAACTTTCAGTTTCCTGCCCCCTTTGACATTCCCTTAGAAGTTTTGCTCCTAGGGTCATTCTTGGTCCCTGGTCTTGATTATACACAAACACATTTTATTCACCATCAGCAGACCCGGGGTAGTTCCATTCTCCTTCCTCCTGCGCCCTTCTGGTATGCCTTCCCACATCTTAGCTGCAACCACGGAGTTCAGTATTTGCTCACCTTTATTGACAATTATATAGATAACTCCAAAGTGAGCCTTAACTAATGAAATACTGGGTGACTCAGTAATATCAATGATTTGATTGCTAGCCTGAGAATTAGGTTTAGGAGTACACTAAATGACTGGGTAAACCCTTTAGAATATTCTGTATTCCTAGCAGAGGGTAATTAATGCCATCCAATTAGAATTCAGGATTCTGCACACTTGGGACCTAATGGAGCAAATAATTATGCTAGAGGTGTGCACAAATTCATCTGCATTTACAAATCCTAAACTCGCATTAAAGACTATGGCTTTTTAAAGATCACATAAATACTGTCTTTCAGGATAGCAAACTGAATATTTTAAAGATTTCCTGTGGGCATATTTCATACTAAACTTTCATTTTTAGGAAGGATTGCATGGCTGTAATTCTTCTTTGTGTCTCAGATTTCCCAGTGGTAACACACAAAATACTTTACATTCAGTTTCTTTCTTGCAGCTTCAAACTTTTCAATCCAAATAACAAAATATTAATTTTTTAAATGCAAATATGATGACTCTGCCAGATACTGCAGCAACCAGAATCCATACTGAAAATACGCAGAACTATAGTTCAAGCTTTCTATCCAGAACTCAAATCTAATGAGTGGTTCTGCAAGAAGGGAGAAAATAATATTGGTTCCTCTTTGTACCTGGCTCTTCCCTATTTGAGATTGTTCACAGTTTTTGGGAACCTATCATTTTTTTTTTGTGAAGAGGGGGGTGGGAGTAATACTTTATAGCCATTGAGCCCCAGAATATGTTTAGTGCTGTAATCACAAATAAGAACTATTTGGATTCTGCAGTCAAAAAGTCATTTTCTGCTGCATGAAGCCTTCACCAGCAGCTAGATTTAGACTGGGGGTGACAGGGTGTGGACACTTGATTCTGACCAGAGGTGCTTGTGCTACCACATCCAGTTCTGGAATTCAGCCACGTAATCCATTCTGTGGCATTTAACTCTTCCACCTGTACTTTTGGCTGTTGATTGTTGCTGATTAATGTCACCTGCCACACAGCATCACTCCACAACAAATTCAGAGCATCAAGGCAGAGAACTGAGAGCAAAGCAGAGCTGTAGGGCAGACCCCAGCTTCTGCAAGACAGTGTTCTGGATCACAAAAACACACTGACCCCAGACCAAAGAATCTTAGCTACATGTCTACCAAGGTCACAGATAAATTTTTATACTATTTTTATGCCATTTCACAAAGTTTGGCAATAGGTTGCTGCTGTAAGCGTATACAATCAATATAAAGCAGCTATGTATCTTCTCCACTGATGTAGCCTGTCTTCACACTACGAGTGTCTGCCTAAAAGCACTCCCACATATTTGCTTTGCTATATAGGTGGATGAATAGACTGTGGGTAATGGGGCTGTAGTCTGAACTTACCAGTAACTGGCTCTGGTGCAGAATATAAAACACTCTGAGATGGAAAGCAGTATTTTAAAATGTATAATAAATATCTCATACTTTATATAACACATATAATTGGAAATATTCCATTTAAATTGTGTAATTCAAATTGCATTTGTGTGAGACTACTTGAAGTTCCATATCCTGATGACTAGGGTTTTATCTCATCATATTAATGGTAATTTATTCTCTCTGTACTAAGACAAACAGGTAAAAGGAAAAAAAAGAATTTTAAAATATATATTTTTATAATGCTGTCTGCCTTTTCCATTGTGTGTTACATGCTGTTAATACTGAAGAAGCAACCACACCTCCAACAAAAATAAACCCAGCTTTCATTCCATTCACTCATAACTGTGTTGTTTATTCCGCATGCACTTTTTGAGGTTTGTGAGTAAGGGATGATAACATCCTAACTGAAAGAAGACCTCTGGACACAGTAACTGCAAACTGTCATTACATTTTTGAGAAGGAAAAAGTGTCTGTTGCAGTTGTATATATGCAAAAAAATCAGCCAGGATTAAAATCTCAACATCTCTAGAATTCTGTTTTTTCTGTCACTGGAACACACCTAATAAGTCTAAGAACAACTCAAAAGGGAAGGTTTTCATAGCAAGTCATAATAAAAAAACCCCAAACCGCTCCAACTTTTTGTGATTGCGCCTTTTGCTTTCTATGCTTGTATTACAGTAGAGTTTCTTTAGTTTTGTTTTAGGTAGGTTTGCCCACTACAATTTCATAAAGACATGTGGTAGAGAAATCAGGATATCTTACTGTTTGACAGTAACAAAACCCAAATTATTTTATTCTTTTAACAGCATAACTTTCAGTTAAGTGAAAAATTACAAAATCTAGGACATGTTAGAATAAAGGTCAAATGATCTAGCATTATTACTTATTATTCTGCAATTAATTAATGAAAATCTTATCCATCTTAATGCATATATGTAAAAAGTCAGAAGTAGGACATTTCTGTGAAAACTGTAACCCTAGAGTTTCCTAGTTTTGTGTCTTTGATTCTCCAGCTTAACTTTACTGAGCACTGAATATACATCCCTTTGCACTGTTACAGGTTATTTTCATCACACTAAGTGTTTAAATAATTTTAGATTTTGTTAGACATGAAGGCTATAAAAGTAGGAAATTCAGCATGAGTGAAATTTACCTAACATATTTGGTTGCCTTTATTCCACTTCACTGTATCTTAACTACTCCTCCATGTAGCAAAAGTACTTAAATATGCACTTCATATAATAAACAATTGTTCTGTTGACAGAAATTGGATCAACTCCAGTGCTTAAAGGTGGTCTATACATGAAGTTTACCTATAGCCATCGGAGTTATTTATGACTTTCAAGGTGTCTAATGGCTTGATCAGAGCCAAGGTTTACTCCTTTTAATCAATGGCAGCTAGTGGGAAATAACTGACTTGTGCAGGGTGTGTGTGTGTACAAGTAAGCTGCTTCATTTCCATTTTTAAGCTAAAACTGGGAAGACTTTGGGTGAACGTCTCTCTCTTGTCAGATACAATATAACTCAGTCCTTAAAGACCCTTAAAATTAATCAGGTATTGAGGAGCGAGATGTGAAAACTCTATGTTTGCCATTTGATCACTTCCCCTACTCCTACCTTGTAGCTGTAATTTGCCAAAACATTTCCAGTATGTGAAATTAAACCCAGCAATTTTAAGAATGAAGATCAGATTTTCAGCTGGTGTAAATCAGAAGAACTCCATTAAATCAATGAAAAAACAATAGCTTTTAATGATAAAATATCAAGTTCTTGAATTTGCTAAGTGTCCATTTTGTACATCTGCACTATATAGTGTCTGTGTAACTCAACCTATTTCTCTGTGCTAGCTGTTTTCTTTAATTTTACTTTCTTGATATCCATAAGATAAAGGGTCAAACTGTGTAATCCTGGACCAAGAAAAATCTCCTGTGATTTTAATGGGTTATTTTATTTATACTTTGACTGCTCTGAGTCCATCATTAATATGAAAGCACACTTAGAAAAGTTACTATGCTTCTGTAGAATACTTACTTGCTCATCTTCTGATCCTTCCGGTCTTCCCCCTGCTTGAATTGAGGTGTTACAGCTCCTGCTCATGTTATTTTTTGGTAACCATCTTTACTCAGCTTTCAGTTGTGAACCCCTTAAAAATATTGGCTCTCTGATTCATGTACACTTTGGCTGAAATAGGCTGTTACTATGGCAACAAGATTAGTATCATACCCTATATTTCCATCTTTCCACACTTTATTCTCTTATCAGCTCTGTATCACCTTTTTGGTATTTTGGTGATCGCTTGTGAGGTTCTTTTTAATACCTTCTTCTCTAGAGAGAGGAGCTTAGAAATAGTTGATTCACCCTGCATTTTCATAGAATTCCTAACATCATCAAGTGCTGCTATTTTTTCCAGTAAATTACTCTAGATTAGTATAAATTCCAAAAACTTATTTGCTGATGCTCAAACTAATGATTCAGAATCTGTGAATTTGATGATGGTTTAGATTTACAGAGAGTGTCTGAAAATTCTGTGTTGTAGGCACAGGCATTTAAGCAATGTCACTCACTGATACTACGAGAACTTCTTGGCTAAATCTTGACAGTAAATCAAATCTGGTCTGTGCTTTTTTTAGTTGACATCTCAAAATTAATGGAATTATGCTGGTTTTTGTGTCCTTTTGTATGTACTAAAAATGTTTTTGAAGCATTTTAAAGCACATGGAAAATGGCAGAGGTAACACTGAAGACCTTTAAAGGAGAAATAACAGTTTATCTACATGTGTAGTTGGAACACAATGAATTTTTGATGAACTTCACTATTGTTAATCTAAAAGCTTAAAAGGGAAAAAAAAATAAACTCAGTTGCACATATACATATAGAAAGATTATATATATATGTATCTGTCTTTTTTTAAAAGCATTTCAAATGTAATTACTCCCATACTTTCTATCCTAAGGCTGAAAATAAACATTAAAATCCAACAAAACTATAGTTTCCTTTCCCATTTTCCTGATTACAGCACCAAGAACTTTAAGAAAATACCCATCTGAGGAAAAACTCATAGTAAAATAGTCAGAAATTACAACATGGACTCCCACATCCAACTCCTTTAAAAGACGTAAAAGGAGCACTTGACTGCAGGGGATAGAGGTTATGTAGAGAGAGGAAAAGTATTGCTATATGTTCTGCACCAGCTCTCCCTGGGGGGCTGCTGATCTCAGCAGAAAGGTCCAGTGACCTTGTTTGTTTTCAGGCTTATCCAGCTGATGAGAGCAGAGCTTGTAGCTCCCAGGCTGCAGTTGCATGACAGCAGATCAGTAACAGAAAGCTATTTACAACCAATGACTAAGATGAAGACTGGGAAACAATAATTAAAAAAAAATACAGGCAGAGTCCATTCTCAAAATCTACTTTTATCATCATTGGGATTTTGATGATTGGTCCTTTTTATTAAAAATCTCATTAATTTACAATACCCTGTTTTTCAAACATAGCTTTCTCTGAAATATGCAGGTCTTGTATTCAGATTCTCAGTGTGAAAAATGATATAAATAGCCCTAATTGTAAATGTGTCTGAAAATATCTTTTTTCCAAAATTAATGTTAAAGCATCTCAAAAGAAATATTTTAATTTTTTTATCCTTTTTTTTTTTTAAATTTGTAATTTCCATTTAGTTGTTCTTTGTAAAAAATTACCATTGATGAGCATTCCACAGAGGAGCTGCAGTCTGATACCTCTCTCTTGCACATTTCTAAATTAATAATGAGACCATGAAAAATAAAGTATATAGTAGTTAGTGGAAAGGCAACTTGTCTCTGGCATACAATGCCGAACAGATTTCAACTGCAAATCTTAAACAAGTCCTCTGGACTGCAGAAGAAACTAGTCTTTTAAAAAATGAAACCCATCTCAATTTATCCTAATTTAAAGGTTACAGTGAAAAGAAATTGTGATGTGCTATCTAGCTATTAAAACTTGCTAGCAAAAGTGTAGAAAAAAATCTGGAACACAGGCTATTAAGGAATTCAAAAGAGTTTCATCAGCTTTTTTCTGACTGAGAGTTTAATAAAAGCAGTTGCTTTTGCTGAAACAATTTTGGATTTCAGTACACATTCCTTTTAGACACAGTATAATGAAGAAGAATATCTTACATTTACAGTCAAAATCTCAAGCTTTTTAGTCAAAAGAATGGGTTTAGCAATAAACAATGTCTCTCTCCTTATTTTTCATGGCCACATGAAATATCAAAGGTTTTAGTGTCTTCTGTTTAATACATAACATAGGAGTCTGACTGAAGCTAAGAAACATACACTTGCAATTTGGTGGGGATACTTGGAATATTTCTGTGAGAAATATAAAAAAGGTAATCCAAGATAAGTAATAAATCTAGTATACCCAAATGACTGGTCTGATTAAGAAGGTAAATAGTAATTTTCTTATGAGACAGAAAATAAAAATAGTTACTTTCTCATTTCCCCTGCCTTTACTTTGGTATGTTTTTGAGAATCACACTTGCATTAACAAACATGTTCCATACCTCTCTTTCAGCAATGGGAAATTTAATACAAAGAGAAACAGAGCAAGACCTAAATCACTGCTTGGTTTTTACAACACTGAATGTCTCATTACTGAAATTTTGTATATATGAGTCACCAAGAGGAATCTGAAACCCTTTGTTAGATGTATGGGGATTTTGGAGGAATATTTGTTTGTCTGAATGCTCTGTTGCATCCAGCTCTGCCTGAAATTGGAGAGGAAGCACTCGAGGGAGTTATAGACGTGGGGAATTGAGTAGGTTATTTTGAATAATAAGTTAGTGAATGGATCAACTGAGACACAGTATGCAAGTATGCTTCATTTCTTTCACTGAGTACAAAGCTAACTAGGAAAATCTTGTGGTACCATGGGTTTACAGGGTACTGCTAGGGAGTGCCTGAAAACTGTACAATGCAGCTTAGTACATCATAGCAAACACATTTATGAATCTGAACATTCACTTTCAAACTGTGTATAGACATTCTTAGAAAACTTCAAACTTTTCAAAGCTGCAATGTCTCTATATTTTTGCACTCTTTTTCAACTAAGCTAAGAAAATAAGCTCTGTACTGATCTGACCTTTCCTCACAAATTTTTGACTGATAAGAAAAGGAAGGCTCCAATTTGTAAATACATGCAGCAGGAAATGTGCTAGAACGCATGGCATTCTCTTTTTCTTTTTGGCTGTAAATCCACTCTGGTCATAAGGTCAAATGTACTCCATTCAATAATCAGGTTGTCTGGGAAATGAAATCCCCTACTCCTGCCCTGCTCCTGAGAGGGCTGCAGTGGCCTTGCTGGGGATTTGAATAGTAGCTCTACTGCTTTTCCATTGTTTTGTGTGGGCAGCTGGGGACAGAGCTGAGGCAAAATAATCAGGCTTGTCCTTTAGCCACCTCTACCTGTTCCAACCAGTTGTCTTTGCTGATCTAGGAGGAGTAATGTGGAGGCCAACCACTGCACGACTCAGCTGGACTGACACTGGGACGGTATAAAGCAGAGAGATATGTAGTTCTGTGCTGCCCCTTGCCACTGGCAAACTTTATTTTATTTTCTAATTGATGAGAATCAATTCTGACTGACAGCTGCTTGGCTGTCAGTGTGGTTGTTCATGGCATTCTAGCTATTTTTCTACTACTGTTTGGTCAGCTTGAGTGGGAATAGCAAGAGAAAAGTATCATTTCTCACTTAAGGAACTGAAAGCTGTTCAAAGATGGAATGATCTTATGAATCATAGAATGGTTTGGATTGGAAGGGACCTTTAAAGGTCGTCTAGTCCAACCCCCCATGAAGAACCCAAACACAACAGGAAGGCACTTAAGTGCTTGACATTGTGTAGTTTTTAGGTACAGTATTTCCTTTGGAGTGCTTTGTTACTGTCACTGGACGCCACTGGAAATAGGCTGGCTCTGTCCTCTTTATACCATGATGAGATCTGCCCTAAGCCTTCTCTTCTCCAGGATAAACAGTCTAAGCTCTTTCAGCCTTTCCTCCTACAGGAGATGCTCCTGCCCCTTCATCATCATAGTTCAGCTCTTGGCTGGACTCTTCCAGTATGTCCACGTCTCTCTTGCACTGGGGAGTCCAGAACTGGACACAGTATTCCAGGTGTGGCCTCAGCATTGCTGAGGAGAAAGGAAGGATCAGCTCCCTCCACCTACTATCAACACTCTGCCTAATGCAGCTCACTCAGCATACCGCTGGCCACCTTTGCCAAAAGGGCACAGTGCTGGCTCATGTTCAACTCAACTGTCCATGAGGCCCCCTGGGACCTGTAGAGGTGCTTTTTATGGCAGCTGGACTATGTGCAGGTCTTCTAGACTCACAGCCTGGCTGCTGGTCAAAAAGCTTGGATGCTCCTTCCCTGGTGCTTGGAAGTGGGAAGCTGGGCAAGCAAGAGGAAAAGATCTGTTGTGGAACTTAAGTGAAATATTGTGCATTCCAAGAAATTCTTCCCTTTGGATTTCCTGTGCTGTTGAGACAGTGTTGGAAAGCATTCCTTACAGTGGGTCATTCTTTGGTTTTGAACTGCGCCCCCTCCCCCCCCCCCCAAAGCATCTGGATGTTTACTGCATTCAATAGAGGCCTATACACAGGGGCTGCAGCACCACTGTGCCAATTGAGGATGTATGGTCCAGCAGCCGGGCTGGCTGGCTGCTCCCCTGCCCTCAGCTGGGTTCACTCCCAAGAAACGCTGGGTGCAGGAGCCTGGTGGGAGGTGGCATCTGAGGGGCACAGAGCTGCAACATACCTCTGTGCTTGGTTGGTCCTCACAGGCCCCCTTGTCCCAGCTATGTCCCAGGGTCATAGCGAGTGGGCTGCCTGAGCAGGTTGTAGTGTCTCTGCAGGGATCTGCTCTGGACCCTGGCCTTGTTCCTCTGGCTATGGGTGGATGAGCTGACCACATACTGCTCCTAGTTGTTGTCCACTCTCACCGAGTGCAGCACCTGCTCCAAAGGCTGCCTGCAGAGTGGGCAGACATCTCTCTCTCCCTCTGGCCCACTGCTGGATGCAGGCAAAGCAGAAGCGGTGAAGGCAGAAGACCACATAAGCTATGTTTTCTATGTCGCCCAAGCAGATGGGGCACTGGCAATCTGCTGCTGCCTCCAGCGGCCCAGCCTAGAGCAGATAGTTTGTGCCGGCCCTTGCAGCACAGCTGGTCCCCTCCAGGGCTTCCTCAGCAGCCCATGCCATGTCCTGCCAAGAGAGAGGTGCAAAATGCCTGACCTTTTCTGGTGCTAGGAGGGGAAAAGCAAAGAAAGCTGTGGGAGACAGGAGGTAAAGGACTCCTGAAGGGTCTCCTTGCAGTCTGGAAAGCAACAGCAGCAACCCTGTGGGCCAGCCAGCACTCAGGGCTGCCCTGCAGCTCTGCCTTCACCCCTCAGCTCCCCCAGGCAGACAGTCACTGCCAGATGGAGATGTGCTGGGGTGAAACCTCCTGCCCAGGCACTAAGGGAAGGCAGGCTTAGGCAACAGGCCCTGGCAGGGGCAGCACATGTGGCTCTGGGAGGGAGACGCTCCACCTGGGGCTTGGCAGGAGCTGGTACAGGGCAGAGACATGTGGAGTTTGGCCAGGATGTGCCTCTATCTGCACCCCTTTGGAGGTTGGCTCCAGGGTGGAAGGGAGGGAGGGAGAGCAGGAGGGGAAGCCTTGATCCCTTCCAGACGTCCCCAGTGATCAAGCCGGGTCAGGTGTGACACCATGGGCAGGCTGTGATGACCTGTTGGGAGGCCCTGGGTGAAGAGGCCAAGCCCCCTGATCCCTCATGCTCTCCCCCAGACACAACCTGGATTAGCAGAGGGTACCTGAAGGAGACGGTCAGGGAAGGTCAAGGAACTTGCCAGGAGTCTTCAGCACTGCCAACATCCCTGGCACCCTCTTTGTCCCATGGCTGAGGGACAGCAGCTGCGTAGGACCTGCGGCACCCTTCAGCCAGGCACAGGGGAGAGGAGCACTGGAAGGTCTGCCTTTGCTCAGCGCCCAGAGATGCTGCTCTCCACCATGCCAAAGCTTGAAGACATTTTCCTCCTTCTTCTGTTTATTCCCTTCAACAGTCTGAACTGGTTGACTGTGAAGCTGTGTACCTGCTGTCCCAGGCTGTTGCAACAGTGGCCTGAGGCAACTGGCAATGAATGTTTTGAGAGCAGTCTTCACAGGTCTTTTAGAGAAGCCTGGGATGTGGTCAGCATAGGCCTTTGTGAGGCTTCAATCCTTTGAGCATGCCTTGATTTCACTTCCTGAAATAATTTAATTCCGACAGTCTTATAACATAAGGTGGAAAAGATAAAATCTCTGGTCAAGATCACATTACAACCTGTCCAACAAGAATATCTGAAACTTTTATCTGTGGTTTATTTTGGTGGTGGTTTGTTCCTTTGTTTCTATCCTGTGGAGTTGCATCGACATCTTGAAGAAATTCATATACACGGCTCCAAATGCTTTCTTTAGAGTTTAAGAGCATTATTTGTTTTTAATAGAATCAATTCAAGTCTTGATGAAACCTTCATGTGGTTTACAATAGAAGTCCTTTCATTGCAGTGCTGTTACAGCAGAATTGCTCTGCAAGTTTCCTTTCAATACCTAACTAGGACTAGTTAACATTACTGGGTAATTCACTACATAACTTTATTATTTGTTGTCTTTTCTCATTGTAATACTCTTACTGAGTGCATTAGTGTTACAAATTAACTCTATTGTAATTACACCATAATTAGGCACACAGTAATACAACCAGGGAATTAGTGGTAACTGGTGGTAACAAAAACTGTTAGTACTCTACAATTGCACTAGTAATTACCAAATAACTGTGCTGTAGCTATGTAATTTGAAGGGATGACAAAAAAAGGAATCTTACCATCTCTATCTGAAAGAGCTTTGTACACACACACATATCTAATAAATATAAAATATATTCATTTTCAAATTTTTAATGCGACAGAAATAAGGCTCAATTTTTTCCTCACTGTAAATACATCTGCAATTAATATATCCCTGTTCACTCAAGGACCACCCCCTTATATATCTGCTATTTCCATGCAAGAAATCATTTCTATTTTCATTGGAAATGTTGGAATACTGCAACTGCTTATGTATTCTGCAGTACTGTAACTGTTGTGCTTCTTTGCAGAGCACCACTATTTTCAGATACCTGATCTGTTTAAATTTGGCCTGAGTGTTTTAGTGCCATTTCCAACCCAGATTAGCTTGTTTCCTCTGTAGATATCATATAAGTGCTGGTGCTGTGAATGAAGACATCTGCCAAAATTAGCGTTTGCCAAAACTAGCCTCAGAACTGCAAGCTATTTATATGATTCCATATGATGCCATACCCTAGCTAATTAGACTCGCTAACAACTAGCATTCAGTATCCCCTTGGTATGGCTATACTATTTTGGGGACATTTATTAAAATATTCTCTATGTGACTGTCACACTGGACTCTGGAATTGTGCTACTTTGCCTGGAGCTGATCTGATGAATCTATGTAGCTATCTATATGAGTTCCAAACTCCTACCACAGTCTGACTGGATTCATAGTGGAAAGAACAGTAGGATTAACTATGACTTCATGAGGCCCAGTTGCTAGATGTAAACTCAAGGATGCTAGTTCTGTTCCTAGCTTTGCTGATGATCCTGGGTAGATTCTTGATTTACAACCTTTTCTAAAGCATTTTGAAACCCATTAGTGGATGGTGCTCATTAATACTTGGATTTTATTTCAGAAATCCTGGGCGTTATGCGTGAAAGGAGAACACAGCACAGAGCTCTCTATGCCACCTTCTATGCCACCTTCTGACTCTTTCCTAGATGTGTCCCCAGCATCACAATAACAAGGAAGAACAGAAAGCCAGGTTTGGTCTCTGGCGCAGAAGAAACTACACAGAGATCAAGGAAGACTCAGGTCAACCTCCCTTACAGATTAAGTCCCATGACTTTCATATACCAGGAAGCCCATTGTTTCACTGGGGATGACAGTATGATGCTATAAACCAATTGCAAGAGTAGTGTCTTGTTCTGCTTCTTTTGATGTCTGGGATACTCTGATAATCTGAGCGGGATTAAAGAGAGTGCTGTCCCAGAAATCTATGAATGGGAGAGTAAACTCCATGGGCTTTCTTACTAACAGTTGGGTGGAGTTTGTGGGTTAGAGGTTAATTTGGTACAGAAAGAAATATTTCTTTTCCTGATTGGACGATACTTTTCAGTCTTCACCCATCTGCCTATTGAGTCTGATCAGTATGCATTTTCAAAAATACAATGAAAAGTACAGAATGATAATGCTATATCCTGATATCCTAGATTCTGCAACAGCAGTGGTGTTAGTGGAAGACGGAAACAGTAACTGGTTATATGCATCTTGTCAGAAATTAAAAAATATATATTGGTTTAACATAAGATTTAGCCAAGGAAATTTGAATCACTATTTGGCAAATCTAGTATAGGCACAAACCACTTTACTGTAAAAAACTGACATAGAATATTTTAATAACATTTTTTTTTAAATTTAGGCATTGCCTCTAGTCACCTGGGGGACTTATAGAATCATAAAATCATTTAGGTTGGAAAAGACCTTTAAGATCATCGAGTCCAACCGTCAACCCAACACCACCATGCCCACTAAGCCATGGCCTGAAGTGCCTCGTCTACACATTTTTTGAACACCTCCAGGGATGGTGACATCACCACTTCCCTGGACTTGCTTAATTTTTAAATATAGTAAATGTTCCTTTTAGTAGCTGCTATTTCTATTTTTACTAATAAATACATGCATTTTTTTAATCCAACACTGAATGTTTGAACAAAGCAGGTTTTACCAGGACAATAGATAAAATTTTTTTGCATTCTAGTAAGATGACATGAAGACACAGAGAATGTTTCACTAATAGACTCATATTTATCTATTTTCAGTTGTACTTTAGTATCTTGGCTGATATTTGTTATCTTTTATTTCTGCAGAATCAAATTTGCATCCTCCATATATTAACACTTTTTATTACCTTTCTGCTGTGAAGTACTTGAAAACATCTCTATTCTTCTATTAAAAATGTAATCACTAGATATGAAACTGTAGTCTAGGATAGGAGTTCAAAGGTTTCTTTTTTTCAAACCAAACAATAAGTATCTCAGGCAAAATTTGCCCTGTAAGAGAGTGCTGAGGCAAGGTCTTCTGACTTTACTCAGAATTCAGCACATCTTTGGACAGAATGTAAAGTTAACAATCCTCCACTGCTAGTGTGAAATCTATTGTTATTGAGCATGGAAACTATCCAAAGATATTCCCACATAGTTCTGAGCCATAAAGTCCACTAGTTGCAAGGGCAGCCTAGCACATCATAGGGATGGGTTATATGTGCTCAGAATAAAGTGCTAGATAAAATATGAAAAATGATCATCCTCTAAAGTTCTCTGAAAATACTGTCAGCTACTTAAAGGTACTTCATAAAGTATTTAGTTTCTGAGCATTATTTGCCTAGAATGCTGCATGGTGTGCATAATTTCTTTTCTTTCTCTCTATTTTTCTGCCAAACTCCAGCTGAAACTATACCTTTAGCATTTTAGTAAGACAACAAAATTTCTGTGGCCAGAGCTGTCACATAAAGTAAAGTCACAGAGGAAACTCAACTTATGTAGACTACATGCTACTCAGCATTTAGTAGTAAAATGCAGGTGCCTTGGGATTTTTCTAAAACAGTTAATTCTGAACCCTGATAGGCAAACACTATGAAAAATACGTTTATTTTATGATACAGCTCAGAACATAGCAAATAATTCTTCTATTACCATAGAATGGATACTGAAATACGAATGTGCTGATAACACATGGTTGGAAGACATTGAATGGTATGGATAGAAATGGATGATCCTGATGACACTGCTATGGTTTTATAATAAGGATGAATAGCAAGAGTTTCTGTACAAACTGGGGTGCTTATTGAAGACATGTTAGAGAGAAAGATGAGGGCTCATTTAATGTTACAACATAAGTCTGGGTCATCAGTGTGATGTTACATGGGAAAAAAGACAAATGCAAAAGATGCAAGTGCAGAAAAGAAGGACAAATGTAAAATCTTTATGGCTAAAATCAGGAAAATAGTAATTCTTTTGTAAAAGTTCCTAAGTTGCTGCTATATTCATCTAGAATGCTGTGGACAATTCTGTTCATCCATGTTCAAGAACAATGTAAAACTACAAATGCAAACAATGGGTATGAGGATTTGGGAAACAGAGACCCTATTCAACATGAGGATGCTACATGAGTTTGGCAAGATGAAAGCTGAAAGGAGATGTTTATCTTGTAAAGGTACATGAAGTAGAAGGACTATTTAAACTAAAGGTCAATGTTAGTGCAAGAAGTGGGTGAAAACCAGCCACTATTAAAACCCACATTTGGAATTTGATTAAAGTTTATAACTCCCAGAGGAACTCTGTTTTGAAATAGCCTTTCTGTATTGGGAGAAGACGTCTGAATTAGAATTAGTACCTTTGTACCTCATGTATTTATGGACGGAACTGCAGTAAGGTGACCTCTGTAACATCAGAGAACAAGACTGAGTGGCTTGGGAAATTGTTCCAGATCTAAGTCCTGCCCACACAAGCAGTGTCAGTTAACTCTCAGCTTAGACTCTTAGCTTAGACTCTCCTGTCTGTCCTGACATACAAGGTCAGACACCAAAATGTGGTTGGTTTGTTTGCTTGATTTTGATGCTTTGACAAATATGCTGTCTAGTAGTTCAGCATCTCATAGAAATTTCTGGTGAGTTTTTGATTGTGAGGGTGACTGCTGCAAAAGCTGCAATACTGAGATTGACAAATGTATATTAATATAATTTTGATAATTTTGATAGATTTCCCAAAGTTAACCAGAAATGGTTTTGAGGTGTGGGGCTGATGATGCTGTGACTCACATTAATGACAAATGGCAGTAATACAGTTCTTTCAAGCAATTTTCAGGCCAGGCACAGTGCACAAAAGCCTAGCAGAAGATTTGACAGCAGGTGATGGGTTTACATTACAAACTTCAGGTTAAGCTTAATGGTTCAGGCATAGGTTGGGGAATAATAATGAAAGACAAATGCAGCCTTGCAGTGTGGGGAGCTTCTGCCTTTTGGAGAACCTTAAAGTAGATGAAGACATGCATAAACAGGAAAATTCTGAGAGCAAATAATAAAAAAGAAAGTACACAGAAGGTAGAAGCAGGGATGGGCTTCCTAGGTGGAATGTAAAGACGTTGCTCCAGTGTATTGGAATGGAGTCAAGAAAAGTCAATGCTCAGCTAACGCTGAAATCAGTGACCAATGTGAAGGGCAACAGGATGGACTACTGTAAGAACAGAGGGTGAGGAGAAGGCTGAGGCACTCAGTGCTTTTTTTGCTTGCTGGTAAGGCCTGCTGGTTCTCTGGGCTGACACAGAACCTGTGGGAATGCACCATTGCATCTTGTGGAGGAAGAAAGACTTAGGGAATACATAAGCTGGTAAATTGGGTGTAGGTGGCCAGGTTTTGGTAGCTGGGGAGCTGCAGGGCGGCCTCTGTGAGGAGAGGCCGGGGCTGCCCCGAGCCGGACACAGCCGGTTCCAGCCGGCTCCGACCGACCCACCGCAGGGCACGGCTGAGCCCCGCAGCCACCACGGCGGAGCCGCGGGGAAAGCCTGCGTGAGAAAGGGCAAAAAATGCCAGAGAGAGGGAAGAGGGAACAAAAATAGTGAGAAGCAAGACAGGGAACACCAAGGTGAGAGAAAGAGGAGGGAGTGCTCCATGGTGATGGAGCAGATATTCACTGTGGCCTGTGGAAAACCCATGCTAGAGGAGACAGATATTCCTGAAGGAGATGCAGCTCCTGTGGAGACCCCACACTGGAGCAGGGGAAAAGTGTGAGAAGAAAGGAGCAGCAGAGAGAAACACCTTTGTACTGACGGTAACCAGTGCCCCACAACCCCCAGCTGGCTTCTCCTTGCCTTGCTGAAGGGACTGAGTGTAACCTGTGCTCATAACAAGGGGGGAGGAGAGGACTCTGGAGTGAAGGAATGGAGTAGAGCCTGGGAAAAGGCAGAGGAAAGTGTTTTCCCTAAGTGTGTTAATATTTTCCCTAAGTGTGTGTAAAAGCCAGGTTTCTTTTACAAGGCTGCAGAACAGGCCTTAACATGTTTGTGATGGAGAAAAATTCACGAAAGTGGCATGGGGGGGCATAAGCCCACTGGAATATGACCCACAGGTCGGACCTGCCCCAGGAGGCCACCAGAGATAAAATGGGAAATGTGGTGGCCATGACATAGTGGGCAGCAGGTCAGTGGTAGCCATGTCACAGTGGGGTCCATGACATGGGTGGCACAGGTATGTCAGGCTGTGGAGGTTGGGAAGGAGCACTTTCGAGCTGGTGAGGGCAGGGGAGGGGAGGGCAGGGCAGGACAGAGGAAGGGAAGACAGGGCAGAGAAGGACAGGGAAGGGCAGGGGGTAATGCTATCCCTTAGGAGGTTGTGCTTGGGTGCTGCTCCAGGCCTGCTCAAAGGCTGTCAGTCCCTGCTGCCTCCATCCCTGCCCCTTTCCTGGCTATGGAGGAGATGTGGGGACTGGCAGCCTCTGTGGGGGACTGGCAGAGCACTGGGCAGGGAGTGTGGAGCTTGCCCAGGACTGCCAAGGGAGAAGCAGTTCTTTGTGCCTCAGGGTCTGGGTCTGTGCTGGAAACTCATCTTCTCCTGCTTCTCCCTCAGAGCTGGCAGAGGTGAGTCTGGAGGAGAAGTCCCAGTGCTGCTGCAGCTCACTGTTGACCCATGCTGTTTCAGCCATGAAGTGGAAGGCCTGCAACGTCAGTGAGGAGTGTGAGAGTGAAGTGATCCCACAGCTCTAGAGCTCAGGTAAAGGAATTGTCAGGCATCTGTTTACGGCCATGTGGAGGGGGAGGCAGGAGCCTGCTCAACTGCCTGGTGAGGGCCTGTCCTCTCTGCAACAAGAGGCCTGGGGCGAGGAGAGGGAAGGTGCTGGCCAGGGCTGCCTGGGAGCAAGGGGGTCCAAGGTGAAAGGGTAAAGTGGGGCAGGAGAGGAGAGGGGAGGAGTGGGAGTCACTGAGGCTGGGAAAAGAGCCTACCTTTGGGTCAGTGTTGGCTGTCTTGGGCAGTGGGGCAGGAATCAGCACGCACAGGGGATTTCAGCAGAAGCAGGATGTGCTGTGGGGACTGGCTGTGAAGGCAGTGCCCCAAGCCACGGGGGAGGCTAGACACCTCTAAAGGTAAATCTGCACAGCACAAGGCTGCAATATGTTAGAGACACACAACCTTCAACAGGTATCTTCTGCTTTCCATCTTGCATGCTTTGCTGTCAGTGTGAAATGCGATGTATGATGACGTGACGGCGATGTTTCTGGAGTAGAGCATGATCAGCACCAGCTGGGGAGTGTCTCTGTGCTCAACTGAATGGTGCAGCTCTCCCCATGCTCAGAGCTGCTCAGATTGACTTTGTTCGAGAAAAAAATGCACTTGTCTTGACACATAAGAGTAGTCTTTTTGAAATCAGTGAGACTCAACCTACTCCAGCAACCATATGACCATACACATAAAGCTGAAGAATGCAGCATCCTACACATTCTATGGTGTTTTCAAGATGTTCAGTAGTTGAAAATAGAGCTATTTTAAAAGTTATCAGACTTGTGAACAGTCTGATGTTTTGGGGGTAGAACCGGGTGAGACACACAAGAAAGATGTTAATTTCTGGGTCTGCTAGTATGTTTTTACTTCTTTACCCACTCTACAAGGTCTTTTCTCAATCTTAGTGTGGTCCTAATTCACAGCTTTGCTGATGCCATGGTTTCATCCAGTTTGTTCTGAGCAGAAACTGAGTAAAAGCTTAGTGAAAAACATAATGGTTTTGAACTAGGTTGAATAAGAAAAGATTTTTTAAAACAGAGCAACTAAGCTTTCTGCATAATACCTGTAGTTTTGGCCTTCCTGGGAAAATTATATATTCACTTTCATTAGTTCCACTTGTTGTCACCTTGACAAATGTCAAATGTTTTTACTTGAAAATAGCTTTTTGCAGTACTGAAAATTGTAATGGATGTGTTAATAAAGAAAATATCCCTTTTTTTGGCTTTTTATATAAAGTTGTATTTTAAATCAGTGGCAAAATGAAACTGCTATTCTTTCTACACCTTTCAGTCCCCTGCAGCTGATTGTTCTGCACATTGCTGTCGATATTTTGCCTCTGTCAGAGAGAGGAGGATTTAGAAAAAGAAAACCAGGCTTCCTCCAAACAAAGATGACACTTGTTTTTGGAAAAAAAAAGTTAGGGGGAAAGAAATTTAAAAAAACTTCTTAAAAGTTTGAGTGAAATGATTTTAGAGAAAACCCTTGGAAACTGTGTATGTTTTACCATATCTTTTTTATAAATAACTGACCTACTTCTGACCAGTGCTGACCTGCCTACCTCCTACTGAACTTCAGTGCAAGTTAGGGGAATTCAGTGTTCTGTGTAGAATCACACATCAACAAAGTGCACTGCTTTTCCCTTCTTGACCATTTTTAGAGGAAGATAAACAAAACCTTTTTTTACAACTGAATAAACAAACAAAAAGGCTATGGCTGTTCTGGTCTGGCGGTTGGACAAGTGGGTTGTTTTACCCTCTGGAGCACAAAATGTTATATAGTAATCTTTTGTTTTGACACAACAGCTAAAGTGGCTTACCTGGCTCTGAAGATCGTTTCCATTGCAACATTTTCCTAAAGATTAGGTCCTATTTATGTTCTTTTTTGAGCCATAACGTAACATTTTGAGCCATAACTGTAGCATAACCCTTCTGAGTTTTATCATCTTAGAAATACTTGGAAAGTCAGATCTAGTATTCTCTGATTTCTTTGTCAGGTTTCTGAATTATCCAGTATCTCTATTAAAGCTGTAATTAAGTGGCAATTATTAAGCTTTCTTTTATATACAAAGCTAGTTACTGGTGTAAGTGGGTGTTAGTTAAAAAGAGAGTAAACAATGCTCCCAACAACCTCCTCTCAGAACTAATCCTCTCTCACCTTAGTAAAATTCTTATATCTTCACAAATGCTCAGCTTGCATTCTCTTAAAGTCAGTTTTGATTAGCATTATCTTGGATGTTTATCTATTTTAACCCTTACATTATAAACTTTTACCTTTACTCTAATACATGCTTATATGCTTTTAAATCTATAGGATTTCTCTCTTGATTTGAAAAAAATTGCCTTGCTGTATGATTATTTGCTTGTGAAACAAATATTGGGAATTTATGGAGAACTGTGGATTTATGTTAGAAGATTATTGGATATCTCCTCATGGCCAGCTTAGTATCCATCTAAGCAGAAATCGCACTCGCACTTTGGAGTGTGCGAAGGACCTTCTAGCTCAAACTGCAATTGCAGCTAATATATGGCTGGCAGTTTTTGAGAATAGCAGAAACCCCAATTAATTCTTTGTGAGAGCATGCATATGCTTATTAGTTCCTTTGATGTCATTGATGTAATTCTCCAGTCATCATGGAATTCTTACGTTTAGTCAGGTCCTATATTTCTAAAGCAAAGCATTAGGCAAGCAAAAGATAAAAAAAAAAAGAAAGAAGTCTTCATCAAAAGTGAAATTCCTCCTCCCCGATCCCAAAGCCTGAGTGTCTTTTTCCTTTGAAGGTCACATTTAAAGTAGCTCACTGGGATATTATTAAAAAATGCAGCAACTGCATCAGATCTTGTTCCACATATAATTTTTGAGTCTGTTTGCATTGCATTTGATTTCCCTTTCTTTGTTACTTTGCTGTGCTTCCTTTTAATGAAAAGAAAATTAGGAAATAGCTGATGAAAGAAAGACATGCAGTGTTTTATAGACAGTGCACAAGGCTGTAGTGCAAATGAAAGCAGCAGATGCTGATTTTTCTATAGTTAAAGGTTTAAGTAATTTCTTTTCCAGTTCATTATCTGATGTTTCAAAGTTAATCAGTCTTAAAAGTTGCACAAGTTGCTGGTCCATAGGCAAACTCTTTTAGTCAAAACAATCAGCATACTATATTTTTCATTTTACTATCTTTGCTACAGAATGGCAAAAAAAAATCAGAGCTTAGACATGACTATGGATTCCTTTTTCTGCATTTTAGGAGCTTTTTGATTCTGATTTTCCCCTCTGTTTTTATCTCTTTCTCCGTCTCCCTTCTACCCTCGGTATTCTCAGTTTTAATCAAATTCTTCATGTTACTTTAATGCAATTTATATTTAATGGATATAGGCTTCAGTTAAATACCTCTCAGTTATCAGAACTCAGTGATTTGGAGAAGTGCTGTACTAGAGCTTTTGATACCGAAGGCTTAGAGAAAGCTCCAGGGCTTAACAGCTCTGAAATGGATCTGCTCAGTGTGGAAAATGGCAGCTTGCTCTCCATTAGCAGAAAAATGCCTCCCTGATTTGAATAATTATATGCGCTTTGTCTTAAAGCAATTGTGTTTCATGTAAGATAATACTTGGAAAAGATCAGATCATTACTCTGACTCAATTGCTCATTTGAACTAGATACTTTCAAAAGGCATTAGGAAGACAGTTGTGTCTGGGGAGGGAAAGTAGGGACTGAGAAACAATTTGTTCCTTTCCCAGATCTGCTTTGCATCCTCCTCCTTCTCATATTAATAGCACTTACTTTTGTCTATGGTCAGCTTCTGCATTTTTTGATAGACAAGGGGACTGCTCCAAAGTTTGTGAAGCAAAATGATGGGTCACTGACGTCCCAAAGTTGGAGCGACTCAGGTTTGTGGATTTCCTTTGTCAGAATTAAGGTGAAACGACACCAGGGGAGTTCA
>JANHGO010000072.1:37638393-37663437 GCA_024606505.1 Aquila spilogaster | reverse complement strand
TAGCCCAGGTTAGCCCATCACATTTTACAATCATTGAACAGTAACACCAGCTAAAGTCAGCAAAAGTATTCAGCGTAGTTTTGGATCATGCCTGAGATGCTGCAATTTATCATCACTTCCCTGTGTTGATTTCATTGTTCTTTTTTTTTTTTGCTTCATCAGAATGAACTGTTTGACTGAAAAGGCTTTCTATGTGCTTTTCAAGCTCTTGCAACCCTGGCCTGAGGCATGTGGCAAATGAAAGTTTCAAGTGGAGTCTTCAAGGTCTCTTAGAGAAGCTTGGGCTGTAGCCAGCATGGGCCCTCGTGAAACTTCAATTCTTTGAAAATGGCTTGCTTTCACTTCCTTAGATGGACACTCTTCTAACATAAGGTAAAAAAAGTTGAAATCTCTGGTCAAGACTGCATTATAACCTGACCACCAAGAATATTTGGAACAACTATTTTTGAAGTTGTTTGTTTCTTCATATTAGTTGTGTGGGACTGCACTGGGACTCCAAATGCTTTATTTAGAGTTTATGAGCATTATTCATTTTTTTTCATGGAATGCATCCAAGCCTTGATGGAGTCTTCTTTTGATTTGTAATAGAGATTCTTCCATTGCAGTGCAGCTAGAACGGAATTCCTCTGCAAGTTTCCTTTTGATACCTAGCTAAGACTAATTAGCATTACTGGATAATTCACTACATGACTGAATTGTTCATTGTCTTTTCTCATTGCAGTACTCCTGGTATGTGTATTAGTGTTACAAATTAACTCTGTTGTAATTACACCATAATTAGTCTCACAGCAATACAACCAGGGAATTAGTGGTAACTGGTAGTAACAAAAACTGTTACTACTCTATAATTGCATCTGTAATTACCAAATAACTGTTGTAACTATGTAATTTAACAGGATGCCAAAAAAGGAACCCTTCCACCTCTATCTGAAACAGATATTGTACAGACACATACAATATATTAATTTCTTACTTTTTTTTTTTAATTAGAGAGAAAATTCTCAAATTTCTCTCTTAATGAAAATATATCTGGAATACATCCCTCATCCCACCAGATTACCCCCCCCCCCCCCTTATGTATTTATCTGCTATTTGTATGCAATAAATCATTTCTATTTTGAAGTGAAATTTTGGAATGCTATAATAATGTATGTATTCTCCAGAACTGCAACACTTGCTATGTTTCTTTGTAGAATACCACTATTTTCAGGCACTTGATCTGCTTAAACTTTGGCCTGATGTTTTCAGATGGCATTTCTGTCCCAGATTAGTTTATTTCCTGTGTAGATGTCACACAAATGCTGTTGCTGTGAATGAAGGGATATGCCAAAACTAACTTATGCACAAACTTGCCTCAGAACTGCAAAACATGCATATGATTCCAAGTGATACCATAGCCTAGCTAACTACTCTTGGTAAAAGCTAACATGCAGTATCACATTACTGTGAGCATACTGTTTCTGGGACATTTGTTAAAATACTCTCTATGTGCCGATCACATTGCCCTCTGGAAATGTGCTACTTTGCTAGGAGCTGATCTGAGGATACCATTTAGCTGTGTAAATGAGCCCAAAGCTCATCCTCCTACAGTCTGACACATAGTGAAAGGCATGGAGGGATTAATTATGATTCCATGAGGCCCAGTTGCTAGATGGAAACTCAGGGATTTTAGTTCCTGGCTTTGCTGATGGTCCTGAGTAGAGTTTTGATTTATCACCTTCCCTAAGGCATTTTGAAACCACTAATGGATGGTACTTATCCATAGCTTGATTTTATTTCAGAAATTCCATGAGCTATACATGTAAGAAGAACATAGCTCAGATCACTCTGCACCACCTTCGGTCTCTTTCCCAGATGCTTACCCAGAACCTCAATAACACAGAGTCTCAGAAAGCTAGATTTGGTCTCAGGAGCAGGAGAAACTACATGGAGGCCAAAGAAGAATCAGGTCAGCCTTCCTCACAGATTAAGTCTCACAATTCTTTGTTTCACTCTGGATGAGAGTGTGATACTATAAACTGATTGCAATAATGTAGTGTCTTGTTCTGCTTCCTCTGGTGTCTTGAATACTCTGATAGTCTGAGTGGGGTTAAACGTGCTGTCCTAAGAACTAATGCATGGAAAAGTAAACTCCGTGTGGCTTTCTAAATTAGCATTTAGACTGAGTCTGTGGGTTAGGGGTTAACCTGGTACAGAAAAGGATGTTTCTTCCACTGATTGGAAACTACTTTTCAGTCTTCAGATATATGTCTATTGAGTATAGTCAGTATGCATTTTGAAAAATACAATAAAAAGTAAAGAATGATAATGCTATATCTTCATTTCCTGAAGATACTTTGTAAAGTTTCTGCAACATCAGCAGTGTTAGAGGAAAGAGAAAAGAGACTAAAAATTTATTTTGAGTTCATTTAAGATACAGCTAGCTAAATAGTTGGCAAATCTTGCAAAGGTACAAATCACTTTGCTGTAAAGACAGCTACAGAAAATTTTAATACTATTTTTAGCAAATTTAGACCTTGCCTTTAGTCAGCAGGGGAACGTGATTAACTTTTACTTATACTAACTTTTCATTCTAGTTCCTGCGATTTCTATTTTAAATAACATATGCATTTTTTTTTTAAACCAGAACACTAAATGAAGGCCAGATTTTCACAGATAAAAGTGTCTACATTTTGGTAACATGGAATGATGGCATACAGAAAACTTTATTGATAGACTTATTTTTACATACTTCTAGTTGCATTTTAGTATCTTGGGGGGTGTATATTCTTTTACTCCTGCAAAAACAAATTTGCATTTTCCAGACATTAACACTTTTTATTACATCTTTGCTGCAAAGTACCTGAAAATACCTTTTTTTTTTTCAGTAAAAATATATTCGGTTAAAATAACTGGATATGAAGCTATAGTGCAGGATAGGACTTTAAACATTTCTTTTTTTAGAACCGAACAATAATATAAGGGGTTTAAGTCAAAATGTGCCCTGTAACAGAGAGTTGAGGTGAGGTCTTCTGACTTTGTTCACAGTTCAGCATATCTTTGAACAGAATGTAAAGTTAACAGTCTACCACACAGTATGAATATGTTACTGAGCGTGAAAACTATCCAAAGATATTACCACATAGTTCTGAGCCACAAAATTCACTCCTTCTAAGGGTAACCTAGCACATTATGGGCATGGGTTCTATGTACTCAGAATAAAGTGCTATATAAAATATGAAAAATGATCATCATCTAGAATTCTCTAAAATACTGTGAGCTCCTTAAATGTACAGCATAGTTAGTAAAGTATTTCTGAGCATTATTTGCCCAGAACATTGTGTGGCATGTATCATTTGTTTTCTGACAAACTCCAGCTAAAACTGTACATTGCATTTCAGCAAGCAAACATAATTTCTGTGGCTAGAGTTGGCATATGAAATAAATGCATAGAGGAAATCCCACTGGTGCAGGCTATGTGCCAGTCAGCATTTATTAGTCAAATGCAGTAGCCTGGGATTTTTCTGAGCTAGTTTTTCTGAATCATGTTAGGCAAACACTGTGAAAAACATGTTTTTTGAATGATACAGTGATAGAACACTGAAACTAATTCTTCTCTTGCCACAGGATAGATACTGAAATTGGAATGTACTGATAGTACATGCTTGGAAGACACTAAATGGTATGGATAGAAATAGACGTGCCTGACATGGCTATAGTCCTATTATAAGGATTAATAGTAAGAATTTCTATACAAACTGGGGTGCTCATTGAAAAATGTCAGAAAGATGAGGCCTTATTTAACCCGCTACAAGTTAACTCTAAGCCACCAATGGGATGTGACGCAGCAAAAAAACATTGGAAAGAGGCAAGTGCAGAAAACAATGACAAATGCAAAATCTGAAACAGGGAAATTTGTAATTCTATCGTAAAAGGTGCTGCTAGATTCATTTTGAATTCTGTGGGCAATTCTTCATATCTATGTTCAAGAAAAATGTTCTTAAACTCTTATTACAAATGATAGGAACGAGCATGATTTGGTAAACATACATCCTGTTTGGCATGAGGACACTAAATGAGTTTGGCAAAAGTAAAGCTGAAAGGAGATGTGCTTTTAAAGGTACATGAAAGCAGGTAAAGATTGCTAAAGGAAAAGCTATATAAACTAAAGGCCAATGTTGCAAGGAGGAATGGGTGAAAACTGGCCATGATTAAAATTCACACTTGGAGTTAGATGGAGGTTTATAACTCTCAGAGGAATTCTGTTTTGAAATAGCATTTCTGTCTTGGGAGAATGCTGGATTAGACTTAGCACCTTTGTACCTATCCATTTATGGATGGAACTGCAATACTGTGACCTCTGTAATGTCATAGGACTAGACTAAGTAAGCGGCTTGGGAAATTGCCTTCAGTTCTAAATCCTGCCAAAACAAACAGTGCTAGTTAATTCTTAGCTTCAGCTCTCCTGTCTGTCCTGACACACACAACCAGATGCCAAACTATGGTGTGTTTGTTTGCTTGTTTTTGATGCTTTGATAAATGTGCTTTCTGTCTAGTAGCTCAGCATCTCATAGACATTTCTGGTGAGTATTTGATTGCGAGAGTGACTGCTGCAAAATCCACAATACTGAGAATGCCAAATGTATATTAATATAATTTTGATAGATTTCCCAAGGTTAACCAGAAATGGTTTTGAGGTTTGGTGCTGTGACTCATATTAATGACAAATGGCAGTAATACAATTCTGCCAAGCAATTTTCAGGCCAGGCACAGTGCACAAAACCCAAGCAGAAAATTTGACAGCAGGTGATGAGTTTACATTACAAACTTCAGGTTGAAGCTTAACGTTTCAGGCATAGGCTGGAGATTAGTAATCAAAAACAAGCATAGCCTTGCATTACTGAAAGCTTCCACATTTTGGAGAATCTCAAAGTAGATGAAGACATGGATAAGCAGGGAATTACTGACTGGGATAAAAAGTAAAATGAAAGTACACAGAAGGTGGAAGCAGGGATGCTTCAGTGTATTAGAATATACTTAAGAAAGTGAAAGCTTGGCTGGTGTTGAAATCAGTGTAGGATGTGAAGGGCAACAAGGTGGACTACTGTAGGAACAAAGGATGATGAGAGTACCCAGTGCTTTTTTTTCTTGCTGTCAAGGCCTGCCCTCTTGCCTCCAAGTTCTCAGTACCTATACAGAACCTATGGGAATGTAGTACTACACATTATGGAAGAAGAAGGACTTACAGTCATAAACCACTATACTGGTTGTAGCCGACAAGGTTTTACTAGTGGATAGATGCAGGGATGGTGTCTGTGTGGAGAAGCTGAGGCTGCCTTTTGCCACACACAGCCAGTTGCAGATGGTTCCAAATGCCCAGTCCTCCCTCCCAGAGCAGCCATCATGGGAGACACCTTGGGCAAAACCACAGCTTTGGACAATGCCATGAGTCGTGTTTTCATATTGCCCTTTGATTGTCTTCTGGGACATCACACCTCTTGTTTACCAGCATGTATGTCCAAAGAGTGAGTCTGTTCCATACACGAAGAGGACTGGTTTTGGCAATGTCACGCCGATGTTTTTGTACGCTGCTCCATGATTTGCTGGTTGCCATGTTTTGGAACCGTCATGCCTTTCTGAGCTCAGAGCATCCTCTAATTAGTGGCCTGTTTTTTTTGGACCAGGAAGCGTTTGTATATAGAAGTGTAAACACTTACACATACATTGAATATATGTACAAGTATATCTGCATCCATACTAGTATATATATGTGCACATGTATATATATATAGAAACACACATACAATACACACATGCATATGTAATGTAAATTATATATGAAGAAGCCTAAAATATGTTTTTTTAATGGGTATATACAGCATATATACACATGTATATCTATAATAGTGTGAGCATATAATGTATAAAATATTCTGTAATATGGACAAATGAAATGGGCAGTTAAGTATAAATAAATAAAGACAAGCAAAGGCAGGTTTCCTGCATAAGGCTGCTAAACAGGCCCTAAGATTTTTGGGATTGGAAGGAAGGTCATTGTCCTGCAGGTGAACATGAACCCACTGGAGTATGATCCATGGCTATAGTACTGCCCATGTCCATGCTGTTGTTGTGGTGGCCATGTCAGAGTGGGCAGCAGGTCAGCAGTGGCAGTGTTAAACTGAGGTCTCTGCCTGTGTCACACTGGGGTCTATGTCACAACTGGCAGAGGTAAAAAGGGGATGTGGAGGCTGGGAAGCAGCACTTTTGAGCTGGTGAAAGCAGCGGAAGACAAGAGGTGGTAGGGGATTGGAAGGGGATGCTATTGCCCCATGGAAGGCTGTGCCTGTGTGCTGCTCCGACCATGTCAAAGGCAAGAGCTGCCAGTCCCCACTGTTGCTGCTCCTGCCCCTCTCCAAGCCATCAAGGAGACATGGGGACAGGCAGCCCCTGGGTAGGTAACATGGAGCTTTCCTGAAGCTGCTGAAGGAGGACTGGGTACTGGGCAGGAGTTTACCAGCAGCACTCGCCATTGACCTATTGACATATTTCAGCTACGAAGCAGGAGGCCTCCCTGCATCAGCAAGAAGAGAGACAAATGACTGTGCAACTCCCGAGGCTGCGTGAAGGGGATGCTGGGGTGTCTGTTGGCACTTCTGTGTGCAGCCATGTAGAGGGGGAGGCAGGAGACCCTCAAATGCCTGGTGGAGGTTTTTGTCTGCTCCTCAGAAAGAGTCTTGGGGTGAGGGGAGGAATGATGCTGCCCAGGGCTGGCTGGGAGCAAGAGGGCCCAAGGTGAAGGGGTGAAGAGGAGCAGGAGAAGAGAAGGGAGGAGTGAAAGCCAGTGAGGCTGGGAAAAGGGCCTGCTTTTGGGTCAGTGTGGGCTGTTTGGGGCAGTGAGCTGGGATTTCAGCAGAAGCAGGACACATGGAACTGGCAGTGAAGGCATACATTGTGCTTTCCATCTCACATACTTTGCTCTTATTGTGAAATGCAATGTACAGTGAGGCAATAGCAATGTTTCTGGAGTAAAGCAAGATCAGCACCAGCTGGAGAGTGTCTACATGTGCTACGCTGAATAGTGTGGCTCTCCCATGCTCAGTGCTTTTCAGTATTGACTTTGTTCCAGGAAAAAAAGTGCACTTCTCTTGAAACATATGACTAATCTTTTTGAATTCAGTGAGGTTCAATCCACTCCTGCAAACTATGTATGGTTACAAACATAATGCTGAAGAATACAGCATATTGTGCATCCTTTGATATTTTCAATATGTTCAATAACAGAAAATTGAGATGTCGCTTTAACAATCTGACTTGTGAACAGTATGATATTTTGGGGGGTAGAACTGGTTGGCACATAAGAAAGATGTTCATTTATGGGTCTGCTAGTATGTTCTTACTTTACCCATTCCACATATTCTTTTCTTAATCTTAGTGAGATCCTAATTCACAACTTTACTGATGCCAGAGTTTCATCCAGTTTGTTCTGAGCAGAAATGTAGTAAAAACTTAATGAAAAACTTACTGTTTTGAACAAGATTAAGAAAAGTCTCAAAACTTCATCAGTGGACAAGGGAAAAGCCACTAGTGTCATCAATCTGGACTTCAGTAAGGCTTTAGACATGGTCCACCAGAACATCCTTCTCTCCAAATTGGAAAGATAAGGATCTGATGGGTGGACCGTTCTATGGATGAGAAACTGGTCATGAGGTCATCCACAGAGTGATGGTCAATGGCTCAATGTCTGGATGGATATCAATGATGAGTAGTGTCCCTCAGGGGTCGGTACTGAGACCAGTGCTCTTTAATACCTCTGTCAATGACAATGGCAGTGGGACCGAGTGCACACTCAGCAAGTTTGCAGATGTCACCAAGCTGTGTGATGCAATTGACAGGCCCAAAGGACGGGATGCCATCCAGAGGGACCAAGACAGGCTCAAGCAGTGGGCCCAGGAGAACCTCATGAGGTTCAACAGAGCCAAGCGCAAGGTCTTACACCTGGGTCGTGGCAATCCCCACTATCAGTACAAGCTGGAGGATGAAAGGATGGAGCATAGCCCTGCCAAAAATGACTTGGGACTACTGGCAGATGGCAAGCTGGACATGAGCCAGCAATGTGCTCTCACAGCCCAGAAAGCCAACCGTATCCTGGGCTGCACCAAAAGAAGTGTGGTCAGCAGGTCGAGGGAGGTGATCCTGCCCCACTAATCTGCACTGGTGAGACCTCACCTGGAGTACTGCATCCAGATGTGGAGTCCTCAGACATGGACCTGTTGGAGTGTGTCCAGAGGAGGGCCACAAAAATGATCCAAGGGATGGAACACCTCTCCTATGAGGACAGGCTGAGAGAACTGGGGTTGTTCAGCCTAGAGAAGAGAAGGCTCTGGGCAGGCCTGAGAACAGCCTGTCAGTATCTAAAGGGGGGTCCATAAGAAAGAAGGGGACAGACTCTTTAGCAGAGTCTGTTGTGATAGGACAAGGGGAAGTGGTTTCAAACTAAAGAGGGGAGATTTACACTGGATATAAGAAAAATGTTTTTTACAATAAAGGTAGTGAAGCACCAGAACAGGTTTCCCAGAGATGTGATGGATGCCCCATCCTTGGAGGCACTCAAGGTCAGGCTGGATGGGGCTCTGAGCAACCTGATCTAGCTGTAGCTGTCCCTGTTCATTGCAGGGAAATTGGACTAGATGGCCTTTAAAGGTCCCTTCTGACTCAAACAATTCTATGATTCTATGAAAACACAGCTAGTATTTTTGCACGAATTCTGTACTTTGGCCTTTCTGTGAAAATTATATATTCACATTCATTAATTCCATTCATTTGTCACTTTGACAAATGTCAAATGTTTTTACTGGAAAATAGGTCATTGTGGAATTGAAATTTTTAATGGATGCATTAATGGAGAAATTTTCCTTTTTTGGCTAAGTTAAAAATGTTGTATTTTCCATCTGTGGGCAAAAGTGGTGTTCTATTACTTTTCAGTGCCCCATGGTTCATTATTCTTTTTTTTTTTTTTGCCTCTGTTGGAATAGGATGATTTAGAAAAAGAAAAGTAGGCTCCCTCCAAGTAACCAACAAAAATAGCTTTTGGAAAACGGAACTGAAAAATAAAAGGTTCTTAAAAGTCTGAGTGAAATAATTTTGGAAATAAAGAAACAAACTTGAAAACCGTGCATATTTTGCTGTATCTCTTTTTAAATAACTGTCCTACTTCTGACCAATGCTGACCTGCCTATCTCCTACTGAAATTCAGCGGGAGTTAAGGAAGGCAGTGTTCCTTTTTAGAGGTGTATATCAGCAAATTGCAACACTTTTCTCCTCTTGACCATTTTAGAGGAAGATAAGCAAAACCTTTTTTTTTTTTTGCAGCTTAATAAACAAACCAACAGATTTTGCCCATTCCGGTCTGCCTGTTGGATGAAGGAAATGTTTTACCTCTCTGTAGCACAAAAGGATATATAATGAGCTTTCATTTCAACACAGCAGCTAAGGTAGCAGCTTTCTTTGACTCTGCAGATTGTCATTGTTTGCATTGCAGCATTTTTCTAACGATTATCTGGAAGGGTCTGTTCAGAAGACTTATTTGGAGTTGTGTTTCTTTTAAGCTGTAACAGAACATTTTGAGCTTTAACTATTGCATAACCCTTCTGAGTTTTATTATGTTTTAAATACTTGGAAATTAAGACCTAATATTCCATGATTTCTTTGTTAGTTTTCTGAGTTAATCAGTCTCTATTAAAGCTGTAATTACGTCACAATTATTAATCTTTCCTTTTTTAGACAACGTTAGTTATTGGTGTAAGAAGTTGTTAGTTAAAAAGAGAATAAACAGCCATCCCTACAATCTCTTCTAAGAACTAACTCTTCTCACCTTGTTAAAATTCTTGTATCTTCATAATTGTTCAGCTGGCATTCTCCTGATATCAGGTTATTTTGTATGTTTATCCATTTAAAATCCTTATGTTATCAGCTTTCACCTTTTCTCTGATGTGATTTTATATGTTTATTGTATTTCTTCCCTGATTTTGAAAAAATAGCTTTTCTGTTTGATTAATATTTGTGAAACAAGTGTAAGTAATTTATGAAGAACTGTGGATTGGAATTAGAAATTCACTGGATATATCCTCACAGCCAGTTTAGTATCCACTTACCTGGAGATCTCGTGCAGTTTTGAGTGTGGGAAAGTCCAGTACCTCAGACTGCAAAAGTAACAATTATATAGCCAGCAGTTATTGTGGACAGTAGCAGAAGCCTCCATTAATTCTTAGTGCGAGCATTCTTACTTACATTGGTGTGATTTCTGTGACTCTCCAACCATCATGGAATACTAATGTCAGGTCCTACACTTCTAAAGCCAAGCATAAGATGAACAAAAGATTAAAGAACCTCAGCAATACAACTGTAAAACAGAAAGAAGACTGGAAAGTGAAATTCCTCCTCTCCTTTCCCAAAGCTCAAGTGTCTTTTTCTTTTGAAGGTCACATTTAAAATAGCTCACTGGGATATTATTAAAACATGCAGGACCCACATCAGATTTTATTTCACATATAATATTTGAGCCTATTTGCATTGTGTTTGATTTCCCTTTCTTTGTTACTTAGCACTCCTTTCTTTGAATGAGAAGAAAAGCTAAATTAGGAAGCCGATGAAGGAAGACATGAAGTGTTTTAAAGTCTGTACTGTAAATGAAAGCAGCACATGCTGATTTTTCTATAGTTAAAGGTTTAAGTAATTTCCAGTTCATTGTCTGATGTTTCAAAGATAATCAGACTTAAAAATTAGCACAAGTAATTGATCTATAGGCAAATTCTTTCAGTCAAAGTGATCAACATACTTTATTTTTAATTTTATTATTTATGTAATGGCAAAAAAATCACAGCTTATACACAACAACAGACTCTTTTTCTGCATTTTGGGAGCTTTTTAATTCTGATTTTCCGCTGTGGTTTTATCTCTTTCTCTCTCTCCCGTTGGTATTCTAGGTTTTAATCAAATCCTTAATGTTACTTCAATGCAATTTGTATTTAATAGATTTGGGCTTCAGTTAAATACTTCTCAGTTATCAGGACTCAGTGATTTGGAGAAGTGCTGTAGTAGAGCTTTTGATACAGAAGGCTTAGTGAAAGCTCCAGGGCTCAACAGCTATGAAATGGTGCTGCTCAGCGTGGGAAATGGCAGTTTGCTTTCCATTAGCAGAAAAATACCTCCCCAGTTTGAATAATTATACGTGCTTTGTCTTAAAGCAATTGTGTTTCATGTAAGATAACACTCAGAAAAGGTCAGATCATTACTCTGACTCAAGTGTTCATTTGAACTAGGTACTTTCAAAAGGCATTAGGAAGAAAGTTGTGTCTGGGGTGGGAAAGTAGGGACTGAGAAACAGTCTGTTTCTTTTGCAGATCTGTGTCCTTCTCCATCTCATAGTTAATAGCTGTGGCCAGGTACTGCATCTTTGATAGACAAGTGGTTTGATCCAAACCTTGTGAAACGATGATGAGGATTTCTCCTATCTCTTTGGATAACATATTTTTGTGAGATATATAGTCTAAATATTCTCTGAGAGCGTCAGATACTCTATTGCTGTCAATATACCTTGAAGTAAAGGCGTAGAAGCATGAGTCAGTTATTGTGCATTTACCACCAATAGAAGCAAACACCTGAGTATACAGTTCACCCTGTCTGCCTTTATAATACCCTTTTACTGTGCTCCTGCCCCAGAGTCTCAGTCAGATTCAAGGGTGTGGAAGTCTTGGGCCAGCAGCAGATGAGCCCAAAGTTTGCAAGGAGCTTGTCAGCAGAATATCTGAAAACAAAAGAAGTGAGAGGGAATATAAGAGCTAAATTGAGTGTAAAATAGAAGGTGCAGTGGAGACTGTCTTGATAATTAGCACACATTCAGCACTTGGTTGGTAGTGCTGCCAAAAGACTTAGGTTGCCAGACAGATTTCATTATAACTCCTTATTTTCTGCTGCTTTACTTTGCCTATCCATGTGTACATTTTTCCATATTGGGTATTCAATTAGGCTGAATATGTTGAGACAATTTCAGCAAAAATGGCTCAACCATTTCAGAGGAATGATATTAGGGGAAAAACACATTGCTTGTCACCATTTTTACAGCCCTTCAATTGTGATGTTCCAGCAGACCTTTGGGCTAGGGCAAAGATGCAACATTTGGCACTAGGTTGGTTTAGGACAAAGCTGTATTTTTTTTCTACTTTAGAAAAAAACAATCAAACAAATCAACTTGTTCTAATCTGGATAATGTACAAAGCTTTTGAAAAAAAAAAAATTATCCATGTTCTCTAGAGACAAGCCTACACACAGCAAGTAAATGCACTGGAATTCATATGTGAAGATCTTTCTCTGTACCAGGCATTCTGGGTCAGAAAAGTTCTCCGGAGAGTTGTTTTTCCTTATTCTACAATTGCAGCATGACTGAACATAGAAATAGAAAACAAGGAGTTTTCTTTTTTTTTTCCACCATTCTTTCTGTGTATAAGAATGTAGAAGATGCAGCCCTCATAGAGATACTGGGAGACTTCCAGTGATATTTTAGACTATAATATATAGGAGGGAAAAGCAGGAGCCATTTTGTGCAGGCTTCATTTGGAAAAATGAAGGAATTGGGTGAACAAACCAAATCAGATGAGTTTGCTGTGCTATGAGAATGAAAGTCTGGAGGAGCCTGTAATGGTACAGGAAGACAGTCTGAATGAAAATTTGAAGGCAACAGAACAGTGGGGGCAGTTTAAAGCCTTTGGAGAAAAGCTAAGGTTTGGCAATTTTTGTAGGAATACTAGGATCTAGATGTCAAAAGACTGAAGATAAAATAAGGGCCTGGATGGGTAGAGAGAAGGCTAGCTCCACTCTTGCAGCAACAAGCTTGGATTTTGAAGCACTCAGCCAACCTTCTGAGTATGATGTGCTGTTTCTTAGTCCTGTGCACTAATAAGGTCTTATACTAGAATTTCCCCCACATAGAAATAGAGGCTATACAGCCTTTGATTTAGTGAAGCATTATGAAATTTATGCATTTATTACTCACTGAGCTGGTTTCCACAATTCTGTTTAAAACACAATGCCATTCCCTTCTTCTCCAGTGATGGATGTACATGTTTATTACACATATCCATGGGACTCAACAAACGACAGCAAATCTAGGAAACCAGCTTCTTGGCTTTTGATTTCTTCTGTGAGCAGAAAGAGGAACAGAAGTAAAGACTGTTTATCTAAACTACAGTTAATATTGAAAATGTGCTCAGAACACTGAGTTTTTATTTTAAATATGCTGTCCTATTTTCTGGAAAACAGAAAGAAAATCTGTTGGAAGTGTGAATTTAAAGGGTTAGTCAAACTCATCAATCTCTATGTCCACAGCAGTGTCTTAGAAGAAATTTGCTTAAGTTATTCTCAATGGTAGGGAAATAAACTCTCCTGACTTGCTATTATCTCTGATTTTGAAAGAAGCAGCCTGATTTCCTGCAATTGTAATTTAAAGCCAGGTGGGAAATTTCCCCCATTTCTCCTTCTTGCTGTCTAGAACTTATTCCCAAACTGCAACATTTTTACATCATAAAAAAAGAATCTACTGGTGAAGACTTTTCTTTTACACTCTATGTGCCCTTTAAGAATATTTATGGGGCTATTCCCCCTTAGGTGTGCATATAACTCCCATTAACTTTAATGGGGTTTTAGGTGCATACATGAAGGGATGAATATAGAGTTACTGTGTTTGGAGGAAGAAGGACCAGTCCCTTATTCAGCTGAGATTTCATTAGAATTTGAGATGCCAGTTTTTAAGAGGAGGGTGGTGCTCAGGGAACCTATGTTTTATAAAGTGCCTAGGGCAAAATAAGTACTTAATCTGTCTGGTGCTATTTCTTATTGTTGATGGCGATCAAAATTGAAGTTGTGCTCTTACTACCAGTGCATTGAATATGTCTTTTTTACTTTCTGGTAACTGGGGAAAAAACCTATTTCATTCTTGGCTTTTTTGTCTGCTAAAGTCATTATAAAATGTAAATGAATACATTGTAAGCCAAATCTGAATTACAAATACTCAGTCTGGAGTTTTTTTTTTGTGAATACTATGCAAATTTTGTTCATCTTTAACAGCTATGGGTATGGATAGGATTTTATAATAAGGTGTCTGCTAAAGTTTCCTGTTTTTATTAAACTAGAAAACTTCCAAATTTCAAATTTAGAAAAGTTGTGTCTGTGTGTATATTCACACACACCTGTGTACATACACCTTATACACATATGTTCACTCTATATACACATGGCTTGCTATTCTTCTATTCCAAAATTATCTGAGCATGATCACAAAGTGTATACATTTGTGAGGGTGACATTTTTTCAGTACGCTAGGCTGTCAGAGAATTGTATGGCATCCAAATCTAGGCTTATCAAGAGTCCAGCTAGACCTCCAATGAGCTTTTTTTAGTAGTTCCTAATTTAGTCCATATTAGCTCATTATTTTGTGTGTATGTATACACAGGCATCTGTTTTGGAGAAGGCACTTTAAATCACTAGTTGACAAATTTTGTATTCCCTAAGTTGTGACTGCAACAACTATGAAAAGTCCTAGTTGAGTCCGCCCTGTTTCCAACAGAATGGAGGACAGCAGGAGTAGAGCTCTTCTTCTGCTTCCCAGAGTAGCATTAAGTTCAGCTTTGTGAACCAGTACAAGTCTACTTTACAACCTAACTACTAATCACATTCTACTCAAAGAGATTAAAGCCAATCAGTATGTGTTTTGTTAGTCACAGTCTTTCATTTATTCACTGTTCAGCTTGGTATTGAAAAGGAAAAGAATCATGCAAAACTCAGAATTGTAGGTCTAAATGCTGAAGGGTGATTTAGTTTCAGCACTGCAGTGTCCTGGAAAGTACAGAAGGAAACATATCTGTCAGTCATTATCTAGTACTCTTGTGCTCACTTTGGAGATAAGCAATTTTCTTAAGATGATTGTGTGACAAGTGCATTTAGCAACTGTGGAATTAAAAATTAGCCTGCTTAATTCAGCACTGAGCAGCTTGGTAATTTAGCCCATGAATCTGTGGTGACTGGAGGTTTTTTTTAAATATTTTTAAAATCTACTTAGTATTGAGAGTATATTCATCAACGCTTACGTGGTCCCCGAACTGCAGACTGCTTTGGTAGTAAAAACAGTACTCTAGAATAATTTATACTGCCTTGGTAGCTGCTTATGGAAACCTAGCTATTGTTGTACCCATTGCAGGCCGAGGTGGTTGAGCATCATCAGACAGTTCCCAGGAACATAAAATCTTGCCTCAGCTACCTTCTTCTACTTGATCTGCACTAATCTTCTAACCACTTTGTATCACTCAGTAAATTCAGTTGTAGCCCCTATAGACAGAACAGTTCCTCTTAGGTTCCTTACCAATGAAGCTGCAGTCTGATTTCAAGGTTACAACCTAATTAACTTGTATTATGTGCAGTCATTCTGTGTTTTTGACAAGGGCAACTGAGTTTTTCAGTTATAGCATAATTTGTTATTTTTTATGTTAACACAGGGCTAAACATAAACATTGATTTTACAATTTCAACACTGTGTAGGTCATATTGTGTTATTACTTTTTTTTTTCCCCTGTGGTTTTCATATGATTAGAGCAGCGACATTTTACCTTCTGGCTTACTCGTACCTAAATTTTTACTAATTTAAATTTTAGTGGGAAATCTAAAAAAAAAACCAGAAGCTTTAAAAACCCATATTTTGAGAATCAATATTACCTTTCAGGGGGCCTTCTGAAAACCAAATAAAATCTGGCACTCTTTTGTCATGCAGAGGTACAGATAAAACGTCAAAACAGGAACTGCTTAACCTATAGTGATTGAATAAGTTGAAACTGTTGTTTCCAAATGAAGTAATAAGGCTATGAGTTCTTCCAGTCTTTGAGTTACTGATCCTTTTTTTTTTGCTTAGAAAGCATTATAAAAGATGTGACTTGCTCTACTGTTTATCTTCAACACATTCTAATATCTTTTGCGGATCAATTAAATGCCCCAGTTTGGAAGAAATAAAAATGAAAATACCATTTTGTCCTTAGTTTGGAATAAAAAGAAATGCAGTGGAGGAAAAAGATAAAGAGAAATGAGTTATATTTGAACACATTGAGAATAATGCATTTTACATATACATGAAGTTGTCTGGCATTGCTCCATGTGAAGTAAAAATAAATGAACAAGTAGGCAGAAGTAATTTCCAAAATAAAGGAGTAAGAGCAGAATACTAATATAATATGCACAGAATCTAAGCTATCATTCAGAAGGGACTATGAATTTAGAAATGAGAAGCTGAAAAATATATTCCTAAAAATACAGAGTGAAATAAGCGGGCAAGTTATTGACATTTCTGAGAGAAAAATCTTGCTAGAACAGAGTTGCTGCCTTTGAAGATGAAATCCCTGATTCTGCATGAGCATGTAATATACCATCGAATATATGCTTCTCAGTGGCTTTCTTGAGGTCATGGTCCAGTTACTATAAGCATATTGCAGTTAAAAATAGATATAAAATTGTCAGGAGAAGTGATTAGTGTATGAACAACTGCTGATGAAATAGGAGTAGTTTTTACATATTTTTCTTGTATCCATTTTTCTTTAGAGTACCTAACTGATGGAGATACTCACTTATGTTGTCACCAGTTTACATGCTGGTTTGGCCTGGTTCCGTGACGAATGGGGCAGGAGGACCCACAGACCCACATCCCAGGAAAGGGAAAAGGGGAAAGAGTAGGGAGATGGGCCTAAAAACAAAACAAAACAGCGGCAATGATCTGAGGAGATCTAATTTACTAAATAAGATATTGGAACGCAAAATAACACAATATAATACAATATAATTGGAACTGAAGGTAAGAAATCAAATAAAATGAGAGAGAGAGAGAGTGTCTGAAAACCAAAGGTCTTACCCTAACACTGAAGGCAAGATGGCTAGGGAGCACACATGCTGCTAGGTCAAGCAGAAAGGGAAAAGAGAGGGATCTCGTGACTTGCCAACAGTTTTGTCTTTCCCTCTAAACAGATAACAGAAAAATGCAAAGGAACACAAAGTCCTCTGGGGTACATAGTTCTTCTCTTCTGGGACAGGTATACCTGGAACTACTGATGATCCACGAAACTGGAACATTAACTCTTTAACACCCAGTACACTACATGATGTTATGATGTGGAATACCAATAATAAAAAATCATAAAACCATGACAATGTACTGTTTTATTTTCCTTGAAAAACAAAAACCTTTAGAAATAGTAGATGAATGTGAAGTGTATTTTCAGAGGTTTCTCCAGTATGCAAAGTAGATAACTTCATTATTGTTAGGGAAAAAAAAAAAAAGAAATCACCTTATCTGATAAAAGCCTTTCTAGGTTTGCAATATTTTTTTCCCTAACAGAAGATGTAAGTCCTTTGAAACGTCTTCAGTATAGACAGGGAGTGACTTGAGAGAAGAACCTGAAATGGCGTTATGTATGTATGTGGAGAAAAGAGAAAGATGAAATGGGAAAGTCAAAGGAAAGTGTAATGGATAACTTTCAATCACAGTAAAGACTGAGTCTTTATGGTGAAATCAGTGACCTTTGGACATCAAGACAAATAAGTTTTGTTCATTACTAGTTTAGGTTCTGGGAAAGCTGGTATTAAATTCCTGATATTTGACATGGAACATTTCAGTTTCCTCACTGTCAAACTGTGATATAGCACAACCTTGTGAGTGCATTTGTTTGTTTCTGGTTTTGATTTTTGTCAAAAGCTTCTTTTCCTGTCACCTATCTATAAAGAACCATACAATATGAAGGTACTCCCAAACTTGCAGCTTCCAAGCAACTCAGACCCTTAGGATTTTCATTTGAGTTCTAAGTCAAGTTACAGAACAGTCCTTTCTCAAGAGACATTACAGATTATTTTAATTTCATTCAGGTTAGCAAGATTTGAAATACAAAAATTCTCCAAAAATGTAACCATTGTTGTCTCTCTCGTTATAGAGGGCTGTGATGTGAATACAGAAATAGGAATATTCCTGTTTGCATGATACAAGTACAACAGAGAGAATACTAGAGTATTCCTTCTACACTCACCACACAGTAAGTTTTCCTGAGACCTCTGTTACTTCTATGAAATTCCCTGATTTCAGCTAGACCATGTAGTCTATGAGATCAGATCCTAATGGCAGAAGCTGAACTAGCATATACCCTAATTAATTTGACATCATTTTATGGAAGTTTGTAAAAGCTCTTAGAGTGAAAGCTCTTAAAGTGTGTCAGTATGTGTGTGTGTCTGTGTGTGCATGTTTAGCAGCCTTTAAAACCAAATACCCTCTTAAAGAAATAGATTCAAACTTACATAAGCATATATTCTACACATAAATGAAGAGCAAAAATATTCAGTGAAACTGTTGCCCTGATGTCAGAGGGATACAATCTCTTTTCTTCCTACCAGCAACACTCTTGAAGCACAGTTTCCTCTCAACCCAAAGATAAAATCTGTGAGACATCCTGTTCAGCACTCCTTAGTATATTGTCTTTATCCTGATGATGTTGAAATAACTGTTATCAAAGTAAATATAGGAGCTGATTTCAAAAGATCCTACTAGTGGAGGAATTGTGATTCCATGTGATAATATATCAACTCACTTCCTCCTTGCTGCATGTTAAGTAGCCTGCAAGATGCCTGCCTATGCAATATAGACATTGATTCTACCATACTTAACTTGTAGATAAAGCTCTGCAACCTTATTGTTGTCTGTAATTCTCCCTTTTACTTCCCTGTAAAAAATATAGTGGATCATCATAACATCAAATAATTTTCAAAGAGTGCAAATTTTGTTAAAAACAACAATTGTTTAAAAATAAATGCTGTTATTTTAATACATTATCTAGAAGTATTAGGACCTCAGGCTACAAATCAAAACCCTTTTTTGAACAAAACCCACCTTCATTCTTTTATTTTTTTCCTTAAACTGAATTGGCTGAGCAGATTGGTTTGAAGGAATGGGATGATAGGATGTGAAGAGAATGAGGAAGAGGATTTCCTCAGGAGAGCTAGATCAGAAACGGGGCCATTTGCTCTCACTACAGTCTGCAGAGTAGAACAGAATGGCAAAGACACTTAAGTAGGAAGATCTTTCAAGGAGGGCACTAGTCCAACCTACTGTAAAAGCAGGCCAGCTCTAGGATCAGACCAGGATGCTCAAGGCTGTCTCCAGGTGAACTGAAAACTTCCAAAGGTAGAGATTACACAGCTTTGCTGGGCAACTTATTCTTCTTAGGAAAGTTTTCCCTTATACCCCATCTGAGGATCTCTTTAGTTTTTTTTTAGGCTGATTGCCTCTTGCCTTCCTACCACGAAGATACCATCTCCACAGTGCCTATGACCTTCCTAGAGTACCCCCAAAACTGCTACCTCTCCAGATTAGATAAGTCCTGGTTAGTCAGGCTCTCCTTGCAGGGCAGGAGCACCGGCCTCTAATGAGGCTTGGAGCATCTGGAGGCCTTTAATGCCAAGGGATGCTTCGGGCTCACACTCAGCTTGCTGTCAGTCCAGCTTCCTAAGCTCCTTTTTGCACAGCTGCTCCCTATTCAGTCAGATCCTGTCCTGTACCACTGCCTGGATTTTTTTTCTGCCCAGAGGGAGGGCTTCCCATTTGTTTTTAATTTCATGAAGGTCTTGTTGACCAGCTCCTTGAAGCTACTTGAAATTGTAGCCTTCCCTCAAATGTATCAACTCTCCAGTTTGGCATCATCTACAAACTCATATTGTGTACTCTGTCGCCTTATCCAGACTACTGATAAAGTTTTTTAAACAGGACAGGTTCCACAGTAGAAACCTGTACTACTTCACTGTCATTAAGTGCTGCAACAAAAAGTGATGAGTGATGAACTCTGACAGGTGAGTGAGAGGTGAAGGCTATAATTTGTCAGTAGCAGCGATTGTTAAGAATTTATCTCTATCTAACTATTCTTTTCCATATTATTTTTCTTAGTATGCTCGTAGCACTTCATAAATCCTAATTTGTGAACTTCGTACCTCAGTTTATTTAGCTCATACTTGCTGTTCTTGCATCCACAGTCGTGGATTTTATCTTACTACCTAGAATTGGTGCAGAACATTGAGTCAGCAACTTTTTACCTGCTCCTGACAAATCTCAGCCCTCCACAGCCAAAAAAAAGGCAGTGAAAATAAATGTAAATTTGTAAACAAATAAAGGACAGAGGTTCCTATGTAACTGTTTTACTTCTGATTTGGATCACTTTTGCTGCATGTATAGACTCTGCAAGTATGATAACACACCTTAAAAGCATAACACAATTTACTGGCACAGACATAGTAAATAATCAAAACCAATAAGCTAATCTGGCAAGCCTGATTAAGCACCTGACAAGTCCCAGCTGACCAGGCAGTTGTCAGGTGGGGAGGCATGGCCTTCTGCTCCCTGGACTGAGCTGATCCTCAAGGTTACTGAGCAGCTGTCTGTTCCCTGTTTTTCCCTTTAGGATTATATACCTCTCATGTTGGCTTCTTTCCCCTTGAATCCTTGAGCTACTACTTTTATCCATCTCAGCAGTCTTACCTCTGCAATTTTAGCTTTCTTATCTTGCATAGCTGCACTTTACATACTTTCTCACAGCTTAGGCAATTTCATCAGAAGTTTGGGCCACGATCTCACAGTCGGGCTGTGTCAGGGCTGGATCCTTGCTCATAGACAGCTGACCCTCTGAGCTGGTATAACACAGTGAACCTGCCCTTCCCTTCCACTTTCTTTTTCATCATCAGCTCTAAGATCAGCTAAGCAAAGGTCAGTCTCAGTGCTGATGTTCAGAGGGGAGAATAACTTGATCTTCTGCTCTTAGGATGAGGAACAAACAGTCTGAAACATGCAGAAAGAGGTTTTCAAAGTGCATATCTGTTGCAACTCATCTTGTCTTTTAAGGTCCAGTGTTGGAATAGAAGATGTGAAAGATTTAGTGCTGGGTTATGGCAAGTAGGAAAAATGACAATGCTTTAAGCCAGAGTTCAGATTCAGGTTTATGTGTAAATTTAACATGAATGAGCTGCTTGGCTTGTTTATTCCTAACACTATCATTTGGCTTAAACCAAACTGGATTATGTTGTTTATACTGAAGCTGAACAGAACCCCATATTTCACTGGCTTGTTTCCATAGCCAGGTACATAAACTTTGACTGCAGAAAGACAGATTGGACCTACCAGAAAAGAGAAAACTCTGGAGGAGACAAGTAGTTGTTAATGGAAAATTGAGAAAACACAGAAGAGAAACTGGATTTGTCCAGCAGAGAAGATGAAGAACTTGAGAATGGAGCAGAAAATTAATTACATGAAGTAATCTATGGCAAGAAAGAGAAGAGTGAATGTAGAGTCACAAATGTGGTTGAAAAAGGAGTATTTTATAATCAGTGACTAGGTTTATAGTATGAAGGAGTTAAATAGTGGGTTTAAATAGAAAAGATGTAACTATAACTAATATACCACCCCTCCCAGTTCCTCAAATACTATTGACTACTAGTAAGAACAGCAGTCTGAACTCATGTCACTACCAATGCAGAATGACACTTCATTTATTTAGAGATCCGATCCCTGAGTTACTAAGGATGCCATTACTGAATGGCTGTTTTCAATGTGTTACCCTATGGTCTGCCATAAATCTAATGCAGGAAAGGAAAGCTGATTTTTACTAAAATCTGATTTTCTTCTCAATTGAGTGTCTCCAGTTACCATTACGGTTCTTCAGTACTTTTTATGCTAATAAGGACTTGATATGTTCCTCTGGAAACTGATAGATAATTAAAGGATGAAGTGTGCTGTAAATTGGCCAGTGCATGGAATGTAACATCTGTACTGTTACAAAAATAACACACATTTATTATGTCTTTGGTTGTACGATTGTAAGTGCTGTAATGCAGAGCATTAAAAAACACTGAAATTTAATTGTTTGTTTGTTTGTTTGTTTGTTTCTCTCCAAAAATGCGGGCTCCTACCTCTAAATGAGTTAAGTATTTTCCGAGTGGTAAGATCAGGTGGCAGCACTACAGTGTCACTGTCCTGAGACCCCTTTTCCCCATCAGAGGGAGTTATGTGTTGCTTTGGAAGAGTCAAGGTTTTTTCTGACTTAGTGGGATATAGTGGTTTATTGTATCCACTGAGGGAGAAACGGGTTTGCTTTGACAAAGGATTAGTGCCTTCTACATATTCTGAATTAAAGGAAAAATTGGCTATTGCTAGAATAAATCCACTTTGTTCTTTCTCAAATGTTTTTGGTGATCCATATTAAGAAGATATGGTATTAAAATACTCAGTTTGCTTTGTTCACTCTAATTATGCCAATCATTGAATAAAAGTCTTTTAGTGGAATGGACAATTTTTTCACTGTGCTGTTCCATTTTGCCTCCTGTTTTTCTGGCAAAAGTTTGAAGCAGAATATCTCTATTAAACAGAAGGTTTATTGTTCAAAGAACTCGTCTCTGTAGTTTTACCATTTCATTGCCTCACCAGCACAATCCCACAAGATCAGAGGTCAAAAGAGAGGAACTATTGTGAAGGGGTTTACTGACTAGTAGGGCTGTTTAAAGTGTACGTGCATAAGGCACAAAATATTTTCCCACAATTTCTGACTAGCTTTCCTCTCCATCACTGTAAAACAAATTTTGTTCCAATGGATATACTAGAGTCTTTCTCTTGAAAATGCTATATTTATCTGTCTGGGTGAGACTTGCTAAAAACCAGTTCCAAAAACTCCTTAATCTTGCTGTAAATTCATAGGAACCTCCTTCCACTGTTCCTTCCCCTTTCCCTACCTTAGAAAGATCTTGATACCTCAATTTCCTTTTTCACCTTAATAAAAGAAAAATAGAAAGATCATAATCTTTTTTTTTTCTTTTTTTTCTGAAAGATTCTAGCAGGGTGGCTAATCGGTTTTACCTGGAGCAGAGTTGAATTGTTGAACTGTTTCACAGAGAGCTATTGTCTCACTTTTTTTTCATGCTTTTGAACTAAATAGCTTTTGGAGTAGCACAGTTCTGAACTATTATTTCTCCCTTGTCACAGGTGACATTATGATTCCACTATCTATGTTTCTGTCTTTTGGAAATCTGCCTTTCCAAGACCTGGATGCCAAATCGAGTATACATATGCTAGAGTGGGCCCTGACTACTTTAGGGAGGATTTGTAGTTACACAAGTTACTGCGCCCCAAATCCACCGACCTTCAGCACATCCTCCAGCATATGCTGTGTGTGACAGTATGCTTTTTCCAAGAATGTTCAGTTGCTCTCTTGATGTTTCCTAGGGTCTGCACACACAGCACAACTCCTAAAAGGACTCTGTGGAGAGATCACTACTTTAGCAATGCCACACAAGAAATAGGTACCTCCTATATAAATAAGTACCTCCCTTGCAGAGATGACTGTACCAAACTACCCCTGAAGGCAAATGAGGACTGCAGTGAGAAGCTGCTTCATCCCTATGGTGAAAAGGAGAAATCTGCTACAGTATCTGCAAGGCTCTGGCTTAATGCCGTTTACAGAGAGGCTGGTTGCCCACCTAGTATACTTGCTCTGATGCTCCTGGCTGTACTCCAAGACCTGGGTTGATAGATGTCCTGAATCTGCATAGCAGCCATCTGTTGAGAGCCTGGGAGGCCGTCACCAGTCACAGAGAGAGTGTGGTGCAGACCTAATACACACAGCAGATGCCGTGTTGTCCTTCAGCAGCGGCTATGCACATTAACTATAGTTTTTGTCAGCTTGGCCACCCTTTTGCCAACACAAATTGTACCTTTCCAAGCAATCTCTGGTGCTGACAACAGCCAAGGTATGTAGCACACATACAGAAAAAGGAGCAGTGACAAAATTATGTCTAATGAAGACCAGTCTCTACATAGCGCTGCCTTTCCTATCTCTTCCTTGGCAGCCTTGTCTTCACGTGGCAGTGCATAAATAGAACAAAAACTGTTTCACATTGCTAAAAGAATGACTCCTGGGGATAGGGTGCAGTCAGGAAAGCACTGAAAGCACTCTTGAAAACGTGGAATTTCTGGAGTTCAGATTGTCTGAACATTTATGAAAAAAACCTAACAGTTCTTTGTTGCATTTAGCATGACTTTTCATATGAGAGACTGTCTTTATAGAAAGAGACCGTGGGCCTGGGAGGCCCTGGAGTTCTGGTTCTGGACAGCTGCAGAGCCAGCCCTGAGGGTTCTGGAAGAGGTAGGGTCTAGCTCCTCTGGAGCCACTTCACATAGTTCAGTTTGTCTCAAGGTGGTTTGGTGGGTGGAGATGGACTGATGATGGACTAGATGCTCTTAGTGGTCTTTTCCAACCTTAATGATTCTATGATTTTAAGATAGCTGTGCAGTAGACCAAGGGGAGCTGCTCTGGATAATATATAATGCTATGCAGAGCTCTCGCAGCCTTTAAATAAACTTGTTTGTAGCATTCTACAAGAGGAGAATCTGACAAGATCCAGTGGAGGAAAACTTATATTATTCTTTGGAAGTATATATAGTAACTTTCATCTTCCTGTGTACATTATAAGATTAAAAAAAAAGAGAGGTGGGTATTTCTTTCCTACTGAAGTTTGTTTTTGATTGAGAACTCTCTTTTGTTTGATGGGAGATGTGAAAATATGAATAAAATAGCTGAGTGGAAAGTAAAAAGAAAGCAATATAAATATCAATGTACCTATAGTTGGGGATTTATGTACTTATTTATCTATTTTTGTCACAGAGCCTGTAGAAAATATACTTAAATAGAGCAGAGGCAAATAAATTACTTTCAAAAGTGAAAAAATGGGTACTTTCCCATTTCTTTCTTTCTTTCTTTTTTTTTTGTCATTTTGTAGGGCTGGGGGATGTTGGGAGGATTAAAGGGAATTGCTGAACTGTGATCGGAGAAGTTTTAAATTTGTGCAAGTCTTCTTTCCCTATAACAGAAGAAGAACCTTTGAAAAGTTAATACAAATCATTACTGTTTTTCTCATAGGGCTCCCATCCCATCCCATCCCATCCCATCCCATCCCATCCCATCC
>JANHGO010000072.1:37592762-37638293 GCA_024606505.1 Aquila spilogaster | reverse complement strand
TGGGGCCCTCTCCTCTGGCCACATTGTCCTGTTCACAAAACTCCAGCATTTTTACAGAGGCCATTTTCTCCAGCAAAATTCTTTAACAGATGTTTGAGACATTGAATTTGTCAGACCTTCACACTGACTTAGAAAGCTTGGGGTCCAGCTTAGGACAAGAATTTGTGCTATCTCTTTGGATAAAATATTTTTGTCAGAAATGCAGTCTTAACACTTTCTGAAGGTGTCACATACTCTCTATTGATGCCAATGCACCTTGCAGTAAAGTTGAAGAAGCAATGGTCAGTTATTCTGCATTTACCAGCAATAGCAAACATCTGGGCATGACAGTTCACCCTGTCTGACTTTGCAATACTTTTAAACTATGCACTTGCCCCAGAGTCCTGATCAGATTCAGTGGTGTGAGAGTCTTGGATCAGCAACAAATGTGCCCAAAAGTTGCAGAGAGTTTGTCAACAAAAAACCTGGAAACAAAAGAAGAAGCAAGAGGGAATATAAGAGCTAAATTGGGTGTAAAATAGAAGGTGCAGTGAAGAAAGACTCTACCTGATAATTGTCACACATTCAGCTCTTGGTTGGTAGTGCTGCCAGAAGACTAAGGTTGCCAGAGCATTTTCATTATAACTCCTAATTTTCTGCTGCCTAACTTTGCCTACTGATGTGGACATTTTTCCCCATTTGGTATACAATTAGGCTGAGTGTTTTGGGACAATTTCAGCAAAATTGGCTCAACCATTTCAGAGGAATGAAATTAGGGGAAAAAACTATTGCTTGCCAACATTTTTACAGCCCTTTAATTGCAAAGTTCTAGCAGACCTATAGGCTAAAGCAGAGATGCAACATTTGGGATGTAAGTTGGTTTTATAACAAATATATGCCTTTTTCTACTTTAAAAAAAAAAAATCTGTCCCAGATTGGAGAAATTACGTGGCTTTGGAAAAGCAATTGTTTGCCTGTGTTCTACAGAGATTAGTGTACACATGGTGGGCAAATGCATTAGAATTCATATGCAGAGATCTTTATACCAAGCATGCTGGATCTGAAAATTTTTGTAGAGAGTTACTTTTCCTTATTTCCAAAGCTGTGGTGTGACTGAACACAAAAATACAAAGCAAGGAGATTTCTTCCTTTTTTTTTCTTTTTCTTTTCTTTCTTTTTTCTCTTTTCTCTTTCCATTCATAGGAATGCAGCAGATGTAGCCCTGATATAGGTATATGGACAATTATTGTTTTAGGTTAGAACAAGAGCCTGTAATATATAGGAGGGAAGAGCAGGAGCCAGTTTGTGCAGGCATCATGTGGAAAAACGTAGGAACTGGGTAAAGAATCTGAGGATGTCATAAGTTGGCTGTGCTGTAAGAGTGGAAGGCTGGAGGACTCTGTGGTGGTACAGAGAAACTGAGTTTGTAAGTAAATTTGAGGGCAGCAGAAGGGTGGGGAGGGAGTTTAAAGCCTTCAAGGAGAAGCTAAGAATTGGAGTCAATTTTTTATGAAAGGCTAGGATTCAGATCCCAAAATAGACCAAGAAAGAGTGATGAGATTGAGGATGAAATAAGGGACTGGATGGGTAGAGAGAGGAAACAGGTGAATTCAAGTACAGACAATTTAGGAATGGGAAGCAAGTGTAGTAGGTGCTGTATGCATGGAAATATGGCTACTTCATGGACTGGAAAAGTGAGGGGACAAAAAGAAGTTAGGGAGGACAACATGGGGTGTGTGTGCAAGCCCTACAGACAGCTTTGCTGATCTTGTTGATAGGGCTGTGAAGAGTGGTACTATTATTTGTTGACTGTCGGACAGATTTTCCCTCTCTGCTGCCATATAATTTCTCCCCACCCTTGCAGCAGCTAGCTTGGATTTTTGAAGTGCTCATGTAGGCAAAATAGGTAAGAGAGTGCTGTCACTGTTGTGTCATGCTGGGTAATGTCCTGGGCCAGCCTGATGAGTATGATAAGTGTTTCATAATTCTGTGCACTAATAAGATCTTATATTGGTATTTCCTCAATGTGGAAATAAAGGTAACACAGCCACTGATTTAGTGAGGCACTATTAAATTTAAAAATGTATTATCTGTGGAGCTGGTTTCCACAATTCTGTGAAAAATACAATGCCATTCCTTTCTTCCCTAGGGTTTGATTTATGTTTTATTACATACATTCACGAGACTCAACAAATGAGAGCAAATCTAGGAAACCAGCTATATCTGCCGGTGCTTCTTGGCTTGTGATGGAACAGATGTTATGACCATTTATCTAAACTGTAGTTAAAACTGAAAATGTGCTCAGAACACTCTGAGTTTTTATTTTAAATGTGCTGTCCTGTTTTCTGGAAAAGAAAGAAAACCTATTGAAGGTAGGGATTCAAAGGATTAGTCAAACTCATCAATCTTTATGTACACAGCACAGTCTTTGAAGAAGTTTGCTTAAGTTAGTCTCAATAGCAGAGAGATATAACTACTCTGCTGACTTGCTATTATCTCCAATTTTGAAAGAAGTAGCTTGAGTTCCTGCAACTGTAATTTAAAGCCAGGTGGGAAATTCCTCCCACTGCTCTTTCTTCCTGTCCGAAACTTATTCCCAAATTGCAACAACTTTACATCATTAAAAAAAAAAATCTACTTCTTTTACACTCTATGTGCCCTTTAAGAATATTTATGGGGCTATTCCCCCTTAGGGGCGCATGTAACTCCCATTAACTTTAATGGGGTTTTAGGTGCGTGTGTGAAGGAATGAATATAGAGTTACTATGTTTGGAGGAAAGAGGACCAGTCCCTTAATCAGCTGAGATTTCATTAGAATTTCAGATGCCAGTCTTTAAGAGGAGGGTGGTGCTCATGGGGCCTGCATTTCATAAAGTGCCTAGGGCAAAATAAGTACTTAATCTGGCTCGTGCTATTTCTTATTGTTGATGGTGATGTTCAAAATTGAGGTTGTGCTTCTACTACCTGTGCATTGAATATATCTCTTTTACTTTCTGGTAACTGGGGAAAAAACTATTTCATTCTTGGCTTTTTTGTCTGCTAAAGTCATTATAAAATGTAAATGAATACATTGTAAGGCAAATGTGAATTACAAATATTCTGTCTGGAGTTTTGTGTGAATACTATGCAAATTTTGTTCATCTTTAACAGCTATGGGCATGGATAGGATTTTGTAATAAGGCATCTCCTAAAGTCTCCTGGTTTTCTTAAACTGAAAAGCTTTCACAGTTCAAATTTGAAACAGTTGTATATACATGTATATATATGTGTGTATATATGTATATATATTATATATATGTATATGTGCATGGCAATACTTTAGGATAGTTCTTTTATTCCAAAATCATCTAAGTTTGAGCAGTAAATTTATACATTTGTGAGGGTGAAGTTTTTTCAATACACTACATTATCAGAGAATTGTAGGGCACGCAAATGTAGGTTTGCCAAGAGTCTAGCTAAACCCCTATTGTGAAGTTTTTCTAGTAGTTCCTAATTTAGTGTAGAATAGTTCATTAGTTTTGTATGTGTATACATAGACCCTCCTTTTGGAAGGACACTTGAAATCTATAGTTGACAAATTCTATGATTCCTAAATTGTTACTATAACAGCTGTGAAAAGCCCGAGAGTGAGTCTGTCATGCTCTCCAACAGAATGGAGGGAGGGTAGCAGAAATAAAGTTCTTCTTCTTCTTCCCACAGTAGTATTGACTTCAGCTGTGTCAGCCACTATGAGGCTATTTTACCACCTAACAGCTAATCATATTCTGTGCCAAGGGTTTAAAGTGAAATGGTGAATGTGTTTTGTTAATCACCTTCTTTTACTTGGTTACTGCTCAGTTTGGTCCTGAAAAGAAAAAAGAATCAATCAAAGCTTGCAGCTCTCAATACTGAAGGGTGTTTTAGTTTCAGCACCACAGTATCTTGGAAAGGACATCAGGAAACAGATCTGTCAGTTGTCATATTGTACTCAGTGAAGCTTGGTGATTCGCAGTCTTCTTAAGACGGTCATGTGACAAGTACCCTTGGCAACTGTGCAATTATGAACTTTTAGTTATCTGGTTACCTCAGCACTGAGCAGCTAGAATAGCTACCTTGGCAGTTTAGCTCATGAAGGTTGTGGTAGTGGGAGGTGTTTGTTTGTTTGTTTGTTTGTTTTAAAATCTACTTTGTATCTTGAGTATATTCATTGATGTTTATATGGTGTCCTAATTACAGACTGCTTTGGTATTTGATACAATCCTCTGGAATAACTTATACTGCCCTCATGGCTGCTTACAGCAACCTAGCTGCTGTTATACCCATTGCAGTCCTGCCTAGGTAATTGAGCATCATCAGACAGTTCACAGGTACATAAATCCTGCCTCAGGTACCTTTTTTTACTTGCTTCTGTGCTAATCTAACCATTTTGTATTACTGAAGAGATTCAGATGTAGACCCTGTAGGTGGAAGAATTCCTCCTAGATCCCTCACCAATGAAGTTACAGTTTAATTTCAAGTTTACAATCAAATTAACTTTCATTGTATGTAGGATTTCTACATTTTTGACAAGGACAGCTGAGTTTTTCAGGTGTTGCATAATCTAAGAGTTATTTTTCATCTTAACACAGGGCAAAACATAAACATTGATTTAGCAACAATTTCAAGACTATGTAGGTCATATTATGTGTGTGTTTTGGGTTTTTTTTCCCCCTGTAGATTTCACTTGATTACAGAAGTTACAGAAAAAGCATATTTAGAATATCTGCCATTCTGCCTTCTGGTATAAACATGTTTATATTTTTACAAAAGGTAACTTTAATGGGAAATCTGAAAAACAGAAAAAAAGCCCTTAAAACCTGTACTTCGAGAAGTAATACTGCCTTTCAGAGACTTCTGAAAATGAAGTAAAATCTAGCACATCTATGACGCAGAGGTGCAGATAAATCATCAAAACAGGAATTGTTTGACCTAAAGTGGTTAAATAAGTAGAAATTTTTGTTTCAAAATTAAAGGCCATGAATTCTTCCAGTCTTTCAGTTACTGTTATTTTTTGCTTAAAAAACATTGTAACAGATGACTTTGGCATTTGATTGAAGTACTCTATTGTTCAGCTTCAACACATTCTGACATCTTTTGCAGATCAATTAAAATGCGCCAGTGTGGAAGAAATAAAAATGAAGATGTTGTTTTATCCTTATTTTAGAATAAAAAGAAACACATTTGAAGAAAAAGATGAAAGGGAAATGCGCTATGTTTGAACATAGTGAGCATAACTTTTATGTGTACATGGTACATGAAGTTGTCTGATACTACTCCACGAAGTAAAAATAAATGAACAAGTAGGTAGAAATAATTTACAAAATAAAGGAGGAAGAGCAGAATAATAGGATAATATGTGTAGAATCTAAGCTGTCTGACAGAAGGGACCATGAATTTGATTTAGAAATGAGAAACTGAAAAATACAATCTTAAAAAAAAAGAGTGAAGTAAATGGACAAGTTATTGACATTTCTGAAAGAAAAAACTTGCTGGGACAGAACTGCTGCCTCTGAAGATGAAATCCCCAATCCTGCATGTGCATGTAATTATATAATCAACCATAAGCTTGTCAGTGGCTTTCATGAGAATACAGATCCGATGACTGTAAGCAGTTACGGTTAAAAATAGGTATAAAAATTGGAAGGCTTAGTGATTGTTGTATGAGCAATTGATGATGAAGTATGAAGGATCTTTACTAAGTTCCTTCTGTCATTTTTAGAGTACGTAACTGATGGAAATACTTATGTACTGTTTTGTTTTCCTTAAAATTAAAGACCTTTAGAAACAGTAGATGAATGTGAAGGTTTCTGATACTTCGGTAGAAGAGATTGATGTGCTGAATTTTCAGAGGTTCCTCCAGAATGCTAAGTAGTTAAAGGGATTAATATTAGAAAAAACAAATATAAAATTAGTTTGTCTGATAAAAGCTGTAGGTTCACCTGCAAATGTCAAGAAACAACAACATAATTCTTTCTCTTCAAGTCTACAAAAAAATGTGTGTGCTTTGAAACACTGCATAATCCTATTGCACCCAGTTACACTATAACATGTCACTAATTAAGTTTGATCATTGAGGAAGTACATTTTTGTAGTATCATGTTCCAGGAGACAGGATTTAGTTGGGAGCATAGGAAAAACCTTCATTTTGATTTATATATTTTGTTTTACATCTTTCCTAATAAAAGATTCAAGTCTTTTGAAAGGTTTTCAATACAGACAGGGAGTGACTTGGAGGAAGAACCTGAAATGATGTTATATATGCAGGTGGAAAAAGAAGACAACAAGGAGATGAAATGGGGAAGACGAGGCACTGCATAATAGACAACTTTAAATCACAGTGAAGACTGAGTCTGCACAGTCAAATCAGTGACCTTTGGACATCAATACAACTAAGCCTTGTTCAGTGCTAGTGTAGGCTCTGAGAAGGCTGATATTAAATTCTTGATTTGTCCTCATATCCTACTTGACAGGGATTGTTTCTGTTCCCCCTCCATTAAACTATGATAGCACAGAGAAATTGCAAGCATAGCCTTGTGAGTGCATGTGTTTGTTTCTGTTCTTCATTTTTATCACAAACTGCTTCTTTTCTGCCTCCTATCTATGAAGAAGCATACAACTTGGACGTACTCCCAAACTTGCAGCTTCCAGGCAGTTGTGGGTGCCTTGGTTTCCATTTTAGCTCTGAGACAGATTACAGGTCCATGCTTTCTGTAGAGACTTTACAGATGATTTTAATTTCATGCAGGTTTGCAGGCTTTGAAATACAAAAAAATTGAAAAAAATTAAATTACTGTTGTCTATCCAGGTCCAGAGGGCTGCAATATGAACACAGAAATAGGAGCATTCTTATTTCCATGATAAATGTACAATAGGGAGATTACTAGAGTGAGCATATATAACTTTACACTCACTGCAAGAAGTTTTCCTGAGACCTGTGATACTTCTTTAAAATTCACTGATTTCAGCTCAACTACGTAGTTTGTGGGATCAGATCCTAATGACAGAAGTTGAACTAGATTCTGCCCTAACAATTCAATTACATTTTATGGAAGTTGTCAAAGTTCTTACAGTGAAACCTCTCAAGGTGTGTCTGTGTGTATGTATCTGTGTGTTTGGGTATTTCTGTGTGTGTACACCTTGATTTAGCAGCCTTTTAATACCAAATACTCTTTTAAGGAGATACATTCAAATGTAAAACTTTTTTTTACATGAACATGCAGCCCATACATAAGCAAGAAGCAAAAAAGTCAGTGAAACCTTTACCTTAAAGCCAAAGTTATATCAATCTCCTCTCCTCCCACCAACAAGCCTCTCAAAGTAGTTTTCTGTCTACCCAAAGGTAAAATTTCTGAGGCATGTCAAGTCAGTATTCCTCTATATATCCTCTTTATCCTGATTATGTTGAAATAACTGTTATAAAAGCAAGTACAGGAGCTGATTTCAAAAGATCCCAATAGAAGAGGAATCGTGATTCCACACAACAATGTACCAACTCACTTTCTCTTGCTATATGTTAAGTAGTCTGCAGGATGCCTGCCTGTGCAATATAGACATTGCTTCTACCATACTTGGCTCGTAGATATTTCCATAGGAACTTTATAAAGTTCTGTAACTTTTTGTTTGTAAGGATAATTTTTACTTCCCTTCAAAACATACATGAATTCACCATAATTTCAAATACTTTTCAAAGCATGTAAGTTTGTTAAAAACAATAATTATGACTGTTTAAAATAGAACTGTAATATTGTAACGCATTACCTAGAAGTATAAAGGGCCTTAGGTTACAGACCTGAACGTTTTTTGAACAAAACCCAGCTTGATTCTTTTTTTCTTCTTTAAACTAAACTGATTGAACACAAATTGGTTCAAACTAATGGGTGGTAGGATATAATGGTGGGAGGGAAGAGTATTGCCTTAGGAGAGCTAGGTCAGCAAAGGGACTGTTTGCTCTGACCACAGTCTGCAGAGCAGCACAGAGCTGCAGAGTCACTCAGGTGGGAAGGGCCCTCAAGAGGTCACTAGTCCAACCTACTGTCAAAGCAAGATCAAATCAGGCTGCTCATGACTGTCTCCACTTGGGTCTGGAAAACCTCAGAAGACGGAGATTACACAACCTTCCTCGGCAACCTATTCTTGGGATTTTTTTTCCTTTATATCCAGTCTGACCCTCTCTTCTTTAGCCTTAGGCACTTTGCCTCTTGTTCCCTATCATGCATTGCTGTGAAGATCCCAGCTCCATTGTCTCGACAACCTGCCTATAGGTTCAGATAGATGGCTATTAGGTGTCCCTGAAACCATCTCTTCTGCAGGCTGAATAAGCCCTGGTCCCTCAGCCTTTCCTTGCAGAGCGAGAGCTCCAGCCCCTGACCAGCCTGGTGGCAGTTGGCTGTCTTTGCTGCCAGGGCATGCTGCTGGTTCATGCTCAGCTTGTTGTCAGCCCAACTTTCCAGGGTCTTTTCCACAGAGCTGCTCACAATTCAGTCAGTTCCCAGCCTGTACTATTGCCAAGGGCTCGTCCTCTGCAGTTGGAGGACCTTCCATTTGTCCTAGTTTAATTTCATGAAGTTCTTGTTGGCCAGTTCCTCCAACCTGTCTAAGCCCCTCTGAATGGCAGTCCTCCCTATAATGAATGAACTCCCTGGTTTGGGGTCATCTGCAAACTTGCTCTAGGTGCACTCTACAACCTCCTCTAGGCCACTTGATAAAGATTTTAAACACGACAGGTCCCAGGATAGACTCCTGCAGCACTCCACTGTGGTTATGTGCTGGGAGAAAAAGCGGAGACTGAATGAACTCTGACATGTGAGCAAGAGGTTAAGGCTATGGTTTCTCAGTAGCAGCCATTAGTAAATTTTTTTCCTGTTTGGCTATTCTTTTTTATTTCGTCTTCTTTTTTTAATATGCTCACACTATTTCCTAAATCCTAATCTGTGAACTTTGTACCTCAGTTTATTAGGTAAGACTTGCTGCTGTTGCGTCTGCAGTCCTACAGATTTTAGTTTATCACCTGTCATTTGTGCAGAATATTGAGTTGCCAACCTATTACCTGTTCCTGATTGATCTCAGTCCTCTGCAGCCAAAAAGGCAGAATAAATACCTGTAAACTTGTAAAAAAATAAAGGACAGAGTTCTCTAAGTTACTGTTATACTTCCTGTCTGGATCAGTTTTACTGCATGCAGAGACTCTGCTAGTAGGATATACAAATCTTAAAAGTGTATCACAACTTCCTGATACAGACGTAGTAAATAGTAACAACCTATGAGCAACTCTGCTGAGCATTAGTAGCATGCTCACCAGTCCTGCTTAGGCACCTGAAAAGTCCCTGCTGACAAGGCAGTTGGGCAGCTTTTAGTCAGGTGGAGAGGAGTAGACTTCTACTGCTCCCTGGAATGAGTTGGTCCTCAAGGTTACTGAGTTGCTGTCAGTTCCCTGTTTTTCCCTTTAGGATCGTATACCTCTCATGTCGCTGTCTTTCCCCTTGAATCTTTGAGCTACTACTTATCTTCATCTCAGCAGTCTTACCTCTGCAATTGTATCTTTCTTATCTTGCATGGCTCCGCTACACAGATTTTTTCACATCTCGGGCAATTTCATCAGAAGATTGGGCTGAGGTCTCACAGCTGGGCTGTATCAGAGCTGGACCCAGGATCACAGGGAGCTGACCCTCTGCGCTGGTGTAACACAGCAAACATGCCCTTCCCTCCTTCCTCCCTCACTTTTTCTTTTCCCATTGGCTCTAAAATCAGCCAAGCGAAGGTAAGTCTCAGTGCTGATGTTCAGAGAGGAGAAGAACTTCTCCTTTTCTTCTGCTCTTAGGATGAGGAACAAACAGGCTGAGACATGTGGAAATAGCTTTTAATAGTGTATGTCTGTTGTAACCTTGTCTTTCATTCCAGTGTTGGAGTAGAAGATGTAAAAGATTTAGTGCTGGGCCATGGCAAGTAGAAGAAATGACAAAGCTTTAAGTCAGAGTTCGGATTCAGGTTTATGTGTAAACTTAGCATGAATCACCCAGTTCTTTATTGGTAACATTATCACCTGGCTTAAACTAAAGTGGATTACATTGGTCATATTGAACCTGAACTAAGCCCCACATTTTACTTGTTTATTTCCATAGCTAAGTGCAAAAACTGACTGTAGGAAGACAGATTTCAGGAATGGATGTACCAGTAATGAGAAGGCTCTAGGAGGGACAAGTAGTTGTTAATATTAAGAACAAATAAAGAAGGAAAACTGGATTACTCCAGAAGAGAAGATGAAGAAGTTGAAAGAGTTGTTAGGAAAATCAATTTAATAAAATAAACTGTGGTGAGAAAGAGAAGAGCGATTGAATGTAGGGTTACGAACTCGGTGGTAAAGGATTATTTTATAATCACATGGCACCTAGATTTTTAATATGAAGGTGTAGGGTTGACAGATAAGACACAACTCTTACTAACATATCAAGTCCCCCAGCCCCCCAAAATACTATTGACTACTAGTAGAAACAACAGTCTAAACTCCCATTGGTACCAATACAGAATGAAGTTCTGTTTACTGTACTTCTCTGATCATCCCAGTGTTTTTAAGTATGACATTATTGAATGGCCCTTTTCAATGTGTTACTAGATAGTCTGGCATGAAACTAATGCAGGAAAAGAAAGCTGTAAAAATTCTTTTGCTCTGTGTAAATGATTTGTACTAAAATCCCATTTTCTTCTAGAGTGGGTATCTCTAGCTATCATTACATTTCTCTTGTACTTTTTCCTCTTATAAGGACATGGCATGTTCCTGCGGAAACTGACAGATGAAGACAGCTGTTAATTAAAAGATGAAGCATACTGTAAATTGACCTGTGCATGGAATGTAGTATGTATACTGAGACAAAAATAGCACATATATGTTAAGTCTTTGGCTGTATGATCATGCATGGAAATTCCTGAGTTAAGCTAGTAAGTGCAGTAATGCAGAGCATTTAAAAACACTTTAATTCTTAATTTTTATATTTTACTCCAAAAATGTAGGTTACTACCTCTAAATGAGTGACATATTCTCTCAGTGGTAAGATCAGGTTGCAACACTGCAATGACACTGTCCTGAGACATCTTTTCCCCATTGGCAGGGGTGTATGCTTCTTTGGAAGAACTGATTTTATTATATTTAATAATATATATGATAATATAGTATTTATTATGTTATATGGAAGAATTTATTCTAACTTAGTGGGGGAATGTGGCTTATTGCCTCCAGTGAGGGATAAAGGAGGTTGTATTGGCAAAGAAATAGAACCTTCTACATATTTTAAATTACAGGGGAAATTGGCTGTTATCAGAATAAAGCCTCACTCATTTTGTTTGTACTTTCCTGAATGTTTTCAGGCATCCAAATTAAGAAGACGACATGTTAAAATACTTACTTTGCTTTTGTTCAAGCTACTTAAGCTAATCATTGACAAAAAGTCTTTTAGCAGGATAGGCCTATTTTTCATGATGCGTTTCCATTTTGCCTTCTGTTATTCTGGCAAAGGTTTGGAGTAGTATATCTCTGTTAAACAGAGGGTCTATTATTCAAAGAGCTGGTCTCTGTAGTTTTGCCATTTTATTGCCTCAGCAGCATGATCTCACCTGGTCAGAGCATGAAGGAGAGCAGCTGTTGTGAAGGGGCTTACAGCCTAACAGTGCTGTGAAAGTGTACGTGCTTAAGGCATAAAATCTTTTCCAGCCATTTCTGAGTAGCTTTCCTCTCCATTGCTGTAAAACAGATTTTCCTCCAGAGGAAATACTGGAGTCTTCCCCTTGAACATTTTGTGTTTATCTGAGTGAGTGAGACTAAACAGCAACTCCAAAACCTGAGAAAAGTCAGGTCTATACATATATCTTTCATCTTGCTGTGAATGAACAGGAACTACCTTCCGCTTTTCCTCCCCTTTCCCTACCCAAGAAAGACCTTGATACCTTAATTTGATTTTTAACATTAAAAGTAGTAATAATATGAACTTCATAATGGTTATTTTTCCTGGAGGATTCTGTGTGGAGCCTAATGAGTTTTCCTTGGAGCAGAGCTGAGGTTTTGAACTTTTTCAGAGAGAGCTATCACCTCATGGTTTGTCATGCTTTTGAACTAAATAGCTGTTGGTAAAAGCATAGTTTTGCACAAAGTTTAAATTATTTCTCCCTTTTCACAGATGACATTGCAATTCCACTGTCTGTGTATCTGTCCTGTAGGAATGTGTCTATCCAAGCCCTGGAGGCCAAATTCCTTGAGTATATATGTGCTGAAGTGGTCTGGGTCTTAGATACTCCAGGGAAGACTGCACAAGGTACTGCATACCAAGGTCCCCTTATTGCATCCTTCAGCACACTCTCTGCCTGACAACATGCATTTTCAAAGGATGTGCAGCTACTCTCACAGCATTTCCTAGGGACTGCATGCACAGCACAACTCCTAAAAGGGCTCTGTGGGAGAGCTCACTCCTTTAGCAGTACCACAGTAGAAATAGGTGCCTGCTAGAGGGTATGGCCCTTGTCCCTTGCAGAGATAACTCTGTGTCAAACTGTCCCTGAAGGAAGATGAGGAATGAAGCGAGAACCTGCTTCACCCCCACAGTGAAAAGGAGCAATCTGCTACAGCATCTGCAAGCCTCTGGCTTAATACCTTTCATGGAAAATCTGGTTGCCCACCTAGGATTCCTGCTCTGATGTTTCTGGCTGTGGTCCAAGACCAGGGTTGATTGACAGATGTCCTGAATCTGCATAGCAACTATCTGTTTAGAGCCTGGGAGTCCATCACCAAGCACAGAGGTAGTGTGGAGTAGTAGTAGAGACCTTATATGCACAGCAGATGCCATTTTGTCCTTCAGCAGCTGCTATGTACATTAACTGTAGTTTCTGTCAGCTTGGCCACCCTCTTGCCAACACAAATCATACCTTTCCAAGCTATCTCCAGTGCTGTCACAGCCAGGCTATGTGAACATGCAAAGAGAAGAAGGAACGATTTTTACTTAGTGACAAAATAATATCTAATGAAGACCAGACTGAACAAGGCTGCCCCTTCCTACCCCCTCCCTAGCAGCCTTGCCTTTGTGTAGCAATGAATATATAAAATTATTTTTGGCTAACATAATTCACAAAAGCTGTTTCACTCTTCCAAAAGAATGACCCCAAGGGATGGGTCGTAATGTGGTCAGGAGAGAATTACTCTTGGTCCACCAAAGCAGTTCCTGAGAAACATTCTTCCTGTGTGGAATTGCTGGAACTCAGACAGTGTGAACATTTGTGAACAAACAAATGAAACATTTTTTTATTGTATTCAGCACGGATTTACATGAGATGGCCTTTGTAGGAACAGCCCATGCACAGCAGAGGGCAGGCCTTGGAGGCCCTGGAGTTCAGGTTCTGGACACCTGCTTCAACAGCCCCAAATGTGTTAGAGGAGACTGGGCATAGCTATTTCGTAAAGCCCTCTCTTCTCAGGAGTTCAGGTGGTCTCTAGGTAGCTGTGCTGAGGACCAAGGAGAGCTGTTCTGGAAGGGCTGAATCATTCTGTGCAAGTGAAGAAAATAATATCTTTTCCTGGACAAGAATGATATTTTTCATGTCTTGCCAGAAATAAGGCTTGAAAATTACCTCTGACTGTAGGGCAGAGGAGCCTTAACTCCCAGTCACCTCTACATGCCCACATGCCAAGAAGAGTTCTGCCTTCTTCCTTTCTATTTGTGACCTTAAACTTGATCTTAGACCCAGGATTGGTAATACACCTTAGCCTCAGAGTTCTTTACAGGGGATCACCTTCTCAATATAAGGCAGGTTACTTTCCCTTTTGTAGCACAGACAGGCCCTGGGAAAGCTGTGGGGAAAACTGTGTGAAAAGCTGTGAAGCAGGGGTGGGTGATAGCATGAATAGGGCAGAGCAAATCATGTAGCACCATATGGTAGTGTTATGGGACATGGCTGGTACAGATGAACAAGAAGCCAGACTAGAGAGACATCATGGCTCAAAGTTACAATCTTTCTTAAGTTGGGCTGTGTGTACTCCAAGAGTTTGCATTGTGAATGCCAACAGAATATTCTAGCCTGCATACTTTTGTTCAGGTAGCTTTTGGGAGTGATCCAGAAAAGCAAAGAGGCATAGTTTATTTTTCTGGTCCTCTATGAAAAAAAAGAATTTAAAAAAAAATCAAAAAAATTTAGGACTTGATTCACATATAATACATAATACTATGCAGAGCTCCCACAGCCTTTAAGTCAGCTTGTTTGTAACATATTGCAGGAGAAGAATCTGACAAGATTCAGCAGAGGAAAACATATGCTTAATTTTACACTTTGGAAATACTGGCTTTCAGCTGCCTTTTTACATTATAAGATTTAAAAAAGAGGAGTGAGCATTTATTTTCCACTGCAATTTATTTGATAGAAAATTCTCTTATGTTTGGTGGGAGACAGATGTGAAAATGTGAACAAAATAGCTGAGTGGAAAGTAAAAATAAAACTATATAAATACCTACATACAGAGTTTTTTTCCATTACAGAGCCTTTAGAAAGGATGTTAAAATAGGGAATATGCAAATAAGAAATTACTTTCAAAAGAAAAAAGCTGCATATTTTTGGATTTCTTTCTTTTTATTTTCTTTTTTTTTTTTCATTTTTTGGAGGGGAAGTTGGCAGGAAGATTAAAAGGACTCTGGACTATGACTATGGCCAGGGAAGTGATGGTGTTTTGAATTTAGTCATGTTGTTCTCCCTATAACAGAAGAGGAAGCTTGAAAAGTTAATACAAATTATTATTGTTTTTCTCCCAAAGGCTCCCATCCCAGATAGGTCTTCTGCTTGTAATGTAGGTTTTGAGAAATCGCCCACAGAGTAAAGCTGAACATGCTGTTCAGCTGTTAAAAAACTTGGAGTTTGTATGTAAGCATGGAAAGTTCTTTTAGCGTCCACAGAATTTGGAACTGATGTGGTTATCCTGCTCTACATTTAGATCTTGCCAATGTCATAAATCAATGACAAATCAAATATCCCAACCTTTTGGGTATGTTCAGCGAAGGCAATCTTTACTGCTTTTTGAAAGCTTGGGAGTCTTATATCACATGCAGCTTAGGCACTCTCAGATTCTTATGCATTCCTCTTAAAAGGAAATACTTAGTGTTGGATTTAGATTCTAATTTAATGTTGTTTTTTTTTCTTTATTTCATAGTAAGGGTTACTTATCTTTGCTTTCTTCTCTAGAATTGCCTATTGTATTGTGTGATGAACATCTAAGGAAATTGTACTACTATTTATCTTGGGAAAAATAATTTGAATGATGGTATCTCCGGCTTCCTAAAGTGAGGTAGGAATACCAGGGGCAATAGTTTCAAGCACTTACACCTGACCTACTGAAGGGTCAAATAAATCCAACCACTTGAATATATATATTATGAAAGTAGTGGCTGTACTTTAACACAGAGGAAATGAAGAGTCCATCTGAAGTCTCATGTTGATATAACTTTACGTAGTTGCAGAGACAGATTACATGGTATTATCACAGATATCTAGTATCTTCATCAATAGTATGTTACACATGTTATTTGCAGTTGTCTAACTCATTTCTTCAAAGACAACTTCAGACCATAACAACTTATACTCTCACAGTTTATTTTTTTTCCTTTGTTACACTTAGTATGAAAAGATTCCAACTGAAATAAAATAGATTTCTGGCCATCAAAATGTTTCTATATCATATACTCATTTCATTATTATTGGCAGTCAGTCATTTTGTATAAAACTAAGTATATATGTAACAACCATTTGAGAATGGAAATTTACAGGGGAATGGTCACTGTTTCTACAGTCATGTTTTCACTGGGATACAAAAAAGTTGGATTAGCAGTAATTTATAACAACATTGTATTTGGGACTGCAGGAACAAAAATTCTGGGAATTCACATCCTTTCTGAATGTTAATATTTCTGCCACTCGTGATACAGTTCATGTGGTATAGGGTTGAAGAGTTTAAGCCAATACCATTTAATTAATGGCGCTGTATTCTAAAATGCTGGACAATAAACCTCCACTCCTTCCAATGGTAATTTAGGAATGTCACTTTCTTCATGTAAGTAGTTCCAATTAAGTGAAAAGATGGCAATTGTATGCTTGCAAGATCAGACTTGGCTATCTTGATACACATTAAATTATCTTGTTTATCTTCTATTTTTCTTGGCAGTGAAGGAAACGAGGCATACTAAATTACTATCTTCATGTCTGCTTTCTCTTTCCCTTAATAACTTCTGAATCTATTGGCCAATTTGAAAGTGGGTGGGAGAAGGTATGAGAGATAATTACTTTTTTACCTGCTTTATGAAAGTCAGCAGCTGAATAGATGAGAAATCCAAATTAATGTCCTTGTTGAGGGGAAGGCAGGGGAAGAACTGAGCTGTGGTGTATTCTTTGGCTTTAAGTCTGGCCAGTCATGCCCACAGCTACATGCAATTGCAACATCTGTTTTCTTTTGCTAGGTTTCATAGGGCAAATGACCATATGCTGAGCTTATAAGCAGGGAGATGGAAAGCTTACAGGACAAAGGGCATAAAGCTGGCGAAATGCAAAGGGCATAAAGCTAGCAATTTATGGAACCACTTGCTTGATTCTTGTCTGGGGCTATTTCATTGCTAATGTGTTGACAACAGTAATTTATTAAAAACATCAAAGTAATAAGGCTTGAAAGTCAATAGGATTTGGGCATCAAAGACTTGTTGGTAAATCACATTTTTAATCACACTTGTGAAATTATTAGTAATTTTAGCACTCTGTATTATTTGGATGCTTATCTTTGAGAATGTCTAGCTTTCAGAGGGCGAGATGGTGTATGTTGTTATGACCTAACCCTATTTCCGCTATTTCACTAGCTGGTTACAAATATTTAATGTTTATGGCTAGAATATTACTCACACATACAGAATTGTTATTGTGAAAATTTGTTTTTTGGTTTCAGCTGACTGACTTTCTGTAGTATTTCCCACTGCTGCTGCATTCACAGCCTTTTCTTCAGTGCCAGGCATCACACAGAATGCAAATTATGCATGTTCAATATGGTTGGCTTGCATCAAAATTGATAATGTTGCAAGCACTTGAACAAGCAAAATAAGTACAGGTATTTCTTGAGGAATTTCATATCTGGATTTTGTTGTGTTCCAGGAAAATGCCTTGTGGATAGATACTTATCTATGCAGGTTCTTTTCAGACTGGGTAGCTCCTTGAACGTTAATCGGGAGAAACTTTACTAGATGTGGCTTTCTGTTCAAGCTCCACAGTCCATATCTTCTCTTTGATCCAGAGAGGTGTAATTAATGTCTTTACAGAGGATGTGAATGAGACTAGAGGGTTCAGCAGTCTATGGGTATAAGTTTTCTTTTTTATCTGGTGTTTTTGTGTTTTCTGGGCAAGAATGGCTGCTTCTAAAGATAACATACAGATCCTCATTGCATGCTGTGCAACATTATGGTGATTGATATAAACATCTTTTTTAACTTTGCTTGGCTCAGAACTATCTAGAATATATATAAAATCATCATCACATATATATGACATGTATATGATTCTCTAATCAATAGGATTATTGATTACAATTATCAAAATTAAAAATTAAATTTTTAATTACATTGTACTGTAATTAGTGTATTACAGTGAGGTTAAAAATATGCAAAGAAGTTTGAATTCAAAAGAGAATATCTTCTCAGAATACAGAATGATAGAAATTGTATCACATATAATTATGGTAAAATATGTGTACATTACCTAATGCAATTTTTGTTAATATTAATTTTGATTATGTTTCTGATAGAAATGTTCAAATGAAAAACAGAAATCTGAAAGCTTGACTTAGGAAAATCAGCAGAAGTGTGTGCTTAGGAAAGAAGAAATTAAATTAGTGTTCAGGTATAGGAAAAGATTGTACCTGTGTATTTCACAAATGACAAGTAATTTCTAAAGAACTGGGATTTTTCTCTTAGAAATGAGATATTATGGATTTATGTATGATGTGTAGCCTTCTGGTTCAGGATATCTCCAAAAAATTTACTGAACTTCCTGTTGCAGTTGTGGAGAGGGCTTCTTCAGCCAAGAACTCTGATTGGAAATAGAAAAAAAAACATGTATTTTTGATTCTCCTGACTAAAACTATGGATTAATAGCATTACGTGTTCTTAGCTGCATTACATCCATTACCAGAGGAAGCAGTTATCCTTGATTAAATCTGAACTCAGAAGCTGCGATGCTCTTAGATTTTTCAGATGATAGTCTCTACACCCACAACTGTGGTAAGCAGACACTTTAAACACCAAAAAATACTGTAAAATATGCCATCACAACAGAACAATGGTACTTCAGGAAATTCCTCTGTGGGGAAAGGAAGCTGAAAAAATTAATTTGTTTGACTGAAGTTTCCAGTTTTAAAATCTTGTAGTTGAGTATTTGAAGCTGGAAATGAACTTCCATCAATTGAATTAGTAGAAAATCTATCAGCGTTGACATCAAAAGAAACTATGCTGTATTTCAAGCACTGTACACTTCAGAATAGCATTATGACTTCCATAATGCTGTATTTTAATAGAAATGTCCCCACTTTGTCAACAAAATTGCAGTATTTCAATATGCCACAGATATAGTCCTCCTGTTGAATTTGTATTATGTTGAAGCAAATGTCTGTTTTATAGCTGTTGTGTTGACTGGATCAACATCAGTGTAAGTGTGTTGACTTTTACCTGTCTACTTTTATTACTAAGCAATACTTTTCTTAGAGAACACCACACCCACTCTACTATTCATCTTCATATTCATTGAAGATTTTCTCCAGAGATTATTGATATATGTTGAGTTAAGTTGATGCGTTTTCCAAAACATTTTCAAAGCTTTTTAACACTGAATGGATGAAAACTGTAGAAGAGATTTCACTAGTCACTGCCAGTAACTGTTTTATTCTAATACTATTACTTTTTTCCTGAAACTAGATGACCACCATGACTTCAGATTTCTATAGCATTGCCCACATTACTGTGAGGGGAGTGTGTGTTGTATGGATGTTAGCTAGTTACCGTTCAAGTTTTGTAGGGCACAAGTTTGTATTAAAAAAGGAGACTGGGAAAGAAAAGGAAGAGAGCAATAGCCTGTCTGTAGACAAAAGCATGCTTCAAAATATGAGCTGCTGTCAGCACATCTGCAGACAGGCTGAAACTGTAGCTCCAAAAGGTATGAAATGCTACCTTTAATTAAGAGGATATTAATTCTGAAGTGTAATTTCTGACAATTTAGGTGTTAAACATTTTTCTTTATTAGGTGCTATTTTATTAGAAAAAATGAGCATATTGGAGATTAACCAGAGAAAAGATGAGGAGTGTACCACCTGTATTTCTTTCCAGTGTGAACACTGAGAGAATTTAATTCACTATTATGAAAGAAAATCTCTCTGAGAGTATTGCATTTTCATGCAGAAGGGGTAGTAAAAAGTACTTTTTAAAAAATATTCACAAATATTCAATCAGTTAAGTGCTGAACTGTGTTCAATGATATTCACCATTATTTTATATTCACTTCCACAAATGAATATAAATTCATTCAGATGAATTCAGTCCCTGAAGTAACAGTGGAATGCAAAAATTCCTCAAGCCTCCTTGCAGGTTCATGTGAGTGCTGATGCAGAAACCATTCAGATGGATATTTTGGTCATGCTTAGTAGTCATTCAGGAAGCAGAAACAATTGGCCCATGAGTCAAAATGTTCAAATGCAGTGAAGTACAGAAATGGAGTCAGGCTGATATCTGTGATCAATAGCTTGCATCCACCAGACCTGATCCTGCAATCAGGGCACTTGCATGTGTTTATGAAACCACAGAGTCCAACTGACTTTAACAGGGTATGTTGGTTCATGGGATGGACACCAATATTGAATTGCAGGATCAAGGTTTATGGGATGAAATAGTCATTTCTATAAAACTTACTTCAGAAAAAAAAAAAAGGATTATGCCATTTCAAATAAGCTAGGCTTTGTTTCATAGACAATGTATGAACAGAAACAGGTGATGGAAATCTGCATTGTCCCTTTTTGCTTAGCAGCTATAAGTTAAAGGTAACCAGTTGGGATGCTGCTAATGCATTTAAAATAAATGAAGAGGTGATTAAATGAAGACAGTCTATAATGGTGAGAACTACCTAATATATGGTGTTAGATTGCCATATATCTATAATGGAAAGTGCTCTTTGAACTGTGGTGGAGCAACGTTAATTCTGTCCAAGTTCGTAATTTCTGTGGCATGTGTAAAAACATAAATGAACCTAAAAACATTTTGGTAGTATGCTGTTTCGGGATTGTCTGCTTTCAGGAGAAGGCCAGTTGTTTGGACCGGTATTCTGAACACCCCAATTATGCAGTGGATGAAATGACCTCCTGAGCTCACCAACTTCCACTTCTGCATTTAAAAAGAATGTGTTTGAAGAATAAAAAATGGGGAACTACTGGCTGTTTCTGCAATAAATATTGAAAGGGTTTCCAGCTTAAACTAATAATATGTAAGAGCAACACCTCTGGCTTAAGTTTTCTCATAAATATTTCAAACCTATCCGTCACTGGTGGTAGTAGTTTCTTGAGGCACAGAGCTCATTCTCTGCATGCTAGGCTTAGTTAGTAGTAAGACTTTCCTTCAGAAAATACACCCTCCAGAAAGTGCAGAGAATTAAATTATCACCATTGCCACAGAGCTTAGAAAAAAGTTCTTGTATAATGCGATAAAGGTAGACCTCAAAACCAATTTCTGTGATGTTTTACAAGACAGAGCTTTTCATCCTTGGATGAATATTAAAAGGAAATATGGTGTCTTATTTCTGTTTGTTTGTGCTTTTAAATGAAAACTACCAGATCTAATTCTCTTGTATGTTCCACAGTTTTTACATCTGTATTGTGGTATTAAATTGAAGAGAGTTTTTTCAGTTTAAGACAGGAGTAAGAACATAGCATCATATCTGGCTTTGACTCACTTTTCTGTCTTGCTGTCAGAGTTGATGACCATCTTTTGGTGAATATGTTACCAAAACACTAACAACTGCTTGAGAAAATAGATTTTTGTTTAGCACTGGAGCTTTGTATTACTAGTAAGAAAATAACATGCAAGAGTAAAAACTTAAAGAGTGTCAGTGGATGTATGAAAGTGAGGCAGAGAAGTTTCACCTGTTTGCAGGAAGCTTCACTCTGGATTCTTTTGCATTTACAGTAAGAAAGTGTCTTTAATTATATTAGCCAAAATGAGTATTCAAGGCATTTCTGCTGAAGATAGAGCACTAGTGAGTGTTGTTGATCAACAAGGTCTGGCATGCAGCCTAGCTGCTGTTTGCAGTAAAAAAGGGCTACAGAGTCCAACAGCAGAAAATCAGAACTCTAAAGGATCTTGTTGAAAAAGTATCATAAAATACTGTGTTCTTCTCTAGTGAAAATATAATGGTGAAACGAAAGGTGGTATTGCTACTTGTTCTTAGAATCCAAATATATATCTGATTGTCTGGCTTTTTATGAACAGGTATCTGGGTATTAAATTGAGATGAGCTAGCGATTTTACCAACAAAGCCTATGCATTATTTAAATGAAGGCTGCCACTCTATCACTAGTTTCTTTCATTGCTTCACTTGAATGGCAATTGTATTTATCTTTTACTGTCGCTATAAAATCCCTTCAACACAAAGCTGCAAACACCACAAGGGAAATATCTCCTTTCTGGTAACAAAATTTTTATTATTTTTACTTTAACTATCATGGTATATAAGAAGGAGGCTTTATGATAAAGGGCCTCATGTCTAGAAAAATTATATCCTCTTGTATTATATATATTATGAGAATGATAAAATTTGTTTATTGTTGCTAGTAAAAGCAAATGATCTGTTCAGCTACATTTAATCAACTAAAAAGAGTTCATTTTCCAGTGCATAATGCTGAGATTCTACTTTCAACAGATTACAGAGGGTTTTATGCAGGATTTTCTTCTGTTTCAAAAAGAATAGAGACAGCCACTCTTACAATAAGTTCTCATGAAGGGCTCATATCTACCTTGCAGCATCATAAATATGATTATATTTATGAAGCTTTATATGATGACTGTAAGACCCTTTTTAGAATATATAACATGTTTTTTTTGGGGGGGAGAGGTGTATGTAAATTTATATTAGGAAAGTTGCTTACCAAGCGGTTTTTTCTTTCCATTATAACCTTTATTTCTTTCATCCAAAATAGCAGAACTAAAAAAGTCTGCTGTTAGATTAGCCTGAATTTTTTTTTTAATGATTGTGAACACAGTGCACTAAGAGCTCAAATAATGCTATGTTTAGAATAATAGGCTGGTGGGAAAGAATACCCCAGCAAAGTTAAAAAAAAAAAAGCATCAGCGATTCAATCAGTTCAGCACCCTCCCAGCCAAACCTTAGGCTCAGGTTTGTTACAATGTTGAAAGGAAATGTAGCCATTTAAATTTATTAATTCAGGGATTTAACTGAGGCTGGCTCGCAGCAGTGCTAGGGGATGGACTGCACTTAGCTGTGTGGGCTGGGGAGGGCCGTGGCCATGAGAGCAGCAGGCGCCGCAAGTACTTGCAGCCCCATCATCACCCACTGTGGAGGTTGCAGACATCATCTGGAGGCCCACACGACCACTACCAATTGCCAGGCCCTGAGGGGATTTAAATGGACCAAGCAGTATGGGGTATCTCCTGCTGGTCCTGTAACTGACCTGTGTATGCGGGTGACTGGAGGAGAGGCCTCAGGGGCACATGAGGGACAGCCCAAGGGACTGGAGGAGGGGGATGACCTGTAGGGCGAGACCCTGGGGCCCTCACTCACCCTCTGCCCTCTTTCCCGCTGTGGGGCATGGAGGTCTGATCACAGTTTGAAAAAAACCAGCATATACCTGTGATTAAAGTGTTTTGGTATCTCTGCACTATCAATCAGCTTGATCTTTAACTATGACAACCATTTGTCTAACTTTCCTCATCCTGATGAATGGTTTAAGGTGTTCTCGTACCTTCCCAGAGTATCATATCTGGATTTTGAGAAGAATAGTGTAAAGAGTAAATTTGAGTTTTGTTTGTTTTCATCATCAACTGAAAAGATTTTTTTAATAATGGAAACACGGATGGTGGTTGAGGTATCAGAGTGCTGCCTTTCTTACAGTACGAATTAACAATAATCAGAAATTCATCACATCAGTACTTTTTTTCTGTTTCTTTACAGAAGGCTGATTAGAGGCTGTAACACTCCTGTGCCATTTTCATCCAGGTTTCCTAAGGAATTAGATATGTATGATGACACTGTCTTTTTCTTTTACCACAAATAATTTTTGAACCAGTTTCTTAATTGCAAGGAAATTTGACAGACGGGTGAAAGTTTAAAAGTGATCGGGTTATTATGACAATATTCTACTGAGTAAAGGAGAGAGACCTAAATTGGTGCCCTACAAAGTATGAAATGACTGCAGTATTAAGTGCCAGAACATGACAGCAGGCATTCCTCATTCACGAGGAGAACTGTGTGTGTTGCATGGAATGACCCAAACGTGAGACAAAGCCACAGGAGCTGAGGCTTCGTTAGCTCTGCTGTCACAGACCTCTGTATTCTGCTGATAGAGTTCACCACTTTTCTTGTCCCTGTTTTGTAAAATGTAGGCCACTTGTACGTATTTTTGATGAATTATCTCCTTATGATTAACTGTAAAACATTCTCATAAAGTTAGCCATTTTCCCAGCAATTTGATTCTTGATGTGGCTGACCTAATGATTAATAAAAAAATGAATTTCCACTGTGGTAATGAATTTGCTAAGAACCCCTAAGCATTTGAAATTTCTCTTTCAGCAAGAATAGGTCATAATTTGTAATAATTTAAGGTATCTGTTTTGTCAGTTATTTATGTTTCTGGCTTGAATTAGCTCTATCTTTGCTAATGCTTTGCCTTAACCAGAGCAGTGTTTGCCAGCTCAGTGTTGGTGGTCTCTTATGTGCAAGTCCAGTATTCTGAGTATTATGGATTCATTTTTCAGTCAAAACATGGAAAACTCATCAAAAGTTCATTTTTGTAAACATTTTCAATGCAGCTTTTTTCACCATAATGTAGGATGAACGTGAATGTCAAAATCTTGAATGCTTTCTCAATACCAAATAATTGTCCTCCAGACTACAACACTGAAGTAAGATCTTATTCAGTTCAGCACAGAACAGTATTTTGAGAAGAAGCAAGCATAATGTAATGGGGATCTCTAATCCAATTGCATTTCCTGTGAAGACTGACTCTAACATTTTAGTATCCTGTAAATTGTTAACTTTTAAGAGATTAAAAGATTTGTCCCCAACAATTTCAATACTGATTTAAAAAATAAAAAAAAGAGTGGAATGACATGGTCAAGCCTTGTGTCTGTTTTGCCTTTGACCCAAACTCTACATTATAGATAATTGTGGTGTAGCTGTGTATTAACTCAAGAGAAATCCCTGAGGGGAGGAAGAAGAAATGGACATTTACTCAAGTAATGTGTACATCTACAAGATGCTTGTGTTTTAAATTAAATTTTAAGATTCTGGTCGTAAATGAGCAGAAGTCATGGATATATTGTCACTATTGTGAAGGTTCTTGCTGACACATTTTCTCAATCCATGTTGACCTTGGTATTTCAGGTGTGATCATGTTGAAAGATAAAGTGGCAAGCTGATAAGTATTAACTGTAACACATGAGTGTTCAGATCAGAAAATAAAGTGCATTCAGTACTGTGGGAGTTGATGGTTTTCAAATACCATGTACTTCCATGTTCAAAAATGTGTGCCAAATTATGCCAGCTGGAAGGATGTGTTGCCACACACCAAATGTAAATTCAGGCTGTAAATTAATTAAGCTTCTTATTTTAGTCTAACAGAACAAAAAGAAGCCTGCTCTGTTGCCAAGACTGTAACAGATTTTTCTTAACATATTGTCCATTGACAATTTAATATGAGTACTACAAATGGTTGTGCAACCAACATCACAGGTTGTTTCAATAGGGCTTTTCTTGGTGTCCTTATTCTGAAAAGCTAGTATTGCAGTTCTAAAGTAGTGGTCACCTTCATTTCCCTCCATAAAACCACAACTAGACATAGACTGGAAGCAGGGAAGGTAGGGAGGAAAGATTCTTTTTGGACCACCATCATCATCCTCTCACTTCATGAAACTTAATTGCATAAACTTTCTTCACCCATTTTGAGGTCCTTTGTAATTTTCCCATATAAATGAGTTTATTAAATGAAACAGTGTAGAAACTATGGGAAAATCAGATAGAAATTGAGTAGAACTGAGTAGAGAGAAAAAAAATGGATGCACTGAAAAGCTAAGGACATCTTGTGGATGAAAGGTAGAAAGAAAATGGAGCCCAATGGTACATGCAATTAGATGGTCACAGACCACTTTGATTTCCAGTAAATTTACTGATGCTGATCATAAATTTCTATTAGAAAGTAATCATAAATAAGCCCATTACTTTCATCTGAATGCCTGAAAAAGCATGCATAATGAACTGTTAGGTCAACACTGTTAAAAATGGCTGTTTATCTTGGAAGCAGATTTTGAAATGTTTTTAGGTATTTTGAGGATATGTGCAGGAAGGTGCTCAGCACTTTCTCAAAATCAGGTCCTTTTTTAAGGATTCTCAAGCTGAGGGGTAAAGCAATAGCATTTTCAGAAGCACTGGTTTTGAGTAACACTACTTACACTGAAGCAGCTGTGAAGTTTTGGCATATTCTTTAGCAGAACAGGTGATGTTCTATATCATCGGTAAGCACTAACTGGAAAGTATTTTCATTGGTGCATTTCGAGTTTTGTTCTTGTTTCTTTTACTTTGCATTCACTAAAGGATCAGGGCTGTATTGTATGTGTGTACCACAGTGACATTAATCACTGATTTTTATTTTCCTGTTGTGATGGATGAATCAAAAAAAAAAGGTCTTCAGTCTGTCTTTGGAGAGTCAAAGAAGATAGTTCATCCTTAATCTGATATATAGTGAAAAATTATTTTCTTATTAGCTTTGGGAAATAATGATTTGCTAAAATTAATAAGACTTCAGCAATTCATCAGTATTTTCATACATTTGCATGAATTCATATGAGAATGAATCTCTGAAGTCATAATAAATTCACTTATGGTTTCTGTTAAGAAATGTACTTCTATTGCATTTTCTGCTCTTTCAACATTTCAAAGTATTGGTCTGACTTTTTCAGGCTCATTGTCTAGATATTCCAGCCAGCCTGACTATTGTTTAGACTACTGGATCACATGCAGAGTTTGACCCTGCATCTTTATGGCTAGGCCAAAATTTTCTGCTGGTTAGAACCAGCTTTTCTATTTAGACAGGAGCTTGATTCCTCTGAAATACTAAACAGAATCTCAGTTTTACAGTTGTTTCCACATACACTGACCTGAAATTCTAGTAATGATCAGCTTGTTTGAGAATGGTGTTACTGGGAAAGTCTTACAGGTAATATTCTCAAAACCCATAGGTAGCCTAAAATGACAAACATTTCCTAAGACAGTATTTGGAGAAAATGCAATACATGTATCAGTGGAGGATTCAGCTGAGCATTTCTCTTGGTTTGTTTCCAGGCACCGTAATGTCTTTTTTTACTCCCAAGGCAAGAAATTTTAGGCTGCCAAAGGGAGCAGAATTCCTTCATGTAGTAAAGTCTTACTCATTTTCTGAAGCTCAGTCCTATTAATTTCTTGGTATAATTATTTACAACTCAGTTTTTATTAATTTTTATATATAATCTCTGAAACAAGAGATACCTAACAGAGAACTCAGCCATAAATTTATACAAATCTGTGGTGTTGTACGGCTTTCCTGTTTGTGTCTCTATTTATGGTGCATTAAAGCTGAGTTACAAGAAAATAATGGGTTTATGAAGCTTCTTTCATAAACCAGAAAATGTAAAGTTTTATTGCTCTTTAGGCACAGATTATTAATGCTGTAATGACATTAAAGAATATTAAATGCAAATTTGCAAAGCTCCAAAGAGCTTTATTAGGATAAACAACATTTTTATTGAGTCACTGTTTTAATGAAAATCTGGCAAAGTAAATCTAAGGGAAGGCCACCACAGATGTCCTGTTACGCTTCATCAAGGAGTAAGCTGCTGAGTGCTTAGGGGTAGAGAATAAAGCTTGAATGCACCCAGTCTTTATGTACATTTACCCTAGTTGATTTATGGTGTGTGCTGCATATAAAACACAAGGGAGCATTCAGTAATGAAATAGAAAAAGGAAAGGATCAGAATCTGTATAATACCGTAATGAACATGCCAGATAAAGCAAATGAAAGAGATTCTAGTCTTCCAGGTGCTTTAACTGAGTATGGAGGTTTTCTAGGGTGCTAGGAGAAATGGCACTCTTGATTCTGTAGACAACACTCAATCACTGTGAATTTTAATAAGAAATAAATCTAATTGTAAATTAGTTCTGCTCATGGTGACAGAGTTATGATAGCAATATGATTATATTGTTCACTAAAAATTACAGACTTGTACAAGTGGACATGTTGTATGATGGATCATACTTATATGATTTTTACTTAGACAAGAATCTAGAACTATCTCACCGATGACACACTGTGGTGCCTTTGAAGTATAATACACTATTCTGGAGGTGTCACAGAAGCTATTTAATATAATTTCAGAAGGCTAGATATAATGTGGAAGCCTGTTTCCTGTGTAGTTATTTTAGCATATAATATGTAGAAAATATTGAATTAATTTATAAGCATGGAGGCTGTATATTTCCAACAATTATTGCCTGACTGTGTCATACATCATTAATACATGAGACTTTCATAGAGGCCAGATTTTCATATAAAATTTTTGTAATTTCTCAATCCTGTGTTTTAAGAAATGGAAAGGAGTAAGGCAGAGGATCATAAGGTGCATTTCTGATTCTGTTAGGACTACCTCTGTTACCATTGCCCACACTCTGGCAGTTTTCATATTGTAAACCCGTTGTCTCAAGTTTTCATAACTTGCTTGGGTAATATGCTTCTTTGTAAAACCTGGGTGCTGAGTCATAGTACACGGTCCATCAGCTTTTTGTACATGGGTGAAGAGTGCTTATGCACCTTACTGATGTTGAAGAACTGATGTGAAGCTCTCTGGGACCAAATCCTGCAACACAGACTAGAATCTTAAAGTCCAACAATGAAGTACATTTGTAGTGTAAAAAGGGCCTGCTTGTGACTGTCCACGTGTAGAAAGGGAAACAATCTTCAGACCACTTCTGCAGTGCAAGAAACTGGGTGAGAAAGTGATTTACCCCTCTGCTGTGTAGTATCCCCAGATTTCTTGTATCTTTTTTCAAGTGGTGAACAGGGTCCCTGAGATAGTGTTTTTAATCTGCCTGTTGATAGAAGAAGCTGTTTTATGTCCTGCTTTTTTTGAGACATGAATTGAAGCAAAACTGTAGCTCTTTAATTTTGGTGAAAAGAAGTGTTTCTGTAAGTTTTTTGGGGTTTTTTTTTCAATCTTTAACAAGAAGAAAATTTTAAGTGTGGGCCAGTGGTGTGTGTGTGGTAACTTTGAAAGGATTTATGCAACTTAGTGCAAACCTTATTAATTTTCAGTCTAACTTGTTCTCCATTTATTTCACAAGATGTTTTTTGTAGGTTTCTGTACACACTAATTAATACATGTTATGGACTAAGATGTAGAAGAAAGACTGATGAAATGGCCCAGGACTATTACCTTGCTCTCATCAAATAATTCTGGATGAGCGTTAATTAGATTAAAAGCCATTTAGATTTGTGCTTCAAAGTAACCAAAGTGGCTTTTAAAAGCTGAACTAGCTTTAAAATGGAGTAAACCATCTAACCAATCAAATAAAGATCCCATTGTAACAGTCAGATATAATTTGACTGATGATAACATAATGGTTCCATAGAATTTGTGAATAGATTCTATCATTTCAAAATGAAACATATAGTTAATGCCAGGAAACAGCTGTAGCAACTCAGCCATTCCTATTAGTTTCAGCTGTGGAAGATCATGGTGTTCCCATTATATATATGTACACTCTATTGTATCAAAGATTACTTCTTTTATTTAGGCTAAAATTAAGCCATTGACCTTTATAAGGATCTGTTTCCCTAGAGTCCAGGGAAACATGATGGGTCTTGCACTGTTCTTGCAGACTCAGGATGATAAGCTCTTGCTTTGCAAAACAGTTTTCCTATGTGAATTTTTAATATGATACTTACATTTATGCTCTCCTATTATGACTTAGAAAATAGAAATGGTGTTGTTATATTTCCAGTCTTTAAAAGTTTGAACTTTAATTCAGTAACAGCTTGAGTTAGAAAATGTGTGGACTGGATGCAATTCGTCTTGAATTCACCTCGTGTATTCCCACATGAGGAGCCCCTGAGTAACTTACTTTTGACTGCAAATTCCTTACTGAAATTAGGGGTCTCTTGACTTTAAGACTATAACATGAAAAACAACGTTCATGGCACTAAAAAGCACCTGGATATTGGAAAAACATTGCTACTTCTTTATAATATGATTAATACATTTTAATAACTGTCTCTTAATGTTTTATGTGAATCAAAACCATGTTTGGGAACCAGATGCATATCAAAGCCATTATGAGAAGCTGAGACCCAAATACCTATGAAGTGATCAGAATCTTCTCAAAAAGAACCACGACAAGTCAGGAAAAAAAACAAACCCAAAAAGAACCAATCCAAAACCACTTACCATTAGACCAGATGAGCTATGGTGGAGAAAATTGTAAGCAGTGCTTGCCAGGAGAATTAGTTGTTAGCTTAAAAGGTAACTGTAAACCTCAATTGTTTTAGGGTCCATCATAGCATTCTGTGATGCACCCTTGCTTTATTTTAAAAAGTGGCAAACTTAAATCTTGTTGCCATGGAGAGTACTCACAATTATGAAATTCAGGTATTTAATTAAGATGTTTGCATTAGGAAACCAGGCTTTCCATATGGAGCATACATAAAATCAGTTGGAAATCCAGAGTGTGGTCAGAATGCCTAAACTGTATGCTTGAACACTTTAACTCTGCCTTTACTATGTAGGCAGCATTGGCTTTTAACTCCTAAATTAGATTCCCCAGTTTAAATGTGAGAATTTTCTCTTGTTGATATTCTAAATTATATACATTTACCAGAAAAGAAATTAACCCTCTAGAATTCTAAGTGCTTTTTTTTTTTTTTAAACTTTTGTATTCCTGTCAAACTACATGGCCTTAAAGAATGAACTGGTCTCCATTCTTTTTCATTTTCCTTCAACGACTGCCAAACAGCAGAGCAATATGATACTCCTATTTAAATGACAATTGGTAATTTGACAAAGAACTCCTGCTGGATGGATGAAGTGGTGCTAGAGAAGTAAGAGGGTGTTATTTAGACCCCAGATATATTAGTATATATCACACTTGTACAATGCAACAACGTTACCTGTGAAATAATAGGCAAACGATAAATTTAATGTATCTGCATAGTTGAATGTCTGTTTGTAATTCTTCAGTGCTTATTTGCACTTCATAGAAGAAATGGTAACTTGCCTTCTATCACAGAGTAATGATGGTTTGTTTGTAAAGGGCACCATAGTCAGAAAGATAGTGGCTATGGGGAAAATATGCTGGAAACCATGGCTTTGTTTTTAAAAGCAATATTTATGTTTTAGCATGTTGCTATTTATGCATATTAACTAAATGTTTACAATACTAGTGAAAACAAATTGATACTAAATTTAACTAGTCAGGATTGTCTCTATCTTTCATTCCTTACCTGAACAGCCTAATGTAGTCAAGCTATCATTACTCTGCTGGCTCTTAACATTTGCAAATGTGTGCTTATATATTTCTATCTTCGAAAACATTGTTGAAAGAAAATTCACAAACAATTCAGAAAGCACCAGCTGCTTGCATTACCAGTCCATGTTACATAATTACATCTTATAAATTAACTGAGATTTTTAGAGCTCTGTAATGGTGATAGTTGCAAGAGTAAGATATATGTACTGTTTGAAAATAAACAGGAAGAAACAGATAGCTACAGAGTATAAAAGTTATTTCTAAACTATACTCTAAAGAGACCTAACCAGCTACATAGGCAAACAGAATAGCCTAGAAAATTGACAAAGAAAATTGCTCTGGCTTGACCAAAAGTGAATTGTAACAGAGTGGGTTGAAGCAGTCTGAAGACATCTTATTTTCCAGGTGGTCTTTTCCATGGTCCAGATAAAAAATCAGGGCCAATACTGAATTTTGATTCTTCACAGTTGATTAATAGCTTATCTACCCCTTAGAAGTCTGTGTTGCTCTTTATGCCTTTGGATGGAAGGGTAATGGTTGGAACTGGGACCTCCATTTTGGTATTACTTTACTGTATTTCCTATAATCCCTTAATATGCATGAACTGTCACATTGAATGAATTCAGATGTAGTTAAGGGCTTTCAGGACTGGAGCTTGTTTATGCTGATATATCAAAATATTTTTCCCCTCTGTGTCTTCTGTCCTGCCCCCCCCCCCCCCTTATTTTTACCGCTGATATATATTTTCTTTGTTATCAGTTAACATAAAAATAAACACAGAATGTTGTACTGTAAAAAGAAACACAAAAATTATTTACTGTTTGATCTTTACTTGTTTAGCCTCATCGATGAAGCAGCACAGCAAGTAAGGTAATGCAGCATGTTCTGAGAAGTCCTGCTAGTATCAGAAATGCTTGCCACTGTACCACAGAGAGAAACACTTTAGAAAGGGCCACCATTAACAAATGAAAGTTTGCATTTACTGCTAGATCAAGCATGTGTGGGAATATGCATAAATGACTGCAGCTGTCCTGTTTTAGTCTGGTCTCTTTTTTTATGGCTAACAGAGATATAGCAATAAGCATCAAGCAGCCAAATATTTTGCACTGGTGAGTAAATGAAAATCCGTGATAATAAGAAAGTATAAAGTAATTCTAATTTGAATTCGTGGGGATCAGGCACTGTTCTTACTATCTTACTACACATCATCCCCCTACCTGGGACATGTTTTCCAAATAATTTCCTGCAACACCAACTCCCAGCCCTGTGGATCACTGGCTACTTACTCTCTAAATGCCTTCACATTTCTCATTGAGTAGATAAGCACCCTCAAGACTGGCACTTGCTTGAGAGTGGAGTACCTGTGCCTTTGGCAGCTTTCCTTGAAATAATTTTTAATATCTGCCAAACCTCTGAATAAGGTCAACATGAATTTATTATAATAAAATGCAAGATTTAAGAAATCTTACTTTTACTGTATTCAGAAAGCAGTATATGACCTTAATGAACTGTGTGCATAATAACTACTTTTAATTTCATTTAGCACCAGATGACTTGTTCTCTGTTTCACTCAGTTAAAAAGCTGACAGTATGCTAATGTAACTGTGTCAGCCAAGATCCAGTCCTTTCACAAACATTGCCCTCAGACTTCCCTTCTCTGAAACAGATACTGATCAAGGGCAAAATTGTTAAGTTCTCAGTTTCCTCCTATTCAGACAAGGATTTCCTTTGAAGGGTCTGCTGTAAGTTATAAACGTAATACTTTATCAGCAGGTCATTTTAAAAACTCCCAGAGAACAGCTAATTTGCTGATGACTCTTGGGACATCTTGTGTCTCTTGGAGTTATCACTTGGCCACGTAACATAAAACCTCAAACCCACTCACGAAAGGCAAACACACTTACTTAACAATGGCTTTGACACTTAACATGACTATAAACAAATTGTTTACCTCCTTGAATGAAATTCTACTTCTCCCTGTGGTCTGGTAGGAGAGAGTTTAAGCTTAATATGTAACCCTTTGCAACCTACATATTGAAAACTATTTTATGGTGAGATTAAGGAATGGAGTTCATCTTAATTTCTGATTGATATGATAGAAAACAAGTCCCTGAACTTGCAGTGATAGTGTCATAGGACTGCTGGTTTTGGAGTAGGTTGACACCTATCCCTGGTTTACTTGGGCTAGGAACACTATTGCAAAGCTTTTTGCTGTTTACCTGCATGAAATTCAGGCTGCTGCCTATACAGACTTCAGTAAAATGCTTATTATTGGGCTATTTTTAATTCAATGAGGATTTAAAAATACCAAAGCTGATAGGGTAATTTCTTTATTGAACTCTGCATGACATTAATATTGGCTCCCTTGAGCAAATTTAAAAATCACTGCAGATGGCTTCCAACAGGCAAGTGCTGTGTGATGTTGCAACAGGGAGCATTTAGTTTGTGGTTGCCAATGGAGTAATAAGGTTTTAAAAATAACTATAGTGTGCATAATTACTACTATATAGACATGGAGTAATTTTCAAAAAACTGTATACTGAATAAGAAGTAAAATGTACTAAATTAAATTTCCTACCCTTCAAGTTTCTAGGGTAGCCATATATAAAGGAGTGTCCCAATAGTTCTGAAGATATAAAATATTTAGTCTCTTTCTGCTTTTGAATGACCTTTTCCTGTCTTGTGGATACTGATTAAAATGAATCATTGTGCAAATGACATGAAAATTTATAACAAAAAAAAGAGAAACAAATTATTAAAAACTTGTAATGAAAACCAAAATTTAATACTGCAACTACAAAAATATATAATATAAACACACAGGTTCTGTTTCTACTTATATTAGTGCACATTCACCATGAAATAAGTGGGCTCATTATAAATTCTTGTTGGTGGAAGTTGGACAAGAATCTGACCTAACAACCCATGTAAAACAATAGTATTAGCTAATTATCCTTCCAACCTCTTGAAAATTAATTATTTAGATTGTGATTGTCCCTAAACACTATCTTTTTGTCCTGTAATTGTAGAGTATCTGGAATGAAGAGGTGAGGGTTCATAAATAAGGCTTAGGACAACTAAAAATAGTTATCGTGTCAATCTCTGTGAGACATAAAACAAAAATGTATGATGATGTTCTATGAACATGAAATACCCTTTCGCTGAAACATATATACGAAAGAACAATTACGTTTTTTTGAATAGGAATTAATTTTTTCTTTATCTGATTTTCTTATGCATAGTTCCTTACATATATATTCTTATCATCTATTATCCTAAGTGTTCTGTCTTATGTTCTTATACATCTTAATTTATAATAACTGATCTTATCTCACATTGAAGCAGATTAAAATGTCACTCCTATTATTGGAACGATAACATATATAGAATACAAAGACATAGGTGAAAATAATGTTTCTGGTCTTCAAAAAATAAGCACATGAAAAACTTAATTATTTGATTATGAGAAAATTGAAATTCACAGTTCAGTAATGTATTTAATAATGTCATTACTTTTAAGTATGCTGAGTACTTCTTTGTTTAAAGATTAGTTCCTAAGTACCTTGGTGACTATGAACTGTACATCTCTGCAAACTGACACCTACTGACTGTCCTCAGATTAATCTTCATTCTTGATTTGCTTCCTGCTTTTAGCTGATATTGTTAACAAGAATGAACATTAATGCTCCTTGTAATGGCAATCAGTGAAACTCTGAGAGACCATAACTCTACACCATTCAGTATGGATCAAATTCTCAAGGAAGAGAGGTGAATATAGGTGCAGGGTTGATTGTAAATCTGTACCTGCACTGGTAAATACCAAAAGGCAATTTCTTAACAATGGTTACTGAGAGTAGTTTTCTATTTGTACTATACCGCCCTGCATAGTTTTTCTCATGAAATGATTTTAAATTTATCATAGTATTGTATGATAATACTATGATACAATCATACCATAATTCTACAGTATGCTATGCTATGAGTAGTATATATTGAAAAGATTTAGTGAATATTTTTGTATATTCAAGATTTTGTAGATTCACCTTTGTGATCTTATTGAAATCACATCTGTGATCTAATTGAAATTACATTTTTTAGCAGAGGAAGTAATATTTAATACTTTTTGAGCCTTATATAAATACATTTTATATAGGTTTTGTGTGTTCCTATAATGAACTATTATATGTTGTATAGTAAAAGTGCTGAAACTATTAGATGGCTGCTACTTGCTTGCATAATTGAAAGCATGCACTGCACAGTAACCTTTTCTGATTTCCTATGTACTTATAAAATGCATGAGATTGGGAAGAGACAGAATTTTCCCACATGAGACACAACACATGCAATAGAGAGCATTTCTGATGTAGAACTGGCAAAGATTTGAATGCAAAAGAAACCCATGGAGGTATAGGACAACAAATTCACCAGTCCTTTCTTCTACTATAACTGGTGAGATTGTAAAATTGGATTTTTGAACCAGTGAGTCAAGTCTTGTGTTATGACAAGCAATCACATCATGATTCATAACTTTATCAAGTTTCATCTTAAACTCTATTTTTAGATTTTTTTCCTGCTACACTATAACTTACCAGAAAGAAAATTTTTGTTCCAGAGACTTATGCTACTAATAGCTAGAAGCCTTAATCTAATTTTCATCCTGTATTTAACATGAACAGTTCTCATATTTGTTTTTGTTTTCTAATGTTTGCTGTATTCATACATAAAAGACTTAGTCCCTCTCAAACTGGGGCCAACTCAAATTACATCATCAAGCCAGTACTAGAACATAGATGAGACTAGAGATGGGGCAGTCAGCCAAATAAAGACCTCTTAAAATAAAATTTTAGCTTTTTGTTATGTATTAGACTGCCTGAAAAGTGTCTGGTCTGGTCAATATGTCAGAATTAGCTACAGAATGAAGTGCTGACATGAATAGAGAGGAAAATATATCACCCTGAGGAAAACAGTGTAATGTGTACTAGGAGAACAAGGAAAACTTAGAATGAAGAGTCTTAGAATGAGGAGACAGGTACCTTATACAGACATCCAGATAAATCAGAGAGACATAAAAGTAAAATATTTCTGTTAGTACTGTTTTTCTCTAAAAGATCATAGAACTAGTAAATACAGAGACTTGAATGGGAAGATCATGCCGGCAGAAGGCAATAAGTAAGCACGAATTCTTTAATCTTATCTAATCTCAGTATTCATTCATGTAGGCCCAAAGCCACCAAGAATCTAGCTGTTCAGCAATGCCTCTTAATTATATTCTCTGTAACTCTGGCCTCAAAATGTAGCATTTTAAGCTACATTATGTTCAACCAAAGGCTAGGCTGAAGAAAAGTAAGAGAACTTTTTGTTTTTAAGTTTGTTTGGAGCAAGAATAAGTTTTAGCAAGTTTAGAGGGATATATAAATCCAGCTTGGGTATTTGAAGGACCTTGAATGCCTGGGATAGGTATAAAATTGCTGTACCAAATGTACCAAATGTACCAAATAAGGAAGAATTATTCTAAGGGCATAAATACCTGTCTTGGCAAAATACATCTGGAAATGTAGCCCATATCTTTTATCTGTCACACTAAAGCAAGAAACCTATGTTCTTCCTTTAAAAATGTACTGAAAGACCTATACTTGACTACCCATAGAAACCTGTCAGATGCAACAATGAAGAAGCTTGATAAAAATCCTGCAAAATAGGGAAGGAAAAAGAGAGCTGAAATATGGTACCTTCTCTGTTACACAGAAAATACTGCCTGTATCATCAGTTAGACTTCCATGAGAATTAGGAGGCTGAATACTTTGGATGATCTAGCCCAGGAGTTTTAACAAGCCCACACAGAGAGGTGAAACAGTCAATCAGATCTATACAACTTTGCAGACAAATACTAGTTTCTAGGGAAATGTGGTAATATTTCTTAATTGATAATGCGTTGATTTTTAAGGACAGGTGACTGCTTAGGTAGCATAACTCTTCAATGCTAACATAATGAGAGGGGTGAATAAATATTTAGTTATTGCATTTCTTTAGACGAAAGTACAGATGATCTTTTTTTGCCCTTCAGGAATGGTAGTTCTGCAAACAACTTAAACCTCAGATAGGCAAGTAAAGGGAGATCTAATCTATAGCTGCCTGTGAAAGACCTGCTCGAGAATTTGAATTACAGTCCTAATTTAGTTCTCCTTGTTCAGGCTGGGGTTTTTAAATGGTTTAAGGGAAATAAATATTAGCCTCCACTAAAAGCTTAAACCTCTTTGCAAAAGCGCATTTAAATTTGTCTTTATGGTGTTACAGGTACCTATTCCTATGTTTAATTTCTGTTTCCCACCTTTTAAAGCTATCAAATTTACTATGTTAGATTAATCCTTGGCTCGTAACTATTACAAACTTCATAAAAAAGAGATGAAATTAGTAAATTTTGCAACCTGATCTTTCTAAGATCATGGGATGAAATCCTGCTCCCACAGAAACTAGGAGGAATTTTACCACTGACTTCAATGGGATCCACAGCTGTTATCCATGTAATAGAGTTATTGACAGAATTCACCTACCTGTTTCTTCGTAGTGATTTAATTCATGACAACACTGTTTACAAGATCGATACTTATGGCAATTATAAATGTCAAGCAATTGCCCATATAATAAAGTCTGCTGAATGCCTGACAAGAATTTGATGATGTTTATATCTGTGAATTGCCTGAAGACATTTATAGAATCTACCAAGTGCTTCACTATATTTATAATTACCATCAAGTACCTCAAAGTATTTTAATGCTCCTGGACAACCACACAAAACTTCAACATTGTGGAATTTTAGTAAGTTCAGTATTTTTCATTTAAATATACTAGATAGTACTGTTCTAAGGTTTTGTTGAAATCTGGCTTACTAGTAGATGATGAAATTTGTAGGCCATGCCACTTCTGAATCATGGATGAGCTAAAAATGACTAAATTAAAAATGAAAAGCTTTCTTTTTTCTTTTTCTTTCTCTTTTTTTTCTTTCTCCTTCTGTTTTTCTTTTTCTTTATTTTTAATAGTATAACTTCATGAAAGGGTGATTTCTACTTGCTCACTCTGTCCCTCTTTCATTCCTATCCTTCCTCACGGAAAAGAATCCCATCAAGAACCAAGAAAAAAAAGCAAAATCATGCACTGATTTGAGATTTATCACAAAACATTCTTTGCCATAAGGACATATTTATAAACATTGGAGGCATTAGAGGTGGGTATATGAATCCATTCTACTAGAAACTGTGTGGGAACTTTGGAGATACTGTATTTCTGTTTTGAAAACTGCTTGTTTAAACAAGAGAGAGATTAAAATTATTCATCAATGAAAATGCTAAGCATACGGTTGAGACAGCAAAGAGTATGTGTGTGGTTGGTATCTCTGGTACGTCTTCCTAACTGCCATGTATAGGCTGTAGCACTTGGGATAAAGCTGTGTGGAACTGTGCTCAGCTGGAAGATTTTTTTTTTCCCACATTAACATGAGCAGAATTTTTCATGGTGCTACTTGCCGTCATGCAGCATCTCCTTTGGGGATATTAAATAGTTATTATATTCTTTATAAAAAATAAATCTAGTTCATGGGGGCTCAAAAAGGAAAATCAATATGAGCTGTGCAACATTTTGCTTGATAGTAAAACAGTCTTTAAATACTAAAATTTGCACAGAGCACTAATCAGGCAGGGGAAAAAAATGCTTGAATTATTTAAGCTAATTTATCTAACAGAAAAAAGTAACTCTACTGCAGGACTTCTATCTGTCTGCAATGGTAAACAGCTACCACCTGCTTCCTGTAAATGGCGGTATAAAATTATTACTCAGTAAATGTCACAGTTTCCATTTCAAAAGCCCTTTCAGCTGTCTGTTTCTGCAGCAACAAAATATTAAATCATCTGCTACTATGGTCAGAATAAATCCCATATCTCTGTAATAATGGCTGAGGGAAAGAGAGCCAGAAAAATGTTCTTTTTTTGCTTTTTGCTTTCAGTTATGTAGAATTGTACCTAGATTATGATGTGAGAGAGATATGTTCCATTGCATACTTTAGCAAATAGGACATTTTTTAGCCTTAATGCTCTATTAACATAAAAGGGCAAAAGTTACTCATTTGTATATGCAATGGCATCCATCAGTGACCTCTAAATCCATGCAAATATGTTGTAAAATATTTGTGTTAGTACAAGGAAGAAAAATACGCTTTAGGAAGAAACATTTCTTTTCTAGAATTGCCTTTCCTTTGTTAAATAGTTCCTGAGGTCAAGATACTGTTCCAACTCTGCAGTAACTGTAAAGATGCATATTCACCATGATTTATTTTGAGGGGCTGCAAGTTAACAGTCAAGCTGAAGTGGATGTGAGCAGAAGAATATTTTAGTGCCTGGGTAGTCAGGGCCTGCAATTTCAAGTCAATGATCTGGCAATGATCAGCAATCAAATAAAGCAAATTCCTGTATGATATTACATGCTCTACTGATATTTTGGTTTCTGACCAAAAGGCAGTGAGCTTTCAGTATCATAAAAGAATCATTCAGTGGACTATGGTCATACTGTCACTTGTGCAGCTATTGGGACAGGTTAACACTTCTTAATATACGTCTTAATACAACACATAACTTTCTGTATTTTTTGCATTGTTATTAAAATACTCAGTACAGTTCAACCTCATTTATAGGGAGCACTTGATACCTGTGGCTTCTGCTTTGTATCTCCTTTGTTTTCAAATTCATCATGTTTACTTTATGACTCAGTCATTCTTAAGATGCAGATCATAAGGCAACCTGCTTGAGGAAAGTATCTTTTGATATAACAGCAGTTTCTTTCTCTCAGGTTCCAGAATTGGGTGTACTTCTTTGTGTCTTCTCCCTCCTCCCTCCCCTCCAATTCAGAATCTGTCTAGGGTTTTTTCTGGCCCATTTCTGTGCACCCAATCTCTCTGTCTCAAGAGCCCATTTTCTGCATTTTACCTGCTTAGATAAACTTGTTTCCATATATGTGTCATGTTCTAATGATGCGTAATACAGGCAACAGTTTGTCTTCTGGGTAGAAGCTGATGCTGTTTGTTTTGTATGGATCTAAAGGTATATTTACTAAATAAAGGAAGATGAAGAAACAAAACCAGTTAATTATTTTACTATAAAATTAAGATTTTTTAAGTCTGTGCTTTTCTCAGAAAACCCTGATATTTTGAAAAGGTGTCTAACTTCAGACATGCTCACTGTATTTCCCTTCTGTGACAAAGATAGGAATTTCTAGAGTGTGAGCCAGATGTTGGTGGATGGATACCCTTTAGAGATGACTATTCTTTTCTATTTATTATAGTCAGAACTGTGAACAGCTTTGCTTTTAGCTTGGGTGCGCCTGTTTGATCCCTAAATTGAGATAGGATGAACCATGGCTCTTCCTTCATAGTTCTGTGCTTCTTTGCTCCTAGAAAAAGGTGAATTTCCTTTATAGGAGCAAAGTGAACATTTTATGCACAACATGAACAAGTACTAAAGAATATGATTACAGAAACACATCAGAGAACGAAAGCACAGTTTAGGTTTGTGTATCTATTGATGGATCATTCCCAGTGTTCTGAACATAACGATGGGAAATGATCACAAATTAAACAATTCATATTAAATCTCTGCCAAACAATCTGCTGTTAGAAAGCAGTTAAAGAAGTCCTCTGTTTTTTGTGTCCCCCTAGTACAAGGGAGATATTGATGAATGTGTTAGAGTACAGGGGAGGACCACTATGGCAGTTAGGTGCCTGAGGCATACATCATACAAGAAAATGCTGAGAAGAGAACGCTACAGGGGGATCTAATAGCAGTCTTCAACTACCTAGTGGAGTAGATGGATCCTGGCTTTTCTCAGAGGTGCACATTGAAAGGATGAGAGGCAAACAGTCACAGGCTGCAACACAGAAAATTTGAATCAAACCTAAAGAATAGTATATTCACAATGTGAATGGTTGCCCTAGCAGGCTCCTAGGAACAGCCTCTGAGGACAAAGCTCTTGGCAACCTGATCTAAGAGAATTTAACTCCATTTTCACTAGAAGGTTGTATTAGATGACATCTATAGGTCCCTTCCAACCTAATTTTTTCTATGATTCTATCGGCTCTTTCCCCTAAATTTAGAGGAGAACTTTCTAGTTTGCAGTGAAGAAGGAACTCTTGGTATGTGTGTCTCTGCTCTGGGGAATCCAGTGTCCTCCCGGTGGTAATCACATAGTCTATGCTGACTTGCTAGCAGCTTATGTGGTTTATAGCCCAAGACTTTGTGGGGATGTTATTGGATAATGCTAAGGTGTGGACAGCCAAAGGTGTTCGAAAAAATTGGCTTTGGTCAAATAAAAGGTTGTTATTCTCTCCCTTTTCCTGTCAAGTGCTACTGGTACAACTAGCAATATGAGGGAAAGGGTCAGGCCTTATAGTCCGACTAACCTGGAACACTGGGCAACAGGGAATGTTGTAGCCCTGGGCTGGTATTACTGCATAAGCTTTCCTACATGGAAGTAAACTTAACTATATACCTCTAAATTCACAAATGTTCTTGTGAAAAAAGACGACATACCTATTTAAAGGACAAATATGAAGTGAATCTAATGTATACAGGAAGATAGTTTCTAGGTCACATATATTTTTGGTTCCTTATTTATAAACAAGAAATTGTTGCTCTTGTTTTGTACTTTACCATTGATACGTAGTGTTCTAACTTTTCTGTAGCACTCTGTCATAATTAAAACGAACCCTAGTGGTAACATAATTACATGATGGTAGAAAATGACTTAATCTAGTTCTAAAACTGGCTTTATCAAGTATGTTTGATAATTTTAATTTCATAAGGATAAATCATGAATTTTAATAATTGAAGTACAAACCAAATTAACTAAACTATACAATGTAATTAGGGATGCAATACATGGGGTTATATTACAATCTGATTAAATACATCTCAGAAGATTCTTTTCTAAAAAACTAATTATTAAGGATTTGTAATATGATCACCCACAAATTAACTGCTTCTTCCATAGTTTCGTTCTGAGGTCATTTGAATTAATTTCTTTAAAATAAATATGCAAGAAGTAAGTTTGTGTTGCAAAAAGTTCATCAATTTTTGAGAAAGATGAAAGAGGCAACATTAAAGTGAAAACTGGTGATATTAGAATAGAATTCAACAGAATAACTTTGCAGTCCAAAATCTGTATTTTTTAGGAAATTGTTAGAAAAAAGGAGCAGAGCTACCTTACATGGACCATCACAAACTGTAGGTTACTGGTGATCCTAGCTTCCTTGAGAAGCTCTCTTGCAGCTAAAGTTGTAAATGCCAGAATCCTAGGGGTCAAATTAATGTGCTCAAATTAATATTTTTATTGTTGCCATTATTTCTAAATTTTAATAATAAGTATTTTATAACCATTCTCCTTCTGTTTTATAGCCAAATTCCTTCTTAAATGGTTTTTTAAAAAAAGTATAGGGAGTCTTCTCTTGCAATCCCTTCTCCCCACAACATATTGTGTTGAAAATATTTCTCAGTAAAAGATTTCCTGAGGAAGAAGAATCCCCTGCTGTCAGTTTGTTATCATTGTTCACATCCCAGAGTACAGGATCTTGAAGAAAGATGAGACATCTTAGCCAAGCAGAAGGGCTTAGTTAGGGAGCTCTGTAGTGGCTCTTTGAATTGCTTTATGGAATGCATCCAGATTTGCCATTGCATTCACAGATGCTGGCATAAATTATCATAGTGGCACTGAAATGAATAGTTCTTCATACTGTTACAGCATTTGATATTCAGCATTTGGGTTTGTATTGCCTACTTCACCAGGAACTGTCCTGATCATGACATTAGTGCTTATTGTGGGGTGTGTGACTTAGTGCCTTTTGCTGCTCTGATAATGTAGGGATTAGACCCTGCTCAGTGGAGGTAACTTAGCTAACAGGTTAGGAAGGCATCCTTTGTTTTTTCTCAGTCTTTCTCTCAGAATATATAATATATCATGCAAAATAAGTATCAGCAAGAGACTTTGGCATTATATCATAATGTCTGATAGTCTGGCAAAGGTACTCTTTGACAGGGTAGAAAATGTTGATACGGACTCTTTCAGACAGAAGAGAGAAGTGAAAATGAATCCACAAGAATTTATGAATGATTTGTTAATGGTCCACCTTCTAACAAAAAGATATTTTGTAGGTTTTTTAGTGAAAGTTTTTTAAAGTAAAATTTAAGAAAACTAAGTGGAATTAATAAATGAGTTGTGATGTAAATTATTATTAGTTTCAAAAAAAATCCTAGTTGGCAATCAGTGCTGAATACTGATTACTTATATATACATTACAGGTAAGCTATGTGCAGCTGGCCAGAACACTTTTATAGGAGAGTTTACCAGCTGCAGAAGGCAACAATTAAAAAACCTCAAACGTTACCCACACATAGAGCAGACTCCTCTGTTCAGAATGGGGGGGTGTGAGGGAACAGGGTGAAAATAACGCTCTGTGATATTTAGATGCAGAGTAATTTTTCAGTTTATTTTGTTTCATATTCTGTGCTGTAACAGACATCATTATACAAAAGATGACATGCCCACTGTTCACAGCAGCTGCAATACATTAGCCTAATGGATTGGAATTATGGGTTGCCTTAGGAATTGTCTATTTTGTGCCAAATCCAAATGTAAATCCTACTGTGAAAAGTCTTGATACTATTAAATGGGATAAAATACAATGTCTTTGGAAAGAAAAGAACCCCAAACCTAGAAGAATGATAAGGAAGAATAATAAAGATATGGCTAAAATTTCAAAACCAGTAGTTGGTCAAATGAAGAAATGTGACCAAATAAAAATAATATATAATTTTTAATTAAGCATATGACATTTCTTAAAAAACTTTTGACCTCATGACTTAATATTCATAAGATAGGAATGCAAAAAGTCAGTACTAACTAGATACTGGGAAAATATCTCCATATGTTTAAATGGCACTACTTAGCACCAGTTCAGAGAATTATCTTCGTACAGACTGGAATGTTAGCAAAACTCACTGCAGTGTTGTCAAGAGAAATATTAGAAACTTAACTGACATTGACAAAGCAATTTTTTTTGTTCTGAACCTTTTTTGGTACCAGTTTGGAGAATTGTCTGCATTGCTTTGCACTACATACTATGGGTACAGTTCAAAGACTTGAAGCAAAGCAGGAGACAAAGAAAGTGCTAAAGTACTTACAAACTGGGTGTGCTTCAATTTTGGGGGATAAATTATGACCTCAATAAATTTGCATATGTATGCTGAGCAAATGACTGGCTTTGGAGTGTGGGTGGAGAATCATGGATGTCAATTTAGAGAAGATAAAAAGAATTTCTACCAGTTGTGTGGAGCACTATATCATAATTTGGAAAGGTTAAAGGGTAACTCAAAGTTTCCTAATTTACAACCTGATTTCCAATAAAAATAAATTAAACAATTTAGAATTTCATGTATGGTCTTGTTTTCATAAATTGTTGGGCTGCAAGGAAAGAAAACACTAAAATTATTCAGTTCAGTCTTCACCTATACCTCTACTCAGTCATTCTTACATACAGTCTATTACAATATCCTGTCTTGCTTGAAAGACAAATATTTCAAGTGAAAGATAATTCACTATGTTCCTGGGTAGGTAGCAGTTTTATTAAAAAAAATTAAAAAATCAATCTTTCCACAATGAATTTTGCTAGCTTCGCTTTTCATATGTTGGAACGCATTACAATGTTGTTCAATAGATTAGAGTCCCCTAGTGTCTGCTGTTGTTTGGCATTAACATATATGATGAAATCTTGTCTCTACTGCTGCCAGTAAGAATTTTACCTTTTACTGCAACAGGATAAGGGAGACTGAAATGTATTGACTAGGACTACACTGATTTGAAAGGGTGCTGTCAGTACCATGACCTGATCTCATTTGAGTTATGTCCTTATGGCTACTTCACAGGTGGTCATAAGGATTCACTTGTGCGTATTTGCCTGAGGGAAAAGCACTGCATGTTTTGAAGTGATGCTTGATGTATGTGGGAGACAGGCAGCTCTGGAGCTTCTTTTCATGAGGCAGGACTTCTTTAGTTCTCCCATTGTAAAGTGTTTTTTGCACTTGAGGTGTTTGTAGCTTTTGTTCTGAACCTGGTCTTGTAGTCAATCTTTTCTGAGTCTTTCAGTCTCCTGACTGTGGTCTTTCTTAATGTATGTCCCAAATAATATTGTTTGTCTTGTAGACATTCTGGAGCTGTTGGATCACTTAACTAACCTCTAAGTATTTATTCTTAAAGTAGCCTACTTAGAATTTATATGTTTCCAAAATACCTCTGAATTCGTATGTATTACTCATATCTTTCCAGTTCATGTGCCTATATGTTAAGAAATAATTTCTGAGATGAAGATCATAATTTGTTTATTAAATTTTAGTCTTACAATAAACCTTTTTTTTTTTTAATGATGAGAAATGCAGCTATATATTTACAAAGTTGTAAAATAATTTCCATCTAGACTTCTCTGTTAGATTACAAGTTGCTGTTAGGTTTGTAATTTGGTTCATTCTAGTTTTTCTTTACAGCAATGGAATTGCAGAAGTTTTGATTAGGTGTTTTTTGGTTTAGCAATTTTATTGATGAGCTCCTGTCCTTTGTTCAGCTGGGATAGAGTTAATTTTTACAGGAACCTGGGAGGTGGGGGGGCATAGCCGGGGCAGCTGACCTGAACTA
>JANHGO010000072.1:37582057-37592686 GCA_024606505.1 Aquila spilogaster | reverse complement strand
ACTTTCGGTGGGGGAAGTGGCGGAGCGTCGGGTTCCGGGTGGTGAGCAGTTGCACTGTGCATCACTCTTTTTGTATATTCTTTCATTAGTACCGTTGTTGTAACCTTTTTTTTTTTTGTGTTGTCCCAGTAAACTGCCCTTATCTCAACCCTCGAGGTTCCGGTTTTATTTTTTTCTTTCCTCTCCTCCGTCTCCTCCCAATCCCACCGGAGGGGGGCGGGAGGAGTGAGCGAGCGGCTGCGTGGTCCTTTGTTACCGGCTGGGCTGAAACCATGACAGCTCCTCATCACAAGCTTTCAACACTTCTATGCTGATTTAATTGTCATTTGCAGTTTCCTCATGTTGTAATGTTCCCTCTCTCACCTTTTTTCATTTGTGATAGAACAAATTATGATGTCTGCCTCTTTACATAGGGAAGATCAGCTGTAATCAGTTGACCTTCACAAGTAATGCCAATGACAAAACAGCAAAAACTCAGCCTTGGAATAAGGCAGAACAGGTTACAGGATATTTAGATATGTTGATGTTTTCAAATCCCCAGGACTGAATGAGTGGCATGTTATGAAATGGAAAGACCTGTTTGATTGAATTGCAGAGCCATTACTTGTTGCCTTTCAAAACTTATGTAGATCTGGTGAAGCAGAAAAAGCACAGAAAAGGATAAATATATGGCTTACCTTTGAAAAAGGAGAAAAAGAAGGTTCTAGGGACTTATAGACTTAACTAAGCTACAGGAAAATTCTTTATTTCTGTATGAAAGTAACTAAGAAAATGATTGAGACAAATAAACACAATCTTTCATGAGCAAATCCCACAAAACAATAGGTCTTCTGTATGACAACATGGGAGTGGAGGAAAGGTTGTAGAGGCGACACATCTTGAGCTTTGATGTGCTTAAATGCAACTTAGGAAAGCAGGACATTTTTGAAAATACATCAAAACTAGTAGGAAAATCATACATAGAAGGCAAGAAACAATGGCTCACCATGAAACAGAGAAAAATACTGAGTTATGTGTCCTGGGTCAGGTATTAGTCACTGTTTTCATGAATGAGAGGGGTGACATTTATTACATTTGCTGATGACAGGAGAGAATGTAAATACATTGTACAACAGGATGTGAATTGAGTATAATTCTACCTGAAGAAGCAGTCTGAAAAAAGATGTTTTTCAAAAGAACAAATGCACAGTATTCCTAGTTAGGAAAGACTGAGCTCACAGGATTGAGGAGTTAGTTATATAGAACAGTTAGTTCAAAAAACCCAGAAAGAGTGGTGGGTTACAGAGAACCATAATTGGGGTACGAGTCATCAGTTCTGTAAACTGCTTTAAGAAGGGCAGACATCTGAAAAATAGATTAAAAAGAGTATAAATAGCAAGATGGAAGTAATCCTTCTGCTTTACCAAAACTCAGATGGAATACTTGGTCCAGATTCAGCTGTATGTAAGATCAGGAGTAAAGAGAGGTCTACTGAGCACAACCTATGAAGAACTCTGAACAAACTGAGACTGTTTTTCTTCAGAAGAGGTAAGTGAGGTCTATCTTTTTTACAGTCTTTTACAATAGACTTAGAACATATAAACTGATTGCAAACAAGATAGAATAGTCTCTTTATGTCACTAATGATAGGTTTAAACTGCAGCCAAGATGACTGAGAATAGATGCTAGCTTTCTATAGCTAAAGATAGACAAGGATAGTCTGTGGAGGTAGTAGAGTGCTAAGGATTGGTAGTGATTAACAGCTGGCTAGAAAAATACCTACAATGAGATGGATTTGACCATGCCTTGGGCATATCGACTAGATAAGACCTGTGGTTGATTCCTTGATTTCTAATTCTGGGTATTTAATTAACTTTATTTGTCGAAGTCAAGAGTTTCTTCTGTACACACTCCACCTTCCCAACTTGAATAGTAGCATAAAGGATACAAAAACATTGTGGTGATTTTATCTTTTTGTTTAAAAAACTCCACTAAGACAGTGTTGTCACATACTACTGGGAACCAGAGAGTAAAAAGTGCTAAAGCAAACTTATATGAACAATCTGTAGCAAATCTGATATCTAATTATTTTTCTTTTAATGGAAAAGATTATGCATTCTCATTTAATGCTGAAATATATTTACAGGGTAAGTCTTAATATTGAAGGGACTTGAATAAACAGCTTTCTCTTTTTAATCTGGAAAAAAGTATATTAATTCCTACTAAAATGTTATCTGTAAAAAAACACAAATGTTTAACTTCTGTTTTCCAAGGTGGATGTTATATAAGATAAATTACAGAAAGAAAGAAATAGGCCATCGTTTTAGATGCTCTTTCCTTCATCCAAATTTCTTGTTCATTACTTGAGATACAAAGTACTATGATTGTACCTGTTTAATTTAGAAAAAATGAGATTTATGATCAATTGTTTATTCTGCTTTTGATATCATTAAGGAAACTTTTTAACTGCTGGTGAATCAAATATAACTAATTGATTAAATATGCTTTGAATGTATGAATGATTAAGCAACATATGTTTTGCATACAAATCACTTTGCACTGCTCGTGTTCATTTAGGGAATCTCAATGTGGTTCATAAATGAACATTGACATTTCAATATTGCAGCAGTTTGCTAGAACATTATCTGGTTAACAGCACAAATAAACAAATGGTCTTAAAAAACCTGCAGTTTAATGTTGAAAATGTAAGCATCACTGTAGTTTGAAGTGGTTTGCTCTTTACAACAGTGGTTTGCAATGGCATGAAGAAAGGTGCTTATCTAGAAGTACAGCAGTGTAATGATGGCCAGGGCAGTTGATGATAGACAGAAACAAAAAACTGGTTACCATCGTCCAGAATGAATGACAGGAATGAGTGCCGCTTGAAAGCCAGTTATAAAAACAGGAGGCAAAAGCATCTGAAGAATAAGAATTAGGATGTTGGAAAGAATGGCAGAGTACAACCACTGAACTTCACAATTATTGCAGTCAAATTTAATTCAGTTCTAACTGCCTCCCTCTTCAAGTAATTTTCCTTTGCCACCTCCTTTGCAGCTCTTCCATTATCTGCATTACTGCTGGCCCTGAATACCAGTGCTTGTTCTCTGCAGACAGGAGCAAATATATATTTCATGTCTTTAAAGCCAGCCTAAATCACAATGGCTTCTTGTGATGTACTGATCCTTTTAAGTCCCAATGGAGGTGCATTTTGCCAGTTTTGCATAGGAAATGAGGCAGCAGCAGGAATGTAAAATGCTTGTGTTAACCATACATACCCACTCACTACCATCTTCAGGCTGGTTTGTATGATTTTATAATTTTTTATCGTATCATATCTGAAGAAAATTTCTTCCCCTTCCATTATTCAGCCTATGCATCTGCATTGTGCAAGCTAACCCAAAGAGTCTATGACACCAAATATTACCTCTAAGTTCTGAGGGATGCCAGTTAACAGCAAAAGGGATAAGAGTTGGTGGCTCTTATTTAGGCCTAGATAGCTTGAAAAAATCAGGCTGTTCCAGTGGAAACTGTATTTGACAAATATCAGGTAGGAAGTTCAAAACATCAAATAACAGGAAAAAGGACTGTAAGATGGGAAGGGATGGAAAAAAAAGAAAAGCAAAAAGGGAACCAAAGGGGATTTAAGATGTGAGTTACTGTACAGCAGCAAGAAATTAGAGTGGAAATGTTGACAGGCAACTTCAGATCACCAGTCTGAAACAGATCTGAAGAAAATGGTGACTTGAGTACAGTGGTCAGAGGACTAGACAGAATAGCCATATATGTAGCGTCCAGCACAGCAGAAATGACTCCAGCTAGGGTCAAGGTGACAAATGGGTAGACGGACAGAGAGAAATTAGTGACATTACAGAGCTATGCTCTCCTATCTGCCATCTATGGCAAGAGGGCCATGCTCAGTAGATCTCAGGTTAGTCAGAGGAAGTAGTGACTTCACTTGAAGGATTAATGAAGAGGATATTTCACAAGCTCATGGAATTTTCTGAGTTGAGAGTGGACTGTTTGTCTGTCTTTATAATATGTATTCCTAAACTACTCAGCTCAGACTTAGGAGGCACACGAATAAATAATAACACTTTTTATTCATGCTTATGTAAATAGAGATAAATTTGTATTGGGAGAAGATTATAAAGAAATTGCTTGTCCTTTAATTCTTAATTAGAATTTAAATATCTGTCAGTCCTGAAAAGCAGAGTAACTGTGCAATTTTTTTTCCCAAAAATGGGGAAGAGGATCATCTGAATCTGGAAAGGCTGACTTCAAATCAGCCAAATTTGCCTTCCCTCTACTCTTGCCCCCACTTCTTTTAAAAGCAAAAGCAAAGGTAGCAAGTTGAAATATAATAAATAAGAAGTTACAGCAGGAAATAAATAAGAAAACCCCAAAGTTTTTGAATAATGGAATCTAAAAAACATGGGAATTTCAAATGTGTTCTCTAAGGAATGAATCTGATCTGGTCATTGTCTTGCTTTTGAATCTGTCTCCCATTCAAAAAATTGTTGATTTTGCATTAAAGTCTATCAAGGTTTATAGAAATTGTGCTCCTCTCTTCTGAATATATGTAAGGTACATTACAAGTGCATTTTCTAGTATGCAACGAAGCTTGACTTGCAGGAACATTTTCATGGCCTATTCTATGGCTTATTTTATAGTCCCTGTAAACTGTTTGCCAAGGCAGTATAAACTCTATGTAATACAATCAATAAAACTAACAAGCATTTACATGGTAGGACAAATTGGAAGATGGTTAATTTTAATCTGGTTTACAGTTATGGTTGAGAAGTTATAAAATATTGGGGAAATGAGCAATACATAAATATTATCAATACAGTGAGTTCCACAAAATGAATGGAAAGTGAGTGTATCATATTTGGGTTCAATGGAAAGTAAAAGTCTGGTCTGCAAGATTATAAATGACCGCTTTCTCTCTTGCTGCCTCTCATCCTATCCATATACCCTTCCCCTTCAAATTAAAGTGAAGATTCAAATTTCTGAATGACTCTCAATGATGTGGTTTAAAATACAACCATGTTTTCCAAACATAATAACAGCATGTAACTGCCAGCTCCTCTTCACACTTTTATGGAAAAAATCAAGTTTAGAAAGGTTAAGTGTGTTCTAGACCAAGGAAAAGCTATCACAAAGGCATTACAAGGGTTTGTTTTATGAAGTAAGAAGTATTCAAAAATTTTGTTAGGAGGGTTGAAATGAGACATTAGAAATGAAAGGTAAAATCCTCAAGTGTTAAGGGTCTTAAAGATTCATAGATGATCTGGACTTCTTTAAAATATCAGATGACTTCCCATTAAGTAGGATAGTTTTCTCAATACTTTCCTGAAAATGGGCAATAACTAGCTTTTCCTGATCTTTTAAAATGACAGTACAAATGAAAATCCTAAAAACTAAGGAGGCACTAGTGAATATGCTTACTTCTTTTGCTTGCTTTCTGAAAGAACAAAAAGTCAGGCTACACACCAATAATGTAATTTTACTTATTGTATTTAAAGAAAGTATTAAAAGGAAAGTATAAAGTGTGCTAGGATTGAAAACCAATATTAATTAAGTTAGGAAAAAAATGCAGTAACATCTTATAGATTGGCACAATCTTTGATAGGTTATTATTCTTGTTGCCAAGCAAAAATGATGATTGTAAAGCATTCAACCTTGATAGTATAGATGAAGTGAGTCTTCACCAAAACATACTGCTATGGGGGAGCAAGCAAAGGTGAAATTTGACTTAAGCTCAACAGTTTGGATGTAGACAAAGCAAGGAGAGAGAGGAGGAAGTTTGCAAATAAAGTGGGAAATACTTGTTAATGTTTATATAGATAGGCAAGATGGACAGGTTTCTCACTAGGAGTTAAAAGCAGTTTGAGCTAGCTTTTGGATTGCAGGGAGTTCATTAGTGCCTGCAGGAAGTTTTACTGCCTGTTGGTCAATGAATGAAATTCTGATTCTGCTACTGAGACACTACAGCAAGTGTTCTCCTGAGAAACATGTAATCAGTCTATCCTGCATGAAGGGACTTGGGCAACCAAAGAAATTTTAAAATCCTAAGGACATGGTCTTTTCAATGGATAATGGTTACTGACTTTCACCAGTGGTAAAAATGTGATAGAGATAGAGGCCTGCTCCCTTTTGAGCTGTGCATCCAGCTGAAATGGACAGGGGTTGTAAGCTAATAAATGGGCAGATTTTTATTGCTTTAACCCTAATCTCTATACCATTTAATACTTCTAATGATGATACATTATACCCCCCTTGGGAAAAAACCTCCAAATGTTTCCTTCCCCTGCTTCTCACAGGCTCCTGAAGAGAGATCCTATCAGTTGGTACTACCAAATGTCAGGCCCTGAGTGGACTAATAAGCATTAATGTCCCTGACCAGCCTCACCTGAAGCCCTCACCCACACCTATGGGTCAGGGAGCACTATTTAAGCTCAATCCTGAAGTTTTCAGTCTCTGTCTGGCCTGGGGGGTGTATTGCTTTTCAGCTTGGCTACAGCTGCATCCTTGTCTGTCCATGGGTCCTGCCGAGTTGGGCTTCAGCATGTGGACTGACTTACTGGCCTCTGGTACTGCCTTGTGCATGATACTGGTTTATGATCTGGACTCTTGGTTGGACCTGTCTACCATCTTCTGCTCACCTTGCTTGGGTACAGTAAGATATGCCCTGCCAGCCCCAGGATCCCCCTTGACTCCTACCTCACCTTCCTCTGGGGAGCAGCTGGACCTTGCAGCACACTGACACCAAGCCCCTATGTTAAGACTGTCAGCAGTCCTGAAATGCAGTCTGCAACTCAGAAGTTTGTTGCAGATAGCAGTGTGTACAGAAACAATGTGAGCAGCTGTTAGGAGGTGCTGTCTCTGGTACTGGCTTCACACAGGACGGTGGCCAGTCTGGTCTTATCTATGGGATAGGAGCAATTTCTTGCTCTTTGCTTTTTACAAACTCTGGGACGTACTCCTTCATATTTCTTCATGTGCCTGCTTTGTGCTTGTTTGCCATTGTTCATGAGTTACAAGGCGTGGCAGACTGCCTCTCTTCCCAGTACCAGACAGATTATTTCTACTATCCATGCAGAAACTCAGCAGGAATTGTCACCTTGTTCAGGTGTAAGATACTGCTAACTGGCTTGCTAAACAATTTAGCAGTGTTGGAATATATTCCAGTGGTGAAGAGGAAGCACTGCAATTTCAAGGTCCTCTCTAAACCCGGTGTGATATATATAGCTCCTAAAGAAAGCAAAGGCAAGTGTCTTAGGAAAGATACCTACAAGAGAACTACAGTATGTGCTAGGATCTTAACAAAGTTTATCTTCCCTTTCCCTTCCCCACAGCTGTATGTAAGTCCCACTGCTCTCACCCTCTTTGCAGATTCTTAGCTACTGGCTGAGTTTGCTAGATATAAAATATTTTTGGGTGCTTTTCCTGTTATTTGTTTCACCTTTCTGGGATACTGCTCAGTGATACACACCTGCTGTAGAACAGTGTGTGGAGTCAGTGGTGCCTGCCAAAATTAGCACAGTACCTGCCAGGAAGATATTTTCCAATCCTCCTTTTCCCACTTTCCTTTTTTATGACATCTGAAGCACTAATATCTAAAGACAAACGTTGTGTGTATGTCGCCGGAGATGATGATAACCTTGTGTTTTAATCCATTTGAGTCCAGTTTAAACAGCTTCCAAGTTACACTGACCTGGTAGAATCTGCTCACAAATGCTGATATGATTAATATGTAAAGGTCTACTGTAAAATGGATGGCTAACCTGTGAAAGTAGACTTTTTAAATTTTTTTTTTTTTTTTTTTTTAAGGAAAGTGAGGATTGTTTTCTTGCTTACTGGTTTCTTTCATACAACACTAATACTTAGCACTGATGTAATGCTTGCTCTCCATACTTATCAAAGGCAGTTAAGTGTTAAGCAGTTTCCCCAAGGTGGGGAGGAGATGGCATGTGAAACAGGAAAAAAAACATGTCCAAATTAATGCAGTGGATTGAGAGAAGAAGTTGGAGTAAAATGGAGATCTGGAAAAGGGCAGCATTTCAGTGCCAGCTGAACTAATCGTGGTCTCTGAAAAGTCTTCCAAATATTGTTCCCAACCCCCAAAAACTTATCTTTTGTATATTTGACCAATTCTGAAAAGAATTGCACAGAAGTGAAATTATTCATCACATTTGGGATTTGTTGCATGTGTCCATATCCTTTTGTAGTTAATCTATTAAACAGCCACTACTGAAATGGTTTTGATATGAGACATTAACATATCTGTAAATAAAAAAACACTTAAAATATATTATTATTTCTCATGAAATATCTACCTGATGTATCAGTCTATGCATAAGGGAATGAAGGTAAAGATTCTGTGTAACCTGCTAGAGCTTTAGAAATCTTTAACTCTTAAAATCAAGTCCTATTATGACAACCTTACAGGAAAAAAATATGTAATGCTAGTCTGTGGCTCAGAGATTGGAGAATGTTTTTCTAAGTACTCTTTTTGCTCCCACTGCTCTGCTTCAGTCTTAAATGTAAAACAGAATAGCCCTTTCAGGGTAGTGCTTCTGCTCTCATCAAATGCCATGACAACTCCACATAGAATAGTTTTATTGCTAGGGAAAAAAAATGCTGCATATTAAAAATGTAAACTTTAATTATTTTGCCAGTTTATACCACGCTTTATTTTTGAAAAATGAAGCTTTTAATTTCCTCAGTGCTCACTTGGATGTTAAATGGCTCAAGTGTCCTGACTACTATGATGGCAAACCAAAAACTACATCCATTTCATACTATAATTGCAGTCTCGGGTAAAGTGATGTTACTCAGTGAATTATTCCACACAACCAAATGTATTTATATTTCTGAATATGAATCCACAAAAATTGTGTAATCTTCAGTACAGGGTAAACAAAAATAATAAAAAAAAAATCCACCCCCACGTCTTTTTATGGAACCTAATTATTCTTATGAATAAATGGAAATTTAATTTCTCTTATACTGCTTAGTGCAGTCAACTGTTTTGTTATTAATTATAGAACTGTTACTAATGCCCAGGAGTGATATTTTAATAAGGTTTAATTTTCTTTTTCCACATTCTAGTGTATTTTATAATTATGTTTTTGTCCATTACTTTGCCTTTGTAGTCTTTATTTACAAACTAAAGTGAGCCCTATTTCCACTAAGTTAGGCATTTATGGTGGGTCTGGACAATGAAGAGTTATTCTGTGGGTTGGTACTGCATGGAAGTTCAGCTAGTTAATACAACAACAACAAAAAAATGCCACTTATTCTCTGATCAAGTCTAGAACCTTTCTGAAATACTCTGTTTCTTTGACAAGCCCCAGTTTTACCTGACATCATCCTTGTGGTTTTTAAAATATTCACTTGGGCTCCTAATGCCCCTTGTCTTATGAGAAAAGCAGTTTTAAAGCCAGGAGGAAGGACTATGCATGACTTGGTTGCTCTTATTCAGGGCTAATGCTCTTTAGATAGTCACTGAAGAAAACTGGGATAGGACAGATAGTTCGTTTCTTCACATAAGCTTCTGTTGTTATCATTGTAAGTTGCTATGCTGCAATACCTGTATTTACTAGACCTAAATGTTTTAAAAGAAGTTACAGCCAAAGCCACAGTCCAAAGACTTAGTTCAATATGAACAGAAACTAGCAAAATATCAATGAAAAAAAAATCTCTAGCCACTGTTCAAACACTGTAGTTTAGCTACTGCTGCAGTACTGGGGCAGTACACTGCTCTTGGGTCAGTACAACCAAGGAGAGGGATTTTGAGTCAGAGATGACAAGTTGCTTCCCAAGCTTTCTATGTACTTAAAAGAACCTGTATCATCTTGTTTATTTGGAGTAACCTATGTCTAAAGCCTGCATAGATTTGCAGGCTGGTGCAGTGAGATAGCAGATCTAATTCCATGGCAAAACTACTGGCGTCTTTCCAGAAGCTGTTTTCTGCATTAAGAATAAGGGCAGTAGGGAATACTTTATGCTTTCTTAGGTCCATGTTAAAACAAACATCAAAACAGCCTTTGCATGGATTATGCCTAGATTTAGGGATTTTCTGCTATGAATATTTAATGTTTTTATTTTAAGCACTGTCAGTTATTGATGTCTTTCCCTTTAAATATCCAGTCAAAAGGAAGATCTAGTCACAGAGGAATGTGTTGCTGCTATCTGCTAATCTCCCACCAAAAAAAGGGAGGAAAAGTAATTGTCTGCTTTTGTCTCAGATCCTTTGTGTAGTCATTAAGTAGCATAAGAATCCCAGGAGAAGGTAACTAGGGTAGGGTTTAACCCACTCAAGTTTTTATCTGTTAATAGTTTTTATAATGAGATCTAAGATTTGAGATTCTGTGAACCAACCTCTTCCAGTTTGCTTTCAAAGGCTTGTGTTTTATCTTGCTTTTTTTAGAAGCTGCTGCAGGAACTGGGCTGAAACCCACCAAGTTACTCTAACTGCTGCAAAAGGGAAGAACAAGGGCACTCATGTACTACCAGGCAAATGTTGTAAGGAACTGAACCCAATTGCTTCCTGTTCACTGCCTGTACATTATGGCTGCCTGGAGAATGGGAGGGACTGCAAGGAAGCCACTGACCACACTCTCCCTGTTGCCCATGGGCCACTGC
>JANHGO010000072.1:37554099-37581957 GCA_024606505.1 Aquila spilogaster | reverse complement strand
CAATACATTAGCCTAATGGATTGGAATTATGGTTGCCCTAAGAATTGTCTATTTTGTGCAAAATCCAAATGTAAATCCTACTGTGGAATGTCTTGATACTATCAAATGTGATAAAATGCAACATCTTTGGAAAAAAAAAACCAACAATCTAGAGTAATGATAGGCAAAAGCAGTAAGGAAATTAGGTGAAAAGTTCAAAAACTGTAGTTGATTGAAGGAAGAATGTGACTGGATAAAAATAACAGTTACATTTTATTAAAGGTTTGACATTTCGTAAAATACTTTTGACCTCATGACTTAGTATTCTGGAGATAGAAATGCAGAAAGTACTAACTGCACACTGGGAAAACTTCTCCATACGTTTAAGTGGCGACGTTTAGTGTCAGTTCAAAACCCCTTGAACTATCTTTTACAATCTTGGACGTTAGCAAAACACACTAGAGTGCAGCAGGCAGATACTTAGCTGAAAGTAGTAGGGCAGCTTAACTGATATTGACAAAGCAATTCTGTTTGATCTGAAACTTTCTGGATACCAATGTGGAGAACTGTCTGTACTGTTTTGCATTAGATAGTATAGATATGGTGGAAGCAAAACTGGAAAAAAAGAGGTTGCCAACTTTCTTACCGAATGGCTGTGCTGTACTTAGGGGCATAAGGTACGACCTCAGTTAATTTGCATATATATGCTAAACAAATGTCTGGCTCTGAGGTGTAGATGAAGAAGAATCACCAGTTGTGTATATCACTGTCATAATTTGGAAAGTTAGAAGGCAACTCAGTGTTCTAATTCACATCCTACTTTCCAATAAAAGTAATTAAAAGATTCAAAATATTGCATATAATCTTGCTTTCATAAGCTGTTGGGTTTCAAGGAAAGAAAAGAACTCTATAATGACTCAGTTTGACCTTAACCTGTATCTCTACTCAGTGGTTCTTCCATATAAAATATCCTATCTAGCCTGAATGACAAGAAGTATTTAAAATGAAAGAGAATTCACTCTGTCCCTGAGTAGGTAGCAGTTATTAAGAAAAAAAATCAATCAGTTTCCACAATGAATTTTGCTAGCTTTGACTTTCAGCTGCTGGAATCTATTACAATATTGTTCAAAAGTTTAGAGCCCTGTTGCATCTGCTCTTGTTCAGTATTAATATATATGGTGAAATCTTGTCTCCATGGCTGCCAGTAGGAATTTTACCGTCACTTCAGCAAAACAAGGAAGAATGACATGTACTGACTAGGATTGTACTGATTTGAAAGTGTTGTCACGGCTCTCTGTTCTGTTTAAATTACATCCTTATGTTTGCTGCGCAGGTGGTCATGGACTCACTTATGAGCATTTCTCTGGAGGAAGGAAGAACTGCATGTTTTCAAGTGATGCTTTGTTGTATGTGAGAGACAGGCAGCTCTGAAGCTTCTTTTAATGAGGTAGAAGGTCTCCTTTGGTTCCCATCATAAGTTGTTTTTTGCACATGATGGTTTTGTATGTAGCTTTTGTTCTGAGCCTGGTCTTAGGGTTAATCTTTTCTGAGTCTTCCAATCTTCTGACTGCAAATTTTCATTGTTCATCCATATTCCAAATATTTCTGTTGGTCTTGAAGACATTATTTTATTTTTTTATTTTATGAGACTCTAAGTATTTTTTTCTTAAACTATTCTATGTAGGATTTATGTGATTCAGAAATATCTCCAAAATTACATATATTACTCATATCTTTCCAGTTTGTGTGGTTATAAGTTAAAGAGAAAATGTTCTCTGAGAGAAGTTTAATAATTTGGAAATTAAATTTTAGACTTAACAATAACAAAATCCTTTTTTTTTTTTTTTAATGATGTCAAGTTTGTTATTTGGTTCATTTTTATACTCCTTTACAGCAATGGAATTGCAGAAGTTTTGATTGTTTTTTGTTCCAGTAACTTTATTGATGAGTTCCTCATCACAAGCTTTTGACATACGTCGATTTAATTTTCATTTGCAGCTTTCTCATGTTAAAATGTTCATTCTCTCACCTCTTTTTACTTGTGTTGTAATAAATTACAGTATCTGCCTGTTTACCATACTGTTCCTGGAGAAGATCAGCTGTAGTCGGTTGACTTTCACAGGTAACAGCAATGATGAAACAGCAAGACTTCTGTCTTGGAATAGTGCAAAACAGTTTTCTGTATATTTAGCTATGGTGATGTTCTCATTGAACACCATCTGTTCTGACTGATTGAATTTCAGATATATTTGTTGCCTTTCAAAACTTGTGTAGACAGGTGACTTATAAAAAGCAATGGATAAATATATGGACTTAGTTTAACTCAGGTTCCCAAGAAACTGGTATTTTTGTACGATAGTAGCTGAGAATATTAATGATACAAGTAACATTTAATACAGTCTTTGAAAAGCAAATCCCATAAAACAACTAAGTCTTCTTTGTGACAGCTTGAGGATAGAAGAAATGTTGGAGAGGTGGCACATCTTGAGCTTTGGCATGCTTAAAAGCAACTTAGGAAAGCAGGGTGTTTCTGAAAATGCTACATCAAAACCAGTAGGAAAATCACACCTGGAAGGCAATGAACAACGGCTTGCCATCAAAAGGGGGGAAATACTGACTGTCCTGGGTCAGGTAACAGTCACTGTTTTAATGAAAGAGAGATAACGTTTGTTAAATACGCCAATGACAGCGAAAAATGTAAATATGTTATATCAGGACATGAATTCAGTAAAATCTTACATCAAGATGAAGTCTGAAAGAGTGTGATGCTTTTTAAAGGAACAAATGCACATTATTCCTATTTAGGAAAGACTGATCTGAAAGGATTGAGGAGCTGGTTCTAAAATGTAAAATATGAGGTGTTGTAGAAAACCGTAATTGAGATACCAGTCATCAGCTCTGTAAACTACTTCAGGAAAGGCAGACAACTCAAAAATAGAAAAAAAAAAAAAAAAAGAGCATAACAGACAAGATTAAAGTAATCTTTCTGCTTCACTGAAACTCAGATGGAATATTTTGTCCAGATTCAGCTGTTAGGTGGGTCTGTTAGAATGCATGTAAGAACAGGAGGAAAGAGGTGTCTACAGAGCATAACCTGTGAACAGCTCTGGACAAAATGAGACTTTTTTTTTCAGAAAAGACAGGCAAGGGTAGTATTTTTTTTACAATCTTTTACAACAAACTTACAATATGTAAACTCATTGCAAACAAGGAAGAAAATTCTATTTATGTCTGTAATAGCAGGTTTCAACTGCAGCCAAGAAGGCTGAGAACAGAAATTATCTTTCTACTATTAAAGTTAGACAAGAATAGACAGCCTGTGGAGTTAATATATTAAGTATTGGTAGTGATTAACAGCTGACTAGAAAAATGCCTGCAATGGCATGGATTTGATTATGTCTTTGTGACATGGATGAGATGAGACCTGTGACCAACTGATTTCTAATTCTGAATATTTAATTAAATTTATTTGTCAAAATCGAGAGTTTCCTCTACACTGTTGTTCCACTTTCCCATCTTGAACAGTAGCATAAAGAATACAGAGATGTTGATATTTTTGCTTTTTTTAAAAAAAGAAGCACTAAAATAATATTTGTTTCATGCTGCTGGTAGCTAGAGAGTGAAAACTGCTAAAACAACCTTAAATGCACAATCTTTAGCAATTTGATATCTCATTATTCTTTTAATAGAAAAGCTTATGCAATTTCATTTAAATGCTAAAATACATTTATTGGCGAACTCTATTAATATTAAGGGGCTTGAATAAATAGTGTATTTCTCCTTTTTACTCTGAAAAATGTATATTAAATCCTACCAAAATGCTATATGTACAGAAAGCAAACATTTTACTTTTATCATATATCCCACTTTGGAAGAAAGTTCCAGGGATATGAAAGGCATAGAAACTCTTTCCTTGTTATGAATTTCTCATTCATTATTTGAGCTACAAAGTACTATGGTTGTAGCTGTTTAATTTCAAAAAAAAATGTAATTTATGATCCATTGCTTATTTTACTTTTGAGATCATTTAGGAAACTTTTTGACTGTGGTGAATCAGATATAGCTAATTGATTACGTGTTCTTTGAATTTATGAATCTGATTAGGCATACAAATGGCTTTGTACTGCTTTGGTTCATTTAGGGCATGTTGCTATGGTTCATAAATGAATGATGGTGTTTCAGTATTGCAGCACTTTGCCAGAACATTGTCTGGTTAACAGTAAAAATAAACAAATGATCTTAAAAAAAACTGCTGTGTAAGCATCACTGTGTGATTTGAAGCAGTTTGTTCTTCGCAGCAGTGGTTTGCAATGGCATGTAGAAAGGTGCTTTTCTAGCGTAATGATAGTCAGCACAGTTGATTACAGATGGAAGCAAAAAACTGGTTACCATTGTCCAGAACAAATGACAGAAAATCATGCCCCTTGAAAGGCAGTTATCAAAACAGGGGGCAAAATCATCTGAAAAATAAGAATTAGGCTGTTGAAAAGGAAGGCAGAACAGAACCACTGAACTGCACAATTATTGCAGCCAAGTTTAATTCAATTTAATCTGTCTTCCTCTTGAAGTCGTTTTCCTTTGCCACATCCTTCACAGCTCTTTCATTAACTGCAATACTGCTAGCCCTGAATACCAGTGACAGTTCTTTATAGACAGGAGAAAGTACGTATTTCTTGTCTTTAAAGCTGACCTAAGCCACAAGAGTTTCTTGTGGTGTACTGCTACCTATAAGTCCCAAAGAATATACACTTTTCCAGTTGTACATAGGAAATAAGGCAGCTGCAGAAATACAGAACACCTATGTTAACCACACATACATTTTCACCTCTATCTTCAGACTGTTTTGTATTATGTGATCTTTTATTTTTATTTTTAATCATATCTAACACTTCACAGAGTGGTAAACACACAAGAAATTTATTCACCATATATTCAGCCCATGTATCTGCTTTGTGGACCCTGACTCCAGCAGAATTTGAGACATCAGACATTACCTATAAGTTCTGAGGAATGCAAAAGAGGTTGGCTGTTCTTATTTAAGCCTAGATAGCTTAAAAAATTAGACTGTTTCAAGTTGGAACTGCATTTGACAAATATTAACAAGTAAGCGGATCAAAACATCAAGTAACAATGAGAAGGAATGTAAGATGGGAGAGTATGGGAAAAACAGAAGCAGCAAAAGGAGCCAAATGAAACTTGAGATGAAATATGGCACAGAGGAAAGTAATGAAAACAGAAATGCTGAAGGGCAACATCAGATCACTAGTTTGAAACAGACCTGGAGAAAGCGATGAGATGACTTCAGCAGTCAGTGGACTAGAAAGAAAAGGTAGATACATAGAAGCCACCACAGCATAAATGATTGCAGCCAAAGTCAAGGTGGCAAATGGGTGCAGGGACAGATAAAAATTAGTGGCATTGCAGTGCTATGCTCTTGTGTCTGTCATCCATGGCAGAAGGGTCATGTTCACTAGACCACAACTTAGTCAAAGAAGATAGTGACTTCTGTTGAGAGATTACTGAAGAGGATATTTGACAATGTCATGGACTTTTCTGACTTGAGAGAAGATTGCTTGTCTGCCTTTAGGACAAACATTCTTAAACTACTCAGGTCAGATTTTAGGAGAGAGGTGAATAAATAACATTACTTATGCACACTTATGTAAACAGAGGGAAGACTGTCGGGAGAATATCGTAAAGAAATTGCTTGCACTTTAATTCTTAATTAAAACGCAAATATCCATAAGTCCTGAAAAGCAGAGTAATTGCAATGTTTTTTTTTTTTTTCAAGAAAGGTGAAGAGGACCATCAAGGTCTGGAAAGGGTGACTTTTACTAATTCAACTTTGCCCTTCTCCTCACCCACTCAGCACTTCCTCTCAAAGCAAAAGCAAAATGACAAGTTGAAATATAATAAATAAGAAGTTACAGCAGGAAATAAATAAGCAAAACAACATTTTGGAATAACGGAGTCTTAAAAACCGTATGAGTATCGAATGTACTTTTTAAAGAATGAATCTTAGCTGGTCATAATCTTATTTTTGAATCTCTCTCCCATGCAAAGACTTGTTAGTTTTGCATTAAAGACTATGAAGGCTTATAGAAATTGTGCCCTTATCTTCTGGATATATGTAATATACATTACAAGTGCATTTTCTAGCAGGCAATGAAGCTTGACTTGCAGGCACATTTTCATGGCCTGTTTTAGGGCTTGTTTTATAGTCCCTGTATACCATTTTCCAAGGCAATATGAGCTCTATGTTATACAATCAATAAAACTAACAAGCATTTACATGGTAGGACAAATTGGAAGATGGTTAATTTTAATCTGGTTTACAGTTATGGCTGAAAAGTTGTAAAAAATTAGAGAAAAGAGGAATACATAAATATCTTCAATACAGAATGTTCCACAAGATGAATAGAAAGTGAATGTATCAATTTGCTTGCAACAGAAAGTAACTGGCCAGTCTGCAAGATCATAAATAACCGCTTTCCCTCCTGCTGCCTCTCATACACTCTATACCCTCCCCTGCAAAACTGAAGATTCAAATGCAAAATGTAACTTTGATTTTGAAATATAATAACAGTATAAACCTGTCAGTTCCTCTTCTCATTTTTATGGAAAAACATCAAGTCTTGGGAAGGTGTTTTCTAGACCAAGGAAGAACTGTCACAAAGACATTAGACAAGTTTGCTTTGTGAAGGAAGAAGTGTTAAAAATATGAGTCAGAAGGGTTGAAATGAGACTTAAGTAATGAAAGATAAAATCCTCAAGTGTAAAAGGTCTCAAATCTTCAGAGATAATCTGGGATTCTTTAAAGTATCAGATGGATTCCAATTAAGTAATCATCAAGTTTTCTGAAATGCTTTCCTCCTAATGGGTAATAGCTAGTTTTCCTCACTGACCTTTTTGAGTGAAGCTACAGAGGAAAATCCTAGAAAATAATGAACATGATCACTTCTTTTTTTTTGTGTTTTGAAAGAACAAAAATTCAAGAATGTCATGCTACACACCAATAGAATAACTTTTATTTTGTTTATTTAGTGTAAACATTGAACTGAAAAGACAAAATGTGCTAGTATTGGAAAACAGTAATAATTGAATTAGAAGAAAAATACAGTAGCATTTTACAAAGAGGTGCAATCTTTGATATATTCTTGTTGCCATGCAAAAATGATGGTTGTGAAGCATTAAGCCTTGATCATATAGATGAAGTGTGTCCTTAACAGTGGGTCATACTGATACAGGGAGCAAAAGAAGATGAAGGCTTACTTACGCTCAAAAATTTGAACGTACACAAAAGCAGAAGAAATTTGCAAATAAAGTGGGAAATACTTGTGCTAATGTTCATATAGATAGGCATGATAGACAAGTTCCTTAGTATGATTTAAAAACAGTCTGGGCTTGCTTTTCTGCTGTACGCTTCAGACATTAGTGCCCAAAGAAAATTTTATTGCCAGTTGGTCAATAAACAAAACTCTGGTTTTACTACTGAGAGATGACATTGGGCGTCCTCTTGAGAAGAGTTTAATCAGTCTGTCAGGTATGTGGGCACCTGGGCAAACAAAGAAATTTAAAAATCCCAAGCAAATAGCATTTTCAATGGATAATAGATTGTGATTTTCACTCACGGTGAAAATTAGATGGAGAGAAATTGAGGCCTTCTCCCTGTAGGACTATCTGAAATGCACAGATGGAGTAAGCTAATAAATAGGCAGATTTTTGTTGCTTTACTCTTTGTCTCTATACCTTTTTGATATTTCTAACAATGATAAGGTGCACCTGCCTTGAAAACAGAGAAACAAATATCTCTTTTTCCAGCTTCTCAGGAGCTTCTGAAAAAATTCCTGATCAGTTAGTACTATTAAATGCCAGGTTCCCTAGCTCTCTAGTAAACCATTCGCAAGTATTGAAAAATATTTTAGTGGTGAGAACACACGGCAACTTCATGATACTTTCTAAAACTGATGTGATTTACAGCTCTTAAAATCAAAGCCAAATCTCTTTGGAAAAATAACTACAGGAGAACTATCATCAGTATAATCAAAAAAGCCATCTTCTCTTTTCCTTGCCAACAACTATGTGTAAGTGCCACGGTTCTTGCTCTCTTTGTTGACTCCTAGCTATCAGCTGAGTTTGCTAGAAATACAGCACTTAAAGCCCAGTTTAAACGGCTTCCTAGTTCTACTGAGTGACCTGGGGGAACAACTCTGCTCACAAATACTGAGGTAATTGATATTAATTGATACAATAAAGTTCTACCATGTTATGGCTATCTAATCTCTAAAGGCAGACTTTTTTTTACAGAAGTGAGGCATATTTTCTTGCTTACTGTTTTTGTTCGTCCAAGACTAGTACTTAGCACTCCATACGTATCAAAGGCAAATAAACTGTTTTGCCAATAGGGGCAGAATTGGGATGTGAAATAGAGAAAAACCTTGTCCAAATTTGTGCACTGGATCAAGAGGAGTTGGAATAGAACTGAGATCTGGAAAAAGGTATCATTTTGGTGACAGCTGAAATAACTTGTTCTTTGAAAATCCTTCCACAACAAGAAAAAATCCTTACAGAATTTGACTAATTCTGAAAAGAAACATGTGTAAGTGAAGTTACTCATTGTACTGAGTATTTACCACATCTATCCATATCCTTTTCTACTTACCTATTAATCAAACACTTCTGAAATGATTTTCATATGAGACATGAATGTATCTGTAAATAACATAACACTCAGAACATGTTATTATTTCTTGTGAGACATCTGTCTGATGTATTGGCCTATGCATGTCATAAGAGAATCAAAGTAAATATTCTGCATAGCCTATGAGCTTTAGAAATTTCATACTCTTAAAATAGTGTTACTGTGACAACCTAACAGAAAAAAAAGCCATGAAATATTAGCCTGCGGCTCAGAGATTGGAGGTTCATTTAAGCACTCTTTTTACTCTCACTGCTCTGCTTTGGCTTTTAAATGTCTTCACTCAGTAAAGCAGAATAGCCCTTTCAAGGTACCACTTCTACACTCATCAACTGCCATGACAACAACACATAGAGAAATTTTATTGGTAGGGAAAAAATGCTACATATTAAAAATGTAAAGTTTAATTATTGTGGCAGTTTACATCACACTTTATCTTTGAAAATTGAAGCTTTTATTTTCCTCAGTGCTTACTTAGATATTAAATGGCTCAAGTGTCCTGAATGTGATGGCAAAACAGAAACTGCATCCATTTCATACTGTAATTTCAGTCTTGGGTAAAGTGGTTACCTAGTGAATTATTCCACAAAATCAAATGTATTTGGATTTCTGAACATGAATCTACAAAAAATAAGTAATCCTCAGTACAGGGTAAACAAAAATTAAAAAAAATATATATTAATCAATCCCTCAGACTATTTATGGGACTTTATTATTCTTATACATAAATAGAAATCTAATTTCTGTTATACTGCTTAGTGCAGTCAACTGTTTTATTATTAATTATAGAGCTATTACTAATGCCCAGGAATGATATTTTAATGAGGTTTAATCTTCTTTGTCTACATTCTAGTGCCTTTGTCTCTTGCTTTGTCTTTGTATTCTTTATTTGCAAACTAAGTTGAGCTCTATTTCAAATAAGTTAGGCATTTAAGGTCTGGGCATATTCTACATGAGTTGTTCTATAGACTGGTACTGAGTAGAAGTTAAAATAGTTAATAAAACCACACACACACACACACACACACACACACACAAAAACAAACAACCAAACAACAACAACAAAACAAAAACAAAACCAAAACAATTTCTGATCAACTCTGGAACCTTCCCGATATCCTGTTTCACTGTCAGTTTGACACGAAATCATCCTTATAGCTTGAGCTCCTGATGCCCTTTGTCTCATGTGTAAAGCAGTTCTATAGTCAGGAGGAAGGAAGCTGCTATGCTGTAATACCCGTATTTACAAGACCTGAATGTATTAGAAGAATGTACTAGACCTGAATGTATTAGAAGAATGTACATCCTAAGCCACAGTCCAAAGACTTAGTTCAATATAAACAGAAATTAACAAAATATTAATTAAAAGATTTGAAACTGTTAAAATGCTGCAGTTTTACTGCTTCAACATGTTGGGGCAGTACAATGCTCTTGGGTCAGTACAAGCAAGAAAAGAGATTTTGAGTCAGATATGACAAGCTACTTCCCAAGCTTTCTTTGTACTTGAAAGAACTGGTGTCTTGTTTACTATGAGTAACTATGTCTAAAGCTTGCATAGATTTGCAGTCTGGGGCAGTGAGATAGCAATGTAATTCCGTGGCAAAGCTAGTGACATCTTTCCAAAAGCTGTTTTCTGCATTAAAGATATGGGCAGTAAGGGAATACTTTATGTCTTCTTAGGTCCATGCTAATACAAACATCAAAATGGCCTTTGCATGGATTATGCCTAGATTTATGGATTTTCTGCTATGAATATTTCATGCTTTTATTTTAAGCCGTGCCATTTATTGAAGTCTTTCCATTTAAATATCCAGTCAAAAGGAAGATCTAGTCACAAATTTCTTGCTATTAACTGCTAATCCCCCATCAGCACATCAGAACAAGGGAAGGCAAGAAAAGTAATTGCCTGCTTTTGTCTTAGAACCTATGTGTCATTTAGGTAGCAAAAGTATCCCAGGAGAAGTAACTGTGTCAGAGTTTAACCCACTCAAGATTGATCTGTTAATGGTTCTCATAAAGAAATCTAAAATTTGAGGTCCTGTGAACCAGCATCTTCAAGATTGCTTTAAAAGTGTTATGTCTTTCTTGTTTTTCATAGAAACTGCCACTGGAACCAGACTGAAAATGAACAGTTATTCCAGCCACTGTGAAAGGGAAGAACAAGGGTGCTCTTGTACTGCCAAGCAAATATTGTAAATGTCTTCTTGTTTGCCGCCTGCCTGGTATGGCTGCCTGGAGAACAAGAGAGATGGTAAGGAAAGCAGCCACTGACCCCAGTTCCCTCCTGCCCATGGATCGCTGCTAAGAGGGCTTCAGCCTTTCCCTGTGCAAGTGTTCCTGGTAGCAGCTGCTGCAAGGGGACAGATACTAGGAACTGATCAGGCTGCCGTGTGCCAAACACTAATAATCTCTTATCCATATACATGCAGCAGATATTAGTATTTTTATTTTTGGCATTACATTATTCTATTTGCAAATGCCTGAAATTGATCGTCTCATGAGCTGCTCTGTAGAATGATTTTCCCATCTCTACTTCTGTCAAAAAAATAAGTAAGGTAAAAGGTCTGAGGAAACTGGAATTTCCCATTCAAAGAACAGGAGCTTGGAGTTGCAAATGCAGAGAAGTAACCTGTTGTAAATAAGAAGGACTGGCAGCTGGTGACTGCTATGTGAGCAGTGCAGGAGCTGAAGATTCTTCTTAGTGGACAGAATGTTGTGCTCCTAAAATGACCATGGCCCCCAGTTAGCAGACATGTTGGTAGTCCAGTAGAATGGTCAGGGAATGCTTATGTAGACAGATGATCCACTCAGATCATTAATGGTTATATTAATGTAGGATTGGCTGTGTTGAGCAGCAAAGTGTAGGAATACTTTGACAACAGAGCACACAGACTTGATACCACCACTGATGTAGGGCTTCCCTTATGTAGAGAGTAATGACTTAATTATTTGCTACTACTAAATCAAAGTAACGCAAGAGGAGACAGGAAAATCTTATATATATCACAGCAGCTAACACTAGTAAAAATCAGACTTCAGAAATTCCATTTGGAAAAATTAAGGAATTGTCAATATGTTCTCTGTGGGATATAGTAATTTTATAGTAATAGTAACAGCAAGTATCTTGTATCTCTAAAAATGGTAACTTTATTAGTAATCATCTCTAGCTGTTTAATTTACTGTCATAGGCTTTTATTCTCAATACAATATTCTCCCTTACTTCCTCAGTAGAGATTTATCTTTGATGACAAGAAAAACTCCATAAATAAATTCAGTCATATGAGAATAAGTGGAATGTAATTCAAACATCCAAGAATACAACACAAGTTCTGCACTTCAGGAATAGTTACAATAGTGTGTAGGGATTTTTATACAAGGAAAGGCAATTCCCATTGATCATTCCATGTGTGTTTTGTGTATTAATAATCATTTGTAATTACAAAGTCAAATTCCCAGCTAATAGCTTGATGATATTCTCATTTTGTGAGACAGATCTGGCCATCTAGCTCTGCAAGTAATGGTAACTGGAAAATACAATGGAAAAATTTTTAGAGTTTATCCCTCTTAGGCTAGTGTATAACATCAGTGCATAGAACATATTTATATTACTATGAGATATGATGAAGATGTGAACAGCAGCAGGTAGAGTATTCAAATTAGATTTTCTTTTTTTTTTTTTGCCTGAATAAACTTAGCAAGGCTCCATCAAATTGTGAGGAAATTATAAACAAGACATATTTAAGGAACATGGCATAGGGATTCTCCTCCTTCATGGTTCAAGGAACAGAACAATGATTTCCTGACTATCCAGAGTTGTTTGGAACCCTTTTCACTTTTTGGCATTTTAAGTATTCTTAGACATTGCAACTAATGTTAAGTGCTCATAGGTTGATTTTATGTGGAATATTCTGCTTGGCATTTTTCCATTTCTTTAACAGATGGACAAATATTTGGATTTTCTTTATTTTGGATGGGATTTACTTCCTTTCTCAAATCAAATTCACTTTGGTGACATGGCTACTGATGTAAACATGTGCTCTTAAAAGGCAAAATATTTCCTCTGCACTTTATTAAGACTTTGCTGTTTTAGGCTTTCTTTAGATACAGCTATTGCTACAGACTTGTGGTCCCTCTGCCAGAGTGGAGGCAGCAGTGGTAGTTGCTGTCAACACAGCAGCTAGTTTTGCTACTGGTCAGCATGAGAAAAGAGTCCTTCTTGCACTGTCTTAGTTCCAGATTGTTTTTCTGCACAATCACACATACATAGTGGCCTTTCGGTCCTTAAGGACAGCTGAAGGTGAGACAAGGGAACTGTACACTCCAACGAATGAGGGAAGGTCAGTGTCTTACTGTGTGTGTCTATAGTCTCCAGAAAATAAATGAATATGCATGGTGAGAAAATGGAGTGAGTATTGTCATGCCTCACATACTAAGTCCAAAATCTGGTCATGAGTAAAGCTTTCCGTTTCCAGCATTTATAAGATCACCAGTTTGTGAACACTTGTAGTTGCAATCATGAAAAGAGTATGCTTTGCCATCTTTAATTGCCAAACCCTTGAAGTACCCTCTAAGTATAGGGGGTAACCATGCTGTTGCTTAGCAATGTAATTGTATGGGAATTTCTCAAATTGTCTGTCTGCTACTGATCACGTCCAGAGACAGTTTATAAACTTTCTTGTTGATCAGAAGACTAGATTACTCTTAGGCAGAAAAACTTACTGTGTGTTTTATGTTCCTGTAGCGGCTCTCCTGTCAGTTCTTGTAAACCACACTAAAATGTCAAACATAATCCAGCTGTCAACAAGCAAGTTCCTGTTGCTTAATAACAAATTATGTTTCCCTTTGAAATAGTTTCTCTGAAGCTCAAGGCTGTTTTCATTATCCAAATACACTTGGGTGTTAGTGGGGAAAAAAAAAAGGATGATTTCACAATGTAACACCAGTGATGTTGACTTGAAAAAGTACTAGCTTTTTAAAGTCTGTAGATACGTTAAATAAACAAAAACCTCGTTAATCCTATCTGCATAAACTCAAATTATTCAATATTTTAATTGTTAATTACATCTTTCCAAAATGACTGAGCTTACTGGTTATGAAACTAAGTTCTTTTTTTTCAGAGAAGGATTTTAATCTTATTCTAATATATAAATGGACAAGTAAACAAACAAAAAATAATGATTACCAAACCTTGACTGTTGAAAACACCCGACTGGTTTAGAATGTAGGCCTGACCTCTTTTATTTGTTGTTGATGGTGTAGAAAGTGTGAAAGGAAATAATGGATGCTTCACCACTTGGAGTCTTCCAGTAAAGGCTGTCTGCCTTTCAGACTAGCAACTAGTCTTGGACATTGCTTGACAATCACAGCTTATCTGCTTCAGTTTGCAAAGGTAATGAACTGCCATTTGCAGGCAACCATGATTAAATTGCCTGTATCAAGCTTAAAATTCTATAAATACGTGTTTTTTAAAAAAGTGGCAGAGAATTCATTATCTAAAACTGTCCATACAAGGAGTGATATATCAGGCAACAGTTGAAACGTTCAGCTTGTATCTTCCATGAGAAATGTTCTGCAGTTGGCTGTATAAAAATATCTACTCTTCCTCTTGCCTGAAGTAGAAATTAATTTTAGAGGGTTTTTTTTTTTCTGTATAATACAAAACTTGATCATCTTTAACTATGAAGGTTAATAAAAACTGAACAAATAATTTTCATTATATAGTTGACATTCAAAATGTCCATTGGATTTTTCATTAAGCAATCAAAAGAAATTAAATTAAATTATGCGTTATATGTACACATGGTGATGATTGAATTACTGAAAGCAAGGTTGTAAACGAGCCTGACAAATTGTGCATTAAATATGCAGTTTAAGCTCTTTCATAAAAATTTACTCTTAATGAAAGTATTTTTATATTCATAACATAGTGTGACAATGAAAATCATATGTAGCAATGAAATTGCAACACCAGAGTGTCATGATGGGATTGAACTGTTGGGATATTTATGTGACTAGGATGTATAACTGTTTAGCACTGGTTATTAACTTTTAATACAGACTGCCCTGATGGGTGAGAATAACTCACTCTCTCGTGTGGACATTTCTTCTGAGAGCAGGGCTGTGGTAACTGCAGATTGTGGTACACTGCTTGTGTCTGAAGCTGATTCAGTCCGTAGGGACAAAGGGATCTAATAGCCTTCAAGAAGGGGAAAAATTCAAAGTACAGGAAAAGGTGGATCTGTTTAGGTATCTTTTCAAAGTCCTAGAAGAGGAGGTCATGGTCTTAACATAATCCTCCGTAAGAATTTAAAGAAAGCATCCCTGAGCACCACCTTGGTCTGACCAGTCTGAAAATCTTGCCCTGATATGAGAATGTGCCTCTCCAGGTTTGTAGTAAAGAGATCCTAACAAAAAAGCCCCAAAGCTTATTGAAAATAATTGACTTCACTGGGGCACTCTTGTGATTATTGTGTGTGTTTCATTTTGAGAGGAGAATTAATGAGATTAAATAAAAGCTCTCTTTTTTTTCCTCACAATTTTTTAAAAATGCAAGTCAATGATACAGTATCTATCACTAACAGACCATCACTAAATCGTGTTATGACTTGTGTAAATCTATGCAGGGAACATATATATTATACCACTTTTACATATTAAAATCCTCTTAGTTTCACCTATCAGGTTTAGCTTAAAAACTGTGAAAACAATACAGTTTCCTTATTTTTGGAGTTGGAAAACATGCTGTGTTTCCGCTCTGCTTCTTTTATCTATGTTAAAAACTTCTGGGGTCTGCAACAGCATTGCACTTGGGAAGCTATCACTTACCTTTTTTTACACAAAGAGCAGAGGAGGAACAAATTTTGATGCAGGTGTCAGCCATTAGGGTTCATAGAGAACTGTCTTGTGGCAGTGTCTCTGCAGACAGTCCATGTATTACTGCCTTAATTTCTTCTGATGTCTCTACAGAAAGTTGCTGGATAAAATAATTTGATTGTGGCAGTATTATGTTATCATTTTTTTGAACAAATCCTTTTTATAATAGAATTCTAAAGCAGAATTTCTCCTTTAACCTGTTTCATGTGATGGAAACTCGAGTTTGTAACAAACAGCTCAAGATTTGGAAGGGGGAATTTCACTGAAGCTTAAATTTCAGATTCCATCAGGGAGTTTTACTCATAGGTCAGAGAGAGAGTAAAGCCAAAATTAAAGGTCATCAAGGCACTGCTAAATGCTAAGCCTGCTGTTAATGAAGTTACCAGTCACAAAGGTAAATAGGATCTCTGGTTCAAAAAATGAACATTTTTTCTTTCCCACTTCATCTGCAGATTTTGATATTTAGTAGAAAGTAATAGTTTAGCATTTAGGTTTTGAGGCTATTATTGACTGTAAGAAAGTGATAAAGAGATTTCAATCAAAAAAAATAAAGCCTCAAATATTTTGCAGAGGTCACTAGTTAGCATGTATATGACAGTAACTTTTGAAGGCATTTTATTTTCAGAAAGCTAATGCAGAAGTGCCACAGATTCGCAAGTCAGTAGAAATTGGATATGGATATGGGAGTGGGAGTTTGAGGTCCAGAGGCTTTAAGGAAAATGGATAGTATATGTGTTCTTTAAATCACCAGCCCCATCAAAGAATGAAATACTATAAAATTCTCATTCCTTCTGAATTCCTGTCACCATTTTTTAAAAACATTTCATACAATTTGCATTTGCAAATTTTTCATGTCTGCACAAATCTTCTAGAATTGTAACAAGTATATGAGAAATGAACATATACCAAAAGATTTTACCAGTATTGTCTTCATAAAGAAATTGCACCTGCTTCGTTAGTGGTCAATAAACATCTTTAATTATCTTCTGTACTAGAATTGTTCTGAAGTGTAGTAAGAGTTAAACTTATTCAACAGCTGGAGTATTTAACTAATAAATGACATGTCATGAATTTGGTCAGAATTAGAGGAGTAAGCTTGTAGAATGATCATGTGAACTATCAATGGGAGATGTTGCAGTTACAAAATGTTGCACCAATTAAATGGGAAACAAGTGGGAAGCTAAAAAAAGTAACAACAAAATGGGTATTTTGATGTGTCGGAATAAATAAAAAGGTTTATTTATTTAAGGACAAGCACAAAGATAGAAAATAGCATAAAACATGAAACAAATTCAAGTGTGTAATTTAAATACATAAATATTCACAAGGTTTTTCCAGTAGTAGTCCAAATGTATGCTTTTTACTATATGATAAATATGTGATAATATTCTATAAAAGAAAATATACAGGGAGAGGGAGAGAGTGTACTGTACATAGAGCACATGGCCTTTGAAGCTGTGCTCTCTTTTCCTTTCATTGTGGATGACACTACAATCGGACTCGGTAGTGCTTGGTAGTCTATCTTTCCACTGACCTCGTTAAAATCTGGGCTGTCTAAAAATCTATCCAGTTTATTCAAAATACTACCTCTATTGGACATCTCCTTGATTCTTCCTGACTTTTTTATGTTGCATCCCTAGCACTTTCAAAGGTGCTACAGCAACAAGAGACAAGACACAATAGTTTTCTCTGTATATTTTATGGTCTTTGTGAATACCCAGATCAATGGTTTTATTACTATATGTTGCCCTAGGTTTTCTTTAAAGGAGAGTCATAGCCTGTCTTGACAATGATCAGAACATCCTTGAGAGGTCCCTCACTTTTCAAGACAGAAGATAGACTGAACCTGTGTATTGAATACATCTACCTTTGAGGCCTATGTGAGGATGGAATATCTTGGGTCTTTATAATATGGTATATAGCTTTTCTAGATAAAATATATATATATTTGTTCAAAATTAATTAAAAAAAAACACTTTTTGAGACAGGAGCTAGTTGATCTGCAGTGTGTAAATCCCTATTTAAACTACTGCAACTGGCTAGTCATATTGTTAGGATTTTATCTCTGAGAAGTAATACAGTGTCATTGTTGCCTTTTGCTGATATAAGAGCTAAACAATTTTGTTTGCAACAACAAACAAGAACACTGATTTATTTCACCTACGTTCTACCCAATAGAAAGGGAAGGGGTTGCACTTTTAAAATCTTGTGCAGTGATTTAATAACTTTAGCAGACCTCACTGTTCTGTAAATAGAAAAATGCTGTCTAGAGATTGACAGAAGAGATTTCATTCTCTGAGTTCTTTAAAAATCTCTGGTTGCTTCTATCAGAAGACTTGAAGAATACAAAATTAGACAATATTTTTGTTAAGCTTGGGAGTAATTCAAGTTTTTTTCATAAAAAGACCAAAAACAATGTACAGTGCACTCTTGGTACGGAATAGTCATAACTTGGACCACTTATTATCAGATGCAATTATGCATCAATGACTTTATCTCTCTGCATCTAAATAGAGATCATATAATGACCAAACTCATTAATTGAAGGCTTAACTGCATTATCCATCTAATGTTTGTAAGAGCTCTTACTCTGACACAGTGGCTTCTCTGAAAATATTTGTCATGGTTTTGTCTTCCAGATATCTAGACATGAGAAAATTTAAAGAGGGCTTTTGTAAAGGTTAGTTAATTACAAATAATAAATTTTGTTTTGCTGGTGTAGGCTCCCAAATGATTTAATTTTCCAACAAAGTGTATTGAGCCAGTAAATTAAAGCTTACCTTTTGTTTGCAGAGTTAGATTTCCAATCAAATTAAAGGTGACAATGAGAAGGAGGCTCTCCATGTTTCTTACTGTGCTTCATCTTACATGACAAATTACATGGTAAAAGTGTTACTGATTTCTCGTAACTTACACTGTACAATCATTTGAATAGCATTAAACACTCTTAGGGGAATAAACTTACCTTGATTAGATGTCATACTGAAATTAAAAGAATCTAGCATCTGTTTGCATCTTGACTGTAGCCTGCTTTCAGGCCTTGGGCCTGTTGCTTTACAGTGTGAGAACTCAGGTTATTAAACAGAGGAAGTTGGGATAATGAAATATTAGGAAATGTTGTAAGACCTAAGAAGGAATAGAGACAGTATACAAATGAATAATTTCAGTTAGGAAGTCTCTTCCTGTTTCTACTTAATTAATAGCACCTCTGTGGTTGGACAGACACAAAAGCACAGAGGGATTAGTCCTGCCAAAAATGGGGCGTTACTTTAGAAATGTTAAATTTGGGTGACTTCCTTAAAATCAGTGAAAGGTTCTGAATCATCAGATTACTGGAAAAGGTTTTTAAGTTGTATAAATATTTCTGTAAGCTGCTCTGGGAAGTTCCAAGTGTACACAGAGTTATCTCGCCCTAACTCTTGGAGAAATTAGTGTTATTTTCTCTTTATTCTTTGTGTACGTGTCTTCTCCTAGATTCATTTAGTGGCTTGCTCAGTCTGCGACATAGTTGTTTTCCCCCAACCTGAGGCACTGCAGATGATACCTATTGCTTTATGCTGCCCATGGAAGGGCCCTACGGCTGTTGGTTTCTAGCTGCAGGTCATTGGATGGGAGGAGCTGGAGATCTCACTCCTGACTCCCTGACTCAACTGCTTAGCAGGCTTTAGCAACAAGCTTTGGTTCCACCACAACTAATTTGTGACAATAATCATCATATTAAATACTATAAAAATTTCATCATGAATAAAGAGAAATAATTTGTAGTTATTTTTTCTACTTCTCACTATTGTCTTTAGTTAGAACAAAATGATGATGTCTACAAATGCTATAATGTCTACACAGCAAAAATAATAGCAGTCGCAAACATTTTTACACATGCATTTTATTAGGTTGAGTGAAAAACATTCTAGACACGTACTGTCTTTATAGCATTTCTTCTTGCATCTGACATGCCAAATTTATGTGGTATCATGGCCTCAATTTTCTGTGTCCAAACATTTTTCTTTATTGGGGGTAGGCAAAGAGATTGGGCAATAAAGAGAATGTGTCATGGTTAACAAGGAGATATTGAATTTATTAAAAGCTTAATTAGATTTAAATGACACAATCTTTTGCCTGTAATTCTCATCTTTTTAACAATGTCTGCAAAGTAAGTGTGACAGATTCCTGTAATGTCAGGAAGCAAAGTATCATTCTGTGTTTTGTTACAGTTGGTGCTGTATTTTTTATTTTATTTTCCTGAATACCTCAATAAGAATTGAGATGCTCCCTTAAAGACAATTTTCTTTGCAAAAGAGTGGAAATGACCCGAGTTGATGCTGAGAGTGGTTCTGTCTGTACCCATTCTGACATTCTGTGCTCTCAGCTTTCCTTCTGCTTCTTCACAAGGTTTAAAAGCACAAGAAATGCGTCTGGGAAGCCTGCTGGTGCTTGCGCTGCCTCATTGTTATGAAGCAGCATCTGCTTCTCAGCTGAGTGAAGGATGGAGGCTGCCACAGGTTAGTCAGACCTGGACAAAATCATGTCATTGTTTTGAGAGTCTCAGAGGGGCAGAGGTGATGCACACAGCAGGGGCAGCAACGCGGCCAGCAGTCCCAGTGGGCCATGGTAGGGTTGCAGCAGCCCTCGAGGGCTGCCTCTGGGAACGTGGAAATTGGTGGAGGTGTAACAAGGGAGTTACATCTTACGGACTCCCAGCGAGTAGCTTTTAGTGTTGTGTCTGTTACCGCCTTTGCATGTGAAAGCATTGCCTTCCTTTGACAGCAGTGGGGAGATGGTGCGGTGACTCAGCTGCAGTTTGTGCTTCTGATGTTGTGACAAGCAGAGTCTGTGAGTCAAGCTGAATGGTGGAGGGCCTTTTGTTGTGAGAACAAGCCAGACTAGGGATGGAATTATTAACTGCTCTTGCTCTTGAGCCCAAAATAGGATTTCAGTGTGTGTTTCCAGAGCTGAAAATAGTGCTTCCACTGCAACAGCTCAGAAAAACCAAGAAAGGAGGGTGCTTGTAAGCGCTAGTAAAACTGTCAAATACAAAAAAGTAAATGAATTCTGAGATAGAATAGATTTGCATACTTCATTAAAAGATAGGAACTTTTGTTGTTGAAATAAAAAAGAATCTTATTTCCAATAAGAATCTTATAGTTCATTAGGGTAAAGGACCCCTGTATAATCTCTATAATCAGATCTGGCACAGGAAGCTATATGTCTAGGAGCTGATAAATGCTAAAATTATAAAGTTAATGTGGCCTTTTTCTGAAGACTGTTTTTTCATCAGTATCAGTAGCGTGTTTAATAGTTTTGATATAATCCCACATTTAAAGAGAAAAGCATGTTGATATAAAAAAGGGAGTGTCATTTTGAAGAATTTAGAGAAATAAATGGGAGCTCTGACTTGAATGTGGAGTGTTGACTTCAAGGTGGTTTTGGCATTGGGGCACTGAAGACCCATCAGTACTTCTTTTAATGTTTGTTTGTTTGTTTTTTTTTTTAATTTAATTCTGGAGTACAGATACATTCAGATCAGCTTTCAGGTTAGCAGTCACTTATGTATGCAGATTCATGTGTGGATTTTGGGTATGTGTATACCTGTTGTCTCTGCTTTATAAACTCTCAGGTAACAAAGCTGTTCATGACCTTACTAAGCGTTTCATACTATCGTTACTGCTCCTCTTAGATTTTTACCACAAAAGTTATAATACGTTCCTCTCTCTCTCTCTCTCTCTATTTATATGCCTGTTAACATTTCATCCACTCATGTATTATTTCATTAATTTTTCCTACTTTTCTCATATGCTTTGAATCTTGTAGGAGTACAATAAGCTGAAAAGGGCTTGCCTTTCTGAGGAACTGCTTGTTTTGTTTTGTTTTGTTTTGTTTTGTTTTTCCCACGTATGTCATAGGATATCCCTAAGATAAAATATTACTTCTCTCCATAAACTGTATCAGTTTTCAGACTCCCATGGCTATAATCACTCATTGCTACAAGTGCATTAACCAACAGTTAGATCAATTGAATAGTTTATAAATAGCTTACAGTTTTGTTATTCCCTTAATCCTTAAAAGGTTGGCATATATGTTTGCTATTTGCCACCAGATTGTGATCTTTTCTTTGTAACTACTACTTGGGATGATAACATATATACTTTAAACATTAAGTACTTAAGAGATATCAAGTGTGCCTAAAGGCAGCTTATCATAATGCCTGAATAAATGAACAGATAAGCAGTGGTTTTCTTTTTATCTTCTGCTTTCAGAACAGTGATTTTTCTACAGCAATGAAAGAAAAGGAAGTCTCTATGTCAGGCTCAGGGGAGGGGGTGTGGGAGGGTTTAGCTACTGGGCAAGGCATAAACCTTCATTTAGATGAACATAACTAAAATTGCAGAATAGCCCCTACCTGGTCCTAGGGTTATAGGCAAAAGAGTAAGTATGTAAGTCATTGTTTTTTGGGCGCCATAGGCATGAAATTAACCTGGGCTTTAGAAACTCATTTTGTCTGAGAATTGGTATTTTATTCATAAACAGCACATGAGAGTGTGAGTAGCTGCTCTTGTTCACAGTCTTGCAAAAACAACAAGAGAGGATAGCATGGTATTTCAGGTTCTGTAGGATGTTCTTTTTTAAGCTGCGGCTTATCTGAAGAAAAATATTCCATCCTCATCAGATGCTGCATAGACATAAGAGAAAGATGTGATTATTGTTGATACCAATCTTACATTTTCATTGCTGCAGCTTGTGGAACACTGCAAGAATTTGGACACTTAAGCCTCTCTCTTTCCCCAGGGCATAGCTTTAAGCTTGTATTACTAAGACACAAGTGACTACAAACTTGCAGTAAGAGTAGGGACCATTAATTTCTAGGCTTCTGCAGCTCCCCAAAGAGGAAATGTGAATTGATAATGCCATCCCTGCACTTTACCCCTCTAGACTTTGTGAAATAGAGGCTTTGCCTTCCTTATTGTATGTAAGCCCTAAGCTGGCCCCAAACACTACCTAAAAGATAATGAGACACTGTGATCTGCTAGCATCAGCTGGAAACTCCACCTTTCTGGTGTTTGCCAGACACTGCTGATGCTTTCCAGTTCTTTTTTTTCCTCATGCTAGCTTGAAACCTTCCCTGGAGAAGGAATGAAAAGATCTTGCTATGCCAAATTAAAGCATTTCAAACTGGAACTGCTTGAGGCCAAGTGAAAGTGATTCCTGGGAAAATTCTAAGTTCCTGTCATCCACCAGGCTGAGTAGGTTGGTACATACATCACAGGGTACGTACATCACAGCATACAGCACAGGGCCTTTTTGCCCCTCCACTCAGACCTGTGCTCTGCCACTGGTCAAGCATAGTAAAGTGTTTGGATCAGTTTCCTTGCTTGCTGAAGAGTATTTCCCTATGCAAGTGATGTAGTGCAGGTTAGGAAGATACTTCAGGGAGTCAGCTGCTGCCAAAATGGCTCTCCATGCTGGGGAACCAGAGCAAGCTGCCAGGTGGGCAGGAATTGCCTGTGCAGGCTGCAGCACTTTCTGAAAAGGGCCCTGGAGTGGGAGGCAGAGGGTTTTCAGGTATTATGGCCGGAGTCCCTCCTGCCCAGGCCTGGTGCTGTGATTGGAGGTGCTTGCCTTGCAGACAAAACATTTCTAGGTTAACATCAGTTTTCTGAAGATACTCCCAGCCTTTCATCTTAAAGCAGCTGTGCAGGTGGATGGTGCAGATTTTCAAGCTGCTGGCACAACTGCAGCTTTCACTGAGGTGAGCTGAGTAGGCTGCAGGGCAAGCGAACTGCTTCATGGGCTGCCACCTTCAGGGCTCCAAAATGGGAGCTTGCAGGATTGTAGCACAGAGGAGGGGGTTGATGAAACTGTCTGCTGGTGTCCCTCCTGAAATCTTCTCTGCTGTACGGAGCCATGTTTGATGCAGTGGTTAGGTGCCAAAGGTGGATCTACTGAACAGCCCCCAGCAATATTAATGACAAATAGCTCAACACAGCTGTCAGAGGTGGGAACTTTCTCATATCAAGTTAAGAGTTGGCTTCTCCACTATTTGTGCCAGAAGTAGCTGAAAAAGCCACAGAATAGACAAAGGGTACCTGAGGGTATTGCAGCTGAAATTATTGTGGGAGGGCTGGCAGGGAGGTCCCACAATCTGGCAAGATGTGCCCACTGAGAGACTTGTGTTTTTAGTTTTAAATAAATATTAAGGGACTGAAGAGTCTCATTTTACAGGATTTGAAAATCTAAATGAGAGGGTGGCAGTTTTACTTACTGCTGAAGCATTGGTTCATTTTATGGAGAGCTGAATTCTAGTGTGAACCTCAGAACCATGGCATCATTTGTGAGACTGCTGCACTACGTACCCCAAAGTGTAGGGTTACAAGTCAGGTTATGGCTTGGTTTGGGTAAGGAGAAATGGAAATCAGGAAGCCTGAATATCTGTAGTTATTTTTAAAACTCTTAAGAGGCTAAAAGCTGTAGTAGGTAGAATCCCATTTGGCGCGCTGAATTTTGGCAGTTATTTCCCACATACAAGTAATAGTAGGGTTAGGAATAATAGGGACTGCAGAGAGTATAGGGCTTTTGTTGCATATATTTTTTTTTGTAATTCTTTGTTGCTGTAAAGATGAACTTGTTTGAAAGGTTTGGTCCCTCAGGAGATGCAGTTTTCTGAGACATTTACAGGCTTCGCAGGACATATAGGACTCTGAATTCTACAAGAAGAGACATATACCTGAACTGTCTTTTTTATATTAAAAACTTGTGTTCTTCTGAGTAGTCATGCTAAGAGATGGTCTAAAGAGATCCATGTCAAACCTTTCACTGTCTGTGGTACTGTTACAAGTTCTTACATTTATTGAAATTGAGTATCGCTGTGATTTAGAATATCCTAAAGATTAGACATTCTTTGTGAAAGGAAATAGACCTTTGGCCTTGAAAGTCATGTATTAGGCTGTATAGAGCAGCAAACACTGGAAAGTTGTTCTACTTAGTGTTTCAGCAGGGGATTGGGTGGGAAAACTGGTAAAATTCAAGACATCTGTCTAAGCATGCCTGTCCATCTGAAGTATTTAAGAGTTTTCCAACTCGTGTCTGAAAAACACAACTATTTTGATAAATCAGAAAATTTGGATTAAAATGCTTAGTTTCTTTCTGTTATTATTTTTTTTAATCCTAAAATTTAAATAGCATTACCAGATTTATAGGCATCCAAGAATGTAGCCTTGGATCTCATGATTTTTTTGACACATAGCAAATACTTTTGGTCATATTTATCTATTAGCAACTATATTAGTCTTGTACCAAACTCTTTTAATAATGTTCCTGTTAAATAGCATAACTACTTTCTAGTAGGATGCTGCAAATTGTTTATAGTAATTTACTAATGGGAGATTGAGACTGAGACCTAATCAATAAAACAGAATCACTACAATGCTTTATCATTGAAAAGCTAAATTTCTGAGTGATGAAGATTATAGATTTCTTTTTTTTTTGTAAGCAGAAATAAATTTGTTATAGAAGAGAAGGTGTAGAGCAATGATTATCTGATACTAGAATTTAATGAAGTTGGAAATCAATGTAATCATATGGCATGATAGAATCACACGTAAAAATGTATTGCAATTGCAATATGCAATACTTCAAATGTTGCTCTTTGTTAATAGGATAATAGAATAAGCTTTAAAAAAATTTTTATTACTACCAGCCAGGATTAAGGAGAGTAATTTTATCTGCATTTAGTGATTCAGAATGAGAATTCTTGCTAAGTTATCTAATGATATTTGCCACTTGAGGCCAAATTAAATCCATGACCAGGGAAGTAAAGATTTGACATTCTACAAGGAAAATTGCTTATGAACATCAGAGGAGAGAGAATTTATTTGCTCCAAAAGGTGAAGTAAAACAATAACAGCAAACCAAAAAACCCCCGCATGTTTAATGCGATTGTTTACCCATATATAAACTGTAATTGTATTTTTTTATTAACACTAATAATAAAAGCACTAATAATTTTGTCCTGCATTAAACAGATTTGAAACAGAACAGTACTTGTCAGAATGCCTGTGTTATGCAGCATAAACAAATAAACAAATGCAACTGAAACAGAAGACTTACTGCACATAAAACTTATATTGCTTACTGGGTAATGAAATGACAGATATATATATTTACTTTGGTCTCTAGATCCATTTGGCATTCAGAATTTCCATACTTCTGAACTCAGGGACAAGATGTAGTTTTTTGAATGGTATTTTTGTTAAGCACAGTGTTCATGTTTAACTTGGACTTTCTTGTTAGTTCCTGTGATATATGGAGTAGAACAGGAGAGAGTGTTCTGTGGAATTTTTGATTTCTGTAGCTATATAATAAATAAGATTTGGATGCAAAACTTCATGCATATGTGCGTTACCTTATAAGAAGCCAATACAATTCATTAATCATCGCTTTTGTATGTAGTGTTTCTAATCTGTTCATTTTGGTGGATTTTATAAAAGTGACCCACATCATACAGAGAGGGAGACAGTGCTGTAGACTGCTTCAAAGGATTAATGAGCCTATGAAGCTCCATGGTAGCACACATAGTCCAATATCTGACCTGGCTTTCAGTTGGCTGACAGCATGGAGTTCTTCAAACCACAATGTCTGAAGAAGGGATATTTCATACAGAGAATGAGACCTGCTAGAAAGATATACACCAAATCCATCATTGTGTTTATATGTAGATAAGATGATATATGTTCGTATATGTTATGTGAAACAAAGTTTTACAGAAGTTGTACCATTTTTGACAGAAATGCGGTAGGCCCTCTCTTACTCTCCAGACCAATGGGTATATTTGAGTTGTACTTTAACTCAAATTAGAGTAAAATATTTGGCAAGTTCAGTCTAAATTGTGGACAAAGTGGATAGAAACTAAAATCCTACCTAAAAAAAATACAATAAAATATTGCAGACCTTAATCTTCACAGGGTTTATCAGCTTTCCTAAATATCAGGACAACTTGGTTTGAAACAAGCTGTAAGGGATGTCACTAGGAAGTGCTTGAGGTACTTTTTACAAATACTGTGTGGGCTGATGAGGTGATGCACAGATGGATCTTGCAATCACTAATAAAATAGAATTGTTTGGGATTGTGGTAATCAGTGGCACCCTTGATGGTGGCTATTTCATAGTGGAGTTGAAGACCTTGAGGTGAGTGAAGTAGAAGAGTACTGAGCACAGGCTTCTGGACAGTAGGCTGTGTGTTGTTCAGAGTTGGTGTGAAGGGATCCTATGGAAGGAGGCAGCTCTGAAGGGCAAAAAAGCTCAGAAGTTTGCAGGTCTTTAAGAACAACAGCTTCTAACTACAAGAAAGGTCCATCTTGATGCTTAGGAAATCTGGCAGATTTTACAGATCAGTTTAGTTAAATAGGGAGCTCATGACTGAACTCCAGTATAAGAAGGCAGTATATAGCAGGAACAAGCCTTAAAGTATGACTTTAGAAACAGCACATAGATGTTCAGAGATAGTGCTAGGGGAGTCAAAGCTCACCTAGATTTGATGCTTGTTAAGAATTTGAATAGCAACAAGAACCTCTGCTATGTTGTTAGTGAGATGCTGAAAAACAGAAATGCAGACCTAAGTTAATACTGTTGGCTTTTTGTTGTCAGAGCACCCTGGCTGATTAGGCCTGCACAGCCAGGCTGGTCAGGCATGATTTTCCATGCTGTCACCCAGAAATGTTCTGCAAGAGGGATTTACTCCATATTTGATTGCATTTTAACCAGTGCTTTGGCCTTAGTTGATTTTATCCACAGTGTTGCTTTTTTGATCCACCCTTACTAATCCAACCTTGTTCTTCTTGTTTTTCTGTGCTTGAGGTCAATGGAGAGCTGAGCACTTAGCTGTGCTGATCCTTCTGCGTTCATTCCCCTTCCTCTGCCTTGGGGCAGACACCACTTGCAGCTGTCTGTTCTCAGACATACTGACAGGTTACTGTAATAACTCTTCCCTTTCTTTGATTGCCAGGAGGTTTTATTTATCTGTCTCTGAGTGTGTGGAAGACTTTCTCCTTAAGTTCACTTTGTTCTCGTACCACTTTTTCACTGCATTTGTATTATAAAAGCTTTACATCACTTTCATCAATGTTACCTTTCACGTACTGAATCTATTTTTCACTCAGTATGATGTGATAGAACCTAAAGGATAAACTAGAGAAAACAGGTCTAGTGATGCCTGTTGGGACTTACAGACAATATTTTTATCCTTCCTTGTGGGAGCAGGAGGCGGACGTTTGCCTTTGCGGAAAGAGGCTCTGCCGAGGACGAGCGCCATGAGATGT
>JANHGO010000072.1:37505658-37519667 GCA_024606505.1 Aquila spilogaster | reverse complement strand
CTTTGGCAGGGGGGTTGGACTGGATGATCTCTGGAGGTCCCTTCCAACCCCTACAATTCTGTGATTCTGTGATTCTGAATTACAGATGTGTTTGCTGTACAAATGGCAAGGGCTTGTATAAGTTTGTTTTGCAATGTGTTGCTATCTTTCACTAACATGTATGTAATACAAAGGAATTCTAGGTGGGAATTCTATCTGAACGGAGATTGCACAGCATCGTTTTATTTGCATCAATTTATGTCATTCTCTTTTGAAAATAACACAGTCTTCCAATCTTCAAATAGAGGTAGAGGTTAGCTTAGTTGCCAGAATTCTTGTTCAGTTTCTTCATGAAGAGACAGAGCTGACTTTGGATAGTGTCATATTTTCAAAAAGAGAACAAAGTAAAAATTAAAAATAATATGTGAAGTAATACAAACCTTCAAAGTAAAAGAAAGAAAGAGACAAAGAAAGAGAGAAAGAAAGAAAGAGAGGAAGAAAGAACACATACAGCTTCTTGTCTTGCAAGAGGGAGCCATCATTTTAGAATTCTTCAAATCATGTCATCATTCTCTGTAATATCCCATAATGACCAGCTGGCACACTGAAATAATGAAATGTTGACTCTACTGAATATTAAAATAGAGTTATTCTTATTATGAAGGCTATTGTTAGTGCATATAGAAGCTCTTCTCATGAAATGAAGATGCAAATCTGTTACTTTTCAACAACCTGATTTAGAACAAAGAAATTCAAAGGAATGTAGCACAACTTTGTTGTTGTAATACATCTTGTAATACATGTTTTTTATTACAACAAAAGCTTCTGACATAGTCAAAGACTAAAGAAATAACTGAATCATATATTTAATTTATCTTAACAAGACACCTATGACTGGGCTACATTATGATATGAAACATAAATCTTGTGTACATAGAGCAGAGGATTGTTTTCTAACAAAAAGTCAAAAGTAGCAGAAGGTTGGGAACTAATATTTTTCTCCTTTTTATTTAAATGTAGCTAATACCAGATGTTAATAAATACTTTTAATAATAAACACTGTAAAGTGATGATTAGAATAAAGTGATGTTGTTAATTTTTTATAATGCATTACATGATATCTTATTCTGTTAAGGCTGGAAGTAATTCAAAGCACAGCTGATTTTACTTTTAGAGTCCAAGAGTACATCCTTCTCTCTCCAGTCTTTCCACGCTATGGGGATCAAAGGAAATCATACAGGTATTTCAAAGCTCTTAATATTTAAATCCCAGTTCATGCACATAGCCATTCTTATGAATCTACGGATTTATCCATATTTATGAAATTAAATAAATGCTTTAGGCTTTGTTGGCAGGGAATGCATAAATTTTTACTATCGAAAATGGAAATTGATTGAAGTTTCTAGGGAAAAACAGTTTTTTATTTATTTTTGACTAAACTACCTGCTGGTCCTATGAATGTGTCTCAGTAATAATAGAAAAACATATCAAGCACATGCACAAATCTACAAGTCACATCTCAGTTACAGAAGTATTGCATGTGCTTCTTTCATTCTTACTTTGTGAACACCTCAGGGCAATTTATATGAAAATTTCTTAACATGTCGTTTTTTAGAGTTAGAAGATGAAGTTGAAATTCTCCACTAAATATTGCTGTCAGATGATTGGGGTTAAAGTGGGGCTAGTGTCCAAACAGTAACTTCTTATTTTTTGTGTGCTCTATACCAGCCATTGTCTGACATTCAGGCAACGGTTTTACAACAGAAAGAATAACGAGTTAGGAAAGCAAGGGCAGAAGGTAGGGGTAGAGGGACAAAAGCAGGGCAGAAATTTTGTGCCTGGAGACCATGCATTGTCAGAGCTTATTTGGAAGCTCAGATCTACAAATCTTAATAGATTGTGTTGAGCAATCCTGATGCTGTGAAGGTCTCCATCAAGAGCAAAGCTAAAGGAACCCATTTTCTTTAGACTTACAGGGGAAATAGGAACTTTCCTGTAGCTATTACAAAGGCTTTATTTCTAGAGAAAACTACTGAGAAAAAGGAAATGATATATCATCCTGAAAATAAACTGTAAAATGTGTATCATAACGTCACTGAGTATTGCAGTAACCACCTTAATTTTGTCATTTAATAACTTCTTTTAACATATGCTTTTGGAGTAATTTCTTCTAAAACTTTGTGTTTGAAAACACTGAATGTAGTCATGCCCAGTTTTCTCTCCTTGGTTTCCTCATCCCCTTCTCAAGGAAAAAGTACAGTAAACTCTGTGACTGCGTCACGCTGAAAGCTACATGAATAGCTATTTCCTAATCCAGATGTCTAATGGACCAATTTTTTTTTTGCTCAGGATCACATAGGATGTCTTTGGCAGAATTTTAGCTACTAGTTGCAATGCCAATTTGCCTTTTCCTCTGAATTCAGAAATAGGTCCTGCTTCTATGGCTGTTTTATTCCATCTGCAAATTTTGTCCTCAACAATTATTCCTCTTGAGACAGTGGAAAGTGAGCCTCAACGTATGGTGAACCCATGGTGTTTGGAAATGTTTAATTTCTTCACTTCAGTTCACAACCACTCCAGGGAATTTCTGAGAAAGGTCAATAACTATTTATCATACTAAAATTCAAGAACTTGCAGCAAACTTACACTGTTAAAATGGCTAGTGGCCATAAGAATGAATGTATGGTCTACTGAGAGCAGCGGGCACTACATTCATTACCCTGATAGAAAAGTATTTCATAAATGCTCTGTAGTTGATGGAGTCTTCACAAAACTGCTCATAGGTTTAATGCAGATTGCTACAAGATTCCGTTAGCTCACTGGTGATGATCTGAATTTTTTATATTGTAAACATGTTTTTCCTCTACTTTCTGCTTGATGTGAAAACAAATGAATGTGTGCAGGCGCTGTTTTTATGCCTGAAATTAGCAGAACACCATGCTTTCTCTCTCTCCATTATCATTTTAAATGATGGCAACTTTCTAGTTTTAAGAACAAATATGGATTAATTTGTAAAAGCAAGGACTCAATCTCAGAAATATTTCAGATGTTCCTGCTTCTGTGTCCATGGCACAGAATTTAAGACATACAAATGTTGATTAAGGTTTAGTAAAAAATTTGGACTAATCTATTGGCTGTTTCTACAAAGGAAAAAAACATGAATGTAAGCATCAGAGCATTAAAAATATGTAACTCCTAGAAGGCCATTTATAATATTTAATGCAGTCTTAAGTAGTTGTCAATGAACCTATGCTTACTGCTTTGAAAAAAAAAAATCTGATATATCATAATGCCATCGAATGTTGCAGTAAAAGCCTTGCTTTGTCATTTCATAACTTCTGCACATTTGATTTCTTACCCTCTATAATATTCTTATTAATGCAGTCTTCAGAATTCGACGGTGATCATATGCTTACTCCTCCTCTAAAAGCAAAGAGATGACTACATCTTTCAGGTGATTAATTGCAAGGCAGTGCCTTAAATATACGACTGTTTGAAAAAGCTTTCAGTACCTCTGGGTATCCCAAGAACACAACGTGTTATACTGTGTGTGCAAAACATTCAGACTGATTTGACATCTAACTTTGCAACCTGAACCTTAGAGCTTGGTCCTGTATTTTCAGTCTCTACTGCCCTGTTTTCCTGCAGTGACATAGACAGAAGATGGCACTGTTTATTCATTGTTCTGAAAATGAAAAGATATTTTCTGTTCTTTCAAGGAAAAATAAATGCTAGTATACAAGCAAAACAGAAAAGAAAATGGAGGTGATCATGCTTTTGGAGAAACAGATACTTTCTGCTGAGTCAGGACATATGCTTAGAAAAACTGCAGTGTTGTCAAGGCTTAGAGAAGAGCTACCTTTCGGTGTGACAGCTGTGCAGAGTCCAAAGCCTCTGTGAAATGGTGGCCTGAAATGCAACATATGGAGATAAAACACCAGAGGAGAAGAGGGCATGTATTAAAGTTGGTTTTTGTGTACTGAAAATAATGCGGTGAGAACATAATTATACAAAAAGATGCACTTGATAATTGGGCGGTTAATGCAGGTAATCATCCAACACAGAGAGTTTTATGTGGAGAAGTGTGACCATGTGTTCACCGAGGGAAGCCTTGGAATTAACAAAGGGACTCCTGAGTTCCTGATCTTCATCCTGATCGAACATCCACATACTTGCATGTTTTCAAGTTCTTCAGTTTATGAAGGGACTCAAAAAGCCCAGTAAGCTGTTTTTGCAAAATCAGAGTCTTGATCTGCAAAACATCTGGTTCTTGGAAAGGGATAAAAAGAACTTATTTAAACAGGTACTGTATTAATAATATACTGCAAATGTGTGTTAATATATTGCTACTTTATTTCAGTTAGTGAAAAGTACTGTTATCTAATTTGAAGTTATTTTGAGTAAGCAGTAGACTCTCTATAGGTAAGCCTACACTCTTAAATTTAAATTATCAGCTGTAGCTGGAGATGAACTGACACTCTCCAAGAGCTTCTAAGTAGTTCAAAGGTTGGTACAAAGGGTGTTATCTTCCCATTAGCTCCAGTACTCCTTTCATAGATGGCTGATTGCAAAGATAAGAAGACTGTTCATGGGAAAGCAGGTGTTTTAGTTGCCATTCGGAAAGTTTTACTGCTAATTTTTCTTGTGCTTTCTTGATATAAATCCTAACTCTTGAGGACTGGACCTTTTGAATATTGCTGTGAATTTCTACTCAGTTGTTTCACTTACCAAATAGCTTCTCTTGTGTGACTAGAGCTATTGACCAGAACAAAGTAAAGCAGGATTTGGCCTAGCATGAAAATAATCTTCAGGATGTGAATAATACCAGCAAGCAGGATTTTAACTTGGAGAAGACTATAAACTATTTTTATTTTTCAAGCAAACATAGCCAGCACAGTTCTAGAAAAGAAATGCTATTAAATGTTTGCCAAAATAAATGGGGTTCTGTGATCTTTTGGTAATTGCTTCTGGTATTGAATAAGATATCCTGTTTTTCTTTGGAGAGTTTTCAATTGTTCATTAAAAGAGCCGTGCAGAGAGTGTGTGATAGTCTATGAAAATGCTTGTAATTCACTCCCTTTTCAGACTGTGATAAATCTGAAATATATTCTGTTAGTGAAGAGTTGATTGAAGCTGAATGTATTTTTTTCCTGTTCATTTTGGATACCACTGAAAGAATGATTTGATTTTATGGAACAAATGTGTTTTCAGAATTGAAGTGTGGGCTTTGGTGTATTGTGTGTCTCAAGGATCCCCAAATGGTGTTGTAAACTATGTTCACTTGTCCTTTTACAGTTCTACATTTCTTCTTAGTAGGATTTTTCTTAGCCATGACAGCTGTGTTATTTATAAAAAGGTGTTATACAAAAAAAATAATTTATGGGAAACCAAACAGGCAAAAACTCATTTTGTAAGTGCAAGCTGAGAAAGATGCTCATGCTAGGAGTAATTCCCATAAATCTGTATGACAGAAAAGAGCTTTAACCTTATAACAAGTTAAAGTTTATACTTGAAAGTCTTCCTGCTTTGTGTTTAATTATAACCTTAGATCTGTATTTTAGGTTTCTAAATTTTTGGAGGCAGGCCAGCTTTGCTTTTATTACTAAGCTTTCAAAGAGATAGTTGGTTAAATCTTAGCTAAGAAGACTGCATTATACGTTATTATATAGACATTATATTTTTTGATTTGAAATCAATATTGCAAGAGGAGGATTTTGAAGGAACATTTGACACGCACACCTAGGTCTCTTTCGAAATTCTAGATCCCAGCTACCAGCCCCAAATGATAATGTTCTACCTTTCCTAATTTACATCATATTCTGCTGGAATAAGTGAATTGCCTTCCATTTTCTTCTTTGTGATCATTAGAACATTGAACTTTGAATGTTATGACCTATTTTAATGGAGTTGATTGCTTGGCACAGAACTCTAGTACAGTCTATTGTGTACTTGTGAGATATGCTCTTTGGGAGAGGAATACATATGTGAATCAATGTACTTTATGGATTTCCTGTCTAATTTCAGAATGTATTATAATATTCTCCTTGTAACAAAAGGCTAATAGTCTAAATGAAATTGCTCAAGTCAGTCCAGCCAGCATGCTGTGCACCAACACCTTTGCTCTACAAAAAACACTAAAGAAGTTCATCCATTTGCCTATGCCTCACTGTTAATACATTATGGCTATTACCAAAGGTACTGATATAGGAACTTCCAGAACCTGTTTTATCCTGAGTACACAATGGGTTTGTTAGATTTTTTTAAAAAACACTTTTAGGATCCTATCATTTTCGTATTCGCACCATCTTTATCCTTGCAAGACATGCATGTTTATGGGTAACATTTACATTTGCATGCATGGGATGAGATTTGACTTGGTATTACCTGGCTACAAACTCTTGAGTTGCAAAATATGGTGATGTGCATTACCTAATGGTAATGTTTCTTTTAGAGATACATGCTTATTTTCCCTTCTCTGTATAGGGAGGGGCATGGTCAAACTGGACTCTTAGAACACAACTACTGTAGCAGAATTTATCTTTCCATTGTTCTCCATAAGCTTTTTAATGTCTTTGTCCTTTTGCAAGGACTCTGAAATATGGTAAAAATAAAAAAACAAAACCAAAACAAAACAGCAAACTTTACAGCAGCTCCTGTAGAGATTTGATCAGCTTTTAGAACCAGCTTTTAGCTCCTCTCCACTCTTAGTTCATCTGGGACTTAGAACAACTATGGCCTCTAGGATTTTCCCTGTCCAAGCTGTGTAAAAATCTAGCACTGTGTATCCAGATTTATTTCCTCATATTTTTAAGATGAAGAAAAATGCCTAAATGAAATCTAAAGATACATTTTATTTAAAACAAACTAACTAAAAACATGGCAATAATCTTGATGCATCCAGTGTGAACTTTGAAACCTTCCTGTGTTATCATTTGCCCTATGTAATTGCAATATTTGTTTTTACTGCACTTTTCTGCTCTGACACACAACAAAGTTAATTTCACAATGACAAAGGAAATTTTGGCCCTGAGCTTGCTTAAAGCCATCATGTGTCTGAATCCTGCAGGAGTTTCTGCCAGAGGGGCTGAGAGCTGCAATGAATGGACTACTTAACCTGTGAACTAGCACAAAATAATGTTGACCTCCGAGCAATCCAAGCAATATATTTACTAAATAAATAAATTGGAAGGAATGCCCTTTTATTCCAGGGTCAGGGCAGTGTGCAATTCTAGGTGAAAAATAATGCTATTTAGGCTTTTCCCCACAGAAGTAAATCCAAATTTACTATGTAGCTACATGAAATTCATTCAGTAATTGTAACTAATAATTATTTCATTAATTTCTTTCAGTGGTGTTTTTTTATTTTTATTTCTCTTCAAAAAGTAAATGAAAAGCAGATGGTGTGTTAAAATGTCAAAAAATATTCAAGCCTATACAATAAAATCAAAGAATGGTTTGATTTGAAAAGGACCTTAAAGACCACCTAGTTCCAACCCCTCTGCCATGGGCAGGGATGCTTCCCACTAGACCAGATGGCTAAAAGCCCCATCCAACCTGACTTTGAACACCTCCAAGGATGGGACCATCCACAAAGCCTTTGGGCAGCCTGTGTCAGTGCCTCACCATCTTCACCATCTTCTGAGAAAATAGTTTCCTCCTGCTATCTAATCTAGAAGGCTACCAAATTTTTTGGACACAATTTGTCCTTGGTGAAGCCATGTTGTCTGTCACCAATCACTTCCTTATCCATGTGGTGTAGCAGAGCTTACAGGAAGATCTACTCCACGATCTTGCTGGTCATAGGAGTGACACTAATTGGCCTGTAATTCCCTGGACCTTCCTTTTCTCCCTTTTTAAAAAATGGATGTTATGTTTTCTTTTTTTTCAGACAATGGGAATTTCACTGAACTGCCATAGCTTCTCAAATATGATAGGTAGTAGCTTAGTAACTTCATCCACCAGCTCCCTCAGGCCATGTAGATTCATCTCATTAGCTCTCAAGGACTTGTGAACCTTCAAACACCCCAAAGGGTCTTGAACTTGATCTCCTACAGTGAGTGAATCTCCATTCTCCTAGTCCCTGCCTTTGCCTTCTGTGACTTGGGCAGTGTGGCTAGAGCACTTGCTACTGAAGATTGAAGAAAAAAGTCATGGAGTACCTCTGCCTTTACCATATTCCATATAAGTAGGTCTCCTGTTTCCTTTTGGAGATAACCTACATTTTTCCTAGTTTTTGTTTTATCATTGACATACCTACAGAAAGTGTTCTTGCTGGCCTCAATGTCCCTGGCCAGATTTAATTCTATCAGAGCTTTAGCTTTCCCAATGCGATCCCTGGGTATTCAGAAAATTTCTGTGTATTCCTTCTAGACTATCTACCTGTCTTTGCTTCCATTCTCTGCATGGTTTCCTTTTTTAAGCTGTGTTTTTACAGGAGCTACTTGTTCATGAACCATGTAGCCTTCGGTTTGCCTGACTTACTCTTCATTGGGATGCATTGCTCCTGAGCTTGGAGAAGGTCCTCCTTGAATATTAACAAGCTTTCCTTGGCCCCTCTTCCCTTCAGGACTTTATCCCATGGTATTCTACAAGCAGACCCCTGAAGAAGCTAAAGTGTGCTTTTCTGAAGCCCAGGTTTGTGAGCTTGCTGTGTGCTATTCTTTGCTGCCCTCAGGATCTTGAACTCCATCATCTCATGGTTACTGCAGCCAAGGCTGCCCTTGAGCTTCACATTCCTGAATAGTACCTTATTGTTGGCGAGAACAAGGTCCAGCATAGCACTTCTTCTCACTGGCTCCTCTGTCAGTTGGAGAAGGAAGTTGTCATCATCAGCATATTCCAGGAACTTTCTGGATTGCTTATGTCCTGCTGACTTGTCCGTCCAACAGATATCAGGGTGGTTGAAATCACCCATAAGGACCAAGACTTGTGAATGTGAGGCTATTCATATATGCCTACAGAGAGGCTCATCTGCTCTTTCATCCTGGTTGCGTGGCCTGTAGCAGATCCTCCACTATAAAGTCAGCTGCCCCTGCCTTCCCTTTAATCGTGACCCATAAGCTTTCAATCATCTCCATCTCCAGACAAAGCTCCATGCACTCCAGGTGATGGACATAGAAAATGGTACTCCTTCCTTTCCTCCCCTGCCTGTTCTTCATAGAGAGCCTGTACCCCTCTCTTCTAACATTCTAGTCAATGTAGCCATCCTACCATATCTCTGTGATGCTAATAAGATCATAACCCTGCTGGGGTGTGCATATCTCTAACTCCTCTTGTTTACTTCCCAGACTACTTGTGTTTTCATAGAGGCACTTAAATTGTGCTCCTGATGGAGCTGACTGTCATGGTTTGGCCTGGTTTGACCTAGTTCCGTGACAAGGGGCGAAGGGACCCAAGGACCCACACCCCAGGAATGGGGGAGGGAAAAGAAAGGGTAGGGAGATGGGCCTCTATGAAGGATAACAGTGGCAACAAGATAAGGAAAGACTTGATCTACTAAATATAGTAGCAGAACATGAGATAACACAATATAATACAATACTATTGAAATTGAAGCTAATAAATCAAGTGAAATGAGAATGAAACCAAAAACTGAAATCCTTACTCTAATGCTGTAGGCGAAACGGCTGGGGAGCAAAAAGGGAAGACTCATGATTTCCTGTCTGTTTTATCTTTCTCTCTGAATGGAAAATGGAAATGGAAAAATGAAGTCTTCTGGGAGTTCTTCTCTTCTGATACCAAGAGACCGGAAGTATCAACAATCTATGGAACTGCAGCATTAACTCATTAACTCCCAGTCACTGCATGATGTTATGATGTGGAATACTGATGGAAAATGATAAAACCATGACACTGACTTACTAGTTGGAATGGCTGGAAATCCTTTATATTGCTCTTCAGGTGCTCTCCTGCTGACCTGTGATATTTTTCTAGACTCTGAGAGTCTATTGCTGGCACTGTCATCAAACTAGTAGGAGTGGGAATTGAGGTTCCCCTCCCATGGCAATTGTAGTTTAAAGACATCTTCACCATCTTGGCAAGATGCTCTTCCCTTCTCTAACAGATGGACCCCATCAGCCAGTAGGCAAGATTTCTCAAAGTGAGTCCTGTGGCCTAAGTAGATAAACCCCTGGCAGTGGTACCAACCCAGTAGCCATTTGTTGATTTACTAGAGTTGACTGGCTCTTTAAGACGCCCTTCCCTTTGACTGGAAGGGTTAATGAAAAAACTACCTGCACTCCAGAGTCCCTTACCATCACCTTTTCTTCATTTCACTGGTTGTTAAAAAAGGGAGGAGATCAGGCTGGCTTGCTCATCTCTAGCATCTCTCCTGAGATGATGAGTCTTTCCTCTTCAGTCTTCAGAGCAACAGCATGCTTTGGAGGCAGCTTCTCTCTAGTTTGCAATGGTAATTTAGAATTATAGACACACTTCTGGGATCCTTTGTCCCACCTCAGGCAAGTCTGGTAATGGCACTCTCAGTTTGGTCCTGACTCGACATTATGCTTTAGTGTCCCTAGTAACTGGTACAAACTTATTTGCACTTCCTTTCTAAACAAGTTTTTAGCTAGGCAAAACCCTCCACCAACACAACCCGTCTGCATTCTATTGCCCGTTCCTTGATACATACAGGTTTCTTCATAATACTGTAAAGAAAAAAAACCCTGCCAACTCTGTCTGCAAATGAACATTACATTAAAAGCAGAATAGAGGATTAGAGTACTAAAAAAAAACTTACAAGCTAAACAAACCCTTAATAGGTTTGCAAAGAAATCTATCTTTTTCTTGTTTTGTTGCTTCAAAGATGAAAGCTCCTGTGTTAGGATTCAGAAAGGTTTATCTTTATATAAAAATATAGATAAATAAACCTGGAACTGACTACTTTGTATGAAAGAGTAAAACAGCAGACAACTAATTCAAGTAGAAGGAATAGTATGCACAATTCTGAATTTTACATGTGTCAGACAATAGGTTTGTACATATTGCATAGAATTCTGTAAAGTAGCAAGAGTTGATTAAGGGGAAACATATACAGCAACTTTCCGAAGACTTGTCTTCTAATCGTACAGCTTTTATAACTATGAGTCCCATCTTTTTACAGAGCTGATCAATAACAAAACAAAATATCCTACATTTTCTTCTGAAAAGAAATAACACATTAGCTTGCTGTCTTGCGGCCTCCCTATATGGGTAAAAATGTCTGAGAAATTATATAGGGTCCATTATTTGGAAAATCCACTGGGAAAATGGTAGCAAAGATGAATTAATAATGAATAATGTTACAATCTCTATAATTAGGACATAGAAATTTTGTCTTGTTGTCAAGAGGTAGTGCCTTCTATGAATACAGAGTCTAAACATGTTTAGTGTTACCCTGTGAAGCAAAACTTCACTACATAAAATTTTAATCTCTCTTTATTCCAAGGCACAACCAGGATTTCTTATTGTCTGTGACATTTTTAACTTCTACCATCGGATTGAGTAGAGTTCTCTCAAGATTTTGGGTTTTCATTTTCCTCATGCGTCTGTATCATGGAGCTAGGGTATCTTCATGTCATGAGGTTGACTCACTCCAATTTATAGGAGGGAGAGGAGGTTCTTTTAATATATGTGTCCCTGACAGAGAGATTAAGACACGGTGGGTCAAATGTTAGCCCCAGCCAGTTTATTACAAATCCTAGTTGCTTAGGGAGATGGGGAAGGGAAGACAGGTGATAGAAAAGAGATGGGAAATAAAAGTAAGGAGTCTTTGTACGAAGCAAGAGATAGTCACCACTGGGATTCCAGCATTACTCATAGTTCAGACATTGATCTTCAGTAGTGATGGGTCATCAGAGGTTGCGTTGTTCAGTTGACTACGACGACATCTTAATGACAGTACAAACTTATTTATATAAGTCCAAAGTGGTCAAGTAAGCTCTCTTTGGAGTGGCAGCTTCTGGTTTGTGGACCTCAGCTGGAACTCGTTTGTTCCCATCTTCTGAGCCTTGCCAGCAGATAAGAGGGAGCAGGAAGACACCAAATTGTATCTTGCCTTCACAGGATACAATGGTATCATCCCCAAGTCTCCCGTACCAGTTATTTGCTTACAGGCCAGATCTTCTGCCAGTAAACACTCCTGAGCACTCCCTTTCAAAGACAACAGCTCCAAAGAGATGCTTTCAAATGTAAAACTGTGCACAAAGTGATACCAGCTGCCACATGGCGACACCTACTACTTGCCTCCTAGATAAGTCAATCTTATCACAAGAAAAGCCTCAGAAATCACTTTGAGCCATAAGAAAAAACAGTTGTCCTCTAAAAGTCCTCTAAAATTTGCTCTTTGAGAATTCATCTACAGTTAAGTTTTGAGACAGCCTCCAGCCCAGAGTTTCAGAGCATCTTTGTACATTTTGTTGAATATAATTAATACTGCAGTTTAAAAGAGACAAGAGAGACTAAATGATGATCAACAGCAAAATTTATGACCAGGGCTCTCTATAAAGAGGGAAGGCCTTGGCTGTACAGGACTTCCCAACTTATGACAAAAGATAATCAAAGTGGCAGCAAAAGCGAAACTCCTTTGAATAGTCTTAGAGCAGAAAGAGGATGCTACTAGTTTCAGCACAATTTGGTGTCATTACTCATCTCTCTTTCTGCGGGAACGTCTGGTCTGCCCACAGCTGTGCTATAAATCATAATTAGTATCATGAATATTTTTCCTTCACAGTAGTTAATGAACTAAATATCAGAAGTTTATTACTTTATTAGAGAACTGTTACAACCTTTGAACACAATATGGTGTTTAAAGCAAAAATGATGATGAATATTCACTTTGAGCCAACTTTTTTTCCTCTCTATACACAAGACGTAGCCACTTTTATTTATCTGAAGATGACAAAAGAAGGAAACATGACACAGGTCAGTGGAGTTAATGTGAGATTGAACTGAATGAATGGAGAACTGGATTTGTAACGTGGCCCTGAGTCTGTCTTTTCACTGTTCTTATACTGCTACCAGTACTGATTCAGAGTTGTTTTGCATTGGTATTATTCAGGCAGGTAGCACCTCCACACGGAAATTACCCTGGGATCCTGGTGCATGGCAAATTGGTTGTGAACTCTTCAGGTGAGAAAGACCTGAAGCACACTGACTTGCATTAGAGCAGTGCAGGTAGCAGATCAAGGGAAGTGATTACTCCCCTACACTCAAACACTGTGATGCTGCACCTGAATATGCTCCATCTTGATCCCCGCAGCACAAGAAAAGTAGTGACAAAATGCAGAGAGCCCAGGGAAATGTTAGTAAATTAGCAGGAGGTTGGTGGTGTACTTCCATGGGGAGAGGCTGAGAGAACTCGATTTACTTAGACTGCAAAGAAGAAGAAAAATTCTAATTGCTATTGTTAACTATTGCTATTGTAATGGGTCTATAGAATTGTAATGGGTCTATAGCATCAGACTCTTAGTAGTAAAATGCAAGATGACAGAAGGCAGTGGCCATAGGTTGCAACAGGAGAAATTCTGAATGGAAACAAGGAAGAAAATTGTCACAATAAAAACATCTGAACACTGGTACTACTTGTGCAGGGGGGATGAGGAATCTCTATTCTTGACAAAACTCAGAACTTTTCTGAAGCCAGATCTGAGACTCCTGGTCAAACTTTGAAGTTTGCCCTTCTTTGAGCAGGCAATTAAACTGGGTGACCTACAGAGAATGCCTCCCAACTCAAGCATTCTAGGATCCTTTGATCCTGCACATACTAGTCACAGGCTGGAGAAAAAAATAAGGTATTTTCTGGCATATTCATACCAAAGCTTTAGTAAACTCAGCTGTGCTGTGACAGTTTGCTAGGCAAATTTGGGCATTGCCTACTAGCCTAATTTTAGTGTTTGATAGTATCCCTAATAATTTCTGGTGCTTGGCAGACAGCATATTTTTAAGTTTCTACAAGAAATAAGTAGCAGGGTGTTTGGCAGTGATGGCTGGTCCTGCAGCCGGTGGAAATCCTGTCCCGGTGCACGTGGTGGAGGTGTTGGGGACAGAGCCTG
>JANHGO010000072.1:37474689-37500191 GCA_024606505.1 Aquila spilogaster | reverse complement strand
GACCAAGACCTTCTCCATCTCTTTTGAGACTGTTAAATATGCTGTAAAAGAACAATACTGTATATGCCAATAGAAGCTTATGTATTTATTACTCAAGCTATTTCAATATGTTTCCATCAGCATTTTCTTTCTTTTTACTTTTTATCTACCCTATGAGTTAAATCTTATAAAAATTACATTAGAGTTGACATTGAAAATGCAGCCATTTATGAATTCAGTAATTAGTCAATACTGCATATGGAATTTAACAGCAACTATATCCAGCCAGATGTGATTTCCTATCATTTTGTATTGCAGGGGAGGGGTAAATGTATGCAACTAAATTCAAACCCCATAAACAGCAACAGCAGCAACAGCAGACTAATCTGTGGAAAGATAATTGAACCATTCCAAGCACTTTAGGATGTGAAAATCTTTAAAGCTGAAAAACAGACATTCCCCTCAAATGGTATCTCTCCTGCTGGTATTAAACACCTTGATGTAGAGCTGTAGGGTTTATTTGTGCCACGGGGCATGTCTGTTACTTCATATGAGCTGCTGAAAAATGTGATAGTATTTAAATATTAGCACAAAAGAACGTTATATTTCCTGCTCTAACAAGATCAGTTTCAATAAAACAAAGTTTACTCATTCTTTTATATCCATATCTTGCATCATCGTTTTGCACTTCTCTTAGAGACCACATCACAGCAATGTGATCTGTGGTAGCTCTGTGAGCCCCAGGACCATGAGTCACTCTCTTGCTGAATCCAGTGGCAGCCTTGACCAGCAATCTTGTTAGCATTTGTCTAAAATTAAATTGAAAGGAAAGTAGCTAAGCATGCTTTTTCTTTGTAAGACTTTTAAAATTTCTTTCCAAACAGAAACTATAAATAAAGGCCTTTGTGATGCTAGCCGGCAGGCAATTCCACAGACCTATAAGTTGATATAAACTAGTTATTTATGAAAGGATAGAAAAGATTAAGTTAATTACGGCCTGGCATCATGAGTGTCTTTAATCACATTCAGAATATCAATGAAGCCAATGATTTTGATTGTCAGAGCAATAATTTTGAAGGCTTGGTCCTTGGAGATATCGTACTGAAGTCCTCTTCGGAAAAATCTCATTTCATTTTAATGGAAAAATTCAATATTTGAGTTGAGGTGCAGATTAAAGTCCAAGCTGAATGTGAAATTTAACTCAAAAAGCACTTTAAAAGCCATCATTTAATTGCAAATTTGGATAAGAAACCTAGAGACTAACCCAACAATCAACTTAGCTGTTTTTTTTAGCTCAACAAAAGCCAGTGACTTCTAAATAACAATCAAACAGGTAAAATTAATAATTGAGTCAGATCCAAACCTCAGTTCTGACAGCTTAATTTGAGTAAAAGCTTTATGTGAGCTTTTTTATCTAACAGAAGATGTGATTTATTTTAATACTCAGATCTAAACTTCTACAGTTAAAAAAAATGGGAAAAATTAATTTATCTCACCATGTAAAAACTACCTGTTGCTACCCTGTATTATTCTAATGATAGCTTGAATTTTTGTTAGCTGCTGTCTCTGTCTGAGGTTATGTTCTAAGAAGCTTTGCCAATGCTTACTTTCTACTTACAGGATGAGTGTAGCAGAAAATAATGCAAATGCCAAAGCAGTTCAAAACCAACACAGCTTTTCTTCAGCCATCCAAAACCACTACAGCATTTACCAGTCCACCCATGAGGGTCTGTTCGTGCCGTTTGTTAATCAGCCCATGCTTCCAAATTCAAAAGCAGTGAATTTAAATCTTTTTAGAGCTGTGATGTCTTGGAATTTTTATCTGCACCCCCTTAAAAACAAAACAGTACCACAAAAATCTGTGATTCTTGGTGCAGAGGATTTCAGCTACTGAGGAAATGTTGGTTGGCTTATCTGAGCTACTTTCTGTATATCACCTTGATGTGGTCCACTCTGAGACCACCAATTGAGTAGGTCAGTATTCTCAATTGAGGAAGACTCCTGGCATGTTAGTGTGCCTAAACTGAATTACACTTTTATATGGTCTGAGGGTAGCCATTTTGTTTTCTATTTGTAAATATCAAGCACCATGCTGTCTGCTTCCTCTGAAGGACCTAAGCACTGCAAATGTTTAGTGATTGTAAAGGAAAAAAGGGAAATATCATCAGGGGAGATGCTGACATCTGCAGCTTATGCTGAAAATATAAAGTCAAATGAACCACTGAGTTATTTTTGAGATTGTTTTGGGCAGTTTGTAAGCCAAAGGTGATGGAAGAATTGTTGTAAATAAATCTGAATTATTTTGTAGCAAGCAGTATGCTCAATTTATTATTGAAGATTTTATATAATGCAAACTTTTCACAAGAATGAAGAGTTTTAGATTTATTTACAGTAATATAACCCCATTACCAGTGAACCTGTGGTATCCATCAGGAGGTAGGATAGCTGGGTCTTTTGATATTAACAGACATGAATAGGTTTGTAAACCACATGTGGTGAACAGATTTTCACAGCATTGTTTGAGCTTGCACAAGTCTTTATTCTTTGATCCTACATACTACTCTATTCAGTTCTAGATTTAGGAGCTCAGAAGATTCAAACAGTTGAGGAGGAGGTATTAGGCTCACGTATTTGTGAAATGCCCAAGAGTGGGCTTGTAGAGGGAACTGTAGCATCAGTGTAACCTGTGTACACTTTATCTGTGTACTATGTATTATTTAGGTTATCCACAGATGAAAATAATAGTAATAATAATATTTGCATAGAACCAGAAGACAAATAGAACACTTAATGTTTTTAGAGGTTGTCTTGTAGCTGTAATGTAAACAAAAGGCTCAGGAAAATGGAATAATGACTCCTGTTGGTGCATATATCAAGTAAATACCTAGAAGGCAAATTGATTTGTAAGGTGAATGTCTTAGGCTTGTGGTTGAGGCACGCAACTCAGTGAGGTTCTACCCTGCATGATCAGGTTCTGTGACTTGAAAATTAAAATTAGAAACATAAAAGTGAGCTCATATAGAGAATTGAGAACTTAGAGCACTGCGTGGACTTGACCTTTGGCAATAATTGGCTACTTGAAATATGTGAGGGACAGCAATAATCAAGAACAGTCCTTGGCCCGTCACTTAATTCCCTGCAATATCTTTCACAATGACCCATACAGATATGCAAACCATATTTATTTATTTATTTATTATTTGAATAAGGGAACAAACTTATTTTTTTCTCTCTGTCAACTTTATGTTGGAATTGAATGAGTATGCTGTTCAAGAGGCAGAGTGCATTAATGAGAACACATAGTTGCTTACAGCAAATAAATGAGAAAACAACCTCACACATGTAAGAATGTGTTATGATCTTAAAACCAAATATCCTAAAAAGCAATTGTTTATTGTAAATAGCACACTTATCTATGAGCAGAACAGCCTTTGATAAAGAGCAGTAAATATTATTCAAAGCAAAAATACTTTGTTCCTTGTTACAAATAGCTACCTATTGCTAAGCTGAAGGCCCATTAAAGCTACCTACATGGATAATCGCAGTTTCTGAAAAAATTTAAGTCTTTTCTTAGCTCATAGATATATGACCTTGGATTTATACCCTGCAGAACAAGGAGCATCTTGAGGAGAATTTGGATAGAAAAATGAATCTGTAATATCACAACATTTCAACGTATTCCTGACCTGTTTTTTTTTTTTTTTTAGCAAATACCCTTTCTGCAGCTCACAGATGCATGGTCTATTATTAAAAAAAAAAAAATGAAGTGAGCGAGTGATTAATTTGCATGTTTATGGTCCTTGCAATTAGCAGCTGTTAATCATCAGGTCTAACCTGACTCATTTGCAAACAGAGGTGAGAGAACTGTAGAGGGTTAAAAGTTTTGTGACATTCTACGAATTCAGAAGGCTATGAAGCATTATTAGCTCTAAGAAATGGTAGGTATTATTAGTATGAAGCCACTTGACAAAGGGAATGTTGATCCATAACTTCTTCTGAAGTATCTTCTGAAATACCTTCTGCGTCTGTGACTAAATACTTTGATTATTACAGAAATTATTATTATTATTACAGAAATTTCTGGAAATCCACTTGTCAGGGGTATAAATGAAAGTAATACCTGTACAAGTTCAGAAAACTTCTTGTTTGCTGGTTTATTACATCAGTGTGACTCCTTTGGTGTTAGACAAGGTAGTAGTTCTAAGTATAGTAAATACAATTAGGGTTTACTTTATGCTCAAGATTGAATATAATGTGTACCACCAGGAAAGAGAGTAACAATAGCTCTTTTCAAAGCTGCCCAGAGAATATAATCATGAACTTGTCATGAACAAGGATTTGTGTGCAGAATTCTTCTGTCTTCAGCTGCTGCCTAGGCAGTGGGTACTGCCATTATCTCCTACTGCTGAGCTAAAATGTGGCTTTACTGTGGTTCTAGGCCAGTTACTAGTCGGTGGAGATTGTTCAGCAGCAATTAAGAAGAGATTACACAGGCTTTGCTCAGGATGCACAAGCTTTCTCCCAGCAACCTGGGTTGGTAACCTGAGACATTGCTTCTTTGCTGCTACCAATACTTTTGCTTACTACTTTAAGAAGGATAATAATTGTCTGTACTGGTACTTGGGTATAGTAAAATGAGATTTCAATTGTGATTTAACTTCTAGAGGAGATAGGTAAAATTTCTTAGATAGTGTTGCCTATACAATTTGAGAGTGTTGTATCAGAGAGTTTTGCTGACCTGTTGGAGCAGTAAATTTCAAAGCCAAAGCCACATACAAGAACCAAAGACTGTGTATTCAGCTTTTAATTCAGTCATGCAGCCCAGAAATCACACAAATTTAGAATGAAAAATATTAACACAATTACAAATACCTTTATGAACTTTCTGTGACATTTCAACATATTATATAATTTCAAATTTCATGAAACAGCTACGTGTCCTCTCAAAAGATAATTTTATCCAATGGCTGTTTGTTAAAAGCTTATAAATAGTTTTAGAACTAGAGACCATTCTTTCATTAATAGGAATGCTTTACTAACTAAGAATCATGGTATTTCTGGTCATGCGATTGTAGGGTTTCCTTCTCCATGGTTGTATTATCTCTAACTCATTGGGTGGAAGGTGTCCAATACAGTTATTGCTGAATAGCTTGACAATGAAGACATTCTTCCTTGTAGCAAGTGTTTGTACATCACAAACATTGATTCTGAGTCTTACCATTCCTAAATAGTTGCCCATATCAGTGGGTTATTTATGATACTTACCCTGAAGTCAACATTCTTCTTTTCCTCATCCTTCAAGGATTTAAAATCCAGCTGTCACTATAGCTTCTTCTGTCATTAAAAATGTGTCTAGATGTGGGGTGGCAAAGTACATTCTCTTGTACATTCTCTTTAAAAAGTAAACTGTTCAAACTACTTCACACTTCTTATAGCATAAACATGTACCCTAGCAGTTGCTGCTTTTCTAAGTGACAGGTGTAACTTATATTTATCTGAATGCTTTATAAAATTTATAGGTGGCTCAAAATGAGACTTGCTCAGCTGTTATTTTACAGGATTCAATTTACTGCATTATTATGCATGTGAATTCCCTTGCCTGTTTAGAACTAATTGATGAAAAATTAGTTTCTGGTGCTTTTAATCCTTTTTTGCCCCCAACCATCCTGAAAGGCATCTGCCATCTTACTCATGTTATGACTTCCTCAGTCAGCTAAGTCTAAATGATCATGACTGTGAGTCACTAAGGATCACCATCGCTAGTCTTATTACTAATTAAATTACACTGGCTTTTCTGAAATTTAGACATTTGGAAGTAACACAGATTGATTAATATAGTAGAGAGTATTGAAGGAGGGAAGTGGGTGGAAATAACTGCAGTGATCTTGCTGTCAGCTCACTAGGGAAGCTCTCTATTTAGAGTACTCCTCTTAAAAATTATGTAGCTTTTGTCAAAAATGAACCCTTAGAATTGTTTGTATAGTTACGCAAACAAGTTCAATTATTGCTAATGAAAGCTGAACTCCCACATGCTGACCTGAAAGACTACCTATTGTACATGGAGTCTGTCTGAAAAGACACTTTGAGGGAGATGAAGTAGAAGTCAAACACTGAAGTAAACTTAATTAAGGTACAATAAAGTCCAGTATTTACTTTCTCAGACTGAAAGAGGTGAAATTATCTAAATACATTTAATTAGCTGTGAAAGGTCAGGGTCCTTACAGGATAATTTGAGACTTATCTGCTTTTTTCTAGTCAGGGAACTCGGTGATATTGCTCAACATAGGCTATATATTTATGCAATGGAGTTGTTGAACTTAGCTATAACATTTGTTTGCTTCAGAATGTTTAGAATTGGCAGCAGATTTAAAAGGGGAACGTGTTTAATTTACCATCGTAAAAGAACTTCTGATTAGATATTAATTTGTACTTCATCTTTGCATATGTGAACAAAATATGGTAATTTCTTCCCAACTGTTTTGTTTTCAGTATATTATAAATGCAAAATTGCAAGAACCATTTCTTCGTCTTGGGGACTTGGTATATAATAACTGCACTGCTTGAAGGACACGCTGGGTGTGTGTTTTGAGGGAGAGCTGTTCGGAGGGCTTTTTTTTTTTTTCCTTCAGTTTACATCAGCTAACAATCTGTTTCTTGATTCAAACCTTCTAACAAATATAGGTGATAGAAATTTGCTTCAGATCATGCTTCTCTTTACCTTTGGAGACAATGACTTGGTGTTAAAAACGTTTTTGCTTCCTTAGTCTTCAGTTCTCCTTCAGAAACAGGAAAACAAGTGCACTTTATTCAGAGTAATAGAAATTGTTTTTAATGGAAGCAACAACAAATGACAGATTATGTATTTTATGTCTTTCTTTTAGTGGTAGGCAAAGGAATAGCTGATAAGGTATAAAGTTCTGTATACTGCATTTTAAAAGTCTTTTTCTCCCCGAGACTCTTCATTCTGAACGTGTAGTTTCTAGTGTCTTGAAGCTTGCTGGCTCATGAGCCACATACAGTACGCAACCTGTCTTTTTATTAAAAAACAAAAGAAAATCCAACATTAAAAAAAAAAGTAAAACAGAAACAAGTTGGAAAACAAGTTAGTAATTTTTTTCTGCAGTTGGTTGTAAGAATTGCTCAAGATTTATGAGATATTCCACTCCAACCTTGTCTTTCACATCCAAGATGGCACGTTTTCCTCTACCCTTCCTTTGCTACTTTTTCCTTTCCCTCTAGCTCCCTCACTACAGCATTCAGACATGCCTCTCAAACAAATGATTGGATTAGTATCTTTTTGATTTTAATGCAATCTTGTGTACATGGACATCCAATTGGCTGGCAATGAGTAGTCAATTATACTGTCAGCCCCAAAGCATATAGTCATTAAGTTATGGATAGCAGAAGCCCATGCAAATGTGTGAATTTGCCTTCCTGTTTCTTTTCTTAAAGAACTGTGGTATGGGTCCTACAGGGAAAGCAGAGTTGTTAAAAACTGAAAAAAAAAGCAAGAAGAAAATAAATAGTTCAAATACAGAGACTATGAGAATTAGAAGAGGTAGGATGAGATGATTCAAACCATGACTAATTGCAAAACTATTGAAATATTCTGAATAGTTAGAATACTTTGCTACCTTCAAGTACATTCATCACATGAGTTTTTTAAAAAGACTCCGATAACCTAAGAAATTCTGAGACACTTCTAATAGTGTAAGAGCTTGTTAAAATATGATAACACTCTCATTTCATTCCAAGACTTTTTAGAAAAGATACTAATACAAAATATATGTTAATAAATTAGAAAGTCTATGCAGAGATCATCAAAAATGGTGTTAAGGCAAAAAGACTAATAAAGGAGAATGTCTGAATTACTCAATTTCAGGCTTGACAGTAAGCTGCATGTGACAGAATTTGTCAAAGATGTACTTCATGCTATTCTGCTTCTGATCTGAAAGGTATTTGCATCTTTAATTCTAGGTTGATTGTTCTTGAAAACAAAAAGTGGTACAAAAGACTTTCTCTGTCAGTTATGTAATCGGGTTGGTACTGTAACCTGGATGTATGCCCAGAATGGGACAAGACAGCAGAGTGCATGAGAGTACACTGAAAAAAAATGCTTCCTTAACAGGGGGAAACTGTTGGGCAGGCATTAAGAGAAAATCTAGGTCCTTTAATTTGCATCTCAGCTGTATTTCTGCTTCATGAAAGCCTTTTTCAGGTGTCTGCAATACCAGAAAATTACTGGAGTGAGTTGATAAAGTACTTGAGGTAAAAGGGTGATGGTTAAAAGCCAATTCTATGTTAGTGGGTCTTAACATATTGAAGGAGGTAATCATTATTCACTGAGAAGGAATGACTGAAGGAGCATGAATTGGGGAAGAAATGCTTATTCTTTTTCTTGAAATTTTAACATCTGTTTGGAAGAGTTTTGTTCTGTTTTAATGAGAGAAAGATGTATCTCACTTACAGGTTATTTAAAAAATTCTGCCCTTTACTTTTGCTCTTTTTCCAAACTGTCATTGATCAGCTATCCTTACATCACATGGTATTGTTTTAATCAGTGAGAACACTCTTGAGAATCTGGAATATTACTGGGCAGTGATTTCCATCCCAGAGCTACGTAGTTAGTGAGACCACATTTAAGGAAGATCATAAGACCAGATTTAAGCAGGAACATGTTCCAAGGTTACACGAAAATGAATCTATCTCCATTGTATTGAAAACTTGTAAAAACTGGCTGTAGCTGCAATGTACATATTAATGACTGCACAAAAAGCATGCCAGCTATGCAATTTGAAATAAATTCTCTATTTATGTTTTATGACATACTATGACGGGCTTAGATTGTCTCCTAAGAATGTCTTTCTTAATAAATAATGTACAATAATATAATCAGTCTTAGTTCATTGGTTCTTTCTCTTTTACCCTCCTTTCCTTCTCTTTGAACTGAACTTCTGAACTTGTTTGACATTTTCAACTACAATGGCAGTGATAGAAATTTCAAGACCTGTTTTTACAATGTTATCAAAATAAGAATTGAGGTACAAGGTATGAGTCACTATTAGATACTGAAGAAATCACTGTGCTATAAACTTAGCATGTGGGAGCAGTAGAGATTATGAATGTATGTGAAACATCAGTTGAAGCTTTTATGGCACTCAAAACATCTCATCTTGTGTGAGTTCTTTGATGTTTGGTAGTGGGCGAGTTCACACTAAGGTCTTGCTATGATTCTTTTAAAATTGAACACAAATCTGACGGAAAACTGCTCTTTGTTCATACTGCTTATGGAAGTACTTGTTTAACAGTATGCTTCCCTTCATGATTAGTTGGCTTAATACTCTCATAAAACCTTTATACTGCGTGTCTGTTCTGGAAGCTTAAGGACTTAAACCTTCTATTCCATTCTGGAAGCTACAGTCAGGTACAGATTTTCTAAGGATTCAGCTGGGACTGAGCTCTCATGCATACTTCTTTTTTGGCAGTACGGTTGTAATTGTGCAAATGTGGAGCATTGCCTTTAGTCTTCTTTCTGACTTGCTCTGAAAATTTTTATCCAAATTGCATTTACAGTTCCTATATAATTACTGCACTGATCCCACGGGGAGTTCTGTGAATAGCAGGACTGCATGGAGAATACTATCCATTAACATGACAACTGTAATTGAAACACTGTAAACTCTTCCAATAGGTAGCACTTTCACAGGCAACTGTAGACTTTTTGTGTTCAAGCTTATTGGTGCATCGTTTCCCTTCTTCAGACTACAAAAAGGCTTTTAGCTATTCCTTCTGCTGTATTCCCATTGCAGGATTTCAGTGAAAGGGGAAAATGTTAATAGTGCTTTTGATCAGTAAATTATAGTCAAAGAACTAGGAAAGAGGCCTGGAAGAGATCTTCTGAGTTGGAAAGCAGTCATTTATTGCATAATAGCAATTATGTCATATAACGTGTGCATGAACTTGTCGTTCAAAAAGTAGTTTGGTTTGTTGCTGCCATCAATCAATTGGATCTTAAAAAAGATAAGTCTCCTGAGGTTTGGGAAGCTTCAAAACAAACCTCAGAAGGTCCTTATCAGTAGACTAGTTTATTCAGTTACTGCAGTTCAGTCCTGTAAATATGGAGGTTTACTGATAATAAACCTGTTTAATTTCCTTGGGAAAGACAAAATGGATTTTTGAGAAATAAAACTCTTCATAATATGCCCTCTCGGCCCTCTAATTGTCTTTCTAACCTGTTCTTTCTGATTTTCTACTTTGGGTAAGAGATAGTTAATAATTTTCTTAAACTTTCTGAAATCTTCACAAGAAATGTGATATTTGATGGCTAAAAATGAGCAGACCTGTGTCAACTCTCAATATGGAAGAATGACAGATTTTTGTTCTGCCAAGATGCAAATATCCTTACATTTTTTGCAAATCAAAAGAATTGATATGCTATTCTTGGGACTACTATGTATGCTGGGTTATGTTATTAAATGTTACATAACCTGTCTCTTTGTTAGTATAATGTGTGTTGCAAGTTTCCTACAATGCTTTATCAGAAAGATATAATAAAACTCACTTAAAAATACTAACAATTAATAGAATAAAGCCATATTTTATGTGCATAAATGCAAAGCAGGGAAAAAGGAAAATCAGAGAATTCTTGGACTTAGTACTTAAACAAAAGTCAATCAAGTTAAACGCTGTCTACAGCTTTTTCTTTTGCAGTTTGATAATTAATGCTTTTTTTTTTTTCCTGCTTCACTTCGTGGCTTCTTTCATACACTCAGGAGCAAGATGGCCATGAGTTTCCCACTACAAAGGCAAATTTTGATGAATCTCCCCCCATAATCCTGTCCTGTACAGATGAATGCCGAGTGAAAAAAAGGATCACAGAGAAGTTGTTAGAGAACAGCTGCAAAGTCCTGAATTAGGATAGAGCAGAAGCACTTTTAAAGTCTAGAACACCCTGTCGTTTTGTCATTAGGGCGCTGAACATCAAGACATCTTCTGTGGCTTTCCCTGAACCCACAAAGAATGCTTTATAATCAGTAATGTGTGTTATAAGGAGCTTTCAAGGTGGACCTATGTAGTAGGTAGAGGATTTTTGTTGAATCACTTGAGAGGAAATCTGCCAGAGATTACCACTCTTGTAACAGGAGCAGTGAACTGGAACATGTACGGTTATCGGCACTGGAGTAAAAGCCTGTTAGCTGATGCTGTAGGTCTGGCTGTAACCTTTGGACTCCTGCCCTCATCAGAACGTAAACTCACCATACTCTTGACAACATTACAGCTTCTGGATACACATAGACAACCTTATTTTATTACAGAGCTGAAAATCCTATCCTCAGCATCCTACTTTACAATCCTTTGGAAGTTTGGTTGTTTTAATGAAAATTACTACTAATAATATAATAAAGTATATTTCTAACATCAGTAGTTTTGTTTAAGTAAATAAATGTAGAGCTGTCCATCTTTATTCATTTACTTGTTTAATAGCTGGGGTTTCTCTATTGCACTTCATTTTCTTGTACTGCCTAAAGACTTCTTGAAACCAAGGCCTTTTTATTTCTCGCTGTTTGCTGAAAAATTTTCACAGTAGTTTTAAGCATTTAGAAACTCCAGAGAGAGAAGAATATGAAGCTAAATTGGTGCAGTCTCTGAGTATGTCATGAATAGCTTCTTGATATAAATTCCCTAAAGTGTGAGGGTAAAGGTTACATAAAATTTTACTGAGGCAAACCTTCATTGTTCAGGGAAGTATGAAATCTTACTTGCTACTCTTGTGTTGTAGTGAGCATGCTTCTATACCCTGTGGTTTTCCAGTTTGCTTGGGTAGGCTCTAAAGCAAGAAATCTATTAAAATATTAAAAATTATGAATTATGAATTGATGTTCATTTCAATAAGATAAAAGAACTTTCTGCTCTTTGTCTACATTAAGATGCAATCAAAGCTTAAAACCCTTCAATGCTTTGGTGTCATTTAAAACTGAAATAAGTCCCATTTGACAAAGAAGTCACAATGTCCATGACTTTTGGGAAATGTAATATTTTGCCATGATTACTAATCTTTGGCAGCTTATAGATCTCTCTGACAAAAGTATTCCAGTATCCTTTCTGTGTAACAAGCAGCACAAAGCCTTCACACTGAAATCAGCTCATTACTCTCGGGCCTGTGTGAGTTTGAATGGAAAGCTGATGAATTGCTTTATTTTATGTATTCAATAGTTTAATATGAACTGAAATAATAAAAAATATTTGGCATGTTTTAATGTGATGAACCTATCTTTCACATTATTTCTAAACCTAGCAAATACTGTAGCAGATTTTTTTCCCCCTTATCTAGATGAATTGGTTTATTTTTAACAGAACTGGTTTTACTTGCTCATACCTATTCTTGCACAGAATTGCAGTCACTTTTTTGCACACTTACATACTAATTTCTTCACACTTACATTGAACACATTGTTTGTCTGATAGTCTGGGCAGGATGAACTGGGAGAAAGCAGAGGACAAGGGTCATCAACTGTGGAGGATCTCATCTCTTTCTTCAGTCATTTTCATTTAGCTTGGTTTTCTGTATTTTCTTATGTGTCTTTTGTACCTTCAGATAGATGGCAATGATTGTGATATTTTTACTCTTTCATTCTATCCCTCCTCTTTGAATGTCATTATGGAAGTTTGTCCATTTACTCTCAGGACTATTTCCATCTTGGGATATAGTTTGTTATTTTTCTGCTTAGAGTGAAGTTATATGTAGATATGTGCTGTGATGTCCGATAATCTGATGATTTAGTGGCCGTTGACACCTACCATTTCTTCATTTCTTATTCATGCTATTTCTTCTAGTATTGTCATGCACACATCTCTAGTTATACATAATTTATAACTTTCTTTATTTTTTTTTCCTCACAGATATCTACAGACAAATGCATTTTTTATGATTAGAAAATCTAGTTATGAAAAATATTGACTTGATTGATCTCAGTATAGCTGTTCTTATGCTAAGCAATCTGGACTTTTTAACTGTGAAATGATTTGCTGGGCAACATGGTTATACATTTTGAGACTGGAACTCTATGGGATATATAAGAAAGTAAAGATCAATGAATCTCATTCTTTTCTCTGTGATAGCTGGGGATGCAAAAGGATGTCTCTCAAAACCTTCCTTGTTTACTTAATTTCACATAGCAGTATCAAATATGGCTGTCCATGGACTTAAAAATGATTATGGTAATAACTTCCAATAGGATTGCTTTTTCTTTCTGAATTTTAGACTCTATCACAGGCTGCTGTGCAAGTATTTGAAGACTGACTAGGGTCTAATAGTTCATTCTGTATGAAGTTATTTAGTCGTAATATATCATTTTATTATTGTGGGTAGTAGCCCAAAAGGTTATGTTATTTTGTCAGCCAAACTTGATCGAAGATCACTTATTTCTATGAAAACAGATTTTAAATCATCATTGTTAAAAAGTTTCTGTTCATTGACAGGATTCAAAACCATTTCAGTGCTGACAAAGAATTTGGCATAGAGCTAGAACTAAATGCCCATTAGTGGTGGCAGCACGTCAGAGGTATTCCTTGGTAGGTCATCTTGGGTAGAAGAAGCTAGAGAGAACTAATCTACTGTGCTTTTCATCCCAGTGTCTTAGTGTGTTTTAGTGGATAAAATTAGTCATCTTGGAAGTTCATCCAGTGATGATGCATTTATGTACTCTGCACAAAGCAATGTGATCTCTGTGTAATCACAAAGACATTGTGGCTGTCTATCCACAAAACAGTTAAGGTCAAATGTTCAGTTTCAGTGGACAAGAGGAGTTGTGGAGCTCATAGAGCCTTTTAATACCTTCCAAATTGATGGAAAGTACAAGAAAACAAACATGCTAGAATGATCATCAGGGATGCTTGAGTATAGATGACTGGTTACAAGTTGGTCACCATCTCTTTTGACTTTCTAATGGTGAAGAGGAAGCAAGAGAATGCCAAGATGAGGAAAAGTAGAAAGTACTCAAGAAGAAACATTGTCCAAGACTACGTGGTCTACAACAGCTGCAACTTAACTCACACACTGTGTAATGCTTTACATTTTGCATCAAGAGATGTTTATCATGTGTCTGCCTAGGTATTCAACACATCTATCAAGTCTGACTCATTCATCTTCATTCTGGCATTGTTGTTTGTGTTAATGGGGAATCAAAACACCCACTGTCTGGAAGCATAGAAAAATAACACCAATAGTAAGGCTGGGTGGATGAGTTTCAGGCTTAGTGCAAAGACCTTTTCATGTAGATGTGTTTATGGGCTCTATGTGTCTAAACACAAAGGCCATTTTTATTTTCTTTTAAAACTTCAGTTGGCTAACCATTTCATACTCATCCTTCGAGTGGAACTTTTAAGTTACCTCTTATCTCTGTGGAAGAAGTATATATAAACATGATCTTTATCACTGGGCCTGTTAGTGCAGCCAGACTAGCATCCTAATTTGCAAACTATTCAAGAGATGTGAGAGTTTAATGCTGGGACTTTTGTCCCTTTTCCTTTAAGTGGTGGACAAGGCTAGTTATTGTTTCCCAGAATTAAAGGGGACTCTTTCTAACTTACAAAGGCACTATGATAATGTCTACTTAGAACCCATTCCTAATCTTCTCAGTATGTGCAGAAGAATCAATTCCAATTCCACTGCTTGCAATATTTAATGCAAATATGAAATTCAACAAAGACAAGTGTTGGGGTCTGACTGACCCAAAAAGTCGCTGGGCTTTGGGATGCTTGGAAGGAGCTTGCAGTGTGTGCTGGCAGCAACAGAGACCAGGAGCACCCAATTTCAGGCTAGGTACAAGAAAATCCTACCCATGAGTCGATTGGCTAGAGAGCTTTTACAGTGTCTGTCCTTGTAGGATTTCAGGACTAGAAAAAATAAAGGTTGAGGAACTGGGTCTGAACTCAGAACTGACTCTACTTTCATCTGAAGGTTGGACTAGAGACCTGTGATATTTTGAAATCTGAGTTACACTGTGATCCTTCCAATTCAACAAAACATTTCATGAATAAATAACCCTCTTTCTCTTTCAGTTCTGGTGAGTTGTATGCAGTACTTTTTGATAATTATTTCAATTTCTGTCATTTTAACTTATATGTCTAGCTATTTGAATGTTTCAGTATGGATAAATCTTTCTTGTTCTGCCAGATTTAATGATAATCCTTCTTTGAAATAGCAAAAGTGAAGGGAACTTAAACAAGTTACATCACAGTCTTGGCATTATGTAAATAGGATTGGGTCTGTAGAGTGAAGCAGGTGTTGTTGAGAATCTGACTTCATTCAAGACTAATTTCAGGAGTTTTAATTTGGCCAGCTTTAGTGTGATCCTATGGATCGAATGTCCTTCAGTGCATCTGGCATGTTAGATGAGCTTTTGGTTCAGTTTCATCTGAAAGAAATCCAGTTTAAGTGCTTAGCAATTACACTGCAACATGGACAGAAATGTTGTAAGTGAGGACAATGAGCAAGTTTCTTTCAAAATATCCTCCTGATCAGAGCTATAGTGCTAAAATATAATTAATCATAGTTCTTTACCACCTGCACAGGAGATAAATTGGAAATATGTTTTGATCACTCAGTTCAGTAGATAGTAAAATAGACTGATTCTATTTCAGGAATACCTTGTCAGAAGCCATCATTTCAAGTAAAAACTAATTGAGTAATGCTTTATGGTACTAGGAATGTTAATATGCAATAGTTTATATGTCCTAGCAGATTACATTAGTGCTTAAGAGGTACAGTAGTCTTAAGAGGTACAGCAAGCTTCTTAAAGGAATGCAGTCCAATAGTTAGGGTGAAGCACAAGCAGAAAGGAATGCAATCCAATAGTTAGTGTGAAGCACAAAAAGATTTGTTACATCTTTGTTCTGGAATTCCAGCATAAACCACAAAATCAGAGCTCAGAGGATTTACACTGGCTTCTGCCAGTGTAAGCCTTGGTGCCAACTGTGATACAAACCTGATGGGAAAGATGTCCTCGGTGGATTGCCTATACCACTTGAAGTTAAATTCCTTCAGAAAATAAGGGATTACACTGGTAACTAGCATTTATTCAGTCATGATATTAAATGTCCATCATTTCTATTGGTGCAATGTAGACAGCAGATAAGGTCAAATATCAAGTATTTCGTGTACAAAAAGGAGATAATATCTTCAGTGCAGTGAATGCCACATGATACCACACAAGATTTGGAAGATCTTATCAGATTAAAATATTTAAAAAGGAATCCCCTTTCCAGAATGAAGTATCCTTTAATTCAGTCAGTGTAATAATTTTCTAAGAAACCCAAGCGAAAAGCCATTCCTAGTCACTGTAGAGCAATTACACCTTAGTTTTGAATGATCAATGCAAATTTCTTCATGTTGCCATTTAGTTTTAATCAGAGCACAGTCATATAAAAAATGTTAATTAGAATGTAGATTTCTACTCAACCTTGCTTAGAAGGAAAAATGCATCAATAAAAATAGTGGCATGGATAAATGAACAGGTTGATGGAAAAAAACATTATCGTTTATTTGAATGATGAGTATTTCTGTTCTGAAAGCATCTTTGCTGAAGGCAAAGCATTTGATATATTTAAATTTACCTTCCAAGCCCAGAAGAAAACTATTCTCTGGAGAAAATGAAGCTGTCTGAAATATATTTAGGTGTGATGAAATAAACACATTGGACATATTGCAGTATGTAAGGGTTTTTGATGATGTATGTCTAATCTGAGATGCTTTACTATGGTGCGGTGAAAGTATTCATGACATGATGTGAAGTGGCACAGGATTCTGATTTCATTGGATTTATATCATGTAAGGATCAGGCCCAGATGCTAGCATGCTGTGAATATATTAAGAAACATGATACTGGAAGCAGGTAAGAAATCATCAGTCTAGGAAACTACTTCCTTTATATTATGATCACTGTTCCTACACTGTGAATCTGTGGCTTTATCTTGTACCTGGCTGTACCTTAAAGCTGGTACTTCCTCAGTTTCTTGCCTGTGCATCCCTTTGGCACAACTGTTGTGCTGACACAGTTACTTGTGGTATGAATCAGATTAGGGGACAGATCCTGATAAAAATACAGAAGGAAACAATGGGCTTTTTTTTTTTTGCCCTTTTTTTTTTTTTTTTTTAGTTGGATCAGTTCCCGATCTGACAACGGATCTGCTTGTGGTCTTCGGTTCTCTGCACCAGTGGGATAGTGTGCTGTGACACAGAAGTTGTGGGAGGAAGAGATGTGGAGAACGGTATTGCCTCAGATGGGTAACGTCACTGAATCCTTGCTGATGTTGAACATCATTTTGAGAATAAACTGTGATTTTTTTTCCCTCACATATATTTTATGAATAATTTCTTCTATTTTTGCCACATATTTACTAGCACACTTAAAACATAGTTTGTTGTTTTACCAAAGTAACTTAAGTAGTACCAGATCCATAAGCACTTGCACCTGGTATAAATGACCTTTGAGATATTCTGCTTGAATAAGAATGGTTATGTCCCACCAGTCATGTTCAACGGATATGTGTCAGTCATAAACTAATAGTTCAGAAAGCTGGTAGTACTGTGGGTTGTTTTTATTTTTGGCAAGCTTTTCCCATTCTTGAATCAAATGACTATTTATATCTGTTCAGTACTTCAGAATATTTTTGCTACTGTCATCTGACGAATACCATTTTTTCAAGAGGTGCTATGAGGAGCACAGATGAGTACTTGAGAGAAGGATTGTGAGTGTATTGTTAGTTACTTTTATCATGACTTTTATCACAGGATAACTCCCTTGTGTTTTCCTGGCCTCTTGTGGCTCATCATCTTGGAGCTTCTAAATAGTACAAAGTTATATGCTGAAACTGCTTTTCCATTGAAGCACTAGTGCAAACAACATAATTGATTTTAAGCTTGATACATTTCTGAACAGAGCTACATGACTTGTTTGCCTGCTGGAGCATGAGATTGGGTCTGATTACTGGAGAAATCTTTTCCAGTCCTGTGAACTCAAAGGGAACCTTGCAAAGTATTTGGTGGAAGGGAGACAGGGATATGGGCAGACAAGAGTGACCTCTTACATACACAGTAGTGGCAGATAAAGGCATTAAGCATCTTAATTTTAATAAAATTATTGTTTCTGAGAATCCCAGCTTCTGGCATCAGAATAAAAAGTCTTTTTTTCTTTAATTGTGGGTTGTTTATATAATATATTAATTGCTGGATAAATCCTGATGTATGTATCTTTGCACTCTGTCATGTCAACGTTTTACTATAGTTGAGTTTCTGTTCCCAGGCTGATATGTCAAAGATTAATGACACCTTTATTCAAAATCAAGGAGTCACTTACAGAGGAGTTAAGATGTAGATGATGTGTCAGTGAATGTTTTTCTCTTTTACATCTCAGAAAACTGTAGCCTTAAGTGCTCATAAAAATAGGTGAGCTATATTCTGATGATCTGTTTGTTCTCTGCTCTGAGGTTCATGGTACTTATCTGCATAATTGCAAGTGCTCAGGTCAGTGCAAATGCCCATGATGCTTTTGGAAACATCAGGTGTAAGAGCTTCTTGGGCAGTGGGAGGTGCTGGTGATTACATGACCAGGTAAACTGTTGTACTAGCAGCCAGATCATTCAGATTAGAATTTCACAGACATTTACAGAGAATAGTTAACAGATTATATGTATCTAAATATTTTTGCAGATTCCAGAAGCTTTTGTAAATCATTCTTCTTAATGACATTATTAGTATGTGGACTCATTTTCTTCAACAAGTTATGATTGTTTTGAGAATGCTAAGTGTCTAATACTGCTACTTAGGTCTTTCTATAGGCTTAGGTAACAATAGTGCCAGTGACATTTTTTTCTGAGTAAAAGTTATAGATCACCAAGGTTGGAAGAGACCTCCAAGATCATCTAGTTCAACCATCCACCTATCACCAATATTTCCCCACTAAACCATCTCTCAGTACAACATTTAGACAGTTCTTGAACACCTCCAGGGATGGTGACTCCACCACCTCCATGGGAAGACTGTTCCAATGCCTGACCACGCTGTCAGATAAGACATCCAACTTGAATGTCCCCTAGCACAACTTGAGGCCATTCCCTCTAGTACTATTGCTAGCTATGCGGGAGAAGAGGCTGACCTCCACCTTGCCACAACCTCCTTTCAGGTAGCTGTAGAGAGCAATAACGTCTCCCCTGAGGCTTCTTTTCTCCAGACTAAATAACCCCAGCTCCCTCAGCCGATCCTCATAAGACTTGTGCTCCAGACCCCTCACCAGCTTTGTTGCCCTTCCCTGGGAACGCTCCTGGGTCTTGATGTCTTTCTTGTAGTGAGGGGCCCAAAACTGAGCACAGTACTCAAGGTGCCGCCTCACCAGAGCTGATTACAGGGGGATTATCACCTCCCTACTCCTGCCGACTGCACAGTTTCTGATGCAAGGTAGGATGCCATTGGCCTTCTTGGCCACCTGGGCACGCAGCTGGCTCATGTTCAGATGAGCGTCAACCAACACCACTAGGTCCATTTTTTTCCACACAGTCTTCCAGCCACTCTACCCAAGTCCTGCAGTGCTGCCTGGGGTTATTGTGGCAGAAGAGCAGGATTTGGCACTTGGTCTTGTTGAACTTAATTCCGTTAAGAGATCTAGCCAGTTTATTAAGAATAGTTGGTTCAGATGTTTAAAGGGTAGCAAATACAGTCTGACTCACTCTTGCTTTTACTCTTGAGCTTCTCATACCTATGGAAGGTCAAGACAATCACTTGTGATGTAGGTCATTTAATATTAATTGTGCAAGTGGCTTTTCCCCAGGGGTAGTGTCCTCTGGTTTGAAAATAAATTTGTCCTAATTTCATGATACACTATTAAATGGGAAGGACTAAGCATCTGCAGTTACAGGGAGAGGGAAAATTTGGCTTCTCATCATTTTGAGGATGGCTGCAATGTACCTAATTTCATCCAATATGGTAATTGCATAACAAAAATATTCTAGAAAAAATAAACCAATCACTATACTTAGGTACCATACCTGGTTCCTGTCTATCACATATGCCTGGGAAAAAGATAAGAGAGACATTTCACAACAAAATGTGCTTAAAGAATTAAATTTTACCAGAATTATTATTATTATTTCATACTTTGTAGTGTGGGTTATTAAACCGTACAATGTATCAGACATTTCACACTATTAATCGTTTGCATTGCCTTGATAAGAAAGAGTCACTGACATGGCTGTGAATAAAAACTGCATCAAAATTATTGCTGTCTCATAAATTAGTCTGCAAAGATAATGAAACAAGTAGTGGAGAGGTTTTCAATGAAAGTTGTTAAACATGGAGGTACTGAATGCAGCCTGGATGGCTCTTTCTTCCCATCAGTATCTTTCAGGGAAATTTTCATCAAATCATATTGTACCTTTAAGCTGGAGTAAGACTAGCTGATTATTTCATCCAGTCACTGGAAAGCAAATTCAGTGCTTAAAAAAAACATTTTTATTATTGTGGCTTGCATCATTTAATTATTTGAAAACTTGTTAATTATATTGAAAGGACAAGTAAATTCTGTTTTCACACTAATCACCTCACCTTGTGGTGATTTTAGTCTAGAGGTGGTATATAATGCAACATGCTGTTAAGACTTCTTCAGGTGGATTAGGCTAAAAAAAGCTGTAACATCCTCTGCTTAATAGGCAATTAGAGGGATGGAGGGAGGAGGGGAGAGGTGGCTTAAGAGTCTTTGCAGAGTAGAAAACAAGAAGCCCAATAAAATGGGTGGATTTTCAAAGAGGTGCTTTACTGAAGATGTACAAAATTCCCTCCTCATATTTATAGATCTACAGCATTATGGGAAGTTTATGATCTCCATCATTTGAGTCAGTATGATATTAAAATAGGGATCTTCCATACATGTGGCATATCATCAAGGCAGGAAACATCTTTTTGTGGAAGAAATCATTGCTGAAGTCTCACTCCTGCACTCCCCTCCTCCCAGGAAAACAATTCTTCAGTGGGGAAGTAGGGACTAGCAAGGTCAAGGTACCTATATGGGAGTACATTGTGATATGAGACTTTTGAACCCATATTACTCTATAACGACATTTCAGCTGGTTCAGCTATTCTATCTTCCATTTCTTCCTACCTTTATCTAGTTTTATAGGCTCTTGTCACACCTCACAGGAAAGAAAATAAAAATCCAAGGGCTGCAACTCATTTCACATTTTGCTGCATATCTGTAATGTATGTATCAGTGTATTATCTAAGCAGGTATTTAGACAGGATTGTACAGCTAATATTTTTGGAAATCCAGTTAGCATGACATCTAGACTTATATTCTGTCTCAATAAGTGTAAATTTGTATTACAGCTTATTCAATTAATGACTCATTTTTAAAGCTTCTTGAAACCTATATCAGTGTAACAGTAACAAATATATTGTTGATTGTATTACATTAGCAGTTACACAGAAGGCAGAACAGACTACATCCAGAATGTTGCTAAAATTACACAATAGATATTTATAGAAATATAGAAGGTAAAAAGAACTCTGGGTACTCAGTTTCTCTGGGTGGATACATAATTATTTCAGTATAATGAAAATTTATGAGGTCTAATGTTTTTAATGTGCGCCTTTACTAATACAGTAGGATTTGTAAAGACAGGTGTCGTTTATGATTTCTTTTAAGAGAGCTAATAATTTGGTTGAGCTGTTGCATATTGCCTACTTATTGTGAAACCTGAATGGGGTGTATTATGTATCAAAGGCACAACAAAACAAAATCATCAAAGAATAGTTGAATTGAGGATATGATATGCCTTGTGAAATAAAGGCAGTTTATGCTGACTGTAACTTACATTTTGGCAGGTGCAGATACAGAATTCAAGTACTTAACAAGTGTTATCTTTCTCTGTTCTAGATTTCCCTGTGAATATGTATGTACACAGAGCAAATATGCAGGACATGCATGCTTTTTTATCTTCATATTATAAGGACATCCATAAATCAAGCTGCGTTTAAAGTCTTTTCAGCTACTGCCATAGTCCACTGAAAAACAAAGAAGTAATTTAGATGCACAAATAATAATAATAAAAAAGTTAGATTTTTTTTTCCAACCGTCAAAGAAAGAATGAAAAAATGCAACGACCAAGTTACAGCTTTTCCCTAGGACTTTCTGCTTTCTGGGTTAAAACTGATGTGAATAACATCTGACTAAAAAGCACATGTCTGGTATTAATACCAGTGATGCGAAAAGTGAGTTTCAGCTGAGAAGGCATTATCTTATTACAGTAACAAGTGTCTTAACATTCATGTTGACATATGGGTTTTATGTTATCACTGTATTTTCTATGAAGAGTTGAGTGACACATCAAAATAAAAGTCAAAAGAAAGCTTTTTTAAAGCAAACTAAAGATTGTATTAATATTAAGAGGAGGAAGAGGAGAGGGCTTTAAGAGTATATACACAAAAAGGGAATTAAACAAGGAACAAGATGGGGAGACACCACTGCAAGTTTGGCATGAAAATTTGTACCACTTTGTGCTGAGAGTCTTGTGTCACAACTCATTCCTCCACTGAAATAGAATAAAAATGCTCTTTTCTGCTACTGCTTTAAGGCTGGAAGTTTCTGGACGCAACTTTTACAATAATGCAGACACAATTGTGCATTCCAATTTTTGTCTTAGATTGCTGTTTCTCTCCACATCCCAGCTATGCTCTGGGAAGAAAATGTCACAATAAAGCCAAAGTGTTTCTTTTGGATTTTGTACAAATACGCTTGGGATTTCTGTATTTAGTTACTCTATTAGTTCTAAAACTACTTGCTCTTAGGATGCCCTCAGGATGCATTCTTGTGATTTGGTGAGAATTCCCTTGCTGCTTTCTTCGGATTTAGTAATGTCTCCTTCAGGCAAATGTAAAATTGAAGGATTTGAATCTTTTTCTTCGAACTGAATGTCATTTCTGTATGATTGGTACCGGCTCAAATATCTGTGAACTAGATGCTTGTACAGGAATAGGAACTGAAGGCCATTCTAAAGTGGCCTGAGTTCATCCAAATCTCTTTGTCTTCAAAGAACAGTTTATAAAGTGCCCAACAGGAGCTGTCTCAATGTCAGCAAACAGGTACTGGATGATGTTCTATGGCTACATGTCTGTTACCTCAAATCATTTATCCAATTATAAATAGATAAAATGGGCTGTTTCTTCTTTCCCAAGACATGTTCATTATCTTGATCTACAAGAGATTTTTACTATGACAAATGCCATCAGCAAACCCCAATTTCTGCACTGTACCGTGGGCTTGAGTGAAGGAAGCTATTTCTGTCCTTGACCAGGCTGAGCTTGGAGTGTCATGAACTTCCAGTTACATAAATTATTAAATTTGATGCTCTGAAAGTTTGAAAAAATTAATAAGAGCACAAAATCACAAGAAGAGTGTGAATTATCTCTATGCTTTTACAGTCTGGGTGCTTGGAGCTTGGAGATAAGTTCATCTCATGTTTGATCTCTCTCAGGAAGATAGTGAAACTTCTGGTAGCATAGGAAACGCTTCACCAGTTCTTCCCTGTGGCTTTCAGTCACGACTCTTTCAAACTTGGTGCTAAATATTCCCAGTCTGAGACTGTGATAATTTAGGGAAAGTCAGTTAAATTCTCATGCTCCTCAAAATGTCAGATAGTATCTTTTACATAACTAACCAAGCAAGCAAGCAAGATAGAAAAAGCTGTTTCTATTCATTCTGTCATGGTTTTATGACTGTTGTTATCAGTATTCCACATTATAACATCATGTAGTGCACTGGGAGTTAAAGAGTTAATGCTCCAGTTCCGTGGATCATCGATAGTTCCAAGCATATCTATCTCGGAAGAGAAGGAGAACTACATACCCCAGAGGACTTTTTGTTTCCGTTTTCTGTTTGGAGGGGAAGGTAAAATTGTACACGTCATGAGATGTCCCTTTTTCCCTTTCTGCTCGCCTGTGCAGCATGTGTGCTTCCTAGCTGTCTTGCCTTCAGCATTAGAGTAAGGCCTTCGGTCTTTAGACACTCTCTCATTTTATTTGATTTATTAGCCTCAATTTTAATTATACTGTATCATATTGTGTTGCATTCTGATATCTTATTTAGTAAACTAGCTTTCCTCCTCACATTGTTGTTGCTATTTTGTTTTTAGGCCCATCTCCCTACCCTTTCCCCTTTTCCCCTTTTCTCTTTTCCAGCACATGGGTCTGTAGGTTCACCTGCCCCATTAGTCACAGAACTGGGCCGAACCAGTCTGTAAACCGTAGACACACTCGATTATGAAAAGCATGTGAATATTACTTCAAATTCTTCTTCTTTCTTTTTTCTTTTTGGCTGAATTTATTTTAATTTGAAAAGTCTCTAGACAAGTCTGCTTGCTCTTGTTTCATTTTTCAAATTTGCTTAAACTTTCAAAATTTGTCTACCAGGCAATGTCTAAGTCTGTATTATGCAATTCAGTGCTGTCTAAAAATACCAAAGCTCTTTCTGAAGAAATATAACCAAGAGGAGGATTGCTCATTTGCATGAATACTCATTAAGACAGCGCATTTCTACTTCTGAGCAGATTATAATGTTGGAATTAAACTAGAAGTATGCAAAACTCATTACGGACTTGTTCATACATCTCTTCTGTTGAATTGCAGTGTAAGAAGTCCATGTGCCAGTATCCCAATTACATATATATACATATTTTTGCAGAAGATATACATTTTTTTCAGAGTTCCAGTAAGTGTTTAGCATGCACACTAAGTTTTATTCTGTGGAGAGAATTAATTTATCTTCTGTGAGGATAACAATTTTTTTCCTCTTTCTCTTTTTCTCTCCATTTTTTTTTTTTTTACTAGAAAATATATCAGAACTTTTGTAGTGCCACTCTTGGTTTTAAGTTTTCTGCAGTTTAGATGAAAAATGACATGAGATACATGGATGTGATATAGTCTTCTCTTTACTCTTGGCACATGGGGCTGCTGGTGATGTGCCAGCAGTGTAAGATTTGTCCAACTGGCTGATGATTTAGTAGTCTATCCACTTTTTATGAAAATGCAAGATTTTCAAATGCAGAAATCAATAGACTTTGGGCACCTAGATCCTCCTTTCTAGAAAGATAAGACCATCTTAATGGATATCCTAAAAGATTATGAGAAAATTCTTAGCAGTATTAGCCTCTGAAACTTTTTAACAGAACAGTTCTGTAACTAATGATTAAAAGAAAGGTAAAAAACAATTCAGACAACATGTTTAGGGAACCCATGAGACCTTATCTAGAGCTTGACAAAAGTTGTTAGCTCTGAAATTTGTAGTTACAGTGGATCCCATGTTGACAAAACTGTTTTCTACAACTTTTAATTCTGCATCACAAGCAGATTTATATATTTTCTCTCCGGGACAGAAGCTGTTGACAAAGAATGTTTTTTTTTTGTTGTTTTTTTTTGTTTTTTTTTTGTGTCCAAAGTGCACAGAGCGAAAAAAGAAACAGTAATTTTTGATCACCAAGAT
>JANHGO010000072.1:37461604-37474589 GCA_024606505.1 Aquila spilogaster | reverse complement strand
ATACTAACTCTTCAAAATCTTCTTATCATATTTTGATAATGTGTGATCCACTTTTTGTTACATCATATGTGTGAACACGCTTACTGAAATCTGTGGCATAACTTGTGTGAAGAAAATAACATAGATAGTACCAGAGTCTGTTTTGCAGTCCTTTGAGTTTCTCTTGATTTCTAGCACAGTCTTGCCAGAATACTGGCTCATCTTTGTGCACAATATGATTTAGAAACAATATGTATATTGGTCTTTATAAAAAGGTAAGATTAAGGACTTCCTAGTGAGGGAGGAGACTGAAACTCCAAACTTCACATACCAGAGAATCAGATAATTCGTGTAACATTTCACAATAAAATATGCTTAAAGTATTAAATTTTACCATAAGTCTTCTCACTCATTTTCATACTTTGTAAGGTAGGTTGTTGAATCATATAATGTATCAGACATTTCACATCATGAATCATTTGCACTGCCTTGATAAGAAAGAGAATACAAGTCTTTGATGTGATTATGAAGTGTAGTTACATCAAAATTATTGCTATTTTATGAATTAGTCCAGAAAGATAAAGAGAGAAACGCAAAGGAGTAGAAAGTGGTTTAGCTCAGCAGTTTTGATTGTAGCCTGATGTATAGGGTGGTTCTGCTGGCTGATGGGCCTTTTCTTAGCATTAGTATTTTTAATGAAAATTTTCATGGGATCATATTGTCCTTTTAAGCAAAAGTAAGACCAGCTCATTACTTGATCCAGTCACTGGATAGGTAATTGAGTGTTCAAAAAAATAACCATTTTTACTATTGTGGCTTGCATCACTGAATTCTGAAAACTTGTTAATTATGTTGAAAACACAAACAGCTTCTGTGTTCATGCTAATCACCTAGCCTTGTGGTGATCTTGATCTGGAGGTGGAGCATATGGCAGCATGTTGTTAAGACTTCCGCAAGTGGATTGAGTTAAAAGAAACTGTCACATCATCTGCTTAGCAGGGGTAGGGGGCATGCGGGGCGAAGGGGAGAGGTGGCTTGAGAGGCTTTGCAGTGCAGAAAACAAGAAGTTTGACTACGTGGGTGGGTTTAAAAGGAGGTGCTTCACCGAAGTTGTACAAAGTTCCCTCTTCATATTTTTAGGCCTGTAGCATTATGGGAATTTTATGATCTCCCTCATTTGAATTAGTATGATTATAAAATGGGAACCTCAAAAATGTGTACCATATTGTCAAGTCAGTCAATAGCTTTCTGAGGAGGAAATAATTGCTGAAGTCTCACCCATGCCCCCCTTCCTCCTTCCAGTAAAACAATGCTGACTGTTCTTCAGTGAGGAGGAAGGGGCTGGTAAGGTCAAGGTAGTTATATGGTAGTACAATGTGATATGAGGCTTTCTAAACCATATTACTCTATAATGACATTTTTGCTGGCTCAGCTGTTCTACCTTTATTTCTTCACACCTTTATCTGGTTTTATAGGCTCTAACCCACCGCTGCCAATTCTATCACACCCCTCACATGGAAGAGGATGTCTCATGGAAGACAATAAAAACAGAATAAGTTGTGTTCTACAGCTGTAACTCTTTTCACATTTTGCTGCATTTCTTGCAATTCTGAAACTGTGTATACCAGTGTAACATGTGAGCAGGTATCTAGACAGGATTGCACAGCTAGTATTTTTGGAAATCAGGTTAGCATGACTTCTGGACTTATGCTCTATCTCATCAAGCGTAAATTCGTGTTATGACTCATTCAATGGTCTGCCCATTTTTAAAGCTTCTTAAAGAAGTCTAAATCAGAGTATAGCAGTAACAAATGTAAGTGGTCATAATTATATTAACAGTTGCACAGAAGGCAGAACAGTCTCCTCTGTTAAGCCCTGAAGTGCATCCAGAATGTTGCTAAAATTACACAATAGATATTTATGCAAATATTGAAGCAGTTAAGGTGCAAAGAACTCCTAGTATTTACTTTCTTTGGAAGAATATATAATGATTTCTGTACAATGGAAATTTATGATGTTTAATGTTCTTAATCTGCATTTTTACTAATATAATGGGATGTATCAAGACAGATGTCATTTATGATTTCTTTTATGAGAGCTAATAATTTGGTTGAGCTTGTCACATATTGCCTACTTACTGTGAAAATAGAATGGGCTGTATCATGTACCAAAGGAACAACAAAACAAAACATGAATTGAAGATATGACAGGCCTTGTGAAATAAAATTGGTTTACAATGACTGTAACTTACTTCTACTTTGCCAAGCACAGATACAGAATTCAGGTACTTAAAAGGAGTTATGCTTCTTTGTTATAGCTCTCCCCTGTGAATATGTATGTACATAGAGCAAATATGAACAACATACATCTTTATAAGAAAAATCTGTAAATCAAGTCACGTTTAGAGCAAAGTCATGGCTAGTGTCTTAGTCTATTGAAATACAAAGAAAATTTGTTTAGATGCACAAATAAAAAATAAAGGCATTTTTTCTGAATGTGCAGGAAAGGAGGAAAAATGCAACATCCACAATTACAGATTTCACCTGTGAGTTTCTTATTTCTGGATTAAGATTGACCGTAAATAATATCTGACTGAAAGGCAACTGTCTGGCAATATTACCAGCAATGGGGAAATTGAGTTACAATTGAGAAAGTGATGTCTTATTGCAGTAGCAAGTATTTTAACAATGTACATGTCGATATACAGGTTTTATATTACCAATGTCTTCTCTGTGAAGAGTTGAGCAACACATCAAACAAAAAGTCAATGAACAGAAAGCCTTTGTCCCTGCTTTTTAAAACAACTTAAAGATTTTTCTGATAATTAAGAGGAGGAGGAAAAGGCTTTAAGAGTGTACACACAAAAATTAAATTAAACAAGAAATAGCAAGGGGAGAGACTATTGCAAGTTTAGCATGTAAATTTACACCACTGCGTGTTGGAAGGCTCATGTTACAACTTATTCCTCTACTGAAATGGAATGAAAATGCTCTTTGCTGCTGCTGCTGCTTTAAGGCTGGAAATTCCTGAATACCCTTTTTGCAGTAGTTCAGTGACAATCCTACATTCCGTTCTTTGTTGTACATTGCTGTTTCTCTTTGCTCTCAGGCTATACTCTGGGAAGATACTGTAGAAGAGCCAAAATGTTTCTTTTGGATTTTGGACAAATAAGACTGGGATCTTCTGTATTTAGTTACTGCATTTAGTTCTAAAACTGCACACCCTTATGGTGCCCTTAGGATGCATTCTTGTGATTTGGTGAGGATTCAGCTGCTGCTTTCTTTGGGTTTAGTAATGCCTGCTTTAGGCAAATATAAAGTTGAGGGGTTTGGATTTTTTTTTCAACTGAATGTAATTTTCTCAAAAGCTATTTCTACATGATTAGTACCTGTTCAAATGGCTGCGACCTAGATGCTTGTCCTGATAATGGAATAGGAACTGAAGGTCATCCTAAGATGGCCTGAATTCTTCCAAATCCCTTTGCCTTTGAAGAAATATCCATTAGTTGCTCAATGGGAGTCTGTTCAGAGTCAGCAAATAGGCACCAAGTGACATTTAGACTACTTGACTATTACCTCAAATCATTTATTCAATGGATAAATGGGCTGTTTCTTCCTTCCCAGGGCATGCTAGTTCTTTTGGTATGCATGAGATTTTACTGTGATACGTGCACTGTCAGCAAACCCCAATTTCTGGCCTGCAGTGTAGGTTTGAGTGAAGGAAGCCCCACTAACCCCTAGCCAGGCATGTCCTGAGTCTGGATTGCCTTAAGCTGCCAGGTGCCCATATGATAACATTTGACACTTTGAATGCTTGACATAATTCATATGAATTAGAGCACAGAAGTACAGGAAGAGTGAGGACTGTGTCTCCGTTAGGCCTTCACAATCTGGCCACTTGGAGCTCAGAGACAGAAGTTTGTCTCCCATTCGGTCTCTCTGATGAAGATTGTGTATCTTTTGGAAGCATAGGAAGCTCTTCACCCATTCTGCCCTGTGGATTTCAGTCACGAATCTTTCAAACTTGATCCTAAATATTCCGAGTTTGCATCAAATGCTTAAGCTTTTCCCCAAGACTGTATGTTCATTGTTGCTTTTTTTTTCCTGCCTTTTTTTCCCTTTGTTATTTTCTGTACATGCAATAGATTAGGGAAAGTCAGTTAAATTTCTATGGTCCTTGTGATGGCAAGTAGTGTCTTTTACTTTAAAAGAAAGAAAAAAAAGAAAAAGTTGTTTCCAGTTTCCATAAGATATGAAAATAATGTGAATACTACTTCATAAATTGAAGGAAAATCTCCTTTCAGTTTTTTTTCAGTTGACTTAATTTTCATCTTAAAAGTCTCTAGACAAACTTGGTTGCACTTTCCAAATTTGTCTACCAGGCAAAGTCTACATCATGCAGTTCAATGTTTTCTAAAAACGCCCAAACACTTTCTTCAGAAACATAACCAGGAGGAGGAGAGCTCATTTGTGTGGACGCCCATTAGGATACTGTATTCCTATTTGCTTCTGAGAACATTACATTTTGGACTAAATATATACAAAAGCTTATCATGTGCTTGCTCACGCATCCCTTCCATTGCAGTGCAGTGTAAGATGTGTACGTGCCAATATCCCAATTATATATATATTTTTGCAGATGATATACATTGCCTCGAAGATATTTTTCGAAGTTCCAGTGAGTGTTTAGCATGCACATTATATTTTGTCTTGTGGAGAGAATTAATTTATCTCCTGCCAACTATTTGATTTTTCTTTTTCTTTCTCTTATTACTAAAAGTATCAGAACTTTGGTAGTGACACTCCTGGTTTTACATTTGTTGCAGTTTAGATGAAAACTGAAATGAGTTGAACAGTTGTGACTTAGTCATTTCTTTACTCTTAGCACATGGAGCTGCTGGTGGGATGCCAGAAGTGACAGATCTGTCCAGCCAGCTAATGATTTAACATACTATCCTTTTTTTATAAAAACCATAAGACATGGAAATGCACAAAACACTAGACTTTGGGCAGCTACCCCCATGTTTTTAAAGAGGTATTATTGGCTTAATGGATATCCTAAAATAATGTGGGAAAATCTTTATCAGCATTAGCCCCTGGGGCTTTTTAACAGTTGCATGAAAGACAAAAAGACTTTTATTACTAATGATATTTAATAGAAAGACAGAAATTTGGGTTCAGAAAATATATTTATGAACCCCCTGAAACCACATCTGTAGGTTGCCCAAGGCTGTCTGCACGGAAATTTATACTTATACTTGTAATAGATCCCATGGTGGCAAATCTGTTTGCCAGAAGATTTAATTCTGTAGTACAGCATGCACAAGCAGAGTTTATATATTTTCTGTCTGTAATTGAAGCTGGTGACAAAGACTTTTTTTGTAGTGTCAAAAGTGTGTGTGGGGAAAGAACAGTAATTTTTGATCACCAAGATATGTAAGTAGGAGAAGGAATTAATTTGGCTTTGTTTTGTTATTTAGCTTTATTTTTTTTAAGAAAAAGTAATGGAAAGTTAAAGAAGTATTCAGAATTCCTTGGGAAAACAAGTGGGAGAGTGAGTCTCGCACCTCATCCGAGATGAGTTTTATTACTGGGAGTTGAAGAATTGTTGGGTTCTCTGTGTGCCTCTTCTCCCTATACTTTCACCCTAAGTTGTCTCAATACTTTATCTTTTTAAGGAGAAATTGCACAAATCAGGAGAAAACATGTGAAAAGACCCATTCTCTGTAGGCACATAGAGAAAACACTTTTTTGAGAGAGCAGAATTTTGTGGTCAAAATAACTTGGATTACACTCCCAAGAGGAAACAACTTAGAACAGCAAAGTTAGGTACTTCAGAACAGGTTGTAAGGGTTATCTTGGCTCATACCATTCTGTCTTTTCTTTTCACAAGCATCAGTGTCATTAAATCCACTCTATGCATACTCTTAAGTTTCACAGAAAAGGGAGTAATGTATTTGTCCTTTGGAAGGCTCTCCATAGTTGGAGTGCTATCGTAACGTAACACTAAAGTGAATGCTTTCTTCCTGATTTTCTGCTGAAGTTTAAACTACTTGCTTCAGTGTCCGTACAAGCTCTTTGGTTTGATTGTTGGGTTTTTTCCCCTCCCTTGTACATTTATGGAAAATTGCGTTATCCCTTATCAGACTACATTTTATTAGATAAAATGAGAGAAATTCTTCTGGTCTTCTCTTGGAACAAACCACTGTGGCACTTCAGTATTTGTTAGATACATATTTTTTTTTTCCTGGTTGAAATACTCACAGAATATAGTTTTGAAGCTGCTTCTTCAGCAAATATTATATAATTTAAAAAAATTACTTTACACTTTCCATGACCCAACTGATGTATTTCTTCTAAATGTCCAGAAAAAGTTGTGTTTCAGGGGGGAAAGGCACTGTTTTACATCAAGCACTATGAACAATGGTATGATGCATTCTTGCTAAACTACTTTTTCTAAATGACTGTTGTTTTCAAAGCTTTTTGCAGTGGTTGAAACTTGACAGAAGACAATCAAGGCTGAAATAAGGGAATATGTCATTCTGTGTCCCAAATCACTAGGTTTGATTTTTCTTGCTCTCTTCACAATAGATATCAATAGTGATAAATTATCAGCTGTATTTAGCCAAATTATGTGATGTAGTTATTTCCTCTGGGAAGGATTGCTTTGGTACACATTTGCTGTATAATGGGGTTTCTCTCTGTATATTTTTCCCCTTCACTGGACTTATTGTGCCTTTTTTCATAATAAGGAAGCTATTGAGGTTTTGGGAGAAATTAATGAATAGTTTCTAAAATGAAAACTGTATTTTATTTTTTTTTTCTGCTTTGATGGTTGGACTTTCTACTTTGTAATATTGCTATCGTGCAGAGTTTGTCTCCATGCTGAAAACTGAGGTATTCCTGACAGCCCTGAGAATCTTTAAACCTGTCATTTTAAAATGTATCGCCATCTATTTCAACTCTGCATCTGGCAGATTGTCAGAACAGACAGGGTTACATTTTGAAGTGAAAAGTCTAAAAGGCTCAGCATTCTAAATCAAACCTTTATTTTGAAAGCTGAATGACTAAGCTACAGCATCCCCTTTTCCTCAGTTTGTTACTCGCAGTACAACCCTGTTTCCAAGGCAGATTCACCCTTTTGAAATATACTGTGAGGAGGAACCTAGACTGGGTACAACTAAGTCTCAATAACGCATTTTGAAGCTCACTCAGAGGTGCAGTTGCAGTCTGAAAAGGATTCTGACATTGCTGGAAACACAAAATTGTGCTTGTGTGCAAGACAAGTGGAAATACGTATTTACCTTGCTAGCGCTCTCTTCCTGAGTCCCAACTCAAACGTTAGATGATAGAAAAAAAAGGCTTGATTGACTGGCAGTTCTGCTTATGTATTTATTTTGTCTTGGTTTTCCACTGTAAGTAGTGTGAAGCGTAGTAAAATCTTTTATTCTGGTTTCAAAAGCAGAGCAATCTTAAAGTTGCAGAGCATCACTAGTTATTGGATCATAATGTCCTAGACCTCATGTCACAATATTACTCAAACTTGCATGTAGTGGTAAAACAAACAAACAAACAAAAACCAAACCAACAAACAAACAAGAACCCCCAAACAAAACACATTCTACTTTCTTTCCCTAAAGCCTGAATTGTTGGGGAACGTAATTTTCATCTCTTCTCCCCTGTCTGACTGCAGAAAAGGGGGAAAATAAGATAATGCTTTATCTCTTCCTCCATCTTTTTGTTGGTTTCTTTGTAAGTACACTGATTCTAAAATAATTTTAAGAGAAAATGTAGAAATTGATCCCAACAGCTCCTGTAATACTGTTTAGCTTTCTTCTCACACCTGTTTCCTCTGGCTGGTGTTTTTTTTTTTTTCTCCCCTGGAGAGAATGAGCAGAATGTCAACAAGCTGTCTGAAACCCACATTTAGAGAGCTGATCTGTGAGGAGAGAACCGTGAACACTCAGTGTTGATAATCTCAAAATCTGAAGCTCAAAATACATAACAAAGACTAAAAATTTATCAGATTGTAAGAAAAATTCTTTTGGCTCTGTCTCTACTTATAGGTGTATTACCTCCTGAGGGCTGCTCTCATGCAACTTCAATGTTGACAATACATTCTTTTTTGATAATATGCTTCTTCTGTCTCTTCACCACTTGCAGAACAAATGCCACTTGTTTTTGGTTGTCTGAAACTGCAGCTTCAGATTCTTCTGATCCCTGAAAAATGAGTGCATTAACTGTCCTCATTCATTACAACATTTATTTGTCTTTGACTCCAACAATTGATGCTTTGCTCATTTCTCATACCAGTTTTGGCAGTCCAGCTTACTGTGGGCCCCCTAATTAACTTCTGTTCACCAGTTCCTTCGGTGACGTGACCTCTGAGAGGTGCATACACACTTCTTATACTCACTGCTTATGGCATACAAGGAAAGGAACAAAGAGAAGGTCATCCATTTTTCCCAATCAGGGAAGAAGAGCAGAGCTCCAAACTCACTTGTGTGTGGAATGTCTTACGAAATAGAGACAGGCTAAAGTAGCAGCAATTTCTGTAAACATGGAGATTTTTTCCTGAATAACCGCCTTGCTAACTCAGCTATTTCCATCAGTGTCAAGAGACTCCAAAATATGTGACCCTGAAAACATTCCTCACCTTCTCTGCTCTCTGTGAGATCTTGGTTGATCCTAGCTCAAGATAAGACCACAAGATTGTGATATGCATGAATAAAAATTATATCTTTCCTGCAAACAAAGATGAGAAAAAGGTATGACGGGAAAACAGAATACTCTCTTGGATATCTCAGGGTATTGCTATGAACCAGGATATCAGTTTTCCAAGATTTTTTTTTTCTCTGTCAAAACAGAGATGAATTTGTATAGACAAATTTTATTTGTTTGGTTTTTGTGTAGATGTGATTTCCCAGGTGTGAGTCAGTATTGCCTTTTTTCTATATGGACAGAAAAGTTGAGTGTTCTCTGAATGGAAAAGAATGGTTGATAAAGTTAACAGTGCTTGTTTTTCAAGCCTAGAAATTACTTCTGAAACAGCATACACATTTTTCATTGAAAAATGTGGTTTCTGGAAATGCTAATGAGACTTAACACTTCTTTCAGCACAGAAATAGGTATTTTTAAACAAGCTGACACAGTTTAATTCAAAAAATGTGATAAGTTGTTAACATGAAAAAGTCAAATTTTGATTTTCAGTCTATGTGTAATGTTTGGGATTAGCTCAATATACTTCATCCCATGAATTTCTGAATAGCTCAGAGTCCAATTATCAATCGTAACTAAGCGGAACAACTGCTTTAGTGACTTTTCACATGGCAAGTTATGTTAATTTATAGATACACATGCTGTAAGACTAAATCTTTACACGGGAGGTATTGTAACTCATAATGATGCATGCAACACAGGACTGTATGCATTTCAGTCCCAAGAAAAAAGTAACAGATTGATATTTTAGAACTGGAGGGGAAATAAGCTTATTTTTATAAACAAATCAACTCATCCATGCCTTGAGAGCATTAAAACCCCCCATTATTTAAAATTATAGGTTATGTTTCCATCTCAGTCACTTAGGGAAGGGAAATACCATGTCTGGTATGAATCACAGCCTTTTCTGTTTGTCTAACTACTGTGAGTAAATAGATAAAGTAAATGCATGGTGGCAGGAGTTTGAGGGCCCCTTCCCCCCTTAATTTCCCGTTAGTGGATTAGACTAGCTTGTTGGGTGTACATTTCTTACACCTGTGACAGGGATAATAACAGCAAAGAAGCTGCCTCCTTGAGTCAAGGGGGAAGGGAGGGGGGAAGGTTGCTGGTTACTTAGGAATCTACCTGTCCACACGATCTTGTTCTCCTTGGAAGCAAGCATGCTGAAGGAGATACAACTAACATTATTTTACAAGCATACCGTCTCAGGAAAGCAAGATGTCTTTTTCTGTTTAGGAGGACAGTACATCAATCATCTTTTATTTTACCTGTCAGTGCTAAAATGGTGTTTCGGCACTGCACGAACTGAAATCTAAAAGCAGTATAAAAATTTCAATTAAGAATCAGAAATCTAGAGAAAAGAGACTTGCAAAGGAGATCTTTTTAGTAGCAGGGAGGTCACTGTTTCTGGGTATCACTTTATTATTTAGTAACAAAAAAACCAAAACGGATGTTTTATTCTAAATCCAGAGGTAGTGCTGGATAGCACTAAAAAATATAGTTGCTTGGCTACTTAGTATTTCTTTTACCCAAGGGTACAAGATCTCTCCTTTTCTCATGTCTTCTTTCCCTGCCAGAAGCACTGCATCTCGTGCTTCTGTTGGGAAGGGATGAGGGCTGGCACCTCTTTTTCCTGTAGGGAAAAGACAGAGCAAGAAGGTGGGACTGGATGAAAGAGAGATGTTCATTTGTGGGAGAAGCTGTATCCATGGTATTGGCTGCTGTTCTGGGATGGCCAATCTCTGCCTCCTCTGGCACAGCCAAATCTGGCAGTCTGTTGTCCTTGATGTCTGCCTCTTTCCCCTGCTGTCACTGCCTTGCTCCCTGCCATCTGGCATCATAACAGATTTGCTCCCTGCTTTCAGGGTGACAGAGAAGTAGATTTTCATAAAGCTTATTTCTTCAGAAAAATCCTGACAAAAAATAGTTGCTAATAAGCTTTATTTAACTGAAGTGGAGTCTCAATGGTAAGAACAATGGAGGTTGTCTTTAACCAAAACAAAAATCTGGCTTTGGCCAAAGGTTCTTTGTAAGAAAGCTAAAGCTGTGGGAGATACTTAGATCCTGTTCCATGCATTTTCTTGTTACCTCACCTGAAGCAAATGGAATACGCTTTACTGCACAGATGTATGAGACCATTTGTGTTCAAAATAAATAAACATTTTATTGTCTTACCAACAACATGAGTAGAATGATGTTCCCTTAAATTAAGTACACACAATGTGCAGCACTCTTAGTGCTGTAGAATGAAGTCGTTACGCTCTAAATTGTGCCTTTGCTTTCAGTGACACCACTGCAAAGCAAGTGAAATTATTCAGCATGAACAGAATCTGCATGAGCAGAATCTGTTGGTAGGATGAGAAGAAAGGACTGAAGATGATACAGGCTTATATTAAACCACACTGCATCAGGATTGAAGCCTAAGAGGAGACCTTATTGGTATTGACAGCTGTGTAATGGGAAGGTGTAGAGAAGATGGGGCCAGGCTTTTTTCAGAAGTCACAGCAGAAAGCAAGCGGCAATGGCCACAAGCTGGATGTATTGGGTCTGGCTGGGATGGAGTTAACTTTCCCCACAGCAGCCCTCATAATGCTGTGCTTTGTATTTCTAGCTAGAACTACGTTTATAACACACCAATGTTCTGGCTGCTGCTATGCAGCACTTTCACAGCATCAAGGCTTTCTCTCCAACCCTCCTCCCCCCCACTAGGCCAGTAGATTGGGGGTAGGGAAGAGACTGGGAGGGGACATAGCCAGGAGAGCTGACCTAAACTTACCAAAAGGATATTCCATACCATATGACATCGTGCTCAGCAGTAAAAGCTAAGAGAAAAGCAGGAGAGCATTCATTATTAAGGTGTTTGTCTTCTGAAGCAACCGCTATGCATACTGAGGCCCTACTTGCCAGGCAGTGGCTGGACGTCACCTGCTGATGGGAAGTAGAGAACAAATCCTTTTGTTTTCTTTTGCTTCTGCATGTGGCCCTTCTTTTCTTTATCAAATTACCTTTATCTTGACCCACAAGTTTTTAGTCTTATTTTTTCCCCCTGTCGCACTGAAGAGGGGGATTGAGAGGGCGGCTTGGTGGTCACCTGGCAGCCAGCCAAGGTTAACCCATCACAGTCCTATGTGGCGCCCAGCATGGGGCATGCGGAGTTCAAGGTAAAGACTGTAGTTGGGAGTGGTAATGGGCAAAACACAGACTGAACATTGCTAAAGAGCAGGATATTTGTGGGGAATTTTTTGTTGTAATTGTGGTGAAGGGATGAGGGGTGGAGTGTGTGCAAATTGTCCACCTTTGTCAGCGTTGTGATGATGTTATTTTGATTTTGGTGTGAGGATTTTTTTGTTGATGTAAGTGGTTTGTGAAGATTGTAGATTGTATGATGTATGTATATTTTAATGATAATTCTTAAATATGTGATTCACAGAGGTGAGGGGTGAAATGTATTTGGTTTATGTAGCAAAGTTTTGGTAGCAGGGGGCTACAGGGGTGGCTTATGTGAGAAAACACTAAGATCTGCACCAATGTTGGACAGAGACCATTCCAGCCTGTTCCAAGATGGACCCACCACTGGCCAAAGCTGAGCCAATCAGCAATGCTGGTGACACCTCTCTGATAACATATTTAAGAAAGGGGAGTGAGAATACGTGAGAGAAACAACCCTGCAGACCCCCAGGTCAGTGAAGAAAGAGGGGGAGGAGGTGCTCCAGGCGCCAAAGCAGAGATTCCCCTGCAGCCCGTGGGGAAGACCATGGTGAGGCAGGCTGTCCCCCTGCAGCCCAGGGAGGACCACGGTGGAGCAGCTATCCACCTGCAGCCCAGACAGGACCATATGCCAGAGCAGGTGGTTGTGCCCTGAAGGAAGCTGCAGCATGTGGAGAGCCTGTGCTGGAGCAGGCTCCTGGCAGGAGCTGCAGCCTGTGGAGAGGAGCCCATGCAGGAGCAGGTTTTCTGGCAGGACCTGTGACCCTGTAGGGGACGCATGCTAAAGCAGTCTGTGCCTGAAGAACTACACCCCATGGAACTACACCCTTGCTGGAGCAGTTCTTGAAGAACTGCAGCCTGTGGGAAGAACCCACAATGGAGAATTTTGTGAAGGACTGTATCTCATGGGAGGGACACCACATTGGAGCAGGTGAGGAGGAAAGACTGGCAGTGATGAAGTGTTATGAACTGACCACAACCACCATTTCCCATCCTCCTGCGCCACTGTAAGAGTCGGTCAGAAAATCAGCATTGTCTCAACATTGTCATCAGGAACATGAACAGTACGTTACCTGACAACG
>JANHGO010000072.1:37447982-37460216 GCA_024606505.1 Aquila spilogaster | reverse complement strand
CTGAACTCAAAACATAGCACCGTACCAGCTACTAGGAAGACAGTTAACTCTATCCCAGCTGAAACTAGGACACTGTCCTTATCTCAGCCCATGAGGTTTTTGTTGTATTTTCTCCCTCTGTCCTGTTGAGGAGGGGGAGTGAGAGAGCATTTGTTGGGCACCTGGCAACCAGCCAAGGTCTACCCTCCACACTGGAACGTGGGAAGTTCCAACCCACTACAAGAAAAACAATTCACTGTTAATTTGGTCAAACATGGGCACAGGTTGCCCTGAGTTTTTAAGGAATTTCTATCTGTGGAAATAGTCAAAGCCTAGCTGGACTGTCAATGAGAAAGTTGAACTATATGATCTCTGGAGGTCCCTTCCAGCCACATGATTCTGTGATAAACTGCTGTTCTGTGCCAAATGGTCCAGATAACACTGCATGTAGCAGTAAGTTTCCTTCAGTTTTTATGGCACTTGTTAAAAATTAGATGCTTAATACATGACCAGAGTGAAAATCCTCTATCTAGTAGGTGTTTCAGTTAAAACTGTGAAAAATATTTTAAGGAATAGTGAAGAGAATGCTGAAAATGTGCTGAGAGGTGGAGCAGTAGCTCATCTATCCATCATCCATGAAGACTAGACCTTGCAGAGATACAATTTTGTTTAAGGGAAATGCAATTTAAAGCTATTTAACCATTCAGGAAGGAAAAAAAAAGTGTATTTATTAAATGTGTGTTTACTTTCCTTGCAAGTAATATTTTAGCTAATGTTTTAGTACTTCCCCCCCCCAGGGTATGTCGAAATTGAACCTGAAAGCTGCATGGCACAGCACTGTTGCCTAAAATCTGGCATACAAGATCTCATTGTGAAGTTCAACGATAACAAATATGAGTTATAGTCACTTAATATAATTAAAGCTTCCTGACTGAGTCATTTTAAAAGAGAAATTCAATTACATCTTTGAGAAATTCCTTCCATCTTTGGAAGGAATCTAGCACAGAATTCAGGAAAAAATTAATAAGTTTAATAAGTATAAAATTATATGCTAACTTGTGATTGGTAATGCTTCCGTAAGGCTCTTGGGTTTAGTACTTTCTGCTTAACATTAAATATTCAAGAAGGTAATAACAATATTAGAGAAGAATATATTTTTCCTATACTGTAAATATTATTACTTTGGGGAGTATTCTTATCGAAATCTATTGTTAGTTGATACATGGAGTTTTCACAGTTACTTAGAGCATTGAGATCAGGATTATAGTAGAGCTTGGCAAGAAACTGAAAATGTCTTGCCACTTGGTAGCTTATAGGGTAATCTTTATGAATAAGTGAATTTTGTCAGTTTTTTTCCTCATGTTGAGTTGCCTCTTTCCTTAAAGCCTTCATCAGGTGAGCAGACAGACAACCTCACTACAGTGACCAAACCACAGTTTATATAAGAATAATTACTTATTGGCTGACACCAGTCTAATGTCCATTGAAATCAATAAAAACGTATGCGCTGGAGAAAGATAATGTTGGTAAGAGAAGGATAAGGATATACCTAAAGGAAAATGGTAAGAATTTAATCAATCATACCTTAGAAGATATTCATGTTGGCATGTTTTTCTTTTGTTTTATGGCTATATCCTTTTCCCTTTCCTTTAACATTTTTTGGATCAGTTATTGGTTTCATTTTTGGTACACATAGCGTTACAAACACTAGGAACACTTGGCTTTGGTTGAGAATATTACGTATGGGTAGAACACAAATATTTAAGTAGTGATAGACCTCATCTTCCCCGTGCTTGACAAACCAGCAGATTTGACAGCTTAAAAATATTCACTTTAAATCTTTATTATTCATTCGAATTAGTAAATCGAATAATATTATTTTGTTGTATTGTCGTAACATCTCTCAACCCACTATTTTAGCAAAGGTACGTGGTTTCCTAAGCTTAATATAGGTAAAATAGAAAAAGATGAACTTGTTCTCATTCTGCTACATTTGTTGAAGGATCTAATTATGATTAAATAAGGTCTTAACAAATGTAAACAGCTTTCTTCTTTGGCTTTTCTTGTTTGACTTGTCAAGTTTAGTCATATTTTAATTTTGTCTTATATCTTGTTTCATTGGAATAAGAGGCAAAACTTGATTGATTTAAAGCAAAATGACATGTCATAAACTGAAAATTTTCATCTGAAAACCGTATTTTAAAAAAACATGCTTTCAGTAAGACAATCATGTGGAGAACTTTTTTTCCCTTAACATATATTAAAAAAATTTTCAATCTTACTGTAGGTATCCTCTTGAGGTTTTCTTATTATCCTAAGAGATAACAGTTCTTCTGAAGGAGCCAAACTGCATGAACTTGGATAGACTGGGAAGTTCAAAAGTGATGCCTTCAGGGGCAGCACTTTGCTCTTCTGAGGGAAAAAGCCCATTGTTATTAATGAGGAGGAGGAAAATTAGTGATCACATTAATGACTAAAGATTGATCTGGTAAATAGAAAATAGTCACCAGACAAGTGAGTATTTCCTAATGCTTTCCTAATGGAATAGCATATTAATAGCTGAGTTTGCAATGACAGAGTGGGCATACACAGAGACTTCCACAGAGCAACAGGCTAGATATCTGTCATCTTCTCCCCAGCAGTCTCTGGAGCGCTTCCCACTCCCAAGTTATGTTTGAGAGACAGCCAAGTAAAACCTGAATGTGCAGAGGAGAAAACTGCATAGAGAAATGTGTTGACTTCTTGGGAATGAGGACAACCTATGGAATACTGGGGACCTGCCCCAAGAGAATGGATTTCTTCCTACCAGCATTAAAATATCCCTTATAGGCATTTGCATTTCACAGTAAAAGAGTGAAGGATAGTTGGTGGAAGAACGTATTCTTCACAGTGATGGATGCTCCAGTACAGAAACAAAAGTTATTTTTCATCCTCAAGTTATGCTGGGTGTTTTGGGGTTTTTTTTGTTTTGTTTTCAGTTAAGAATAATGTGAACTGCTAGGTTTTTGTTGCAACTCCATTTGAGTTCTGAATGAAAAATTTTAAAAATTAAAAATTAATATGCTTGAATAAAAAAACAACAAAACTTTTCAAAGTTTTCCTTTTTTCTTGTCTAATGCAGAGTCTTTGTCTGCTAAGAAATTTTCTTTAACGCTTGAAAAATCCCCAATATTGAAATTTCTGAATGTTTCCAGGTATATTATGAGAAAATGTTCTAAAATCTAAGGGATCTCAATATATATTCTTTTTCAAATTATTTCCTGAGCAGGCCTGTCAGTTACAGTGTTCTCCAGGCAGATTAAATTATGGATTTCTTGAAATGCTTAACTGCTGCATATCAATTACCGTAGATGTTATTGACAGTATAGACACCATCCTCTTCCAGAGTCATCAATTTCACAATCAGCTAAATAGTGTTTAATCTACGTTGTGTTTTGGTTTGGTTGTTTTTTTTGTTTGTTTTTCCCAATCATTGCCCAAGGCCACGGAAAATATATCAATTTCAGGTTAAAAGTCCTATGTTTTTGATGTTTCAGCCTTGAAAATAGCTTGATTTCATGGAGTTTGAAAAAAGCATTATCAGATTTGACACACTGTAAATCAACAGTAGGCTCTAACAAGATAAGCGATAAATTGTACTAGTGGGCTTCCTAAGCACCTCTAGGTAAAACCTGTTTTTAGGCTTCATGTCCTGAAGAACATGATCATGAATAGCAGATCATGTTGATGTATAAAACCATGAGATTAAGAAAAATCCATTTAAAAGCAGTTGGCAGTTTCCTTACAAAACACATTTTTATTATTTGTGCTGGACAGCTTTGGCAAAGGGTATTTTAAAAGCTTGTTTAAGTTTATCTGAGTTTAAAGATTAGACACTTTCCTTCATATCTAACTTAAATATTCCTTCCTGAAAAATGTTTTTACAGTGAATAATTAATCATAGTCCTTTAAAAAACCCCACCTTAATACTAGAAGATTGTTCCTTCTTATCTGCATCTTTTTTGTTTCCTTTTTTCTAAATGAAACAAACCACACTCCTTCAGTGAGTTCTTATAAGCTGAGTGTCTCTTTTGGCATTTAAACCATCATGCTGAACAGCATCTGAGGCTTCACTAGAACTAAATTAAGAGGAATAGTTTTCTTATACCTCTTACACGTCATACTTGGTAATATATAAAAGAATTACTTTGGCATTTTTGTAGCTTTTAGTTGTGATCCACAATCCTTCCAGACCCTTTTCTGACAAGATTCTATGTTTCTGCATAGCCAATTATTTCCTATTTGTACATTTTATTCTCCCTTCTGAAATGCAGTCATATGGTCTCCACTTGGGTTTTCTTATTGCTTCTTGTTAGTTTTTTTTTCTGTTTGTCATGATCATTCTGAATCTGTATCCTCTCTTTTAAAATATTCACAGTCTTGCCTAGACTGTTACAGTCTATAATTTTTGTGAGTGCATTTTCCATTTTTCTCAGAAAAATCTTCTGTTATTCAAGGGCAACTGCGTAGAATAGACTCCAGAGTAGATCTCTATTGGAAACTACTTGCAGTGCCCTGACAGCGTGATGATGTATAACCTTATCTGCATTGCTTTGAGATTTTTTCATTTGTTTCTTCTTTGGTTGTTTATTTAGATAGAGTTTCCTTAATTTATGAGGTGTTTGCGTGTGGAAGGCATCGAAATCTTTGTAAATATGTTTAGATAAAGAATAATACAAATGGTTTGGCATTTTTGTCCTTGACAAATCTATGCCATCATCTTATTTTCAAGGTACTAATCAAATGTTCAGCAATTTCACTCATCATCTTTTCATTTACTGAAAATAGAATGATTAGTGTTTCTTTACTCATCTCTGTCTTTTCCGTTCTAGTAAAAGATAAGGTAAAATATTAGAAGTTCTTTAATCTCCCTTATCTTCTGATGCATATTTCAAGTTAGCTATTAATTGTCTAAAGAGAAAAGGGGAATAGATTACACAGTATTTAGATACTTTAAAATGTCCCCAAAGATCCACTGGATTTCTCAAGAGAATCCTTAAAAAACTAGCCAAAATAATTTTTGAACCATGTTTCAAATCTCAGCTAAATTGGCTTCTCTCTGAAAAGTGGTAGGAATAACAAAAAAGAAATCATCAGCTTTTAGTGTATCTTCTATTTCTTGTTATTTTTGGTGGATATTTAAACAGCAGATCTTAATTTTCTTCTGTTACTTTCTTCTACCTTATTCATAAAATATTTTCTTGTTGCTTTATATCCCTTGACGGTTATAACTGGTTTTGTGTTTGCCTTGCTGATTTTATTCAGTGTTTGTGCCATCTCTTTAACCTCATGCTTAATCACATCTTTATTCCTGATTTTCCTGTTCATGATCTTTTAGATTATTTAACACCTTTCTTGCAGTCCTACTGTTCTCTTACTGTTTCTTACATTCCCTGCATGCTGGGATGGCTTTCTGTTTAGTGTTGTGTGTTCCAGTAACCACCAATTCTTCTGTATTTTTTCCTCTCTTAGGTTTTCTGCTCAAGGAACTCTAACTGCCACTTACCTTAATATACTGAGGTCTAGGGTTTTTTGAATTCCATTATTCTTAAGTCATGCATAAGCTTTGGAATAATCCTTTGCAGAAGAATATTTTTATTCTGAGATTGTGGTATTACTACTACAACTTTTTTACAGTCTAGCAATTCTTAAAACTATCTTTTTTTTTCTCTTGAGAAAAGCATATTACGGAAAAGAAATATTAGAATTTCAATCTGAAAATTGAAGACATTCCTGCAAAAAATGAGATGTCATAAAATAGCATATTGAGGGCCTAATCATTATTTTCTTTCCTCCTACGAATATTTCAATGAAATAATAAATCCTGAGAAAGTCAGGAAAACGTTCATTGTACACCCCTTTATCACTGCAGAAAACTGTCCTTACAGAAATATATTGATTTATTTCAGCTTTCTGTCTATCCCTAGTCATAGGGTAGCTACTTTGAAGTTTTAACAAAAGTACATTTCAAGGAGTATTTGCAAGTATACATTATAAAATGACTGACCGAAGAAAGGAAGTTTGGCTTTGGTTTATAGTAACTCCTGCTGGTAGGCAGGAAGCTGTCAGCAGTGCTCAAAAGAAAAATTCCAATTGTGCGAGGTGAAGAGAGTCCCTTGACAGGTGAATCATCTTGCCTGTCACTGAAGACAAGATGTCTAATAATTGCCTTCAGCTGAAAGTGAAGTTAAGGTTTTGTATCATTATGGAACAATACAAAATCCACAGTAAATACTTGAGGTTGAAATGGTGCTATTTCAATAAAACAGGGTTTTTTTTATTCTTAGTGTCAAATCGAAACTTGAGTTTCCTGATCAGATCTGGTCATGCAAAGGATATAGCTGATAATTTAAGGACCTAACATAGCACCATTTAACATCCTCTCCGCTACTCCATACTGCAGATGAGTTCTTTAACCATCGTACGAGCCAATACTAACTGCAAATGCAGTTTGTTTCCTGGCATCAAAGCTTCTATTGTCAACTCTCATTACTAAAAGAAATGTAAAGGTCTATTCAAAACTATTTCCCAACTTTTTATTCATGTTTAACTAAATTGTGAAACTTGTTCCCAAGAACATCTCTGAAAATGGGGTTCAAACTTCTCAAAGTTCTTTCAGAACTGGATAGTTTTGTGGAAAGACAGTATTCAGTTTATTAATAAAGATAACAAATTTAAGAGGAGATATAATCCTAGTGCTTCAGGTTTAGCCTGATATTTAAATATAGAAAGTTAAATGAGCTTTTAATAGGGACAGAAGATGCCGTATTTTTTTCATAGTTTCTTGCACATTTCTCTGTAATATCAGTTGCTATGGAGAGGATAGTATTATGGACAGACTACAGATGTGAGAGGCATCTGTTCTTGATTCACAAGGAATTGGAAAATTTGTGGGTTTTTAAGGTATGTGATTTGCCTAAAACAATCTTTAGTACACTTGAAAGCCATAAAATTATGTGGTGTAAGTCTACTGAACTCAGTAAGAGTTTTGCCTTTGTTTAAAATTAGGCCAAATAACACAACCACTGTTTGATATTAGGAAATCAGACTTGCATAATCTTAGGTCCCCTTTTGTGAATATTTTTTTATTAAACTGCTTCTTAGCACCTGCTCTGCTGCATTAATATGGTACTTTTTGATGAGTAAGCAAGCACTGAATATACATATTGTGGTGAGAGAATACAGCAAATCTGATGATCCTATGGATGAGACAGGTGAAATGGCACTTTTGACATGAGAAGATTCACTGTCATAGAAGATACGTGAAATGTAGTCCTAAGAAAATTTCAGTTTTACTCATAGAGTACAATTTTATTTATTTTTTTTAAGTACAGTTAATCTATTTTCATGGAAACTGCTGTCCACAAGCAATAAGAACAGAGAGCTTTGTGAAATGGGAGTTATAATCTCAGTATAAAACATGATACAAACATCTCTTTTCTCTGCTAGGTAATGGAAAGTTATCATACTGTCTAAAAATGCCTCTGAATAGTCACCATTTTCTTAGTAGTATGGAGACAACTTTACCTAAATAATTTTTAAAAATTGTTAAATTATTTCTGGTTCCTATAGGGATTTGAGATTTTTCACTTTTCAAATAATGTATCCTTTGCTATACTTCAATTTTCAAAAACAGTTGTGTCTTTTTTTTTTTTCTTCTTTTTTTTTTTTTAACAGGCGTATCTTTACTCCTCATTGTAGCCTTCACTGAACAATTTGCATGTACTGCTTTGGACTGCTATTTTTTTCCTCTAATTTCCTTATCTAAAAACTATTTTTAGGAAAAGTTTTAAATTTCTCTATGGAGCTATAGTGTTTGGACATGAAGATCTGATTTGTCTTACAGAACAGCTGTACAGAACTGTCCCTTAGGAATGCAGGTACCAGGAAGTCTCTCTAAAAATCTATTTATTGTCACTAGTATGAATAGTAGGGAAAACAGATCAGGTTTCCAGCAACTTTTGAGTCCCTACAAACATGGCAGTTTTTTTGGATGTGTCCCCCAAAAGGATATATAGATTTTTCCATGCCATTTGAGATAGACAATCCCCTATGCTCTCTCTGCCTTACCCTATAATTTTCTTTTTTAGACAGAAACATTGCCTCTTGTGTCAAATTTTCTTCCTTTTTTCATTCTTCTTTAATATCTGCTTTAAAATGTAATTCCTGCAAATACATAATACTAATTCATATTTATATTTATAATGGCAGGCTCCTTTTAAAAATAAAAGAACACCTATGAGATTTTGTCACACTAAAGGAACAAATTTTAGAATTTGATTTTCCTCTGTAATTTTTTTAAACACTGCTGATCAATGCCAACCTTAAAGGAAGTTATAACTGGAAAAAAATAGAAGGAAAAAGTAAGTACCATATAACAGTTCAGTTTTTCATGGAAAGACTGAGCCGAATGACAAATATTCCAAATTACTGATTGATTTTTACAATCATTCTTTGCATCATTGCTGCTTTTTGAAATAATAGTTATTTAGAAGGCAACCTCAAGCAATGGAATGTGTTGAGTGGATTGCTTGCTTGTACAATGATATCCATTAGCTGGCTTTAAAAGAAATCTGTGTTGATTATGGGTTTTTGAATGATGAAATGCAAGTTTGTTTCATGTTGGTGTTTCTGCTCATAAGTCATCAAAAGTACCAGTGAATTCAAGGCTTGAGGGCGAGGCTTCACCATGCTGAAGTCAATGACAAACATCAAATAACTTTAATGGGACCTAGTACAGTCTGAATCTGTACAGCTTCATTAATGTAGTAAGTGTGTTATTATTCAACTAAGTAAAGCATCAATGTTAAAATCAGTTTTTATTTCTGATTTGTTTGCTTCAATGTGTTGCTAAATTCTATATACTTGCATTCCTGTAGACAATTTATCACAGCTCTCCAAAGACAAAGATGCCATTTCTAACCTTAAAAAAACTGTGTTAATTATGTCATAGGAGCAGGGTCTGCAGAATATTAATATTAAGTGAATCTTTAAGTCTTGCAGTTCTGAGTTAAATCACTTTTGGCTTTGACACCACATTTTCCTTCATCAGTGTCTGACAACCCCTGAACGGGTTCAGTCAATGTAAGGTAGAAAGCTAACAGCAAGTATAGTCAGTGTAGCTGGAGAAAATAGACCTACTATGGTTACATGCAGTAATTACATACTCCACTTGATTTCTGGAGTACTACTCTTGAAACTCAGAACATAATTTAGTATTATTACTTTTACTGTTAGTACTATTTTTATTCCCTAAGTAAGAATGCTTAATAACGTGCCATATGTATTCTTGAAAAAACTTGCAAGGTACTTTTATTTGAAGGGGTACTGGATTACCAGATCTGGAACCTTTTTTTTTTGTTTTGTAGTGGGACATGATTCAATAGTGTAGTTAAGCAAGGAAATGAAGTATGTAAAGAGCACTTTCTTATTTGAAGTGAGACTAAAGCTGAGATTAGCAAAATTCAGAATTTCTGTCACATGGGAAATTCTGATATTTTTTCATACTGATTCAGGATGAAAATAACTATTTTTTATATAATTATAGAGTTACACATTTTATATTGTTGAAGTGAGCTAAAGCAGCCAACTCTTTTTCAGCTTCCATTTATCATTATTATTTATATAGTTGTGCCTGCTACTCTTACATGATTCTGTAGGCCAAGTTAGCCAGACAACATTAGCAAGGATGACTTGGGCCCATAGTATCCTGTGGTTTTTGAAGAGGAGTTTACTGCTAGAGATTAAGGAATAATTTTAACATTCTAAAAATAGAAGAAACCACTCTGCAAAGACCAAATCCTCAGTACATCAAACATTGTGCAATCCAAACAGGATTCTTTTCATTTGGGTCCTCAGATAAGGAAGAAGAGAAAGGGAATGTCAGGCAAGAATTGGATGATTATAAACAACATCATAAAAGTAACCTAGCTTTTGCAGAGCTGGTGCTATTTTGTAATCACCATGACATGGGATCATTTTAAGGAAAGCTCAAGTATGGTTATATTTAATTGGCAAGACAGGAATTCAAAGAAAAGTGGTGGAATAAGTTCTGTGCTTACAGCTGGACTGTAGCAGGGGAGGAAGCACATGCTCTCCAGGTCCCAGCTTCTTCTCTTTCTTGCCTCTTGGAAGGCATAATGTTGGTAGGTTCAGTATCCTTGGGGTAAAAATACTGTATGGCATTGCCTGTTGCCCTGCATGTTAAGCCAGCAAATGAAATGGCAGTGCTAAAGTTATTTGATTGCCATGCCCTTTGCTTGTTTCTCAAGGTTGTGATGCTTTCTTCATGAGCCAGTTATTAATAATTTGTTTAGTTGCAAGAATGTGGTTGTCTAGTGAAGAAGAATCCTATTGTATGTGGAGAAAAATGAGCAAAGATGGTCAGATGCTTAGATCTTGCCTGTGGACTTTCTTTATGATAGAGTAAGCAGCTCATTCAGTCTATGTTTGGTGCTTTTCTTTTTTTCCCCCAGTGTGCACTTATATGCACATTAAGGCAAACAGAAAGACGAGTGTATTAACTCACTAAGTTATGAATGTCTTTGAGGTGAAATCTTCACTACCTCAAATAAGAGACAGTGATTTTTTTTGTTGTTACTTCTTTTCTTTTTTTTTCTCCTTTTTTTTTTTTTTTTAATTTTTATCCTGTGTCTTGTTCCATCTCAGCCTTTTTATCGTCAAGGAAATTTTCTTTCTTTGTGCCCATATGCTTTCTTCATGTCAATGTTATTCTTTTCTTTCCTTTCTCCCTGATTTTGATGTCGTTGCTAGCCCTCCTTGTATCACTGATCCAAAGCTCACAGAGGTCAGTAGTGTTAGAGCTCTCTACATAGAAGTTTGTTCTGTGGAAGCTTTGAGGTTTTCAAAATGCTTTTCCTTTCTATTGAATTACAGTGAAGAAAAAAAGAAATGAGAAGGTGAAGAACAATGTTCATCACCTTTCCCCACTCCCAGAATATCCAGTAGCTTTTTTTATCAGGGCACTCACTGCTGACATCAGGGACCCATGTTCCAGCTGTAAATCTGTAGGCTGCTTCAAATTTCTGTTCTACCTAATCCATAACAGGGGGTTTGAACTATTGTGCCTCCTCGGATTCTGCATTTACATCCTAAATAAATAGCCATTCTGGAAAGAATATCTCTTTGCCTTTTACTGGAGCTGTTCTATTTTGTAAAAGGTAACCATTCACTGAATGAAAGAAGAGAAAAAAATATGTAGGTCAGAATTTTGATTTGGACTAGGCAATAGCCAACAGATCGCCATAGGTTGAAACATGTTTGCAGAGAAAGCTGATAGAACAATTTGAAGTGAATAAACACATTTCTAAATAGCAACATCAATTTTTGCATATATTTAATCAGGGTGTTGAGACGAAAAAATATGCCCTGTGATTTGAAGGGGCAACAAATTCCTGAAGATTCAACTTACAAAATCATTTTGATCTTTACTTAACATTTGAGTGCTGTTTTTCAATGGCTGTGTCAGGACAGTCAAAATTGCATTTTGATCTATTCAGTTACCATCTCAATCAGCGTCCTGGTGTTTCCCATAGTTTACTTGTTGCTGAAGGGTTTGGTAGGCCTTTTCCGTTGCTGGGTTGAAAATGCCAGAGGCTCTATTGGTCAGCAAAGGTGTCTTAAATGTTTCAAATCTCAGCCTACACCAATATGCAGGTTTATGAGGTTCCTGTGCTCTCTGTTAGTGGAAAAGAGAGTCCATGACACATGCAGACAGAGATTTCATTAACCTAGAGGAGACCTAAAAGGCAGATGATGTTAGGTTACATAACTTGCGTGTATGCTTAATATTAACTCTTTGCAGCTAAAGGCATGAGGCAATAAAGCAGAAGTAAAGACAGAGATCATGATACTGTGTCTGCACTTATTAAGAGGGCCCCACATGTTCAGCACCAATGACAATCTTCTCCTATAGCAAATACAGTTCTAGTAACATTAAATTCCATGTGAGTCTTTTGGTACTGATAAACGTAGTCTTTTGTAACCAGATATTCTCCAGGAGAAAGATGTGAGCTGGGCAATTGGAATATGATTAACAATGCATGACACTAAGTGATCACTAGCTTCTCTGAAAAATTGTAAAACATCTCAAACAATCTTTCTACTTTCAATGCATGTTATTTCCACAGAACCTATTAGTAACACAATAGCTCTAAAATGTAATGTGAAAAAGAAATAATAGGGGAATATAGTTAT
>JANHGO010000072.1:37416624-37444069 GCA_024606505.1 Aquila spilogaster | reverse complement strand
CAGCCCTGCCTGTGGCAGTGGGGTGGGGGTGGGTGGGCTTTGAGCTCCCTTCCAACCCAAACCATTTCATCATTCTATGACCCCTATTGCTAAATCAATCAATTAGATAACTGTGCACCAGTCAGCTGTCTGTGCTTGTTTAGTAGTATATCTGCAAAATTTCATGTATGGATATCTGCTTATAAGTTCTTAAGAACTGTACTGAAAGGAAGGACAGAAATGAAAAAACAGGCTTTTTGTTTGTTTGTTTGGCTTGGGTTTTTTTTTTGTACAGATCAGCATGATTCATAAACAGCATGGCAAAAGTCTGCATCCAAGGGGGAATTAAATGGCGATGTGTAGAGCCTTGTGTTTTATCTTGGGCTTGCTCAGACAGTCACATTATAGTATAGCTAAACTATCAGGCAAGTGTGGGCATATCACTGGTGTGAAGGGGGATAAGTGAGGAAATACAGTGCTGGAGTTGACCTTCAGTGAAGATTTAAATAGCAGAGGTGATGAGATAGATGTGTTCAGTGTGGTCTTGGAAGAGGTCTCATGGGAGGAAGATGGAAGAAGCCATGCCATTCTCAGCTAAGGCATTCACCTGCTGCATGATGGTAAAGTTCTGTGAGTGAAAATGTAAGTAGGCATGAGGAGTCTCAGGAGAAATTACAGCATGAAGGAAGTATATTATGAGGAATATATGCAAATGTAAGAGCTGGCTGTGGAGATAGGCATAAAAATGTAATTTCTCTGAATCTGATAAATGCTTTGTTTTTGTTAAGAACTGAGCAGATTGAGTATTAAGTAAGCAGCAGACAGTAGTCTGGGCTGTATTGTTCATACCCTAGGAAGTTATCCCAAGCACTAGCAAACAGATATTAAGAGGTTGAAACATGGTTGCACTAAGCACTTATGGAAACATTTGAACCGAACAAACATTTCTAAATAACAAAATCCATATACGCATATATTTAATCAGAGGATTGGGAGGAAGAAAAAAAACATCTTTGGTTTGAGGAGGCAAGAGATCCTCAAAGACTCAATTAACAGTATTATTTTGACCTTTACATACCATTTGAGAGCTGTTTTTCAGTAGCTATCGTCTCAGCATCCTGATGTTTCCTTTGGCTTATGTGTTACTGAGGTCCTTTCCCCTTTCAAAGTGAAAATACCTGGGGCTTTGTTACTCAAAGGAAGGGACCCTAAATGTTTCAAATCTCAGTCTATATCAATATGCGGCTTTATGAGATTCTTGGGCAGAAAAGATAATCCATGATACATGCAGATGTTTCATTAACCTGGAGGAAACCTAAAAGGCTGAAAGAAGAATAAGATGATGTTATGTACTGAAACTTGCAAGCAAGCTTATGAATTTTAACTTGTTGAAGCTAAAGGTACAAGGAGTTAAGACAGAAGTGAAGAAAAAGATCATAGTACCCTATCTGTTTTTATTAAGAGGGCCCCAAATGTTCAGCACTAAAAATGTCTGCTATAGCAAATACATCCATGTGGGCTTTTTAATATGGAAGAGCATAGTCTTTTGTGCACAAATGTTCTCCAGGAGAACAGTGTGGACTGGATGTTTGGAATATGGTTAACAGAGCTTGAAACACAAAGGTCACTAACTTCCTTGACAGCCTTCCCGAGTCAGCTTCACATTTAGTCTGTGACAGACAAGTGAGAGGAAGGTAAAGGGAACTGCTTTCTTCAGAGGATGTTTGAATCTAGATACTCAGCTTCCTCACTTCTTGCTTGTCTGAAATGGGACTGTGAACTTACGTTTTCAGAAAGACTCATTACAATCACAACAGAAAAAGGTATTTAAATCTCAAACTGGAAATACGGGATTTGGAAAATATATACACAGATGTGTAATTCTGATCCTAGTGCCAAATGGAGAAAAACCTAAAAAAAGAATAAGTGAATGTGAACATGAAAGAGAGATCAACTTTACTTATAGAAATTTTAAAAATGTATATTAAGTGACTATCAGTGACAGTAAAAATACCTGACTTTTTCCAAAACTTTCCATACTTTACATTTTTAAACTCTGTACTCCATTGTTTCTTAGCTGGGCAGGTCCCATTTTTCCTTTGTCTTCTATTGCTTTATGAATTTATTTTTTCCATTTTTCATCAATTATAATTCTATTTTTTTAATAATCCTAAAAGCCAGAAAAAAAAAAAAGTAAATTATTAAAGCATTTAAGTCACAGACAATAACACTTCATGATAGAGAGAGAGTCTTCGCACTTAATGGTCACCTTACACAGTCACATAAGACTAAGACAAAGTGTTAGCCAATTAAGAATATCTTGGATTCCTCATACAGAGAGGGAAAAAGAAGGAAAAAATCATTGTGATGAGTACATCGATATATCAGCTTAACATCCGTATGAATCATGAGTGCCAGCTACAATTGTTTAAATGTTATTAATATCCTGTGGGTCAATTTTCCATCAGGGCTGCAGTAAAAAAACAGAAAGCACTGAACAATCTATCTACTTTCAATACACATCATTTCCATAGAATCTGTCTGTAAGTAAGACAATAACTCTATAAATGTAATCTGTAGAAGAATTAATGGAATAATATAATTATTTTAATGGTAACATGTGTACAATAAATATACTTCCTGAATTTTGTTGTGATTTTTCTACTTTTTTCTCAGCTTTGACTGGTGAACTCTCTCAGGATGGACCAATGGTCCATCAAAACTTCAGTGTCTTCAGTTTCCATCGCTTATACTTCAGTTTTGAAGACATTATTGATTCTTTCCACAGGGGTGTACTTTTCAGATGATAAATTTTAACCCAAATTCTGACCTTATGCTTGTGGTCCAAAAGACCTCCTGAAAGACGATGAAGAAGACTCACTAGAGTCATGATAATCAAGAGCAGATTTTAACCAGAAAGAATGGTCTATCAGCGATGTAATTATACTGATTAAAATAATTTCCAAAGCTGTCAGGTACTGGTAGATTGAGGGTTGTTTTAGTTGTCCTCAGTATCATTCAGTGCATGTAACTCCTAAAATAATGAGTTACTGTATTCCTAGTTACGGTATTCCTACCTACTGTATGCCTATGCATAATGAGAAGTTAAGGCACGAGATTGAATTGCTTGGACCAAGTGACATTTTTTTTTTATAGCTCACTGCAGTCTTGATCCAGGCCTGAAGCTGTCAAATACTGTCACAGTACAAAAATAATGAATTGTCATTTAGCACTTAACTCACTGGCTCAGCATTAGACATATTAGATTAAACCACAAATTGGAACATCTGCCTCTGCCTAATATTAAAACTGTAGGACAAATAGGGCTCTGCAATACTTCACAGACCATTTTTTTTTTGGGAAAGGTTCTGAAGTTTGCTAATGGGTATTTCTTTTAATTTGTGAAGTTTAAAATTATAGATCTTTTCCTCTATGCCACGTAACCTTTAAATCTCTGAACTTTCTGCTAGGAGTGGTTAGGTGAATGTGAATCATCTGGATGATCAGCTGGTTATTTTTATACTGGGACTTGGACTCTGTTAAAGGTATAAGAGAATACTTCAGCATTTATTCTTTCCTTCAAAATTTAATGATGACAGAAGTCACGTAGTTAAGAGTGCTTAGCTATGAATTATCACTCACAACTGCAATTAAAGATATTTTATTATAATGGCTTGCCTTGTTGCATTAATTGCTTAAAAACAATAAGTATTTTTTTATATTGTAACTCTCAGTGTGTTCCTGACCATCAAGTTTTATGTTGTTGTTGTCAAAAAATCAACTTCTGAAAGGAGACAAGCATGTGTCAAATTAGTTGATGCATCATAAAAGAATCATTATCCTCATTCAGTGTTGGAATAATACATACACATGCAGTAGCTTGAGAATTTTATAGGTTATTAGGAAATCCACCAAAAATAATCCAGGAATCCCATTCAGCTTTTGTTAAAGTCTAAATTCGGTGTGGCATTTAAGCACATACTGAAACACATCTCTCGTCAGGAAAGCACTAAAGAAGATGCTTAAATTCACTTTTGGAAATGTATGGACAGCTGGAACAGAGACTAAGCATTTATGTCAGAACAAGCTGAAGTGCATGGAACAAACGTCATTGATTTCAATTGACTTTGTGTTAGCTCCTAAATACATATGGTTGCTTTTTGTTGTTGTTGTTAGATGAGCCCTATTGCTAATGACAGGCAGCTTTTTGGAATCATGACATCTGCAAGAATTAACTGCATTTAACTTTTTGGAAGAATCTGGCTGGAGTAGTTGGAGAGGTGTCATTTGTGGCTTTTCCTGCATCAACACTTCTCTGGACATTGGTGGCGTTTCTCCAGTTCAATCTGCTGTTGGAAACAGAAGACAGGGCTGGATGTACATGTGGTGTTACATATAATAACAAAATAACACATAATACACATGAAGGCATAGTCTTCAAGACTTCAATTAAAAACTGTCAGAAGACAGTCAGAATGAAAAAATGATAAAGCCTACAAGATAGTGGTTTCCCAGTGGAACTTTACCTTTCCCTGAAATCTAAACACTAAATGACGATTCAGAACTTTTCAAAGCAATTCAAAGCATTTAGACCTACACTAATACTGTTAATTTCAGCTTTATGACTTTATTAATTACTTTATTACTGCATGGAGACAGTATGCCTTATTTTAATAGTATAAAACATGAAATATTTCAATAAAATAATTTTTACATTTCTAAATGGTCTTTAATTTTTGTTCAGACATTATGATTTTTTTCCATAGCTTAATGTCACACTGAATTTCAAAATATCAGAATTTCTAACAGAAAGTAAGCTTATTTTGTGATCTGCCTTTATAAGGAATACTTATCATTAAAAAAAATATATCTGTTATTATTACAGTCTTAGGCATAGAATGTTTTAAAATTAACTAAAATTTCAGGTTAGGAATATTTGGATTAATCACTGTTTATATTCTCTTTCAAATGACTACATTAAACAAAGTCTCTCTAAATACCTGAGTAACTGTCTACTATGTGCTTAAGCCTCGTTATGTGTTTGCAAATGTAACAGCTTTATCATTACTAGATACGCTATAAAGACGCACTCTAAAACATGGAAGACTTTGTAACAAATGTGCTTGACATCACTACAGATATAGGCAGACAGGATCTGGACTACATCAGATAAGACGCTGAAATTTTGATTTATTTAATTTCCCCACACATATCTCTCTTGAGAGCCTTCTGTATTCTTCACAATTTATCTGTTGACTACAGAATATATCTATCACACTCATCTTGTTACGAAAATGGTTGTTTAAAGAACTTCTCTTTGAATTCAAGATGTATCTACAGGTCAAGCTCATAGATTTATTTTATCTATCTACCCTTAGTCAATCACGTTTTAAATACATATACTATTTATCCAGGCTGTGTCTTAATAACTATTGAAGGGTGTCACGGAGTTATCTCTAGATCTATCCTATCTGCCGTCTAGATATATCTGTCCTTGACAGGGGGACAGCAGGCCCACAGGCCCACTGGCCTGAAAAAAAGGGGGTGGGAGGGTGTCAACAGTTTATGGGCTGATCTGGCCCAGTTCTGTGACTAATGGGACAGAGGGACTCATGGACCCACACCCTGGGAAAGGGGAAAAGGGGAGGTGGTCTAAAAACAAAACAGTGGTAATGTTCTGAGGAGGAAAGTTAATTTACTAAATATGATATTGGAATGCAAGATAACACAATATGATACAATACAGTTGGTATTGAGGTTAATAGATCAAATAAAATGAGAGAGAGAATGTCCAAAACCAAAGACCTTACTCTAAAGCTGAAGGCAAGATGGCTAGGGAGTGCAGCATGCACTGCTGTGACAGGCAGCAAAAAAAGAGGCAGTCTTGGGACATGTGAGCAGTTTTATCTTTCCTTCTGAACAGAAAACAGGAACACGAAGTCCTCTGGGGTATGTAGTTCTTCTTCTGAGAACCAGGTACCCAGAAAATTGGTGGTCTGCAGAAATGGAGCATTAACTCTCTAACTCCCAGTGCCTTACATGATGTTATGATCTGGAATACTGATAACAAAAATCATAAAACCATGACAGAGGGACATAAGTAATTCCAGAGAACAGGTTTTTTTTTTTTTTTTTTTTTTTTTTTTTTTTTTTTTGTGATTAAGTCTCTGAACTCATTATGCTTGCAAAAGCAGTCATTTCAGTTGTTAACAAAATATATACATGGAGTCATACATATCAATAATTCAGCATATCAACAGACCTTTAATGTATTAGTGGAAGTGAGCTTTTCCCATTTACTTTAGTCTAGTTAGTATGAGCAGCAATTACATAGAAGCTAAAGTGGCTGTGACTTCACTCTGAGCGCTGTAAATCCATAAGACAATGTTTGGATTATAAAGGCATGCATCCATTTAAGATAATTTTATTAATATTCTTTCAAGAAGAAATTACCTTATAAGCACAGTTGCTCTTTATTACTCTGGATTCAGCCTTTGGCCTTGATAAAAACGTTGGTGAGGAATTTTAATAACAATGGCAGTATTTCTTTTCTAATGCAGAAGGAAAAAAAAATAGTGTCTTAGTTATTTTCTTGCTACAGTGTGCTGAAACATATGTAATCAGGAGCTTATTCAGTTTTTCAGAGTTTTATAAATTTCTCTGGAGAAAAAAGTGTACAGTTTCCACCACATCTCATTTACATAATGTCTGTAAAACACCAATTTTCAGTGCAGAAAAAAAGAACAAAACAAGTGTTTCAAAATCTAATTTACATAATACATGCAAATGTGGTAGTTCTGCTGTTAAACTGGTTCAGCAAAATATTTTGGTATATCAACATTTGAAATCGACAATTCCCAGCACTTAGGAAGAAAGCTTGCCAATTTGTAATGTTCATTGTCACCATTTTTATCTTTTCCTACACCAGTCTTCATCGTCAGGTTAAACAGTCCTTTCTTCTTGGCTTGTTTATGAAAGATGAATGGCATTTTAAATAAAAACTGATCAGTGAGATATTTATTCTCCATGTTTAACACAAATTGGAAAATACTTTCGTTATAATACAGTGTAAAATTGCCATTGCCATGAGTCTGTAACAGGGTCAAACCTAAATGAAAAGTTCCTGTCCTTCTACCTCTTTGTGAGATCCCAGTCCAACAGTAATCAAGACTGATCATCAGTCAGCAGTATGATTTGATACCTGCACAATGAGCTGAGAGGCTCATTGAGATGGGCTTTCACATCTTCAAAGAAAGAACTGCTTTGATAGAGGTGTCTGTCCCATGCATCTTATGCATCAAGTGTAGCAACACATTCCAGCTTTTTCTATCCATTATGGAAAGCAAGAAATCCTTCCTACTTATATATTTTTTTTCATCCAGAATTCAAACATAATGAAGTGGGACTGTAAATATTCACCTGTGTTCCAGCAGAGAGAGTGGTTTCCAGCACACGGGTCATTTTGTAACATAGTGGCACATTTTGATGTGCATCTACATCTACGCCAATACATAGATGCTGCTACATATGCTTTTTTTGTTCCTTTGGCTATGAGAAGTATGTAATTCTATTTATAAAATGACATGTGGATAAAAAATTAATCAGTTCAGAATTGTATATTAGAACAATGCTGTTTTCATTAAACATTCTGTAATGAGATACATCTTTGATTATGTGACCATTACTTGAATATGCAGTTGGTCTGAAGTACTTTTGATATTAAATTTTTAAATTATTCATTTTGATACTTTCAAACAAAGAGTATCACTACTATTCCTTAAAAAATCCTCCCTATTATATTCGAGTGAAAAAAAAATTCTGGTGGAATAAGTATATTCTGGTGGAAAAGTGAAAAAAAATGCTGCCTAGCATGACTGTGTCTTTGATGCCTTCCATGTCTCAGGGCCTGTTTAACAACCACATGACCCACATTACATGGTACAGTTTCAATTTAACGTTGCACAAAGCTGCTACTGTGGATTTAACTATCAAAGACCATTAGTAGCTGTATCTTCTAAGTTGGTCTCCTAGGCATTACAATGACTTTATAATTGTAGAATAAACTCAGAAATGATGAGTTCACCTATTTTTTGATCACTTTTCTGAGAATATTAGCTTACTGGAGACTGAGAAGGCAGGAATGCAGTTTTCCAGACACTTTGTAAGGGATTTTTTCTTGAGATTTAGAGTAAGGTGATAACTGAGCTGCACATCTTCAGGCTACTTCGGCATCTGTGTTTCCCTGTCATACTCCATATACTCCATATAAATGCACTTGTCTATCACTTCTCAAAAATAATGTTGTTCTAATGAGGAATAAATAAAAGAATGGTAAAAAGTTGTTGGAATTTAGGTCTGTTGTGATATGGGTAAATTATGTGATGAGTAAATTGTCCTTTTATGATTAGTTTGCTTCTGCAACCTTCAGCCATTCAAACATCAGCTGTAGGTCAGTGAAGACCAAATTCCAGAACTAAAATGAAGGCATCTACTGGGAATAAAAAAAATGTCAAAACAATAAGAAAGTTGATTCAAGGTGCTAATTCAAAAAAGACTACTTTTGAAAATATTCTTGCTCTGGCAAAATGATGCAAGCTTATTTTTAAGAATTCCACCGTGTTGGCAGCCAGAGCAGCAAAACCTCTTGTATGAAGGAGATAATAACTCTGCAGCTCCTCTGTCATCTAGTGTTTATCTGCCTTGTTTCCAACTTGAAGTTTTGTGAAAGCTTTAGTACAACCCCATCAGAGATAGATAAGACTTTTTGTAAGCTGTGTATTTGAAGAGCCAGGGACCTACTACATTATGTTGGCAGATAAGTAAGAAAATTTTTATTATATGACTATTGAAGTTCTTCAGATCACCTGCTTCACTGAGGTTATTTTTGTTAGCTTGACTGACGTATGCTGAAAGGTATTCTATTTTGAATATGTGATTTCACTGAAAGAAGGAAAATTTTGTATTACTATTGGTCTTAGAAAAGATTTTTCCTCCTGTACTCATGTTTGAATCAGCAGACTCCTCCTACTATTCCTGTTGCATGGGTTGATCTGTTTACATGGGTTGATAGTGATAGAACAAGGGGGAATGGTTTTAAACTAAGACAGAGGAGGTTTTGGTTGGATGTTAGGAGGAAGTTTTTCACTCAGAGGGTGGTGACACACCGGAACAGGTTGCCCAGAGAGGTTGTGGATGCCCCATCCCTGGAGGCATTCAAGGCAAGGCTGGATGTGGATCTGGGCAGCCTGGTCTTGTGGCTGGCGATCCTGCCCACGGCAGGGGAGTTGAAACTACATCATCTTTGTGGTTGTTTTCAACCCAGGCCATTCTATGATTCTATGATTCCATATCTTGGAACAGAAAATAGGGTTGTGATTTAAGACCTGTTTATTCTGTAATCAATCACTTATTCTTGCCTTGAGGCATTTCTTTGAAAAAACAGTTTAATTTAATAAATTGGTTGCAGTACTCCCAAAGACCTTTGATTTATTAAGAAAAGTAAGAGGGACTTTGCATGGATAGAATAATAACATTCTAAAATTGCAGTATCAGAACTGCAGACCTGTACTTTAGTGAGAGATACTCCAGTGCAAACTCATTATGTCTTTTGTAGGATCTCTTTTTATTAGGTTACTGTGGGTCATCACTGATTTAGAGAGTTCTCAAGGAAGGTCTTAGGTTTTTTATGTACTTCCACGCTGCAGGAATTCCATGAAAAAAGGGAGATGTATACATCACTCCTAGTTATCTTAAATCAAGTGCTAGTGTTCAAATATATACAGAATATTTGCTAACAGTGATGTTCTTTTGAACATTATTGTATTTATTAACAAATTCTTTACAATATATAAGAAGCATGAACTTTCAGAAATAATTTTCACAGTTCAGAATGAGAGAAGAATGAATTAGAAATGTGATGATTCACATCAGCAAAATTGTTCCTTAACTCAAAATTTCACTAAGTTTTAAATGTAAAACATGGAAGACTAAAACTCACAGATTGCTATGGTCTTGTTCTTCTGTAATATATCCAGGACTTGGATAACTTGTTTAAACTTTATTTCTTATTTTTAAGCAATGAAACCTGAGGTTTATATAAGGCACTGCACACACTGGCCGAAGACAGGTTGTTCCATATGTAAACTTCACAATAAACATCAGTTTTATTAATGGTGCAGCTCAATCCCAATTTCCCTGTCTCATCCTGCAGTATTTCTGTTGAAATAAAACCACGGATATTGGATTTTTGTAGTATCTGCCAGGGTGTTTTTCTTCGTTAGGTAAGTTAGCAAAGGGCAGAATATCTTTTGAATTCAGCAACTGATTTTGAAGCTTCAGAAATAAACAACATTAACGGAAGTGTTAAATGAGTCAGATGGTAGCTTCATAAGCACAAAGTATTTTGAAAACGGACTAGACTTAATCCTCCAGATCTGTCTTCATTGGGGCATTTGTTCTCAGCATAGGATAGTACCTAATTGTACCTAATGAGAATTTTTTTGATAAGTTGATTGGATGAGTACTTTTTTTTTCTTCTAGCCGTGGAATAGCTCAGTATAGCAGCAAATAACTAAAACTTGTAAGGTTTTGAGACTTTATTGTTAGAGATTAAATATATGTAGACTATGATAAAAAAAGCATTAGCTGAACTGCTACAGCTTCCTAAAAAATATAGGAAAGATAAATTTTTATCCAGAGGAAAAGATGAACCACTGAAGACTGAAAAGGAAAAGGTGTCTGTATGATTTTATTTTACACTTTACTGTATTCCAACTTGAGTACCTTAAGTCAGACTACTTAATGAAAATGGTCTAATTGTTAGCTCAAGCCAGCACACTTTATCAGGTAATGATGTTTTTCTATACCAATATAGCTTATCCTATTGATTGCTTACTGGAGTAATGCAAACAATATGGAGCTCAGCTTAGAAGGAAAGTGAAGAATAGTGCACTGCATGTGTCGTGTTAATGAGCAAATGTAATAAAACAGAGCAGAGGGAAAGAATTTTTAATATGATTGTACAAAATGGTGATATATCACTGAATCATTCTTCCCCACCTTATTCCTCCCCCTGTATTCCCACAGCTGGTGGATATCTTATCAGAGCAATTGATGTTCATCAGAAATTTTTATTTTGAGAAAAATGTTCTGAAAAACTGAAAATCACATCAAATGCAGTCCAAATAAAATATGACTTTTTCTCTTAGTGACTTGTTTTGAAAAGCTGTTTTTTGCTGCAATACAAAATCTTCAAAAAAAAAAAAAAAAGATTTTTTTCAATGCATACACCTTATTTTCATTTAATTTTGTCTATGTTTTTTCTATTGATTTGGTTTAAAGGGGAGGTTTTTAGGTAGTTTCTAAATTTTGACCTTTCATTATTTCTAGTCTGTGAATCATTAAAAAAAAGCACCAGCTTTTCTCATCTTTCTGAACTAGTTTGGTTTATTTGAGATGCTGAATACCATCAACAGTCATTTGAGAAGAAGTAAAATATCATGCTTTAACAGAAATTCTATTATGCTAAATGTCACAAGGTTACCTGCTAGATATTGTTTGCTCGTCTGAGTAAATCTTCTCTTCAACAGTCATTCTGTTTGTGGTATTGACATTAAGCAAGGTAAGCTTTGCTGCAAAGGAGGATTTAGCAGATGGAGGCTGTTAGAGATTTTTTTCTTTACTTTAGTGTCAATTTATGCTATAGATTTTTTTTCTAATGAGCATCTGTTTGACTAACTTTTCTGTAAGTAAGGATTACCTCTAAGCTATTATTTTAGGTGTATATAGGGAAATGAAAAACCGAACAGTAGTCCGATTCTGTGTGTTTGATATACAGGGTTGGTTTCAGGTTCAGTCTACCAGGCTACAGATTTCATTATCAAGGATTAAGTGCTATCCTCAGAAGAGGACAGTAACATGAGGAAACAATATATATATATATATATTACTTTTACTCGAAACTAAAGTTTCAAAACTTTAGTTTCATAATTGGGAAGTCCTACTGTCTATGTGCGTGCAGTTAAATTGAATCAGATGTGTATTTGGGGACACTGTGAAGGCATACACAAGATGACAATACCAAGTTAGAAAGAGGCTGTGGTTACATGTGGGATGATGTTTCCAAGGCTAACACGCAGCCAGGGATAGTGTTCTGCTATTCTTTCCTTGCCTGGACACTGTTAGGGTGTTTGTTTTTGTTCTATAATATTATGAACCACATAACAGAGAACTCTGGATATGTTCTGTCATCAGAGGGTCCCTGTGAGGTACTAACCCTTGGTATGGGCTAAGTGTTTGTGGTGATTGTGAAATCTGCTGCAACTAGTGCACAGGAGAACTGAAGGGGCAGGTGTGATTTAAGGAAGGCTCTGAAGAAGAAAGAAAACTATTAGAGATATATGTCAGGGTTGCTTTATGTAAGGACAAAGATTTCAATTGGCTTCCACACATTTTATTGTGCACTTTGAGCATTTCTTCTTTGTTTGAGGGGTAGCACAGGAAGACAGTAATTATGAAAGTGGAGGAAGTGCTGGAAAACATTTTCCTTTTAATGCAATGAATCTGTATAAACAGAGTTCTGCTTTTGAAGCCTTTTTTGTTTGTTAACTTTAAAATATTGTAACGGATTGACACTGGAAAGATTAGTTTGCATACTGAGGTTTTCAGAGTGAGTGTTCTTGCATTTGCATAAGGCTTCTGATTTCATTACTGCTCATAGCAGTAGGAGTCGGACGCACAATAAACATAGTTTGTCACAGTTCTCCATCTCTCACTGAGCTTTTGTTCTGCTTCATGAATTTTAAACCTGTCAGAATCTTTAAAGAATTTCAACAAAAAATGCTATCTGCTATATTAAACAATATTATCTTTATGAGGTAGGAAAAAGCACGTAACTTTGACTATTCCTCAGCTATGCTGTTACATCTCTCTTCTGTTTTGTATATGTTGAGGTAGAAAAATACCATATGAGTTAATTGATGACAATTGCTATTTTTTCTACCTTTTTTTTCCTACATTGCAGTGTTTTCATATATTTTTTTTTCTGTGTTATCTATAATCTAGAGATTTTATAAGTAAAGCTAAGAGTTGTATTGAATTTCAAAGAAAAGATTAATAAAATGAGAGTTTTCTTTTTAGGGAACACTCTCTGGAAGTAGCACATCTAAAATTCTAGTTCTATGTTCACATTCTTGTTTGCATCTGCCTTTCTCTATCTACATTTTTTTTTTTTTTACTGGAGTTGTTCTAACACATTGGTAATGCTTCATAGGGCCTACAGCATTGTCAGCATTGTATATCTTCTGGAAATGCTGTAAATCTGGGCAATCAATACATTCTTGGCTTATGAAATCGACATCCAGTAACAAGAAGAAAGACCTTGCCACGGAAATCAATAAATACATACTGAAAAGATTTTCCTGTGAAAAGTTTGTGCAGATCTTATGGCATAGATGAGACCTTGTTGATCACAAGTTCATTGAAAATGTTTTTTTTTTTAAGCAAATGCTGCATGATACCTCTCCTGTGAGTCTCACTCCCAGTCAGTCTTGTTAGAAGCAAAGCCTTTCTGATGAAACAGCTACAAAGAGAGCATCACAGGGATTCAGCACTAGTAAACTCTCAGATGTATGAGGTTATGGAGAACTACATTTGTTCTGTTGTTTATATAAAGCATAGTTCACAGAAGACTAATTCCTGTTGTTTTCCATTTTTACTGGCAGGGTTTTTGTTAGATTTCCAAGTTCCAATGTATTAGAAAGATGCCCCCTTGGCTGTTAAACATGGAACAGACTTAATCATAGGGTCCACCCTCAGGTATAGTAGCGTTTGGCAGGACTGATTTGCAAAAGGTGTTGGGCTTGGAACAAAGCACTTGCACTCTCAGATGGGGAACGAGGTGCTGATCAGTGCCTGCTCTGCTGAAGAGTAGGTAGTGCTGAGACAGAATGTGTCCCCATTGGTTAGAAGAGAATTGTTGTGTGGGACAGATCATCTTTCCAGCAAACAGGCTGCTGTTGCAGAACATCACTGAGCTGAGATGGACTCAAAAGGGAAAGGATAGAAAGATGACAGAGAAATGGCACAATCTACAGAAAAAGAGCTTCTCTTAAAATGAAGAAAAACTGCAAAAGCTCTGAAAGTGGAAAGGAAGTTATTCCGGGACTTATGGAGTTGCTGAAAGATGTTTGTCTTTAGGAACAATGTTGTGTATGCTGAAGGAAAATTGTGATACATCTTACATAACCCTTGTAATGCTTTTCATATTTCCTCCCAATGTTCACTGCACAATTTCACTATTTCACTATTCCAGTTTCTGTTTGAAATGTATTCTATCGTGTTATAGAATGTATAGGATGGTGTAGGATATGGTTTGTTAACTGAAAACAAAATCTTGATGTGCATTTGCATAGTGATATGTGAGTTCCTTCTGATCATGTAAATGAGCCACACAGTTTGTATGATACAGGTGAATATCTATGAGGTGCAAAAGTGGACCCTTAGCTCTTCCTCTTCTGTGTGGGCTCTCAACAGAAGAATTTTGTTGGTCCAAATAAAGCTATGTTGCAGCATTTCTTTTCCAAATTTGAAAAATATTTGTTTCAGATGAGATAACTCTTGATAATACTGTGTCCTATATGGCTTTGATTGACTTTGCCTTCTAAAACCTTCCTACATATAATTTCATAACTAGGAATGGGCTGGAGAAATTAATTGTCCCATCAGAATTAATTCAGTAATATTTTCCTATGAGTTTGGCAGAACATGTGAGGCTGCAAAGGGCCTAGGTAGCAGATTTTTTTTAATTGTTGTATGTTTTATTGATTTTTTTTGTTGCTCTGTGCAATAAGGAAAGATCTAGTTCTTTGAATGGCAGGAACAGCTGTAACAGCTTGTTAGGTGAATGGCAAATTCACAATAGTTCGAAAGCTCTTGACAAATGGTTTTCAATGGATAATTTTTTTCCAAAGTCATTAGGAATTTGTTTGGAAACTAGTGCAATATATGTAAAAAGCACACAATAGCAATATATGTATGTATATTTGTTATAATTATTTTCAGAAGAGATTATTCTAAGGGGTGATTGCACAACTCTGAAATGCTATTTTGTTGTTTGATGTTTTCTCACAAGAAGAATTTAAATCTGAAGCTACTATCTGTAAGTTATACCTATGTGAGGAAATCATAGTGTTGTTAAGAATGTTCTTCAGGTCATATCTTGTCACTGAAACACAACTGAAGCTAATATTTACCTGTCAGTGTCAAGAGAAAGAAAATCCCGGTGTTTACTGACCTTCAAAAAACAGATTTATTTTAAAACCAAAACAGAGTGAAAACTTAAGAGTTGGCAAAAATATGCACCATTCAATTTGTCTATGGAGCTTAATATATGTTTTTAAGTCTGAACATTTTTGAGGGCTCCTGAAATTATGTATTTATGATTTTGAAAGTGTTCAAGACACTTATTACAAAATAAAAAAAATGTGAAAACAACTATTCCTATTATCATGAAAAACATTTGCTTGTTTTGTTTTCCAAAATTTTGCCATCAGTAGAAGTGACTATGCACATTATGGCTGCCATTATCATTTTGAAGCATGAATAAATGTCACGTTCCACTTCTATACCAAGGACAAGTTATGTCCTTAAGATGGAACATGTGTTCTTGTTCATGCTTTGCAATTTGTTGCTTATACGTCTGATTATCCCACTGCTAGCGAATAGAGTTGAGTTATTGCTGCCATCTATATTATATTTAAGAATTAGACTTGCACAGATTCATTTCTTTTTTATGATTATTTTATCTTCCAGTCTTGTGCAAATAAATCATGGATCATCTCTTCCCAGCATAAGGTCACTGCAAGTGATTTTTATCTTAGTTTTTAAATATTAAACAGCAGTAGTCTTCATCTTTTTGTGCAGCCTCTCTTCTGATTTCTTGACACAGCATAGTGAAACATCTGTTGTTTAAAGCTTTGAAGAGTAGTTGATAAGTGCTGGTTTGTTGAAATAAATACATTATTTACCAACTGTGGACTTATCCTACATTAGAAATACTCTGACCCAAAGCTTATAAAAATATCATAAACATTAGATACGACATTAATTCACCCCATTAAATTCCTATTTCACTGCGACTGATGCTACAGATATTTAATTTTTTTTTTCCATGTGAACCCACAGAATTACCTATTCATTCATCCTTTCTGTTCATCCTTTCTGCTTCTTGGTAGATTCAGCTGTTGAGCAGCTAAGTGGAGGAAAGTTATGGTGAGAGATGCCACAGCCCTTCAGCCTGAGGATGTTTCCACCGATGCACCCAAACTAGCCCTTTCCCATGATGACATAGTCTTAATGTTCTAAGTAAAGTAAACATAGCTGCACAGCATACTTGGGGGTATATAACATGTCTAGGAGGTTGTGGTTTTTATTTTTTCTGACCAGTGTTTTTTGCTGTTCTTAATTATTTTTTTTTTCTTTATTTTCAATGACTGCTCTGTCTTAGACATCTCTCAGCAAAAGGTGAGACTATGACCTTTGATGATGCCTTTTTTAAAGCACAGAATACTTTTAGCACTTCCCATGTGACTGTTTGCCTTTCAGTTCAAGAATAAGAGATCAGCAGAAACAAGTTACCTGATGCTACTAAAAAGTTTGCTGATGTCATTCTTCTGATTACTAGCTGGCTTCATGTACCACTAAACAAGGACTTCTTTGATTCTTTTGCAAAAATACCTTTTCCTATGTTGTATGGATATTCTAGTTAAATTTCACTTTTAAAAATAAATATAGCTATTATAGACATAAGGTTCTGTTTCATTCATATGTTTCAGTTGTGCTAGCCTTATGTGCAGTTTCAGATTTGTTATGATGCATACCTAGATCCATCTCTAAAATGTTTAAGTCCAGAAGTATCCCTTTTTCACTTTTCCCTCCCATATTCCTGTTCATTTCTTCCCTCAAAAAGAAGAAATTTCATATTCCATATTCCCATTCATTTCTTCTGCATTATTCTACATCAGCCTTATGTAACACTTGAAATTCTACAAAATAATCCATAGCCATTTGAGGTCAACTATAAATCATTGTAAAAAATAAATTCATTCTTTTATTTCTTTGTGGTTTCAAGTGCAATATCAACTTTGAGATAATATTTTCAATAGAAACATCTCTAAATATATTAAAGATGGTCCATTTAGAAGTCATTACTTATAAAATGTTCTTTTTGATGGAGTTTTCTATTACCTTTATGGACACTCAAAAAATATACTATTTTATAGCAGATAATCCAGACTTTTCTTCCTAAAATGTATTATGTGGGAATGGTGAGGTAATATTATTATGTCAAAAGGTCAATAGAAAGCAATGAACATGCAAATCGAATTTCTTTTTATCTTGAAAACATCTGACCTGGGGCAGGAAGAGAGGCATAACACTTTGATACTGTCTAAATCAAAGACATTTCCATACACAAGTGAGGTTCCCAAAATACAGAGAATTTCTTTAGTGCTGGCTTGTCACTTACATAGGAATTAAGACGATTTACAAACACATTTCCTTTATTTCTCTCATCTGTCTCTGTGCAAGTCTACTCATCGTCATTGTTAAAGCCTGCTGGGGTTTGACTGAGGCTTAGTGTTTCCAAATACTTGACAGAAACAATAGGCTAAGATAAACTCACCTCTCTCCTGCCAGCTTAATTTCTACTTATCTGCTGTTGCTTTGCTACTTTTTACTCCTACTGCAAGGCTGTTGAGCCACCTCTGCACTCGAGGTTCTCCATTTCCTGTTTCAAGCACTCTGTCTCTAAATGACTTTTTGCTTCTCTCTCAGTTGTAGAATAAAGGTCTATGGATAAACTGCACATTAAAAAGTGATTTCTAAAGGATCTCATCCCCACACAATATTTGAAAGCTGTCCTAAAAGCCTATTAAGAGCAACCAGAACATTGTTTTCATTGGACACTAAAACATTTCCTGCGTGCTTTAATTACTTGCTAACAGGGTATTTACAAAGGGTCAAATGATTTCCATATAAATTAAAGCAGAAGATATTTTTTCTGATGGGAGAGGTAAAGACTATTTTAGAAATTCAGGGAAAATAAAGGCTGGTAGTGTGAAATCTGTAGCCTTGGGCTAATAGACATCTTTTGAATTTAAACAATTATTGATTTATTTCAACCATCAATGGAAGCACCGCAGTAGACAACAGTTTTGATTCACTTGTGATCTGCTACACAGATAATTGTCATATCAAGTTGCTGTCAGGTTCATAGAATATAACTGAATTCTCTGTTTGAAAGATATTCAGTTTGAAGATTAGAAGGAATGCCTGTTTGCATAACCACATCTATGCCTGTGAGGGAATCAGCCCCAAGGTCCTGTCTCAGAGTAGGAATAACAGCATCTTCATGAAACTGTTTTGAAGCAATAGAGAAACTTCCCTGAAGAGCATTTTGCTAGCCAAAGATGAAGTAAAATGTTAATATTCAAAACACTTATTTGTTATCTTGATTTTCTTGGCTAGAAACTCTTTCTCTAGACACCATTTACTACAAATTGGTTTACTGTATCATTTGTTTAAAAATGCTGATATAGAAAAGAATAGAAATTGCAAGTAGTAGATTTATAAGTAAAGAGTTAATTGCTTATCTCATAGTTCCAGCAGAGAATCTGTTAAGTTAATTTGACATAGCACTAGGTAACAGTCTAATGAAGCTAACTGTCACCCGTTGAGACTTCATCAAAATGACCTCCTTGTCTCATTCTGGATAAAGCTTTATATCATGACCCTTACCCCAGCCAACCCAGGTACTATTTTTTTCCCCCCTCTTCATGATAATTTCAGAATGTGGCAAGTTTCATTTAACTTTAAATGTTTTTGTTTGCAAAACCTTTATTAAAAACAAAAAAAATAATTGCATTGGTTTTGAAAATCTGTTTATGTGTCATTCTTAAAAATCACATCTTCAGTTTGTAGTTAGAATTACAATAAAGTTGTGTTATTGGTAAGACTACTTATGAGTAGTTTTGATTGTGAAAAATTATCACATGGATTGTACTTTCGCTAGTTTGTTTTAGAGAAAAATTGAAGTTTCCTTTTTTTTTTTTTAATCTCTTTTTGTGAGGAAAAAAATATATATGTATATTTGGCCCCTTGTCCATGAAGCAACTAGATCATGAGTCCATAAAAGAGAAGGAGAACACTCTAAGAGTGGGCTTCTTAGAGTTCTATCAGAAATGAAGGGACACACATAGAAGCTAGATCAGATAAAAAATCTGAAACAAAATATTGAGTTAAGAAGTCTGAGTTTATGCCATCCTACCACATTTTTGGGAAGGAGATATGAATCACTGCACGTTCAGACCCCCAAAGAAACTCACAATCTGTGCTTGATCCAGAGCACGTATTTGTACCACTACTGATTTCAGTTGGGTAACATTAACTATACATACAGTCATTTCTCATTTATATTTGGTAAATCTTGAGAAAACTATAGATTGTTTACACCATGCAAACTTTTGCTTGTAAGAGAAATAAATTCTGTTCCTGTGGAAAAATGCAGAGGAAATTTCCACAGCAGATACATATTACATTCCTCTCTCCCTCTCTGTATTATCCGTCACTTAAGGGAAATTATGTGGTTTGGAATACATACACCTCAAAGAATAAAATCCTGAGTACCACTTGAGGTTTATGGAAGAGGTCATACAGGACTCTAACGTATTTAACATTTATCTTTATATTTAAGAATATTATGTAATGTTTGCACTTTTCAGTTTACTCATGTTAGGAAACCTTGTTGTAAACCAAAAATAAATAACTTCTAAGGAAAATGAAGAGTGAAAAGACTCTCTGTGATACTGGAGAGTTTAAAGACTTACTGAAGTTATTCTTTAAAGTTAAAAAAAAGAACAGCCAGGAGATAAGCAGGTCTTCACTCCTTTTAAGAGTTACACTAATCACTGTGCGATTGGCATTTGGGATTGATCTCCCCTTATAGTAAATGAATGGCCCAATATCTAATTGGATGCAGCTGTACACTATTTAGGTTTATTTTTAGAATCCAAGTGAATAATAAGAAATTTCAGATACAGTGGAATCCTTAACAGGATTACATGAACTCACTAAAGCCATCTTGAAAATTGTGAATTACATGGTACATTGAATTGCAAATTATCTCTATAAATCATCCCTTATGTAACTTCATTGATGTCAGTGAAGCTGCAGTGATCACAGAAGACAGTACGGTTTAACCCCTTTGCAATAATATGGTCAAAACTTGGGGGTTTTGCTTTGTGTCTAAAGAATCCTTAAGCAGGCTACTGATCCTCCACATCAGGTAATGTGGTGGTTGATCTTGAAGATTTTTGAGCATGGGACATGCTCAAAAAAAATGTATGAATGGATTTCTTCCACACACTGTTCTTTACTGATTCCATATCTCACTACATCTGAATTTTAGTCTTCATTTATTTTCAGGAGAGTCTCTATCAGCTGAAGTGGAAGTGAGGTCAAGAATTTAAGTGTTTTGGTTTCTTTTGAGCTGTCAGAAATGAAAATCGTAGATGATAGTAGGCAGAGAGTTAACTCTGACATTTTACCACAGATAAGATGATGAGATGATGGACTATTTACAGCAGTATGATTAGTCTGTCGATATTTCAATAAAATCTTTCCTGTAAAAATGCTGACTGATACTAGCTCTCTTTGTTCTTGTCTACAAACTACAGAACCAGCTGACAGAATCATGTTAGGGCCTCATGAAACTGTTTAAGGAGAAGAATACAAAAATTGTTGCTAATTCAGGATTACAATTTAAATTTAATACATTTCAAGTTGTTCATAAAAGGGAAAGCTGAAAGTGAGTAATCACTGGAAAACACACCTATGTCTGGACAGGAGAAGTCAGTTATAAGAACTGCTTGAATGACAAGGAGATGGTTTTTATTTGATAATGTGGTATGTGTGTGGCAGACAAACAGAAATAGCCAGGTAATGGGAAAAAGCAACAGAAGACTTGTTTATCTTGTCCTAGTTAAAAATATGATCATAGCCTGAGGCAAACCAAAGCCTCCTGGCTGTGGTAGTGCCTGGAAATCCCTTCTGGAAGCCTGAGAGGGCTGGGCTTTTCTGCAGAAGCCTGAGAAAAGAGACCATTTTTGCAGTTCGCCTGGACCTTTCAGAGTACTCTTTGAATGTTTTAAGCAACAACAAAATTATTTCCAAAATCATAGAAATGGGGTTTCTTGTCAAGAAGGCAAAATGATATTTGACAGCATACGTGATCTAGAAGGGAGATTTGCTGTTAAACTTCAGTTTTTGTCTTACTGTTTAGGAAGATGGAGTAAAACAAAGCACTCAAAGAATGGCTCTATGTCCAATTGGAAACTCATAATGAGAGGTAGCCCTCACTGTTCAGTACTGAGACTGGCACCATTTATCATCCTTGTCAGTGACGTGGACAGTGGGATTGAATGCACGCTCGACAAATCTGTGGATGACACCAAGATGCGTGTGCAGCTGACACAATGGAGAAAGGAATGCCATCCAGAGAGACCATGACAGGCTTGAGATGGGCCCATCTAAACCTCATGAAGTTCGATAAAGACAAGTGCAAGGTCCTGCAGCTGAGTTAGGGCAATCCCAAGCATGATTACAAGCTATGTGATGAGTGGATAGAAAGCAGTTGTTTGGCAAAGGACTTGGGGGTACTGGTGGCAAAAACCTCAATCTGAACAAGCAATGTGTGTTCGCAGAACAGAAAGCCAACTCTATCCTGGCCTATATTAAAAGAAGTGTGATGCAGCTTCTTTTGAGGTGATTTTCTTCCTCTGCTCTGCTCTCACTCTGCTTTTGTGAGACCCTGCCTGCAGTACTGTGTTCAGCTGTGGGGCCACCAGCAAAAGAGAAACATGCACCTGTTAAAGTGGGTCCAGATGAGGACCTACAGAAATGATGGGGAGGGACTCTTATCAGAGAATGTAGTGTCAGGACAAGGGGTTTTAAACTAAAAGAGGGTAGTTTTAGATTAGATGTCAGGAGAAAACTCTACTATGCATGTGGTGAGACGCTGGAACCTGTTGCCCAGAGAAGTTGTGGATGCCCCATCCCTGGAAGTGTTCAAGGCAAGACTGGATGAGGCTTTCAGAAACCTGATCTAGTGGGAGGTGTCCATGCCTATGGCAGGGGGTGGGGGGTGGAACTAGAAGATCTTTAAGGTTCCAATCCAAACTATACTTTGATTCTACGAAACTGATCTCAAGCTCTTCAGAGGTAACGTCTGCTAGTTCTCTAAACAGCAGTATCAAGTTTCAGGATAGGACTTAAAGAAAGGCAGGATTCTAGACAGCATGAAGAATCTGAGTATGTCCTTATTCAGTGACTGTTCTTCTTTTAGTAGGCAACATACCTTTGAAGAAGACCTGCCAACCCACATTTAAAAGGAACTTTACGTAATATATTAAGTTTTTAAGTGGCTTCTTTCTAAAACGCGAAGTGCAAAGGGCAAAAGTCTGTTTCCACTTCTCAATAGGTATAAATAGTAGCTTATCCCTGTGATTTATCTGTGCCAGAGAAGAAAAGAGAAATAACTCTTGTGTCAACATTACCCAGGAGTTATTTTGTTTTTGTTTTTTTTTTTCCTCAGGAGTGAAGATAAATGTCATCACAGAGATCAGTAACCACATAATGCACAAAGGAAAGCAAATGGCTTGGATGTGGATAGAAGTTATTTTCTTGAGTTACTGATGACCTTTAAGAGGGGACGTTAGTACTGTGGGAAACATATTTTCTTCATCAACTTCTCTATTCACATGTTTGCTTGTTTGCTTTGTAGCATTTGGGCTTTCTGACAATTATTATTTTAGTATTACTTACTTTAAAGCGTATTTTTCCTCAGGGAGCCTAAAAAAATCACCAAATATTTATCAAGAATTTAACTGCATAACATCAGGATTTCAGTATTTACTGTGATCTCAATTGAAGAAATTGTTTCCATTTAAGAAAGGACATTTAAGCACATGCATGCTGGAGCCCATTGTACATGACGAAAGTGCTCTTTGGATCTGGACTTATTGTAAGAATAAACAAGTGGTAAATTATCTTTCTCTCTGCCTCTCCTTCAAAATGACTTGGTCTTATCCATGATACTTGGATGTCATAAATAATTTGCAAGCCACAGTCTTTCCTCCATACAATGTAAATAAACTATAATAAAATTTGTAGATCCTTGCTATTATACTTGAATAAGAGTAAAACTTAATTACTTCTTTCCAGTAAATTTTCATAAATTGCATTTAAGGGAAGTACAGCACATCTGAAATTCAAGCTGATAAACCACTGCAGTCATTATAAAATATTATGAATTTGTGATAGTGAATAGAAATTGGTTCAGCTGTCAGTCACAATTAATAGAGTTCCCTTCAAATCAGTTTAAGTTTGTTTAGCTTAAAATGGTAGCAGTCTAAGTTTATTTTAGCTTCTTAGGCATAAAGGAAGAAAGTGAATCTGAATGAAGACTGTTTTCACTTTTGCTGTAAGAGTTACTGATAATAATAGAATGAAGAGCTTTTCAGAACAAAGAATATTTATCAAATCTTGAAATTCTCTAAATTGAATCTAAGAAAATACTTTTTATATTGTGAGAGGGAAGGAAATAGGAACTGAGCTATACAATAGAGCATCTATAAAAAAACTGCAGAAGTTAAAGAGCTCATCGTGTGATTCTGAAAGACCCTGTGATAATGAGATTATTTTTGCAATGTGAGGGATACTGACTTTGAGAGTTGAATCTAAGTTTAAACAAGAACGAGCAGGTTTTTCTGGTGTTATCCGAACATAGATTTTGCTCTCTGCTTAATTTAAAACTGTGAAAAGGATCAAAAGCTATAAAATCCCAGTAAAGTCAAAGAAGAAAGGAAAACAAGCTCAGTTATAGTGAAGATTAATTATGTAGACTTGAGAGTTTCTCAAAGAAATGATGGCAAGAATGTAATCACAAATTATTTTAATGCAGAAGAAGGAGAGAATGTGAATTAAGTGAATTAAGAAATCAATTTAAATAGGCCAAGAGCTCTGTATTAAGTTCAGATGTAAGAAGAAAACATTAGAAAACAGAAATCAGATCAGATGACAAAGGATGAATGTAAAGAATAATAATAAAAAAAAAAAGTAGAAACAAAATCTGAAAACTCTCAAACGGAGATGTAACTAATAAAAGACATCAAGCAAGCCAAGAAATGTTTATGTTAGCACCAAGATGAGAGTTAAGGAGTTGCTTGGCTGCTTACCTATAAGAGAAAGCTGACACTGGAAGCTCCAAAATGCATCCTACCTTTTGGATCAGTTCTTTTAAAAATAAATAAATAAATAAAAAAACCATTGATTTCTTGCAGAAAAGAGTCATAATCTTACCCTGAAATGAGAGAATATCAGGTGAGAGATTTACAGAAATTAAATGTTTTCGGGTTGGCTGGGTCTAGAAAACATCCTAAGGTACTTAAGGAACTGATTCAAATGATCTGGAACAGCTATTAACTTGACACCGTGGATGAATGAGAGAGCAGAAAAAAACGAAAAATGAAGAATGTAATTTGTGTCTTTAAAAAGGGAGTGGATGATATCTAGTTTGCCTTTCAATTACTGGGAAAATTCTATCCCCCCCTCAAAATTCTTGGAAATGAAGTAATTGTATGTACTTGAAAGGTGATGAGAAGATTTTTAACAAGGACATAGAAGGCTCTTGATAAATTCAAGTTTCCTTACTGACAGGATAAGGACTGGTCTATTTAAGAGAGAAACAGCAGCTGTCAAGTATCTTTGCAGTACTGAGGGTTTATTTTTTACTGTTTGAAATTATACTTTCATAATTGAGGAAGGGAAATAGATGAAACTATCATGGTAAAATGAGTAAGAAAATTTTACTTCAGAGAGAAGTTATCAGTAACTCATTCCAGAAGAAAGTATTAAGTAAAATTTGACAGAGGCATATCAGGCTGATTTTGCTCCGTATTTTCAGTAGCCACTTACCAGTTCTGTAAATGACTCGAAGTCAAGAGGGATTGAAAATACTCTAGAAGACAAAAAGTTTGAAGTAATAATGATAAATTACAGACAGGAAAAAAAAAAAACATGCAATGTTGTAGAAGATAATAAATTTAATATAAGTTAACTGTTAATGTTCAAAAAAAAGACTATCTTCTGGGATATGTGAAAAGGAGCGTCATCTATGTACATACAAAGTAATCTTTCCATACAGAAGACTAATTTTGAGCTCCTAACTTAAAGAAAGCTATATGGACAAATTGAAGAACCTCTGGAGAAGAAAATCAAGAATGAGCAAAGTTACAGAAAATATGGCCAATGAAGGATAGGAAGTTTTGAAAAAAAGGAGAGGGCTGTTCTGTCACAGCCATCTTCAAATACCTAAAAGACTGCTGTAAAAAATGAGAATACTTTCTTTGTTAATGGATGATGATAAAAGGAGTAGTTTCTTCAAAAAGCAACAAGGAAGACCTAAAGAGGGCTTGAAGAAAAACTTCCTAATGAAACAGACAATTAAATGCTGAAATAGAAAGAAGTTCAATGTCGACCTCACTCTCATGCTTTAAAGACATGCCAGATAAACCTATCAGGATTAATAAAAAATTGTTATGACTTCTCTTTGGCACAAGGATGAATAAGATGACTCTCGTAGGTTCATTCTAACCTCATTTTTTTTTTTTTTTATTACTTTCCATATCCTGAAGTGAGGGGAAGAAGATCAACAGCTTGTGTCAATTGTGTTTAGTGAGACAAAAGAGCAAAGGAACACTTCTCAAATATCATTCAGATTGTGGTTATATCTCAGTACCAAATAGTGTTGAAATAAATATTTTTTTTCTGTGTCTGGATTTTTCTTTATGGTATGGAATTGCATAGATCAAATGAAGATGAATCCAAAAGTTATTTTGTAGACTGTATTTACTAGTTATTTTCCATTGTAACATATAGATACACAATAAAAATCTTTATCACCTAGTTGTTTTAAGCATAGAGGTTAGTTCCTCATCTGAACCTTAATGTATCAGTAGCTAAAATGAGTTCCCCAATCTTTCAGCCAAAACAAAACATAACAAACATAGAATCATAAAATCATTACAGTTGGAAAGACCACTAAGGTCATCTAGTCCAATCATCAACCCATCACCACCATTCCGGTAAACCACATCACTCAATACAGAATCATATAATCAAACAATTTAAATCTGGTCTTCATTAATTTTTTTTCTGATTTCTCCTTAAACTGAAATACTAAAGGCTTTGTTCAACTTGTTCATCTGATAGATATTACCAATGCTGGCTCTGTATCAACACTGTTCCTCTGATTTCATTAGGACTAGCAATTTACAGTAGTATGAGTGGTATAAAAATCAGGCCTTGTGTTGCTTAGTATCATTTATCTTTTGCATAGGCAAATGAGCACTTTTCTGAACCATTACCAACTATAAGTCGAGATATACATTTTAGTAATTCAAAGAGTGATTACACATATTTGTTTATCATTTGAAATTTGGCAAGTACTAGTGCTTGTGCTAATGACGTTTTCCAGGTTTAGCAATATTGGCATGCTCTTTTCATTTATTTATATTGAGGCTCGACTTTGTATGTCTGCATTTCCGGTTTTAAAAGTGTAGCAACATTTAGGCCCTGAAAATTTTCCTCTAGAATATTCAGTAAACTTGATCCCAATTTAATGTTTCTGTGTGTAAATCCCATCTTTATTTAATTCATATGTAAACCATATGCAAATACACTGTTATCAAGCTAGTCATATGGAAAATTTCAAAAGGTTTTCTAGTATTAAAGTTCAGAACTGTAAAAGAGGATTAAGCACATTTGATTGTTAATTGCACATCCTTAAAAAAAAACACAGTGTAATCTCCTTATTTTTAATACTTACATCTTTATTTCCTATATCTTAACTACATTTTCCTTTTCCTGTTTTCAACAGTATAGCATTCTTTTTTGATGGCACTGTTTACAATCTGGAAGACAGTGGAAAGACAATAAATACATTAAGAGGAAGAGTTAATTAAAAAAATGAAATTTGGAAGCAAAACAAAAGCTGCAGTGATTTCAAAACCTTTAGCAATTATATCTAACCATCAGAATCATAGGTAGAGAAATGAATAAGGTGGTGAATAAGAAATTATGTATACTTTTTTTTCCTCTGAATTTTAAAATAAACTGAATACTTGGCCAGAGAAATACGAGATATAAAGCAATTGTTTACCATATTTCTGATGACTGGGGAAACTTTACTATAATTTTTTTATGATACAGTGACTGACTTAACTATTTACTCATGTCCTTCATCTGTCAGGATTTTCCATTTCATTGGGTATCAACATACTGATAACATTAGCTATGATCAACAGTCAGTTAAGTATAAATAAATGCACTGAGTAGGAACGGCACCCAAACT
>JANHGO010000072.1:37385890-37409536 GCA_024606505.1 Aquila spilogaster | reverse complement strand
CTTCCTTCCTTCCTTCCTTCCTTCCTTCCTTCCTTCCTTCCTTCCTTCCTTCCTTCCTTCCTTCCTTCCTTTTCCTCTTTTCCTTTTCCTTTTCCTTTTTTCTGAGAGACAAATAGTTAATTCACTTGATTTTGACTTTGAGTCAGATGAATGCAATGTTTTTTAATTTCCACATAGGAAAAGGGAGAAACAAATCTGTCTGAACATTTTCTCATAAATGTTTTCTCATTTAAAAATACATAAATGCTTTGCATAGAAGTTACAGTTTAAATTGGTAGAGATCTGGCAGAATTAACCTTGTAAGGGAAGCTTAAAAACTCTCCCTTTTTCCCCACCAGTTTTCTGCTTGACTCTATCATAAGTCATACTTAGGGTATCCATACTTAGGCCCTCAAGTACAAAGCTTATGAGAAGCCCTGTCATACGAAGTGTGCCAGGGTATGGAATACGCACACTGATTTCATTTGGATTCTGCAGATAACAAAATAGTTTAAAAGAAAAAATGTATTATCAGGAAACAGCAAGTCTAATTCCACAGCATTTCACAGTCACAGAATCAGAATGGCAGAAATTGGAAGGGATCTCTGGAGTTTACTTGGTCCAACTCCCCGCTCAAGCAAGGCCATCTACAGTTACATGTCCAAAACCATGTCCAAGTGGCTTTTGAATGTCATCAAGAATAGAGACTCTGACACTTTTCTGGGCATCCCGTTCCAGTGCTCAGTCACCCTCAGAGCAGATAATTGTTTTCTGGTGTTTAGACAGAACCTAGTGTGTTCCAGTTTGTGCCTATTGCCTCTTGTCTTGGCACAAGGCACCTCTGTAAAGAGCCTGGCTACATCTTTGCACCTTCTCCCATCAAGTATTTATATACATTAATAAGATTTCCCCTGAGTATCCTCTCCACTGGACTAAGCAGTCCCAGCTCTCTCAGCCTTTTCTCATAGAAGAGATGCTCCAGTCCCTTCAGCACCTTTGTGACCCTTTGCTGAACTCTCTCCAATAGCTTCATGTCCCTCCTGTACTCGGGACCCCAGAAATGGACGCAGCGCTTTCTGTTAACACAGACTTTCTGCTAACCCAGGAAGTACTTTCCAAGGGATGGAACACCCTCCCCATGAGGACAGGCTGAGGGAGCTGAGGCTGTTCAGTCTGGAAGATTCCAGGGATTTCAGATAGTGGTCTTTCAGTATCTAAAGGAGGGCTATAGGAAGAAAGGGTACAGGCTCTTTAGCAGGGTCTGCTGTGATAGAACAAAGGGAAATGGTTTCAAACTAATAGAGGGGAGATTTAGATTGGATATAAAGAGAAAGTTTTTTACAGTAAGGCTGGTAAGGCACTCCCCATCCTTGGAGACATTAAAGGTTACTCTGGACAGAGCTCTGAGCATCCTAACCTAGCTGAAGGTGTCCCTATTCATTGCAGGAAAGTTGGACATTTAAGAATCCCTTCCAACTCAAATAATTCCAGGATTCTATGATTACATGTTTCTGTAGTTTATGTTTCCTTATTGTGTTGTTTTTAAATTGGATTTTAGACAAGAATATATATATAAATGCTGCTCCAAAAGTAATGCCTCCTATTTTATTATGTTGGCCCATATCAGAAGTGAATGTTGGTGGTACGGCATTGGGGACAATATTCTGTTATGTTTTGTTGCTGCGTGACAGATAGCAGTAGAGGGGCAGTCTGACAAACCAGCATCTGACACAGAAGCATGTATGAAATAAACGTGTGTCATTGAATTTCTCCATGTGGAAAAAATCACATCCCCTGACATTCATCAATGCTTGCTGAACATTTCTGGAGACCAAACAGTGGATGTAAGCACAGTGAACCAGTGGGTGGTGCATTTCAGCATTGGTGAGAGTGACAGTGAGTCACTTCCACTGGAACAGATTTTTACAAGCGCAGCATGCCTTTTTTGCTGGCAAAAAATGCATAGGTAATGGTGGTGACAATGTTGAAAGATAGTGTTTCGTAGCTGAGAATGTGCTCTATCAAATAGTGTTATTGTGCTCTTCGTTGTAGTTTCCATTGAAATAAACAGGAAACATTATTTTCAGAGAAAACTGTGTATATAATCAACTAAAGCAAGATATTGAGGCCTTAAAAATTTCTTCCACAAGACTGTTAGGCTGCTTGTCATATAAAACTGCTTAATGTTCACAAGCACTTTAGTCTTTCTTAACATGTTATATATTCACACTGGGATCACCTCTCAGCCCCATACTGAGTTTCTGAAACTAAATTAGCTTTGGCTAAGCTTTGTGTTAACCTGTCTATAGAAAGGCAAGTACTCCTTTTTTTGTTGTATGTCACATTTCACATTAATATTTGCAAAAGTATTGTCAAGTATTGCCCAGTTCTATAAGCAATAAATCAGTTACTGCCAAGATATCTCCAAAAGAGTGGTTTAGCTACAGCAATAGTGTAAATGTACTGGAGGGAATTTGTACAGAAGATATTGTCACAATGTCTAATAATGGAAAAATCTATTGATTCTTTCATTTTTCCCTCCCCCTTAGCTGTTGATAATATGTCACTTTACACAAAATGTTTTTCAAAGGTCTTAAATAATGTAAATATGGATTAGTATGCTCATTGAGCACTGAGAGCCATTACATCAGGAGAGTTAGGGCTCTAACAACATGAAAACATACAAAAACAGTGAAACTGCACTACTGTTTTTGATAACATCTACAGAAATGTAATGACTGCAGATCATAATGTTCATCATCTATAAATTCAAAACATGCCACTGGAAAAATCTTGCAGAAACATTCATCCATTGACCAGAAATGTTAATCACTCAGCGGAGACCACTGACCGTTTCTGTAAGGATGACATACTACTGCAAACAGAGTGCTGGCAGTAAAGCTGTAAGTTTGACAGCATTTGGAGACTTCCATTTCCACATGGAAAATTCTTCAGTAGGTGATCATGCTTCACTTTACAGCTATTTTGTTACAAGAGTGCTAAAGAGCCTCAGAAGATGTAAAGGTTTTACCCTTTTCAGGCAGATTTTAAAATACAGTCCTGAGTAAATGAAACCAGTGCACAACTGTCATAAAACAAATGGAGATGAGATGTATTACATGCATTATCAGTCAATGATTTCAAGAATTTCTACAGCTGTGAAAAGAATATTCTTGGCTATGAAGCTTAGTGAGCAACTTTCAGTTACTTGCAATCTTTTTTTTCCTCCGGTTTGGCTATTGAGTTGGTAAGGGAAGGAGGACATCCACTTACTCCATGACCTTCGTCACACACTAATTTCCACAAATTCCTTCCCTAGCTGAAACAGAAGAGAAAAGAGGTTCTTGTCAGAGGGCTTTCTGACTGAATCTCCTCTCCAGGCTTGTTCAGTTCACATGTAGGTAGGAGAATAAAAGAATATAGTATATGTTGGTTAATTATTATTATTATTATTATTATTTTCTTTCTTTTCTTTTTTTCTTTTTTTTTTTTCCTGACATTCCTCTTGAACAACATGGGGCAAAGATTAATCATACTTTTAAATCCCTAACCTGCATCCCTTATAGTTTGTGTAGAACTATCACTGATTTAAGCTGAAACTGATTTTCCATATAGCCTGCTTCAATGATGAATTCACTTACTCTCCAAAAAATAAATCAAGCAACTGTTCTTCCTATGCAATTAAGAAGTCTTCTGAAAAAAAAAGAAAAAAGGAAAAGTCTGACTGTTTAAGATGAAATAAAATGTCACTGAGCTTCAGAAAACTACTTGGCTTTAGAGTTGTAAGTCAAAATGTCAAGTTCACAAATCAGTAATTTTTCTGCCTCCCTATTTGGATTGTTAAGTATTGCAGTGGAGTAGAAAAATGACAATGTCATTTGTAGTAATCACCTCCATGTTACAACTACTCTAAACAGCATGAAATAGTGTAGAGTTGAGATTTATGAGAATTTGTTACCTACTATCTCACTAAATATCACAGACATTACAGACTACCTTTCTTATTCTTGTATCTGTCAGTGATGCAAAATGTTCTACTGCAAGATACGAAAAGATTTGAAGCAAAATAAGTCAGTGATACTAAATGAAAGTTTTTAATGAGATTACTATTCATTTATGCTCCGTATTGTATCCCTGATTTTCAGCAGAAGTTCACACAGAAACAGACCTAGAATCGGTAACTTAATATGACTTTGATATTTAAATTATAATAGGAGGTGAGTATGAGAGAGAGCTTTAAAAATGACTTTTCAATGCAATTGTCATCTGAAACACTACAGAATAAAGGGAAGGAGTGAAAATCAGAATAGGGGTGCTGGATTAAGAAAAAAATAGCAATGTAATATCTCAGAAATGAATTATAAAATCCACGTTATTATTAACAATTACACAAAAAGTTCTAAATTTAGCATTAAATGACCAAAAATCATACTGAAGTATTTTCATAATTTGCTGGATTAAGGTCCAGAGGAACAGTATTATTTCTTCAATGCCATGTGTTTCTCCCAAAATTAGTAATACTAATAGAAAAATGCCTTTTGTGCTGAAAGACAAAAGGGACTTTTTAAAAAAAAAAACATTTAACCCTATTGGTATTTGGCATTGGTAGGAAGATCCAAATTGACTATCATCATGTATTTAACAGCATTTGGGGACTGACACCACAGTTGAACAATTCTAATTATCTAAATTTTAGCCTACTTTGGCCATCTGAAATACACTGCAGCTGAATAAGGAAAATTAGAAGCCTGAGTTTCTTATTCAGCCAAGAGGTAAGTAATTCATTCAACTGAAGTTAGGCTCCTCAAATGTTAATTTGAAGATGTAGTCAAAAACTGCACTATAAAAGTTAGGGAAATGCTAGAAGGTTAAAATCACGTGTCTTTATTATGAAATAACCAAAAGGTTATAAAAATGCCAGGTCCTGACAAGAGAAGAAACAGACACAGGTAAAAAGAATTAAGAAGTACGTAGCTAAAAGATCAGCAGCTCATGACAGCTAACTAACAAAGTGAGAAGGTACCTGAATTGCTACTGGGACTCCTGAAGGTAGAGTCATTTAAGTATGACACTATATATATATATATATGTATATGTATATATGAAATTTATGTATATAAACTTCTCCACAAGAGAAGTCCTCAAAGAGATGCCAGATCTGTTTCATTCTTATGTCCCTTAGGATATTTTCCCAAGAATCTCACCCAGTAATTCCTTAACCAGGTGGAAGTTCATTCTCCTGAAGTTCTTGGTCCTGATTCTTTTCTTTTCCTGGCCCACATTCCTCAAGATCACAAACTCAGTCACAACATGCTTTCTACATCCCAGACTGCCTCCAATCTTTCTCTCTTTAACGATTTCCTTTGCACTGGTGAGAATCAGGTTCAGTAACAATTCAGCTCTGGTTGCTCTGATCAATACCTGGACCAGGAATTTATCCTCAGCAGACTCCAGAAGACTCCTGGATTGCTTGCATCTCACTGTGTTGTATTCCCAGCAGATATCTGGGTAGCTGAAATCCCTCATCCGGAAGAGCCTGTGAGTGCAACACATCTTGAAGCTGAAGCAAAAAGGCCTTGTCTACAGGATCCCCTCGATCAGGCAGCCTGTAGAAGACCGTGACCACCAGGTGTCCTTTACTGGTCTGATCCCTAATTTTAAACCACAAGCTTTCAACCTGATCATGTCTGTTCCTCAGAGGCAGCTCTTTGCAATTTACTCACTTCTTAACATAGAGGGCAACTCCTTCATCCCTCCTGCCTTTCCTACCCCTTCTAAAAAGCTCGTCGTCCTCAATCACAGTATTCCAGTTATGCAATTCACCCCACCATGTTTCTGTGATAGCAATTAGGTCATAGTTTTCTAATTGCATAATGGTTTCCATATCCACCACCTTAATTCCTGTACTGTGTGCACTGGTGTAGAGGCACTTAAGCAGGGCTATTGGCCATATTACTGTCTTGGAGGAGCCCTCCCAAATTCCTCTGGGACAAATCTGAGGCTCTCCCCCACTGCTTCCTAAAGTGACTGTGCTCCCTGGCTCTTTGTCACATAGATACCACACATCATTCTCTCATTGCTGGAGGCTTCTCAGTCTTGTGATTTCCTCTTGTAACTTGGCCACCTACTCAAAAATTTCGTCAAGCTAGGTACACTTGCAACCACAGCACCTCAGTCTTTCCTCCAACCTCTGGGGAACTTCCACATTCTGGAGTTCCCCATAACTGAAGGTCTGGGCAGCTCTCCAGGAGGTCTGTCTGGGTCCATGTGTCATCCCAGAAAAACTGTGACTCTTCTGTCTGCATTTCTGCTTCAGCTCAATCATTGAGGCAGGTGGTCACCACATTTGTTTCGGTGGAGCATTGCTCCCTGCTGCTCCCAGATGAGAAGAAAGCAGGCCGTCTTGCACTCTGCCTGCATGAACTGCAGTGTCATGCCCTTACTGCCTGTCCTACTTGCCATGTTTCTAGTCACTGTGCTCCTGGGATTGCCTTTGTATGTCTGGGGATGTTCTGCTGCTACTCTTGGCCCTGTGCCACCATGTCACCTGCTCTTGTGAGGACTGGAGGCTCCAGACAGCTCTTAGCAGCTCTGGGTTGCTTTCTCTTTGCCCTGGGGTCTCCTCATTTTCAGGACCCACCTCTCACAATCATGGTTTCCCACTCTGCTGCAGAATATACCTGCAGTGGTACTGATTGCCTCAGAAAATAAAAAGTCCTTATGCTTGCAAAATTCAGGTGTTCAACTAATATTTACTGAGGTTTTCCAACTTCTATACTGGTTCTGAATGGAGTCACGAAGTCTTGTGATGCAGATCCAGACTTTAAAGACAAGCGCTAGTGTAGCTGGCTCCACGAGAACTCTGAAGGGCATTGTTGTTTTCCCCTACTAGTGAAAAAAAAGTACAAAGAATTTTAATAAATGGCCGTAACCAAGAGACCACATGAAGCATTTGCAGTTTCTTTACTTTGATTCAGACAGTGGTTGCTCCAGGGAAAGCTGTGTTTAGGTTAGGCTACGTTAGTTAATGGATTAAAACTGTGCGCTGCAGGGAACTTCTAGAAGTTATTTTTTGAAGTGAGTCCACCCAAATTACTTCGACATTTGGAGATATAACAAGTATTTGTTTTCTTTATGCCACAAGAGCTTAAAAAAAGACCTATCCTTGATTTTAAAAACAAAACTAAAACTTACTTATTCTGTAAAATTTTTCTTATTTGTGTGCCATATTGATAATATAATGCAGTCAGTAGAGTTAGTTGCTTTAGATGTTTTTTTTCATGGGCAGCCTGCAATAATATCTATCAGTGGGCTGTATAATGTGCTGTTACTCTTCAGGATGTTTTAGTTCACGAGCAATGCAGATCACATTCCTGAATTTCATTTACAGATTTATTTACTTGCTCCGAAAATAGATAACAGATGACACAGCAAACTATTAAAAATTTCAAATTATACAGTGAATGAAATCAAGCATCAACAATAAATTGATTTTTTTGTCCCTTGGAAACAAAAGGAAATACAGAAATATCCCCTAAATAAAAAATTTGCTTAAACCTCCAGTAGTTGTTGCATTTTTCTTCTTCTTTTTCTCTTTTCTTTTCTTTTCTTTCTTTCTTTCTTTTTTCTTTTTTTTTTTTCCCTATTCAATCAATCTATTTCAAAATTTCTTTCATCTTGAAATCTCTGGATGTGTCCTGCTCCAGTACCTCTGTCCTGTCCTGCCCTTATTTGGTAGTCTGTGCTCAGCTGGAATTCAAGACTGGTGGCATGTCATTGCAGAACAATATCATGGAATTAATCTGGGTTTGGATCAACATAATGGCTCTGACATAGCCAAATGTCATCCACATTTGCTTATTTTGTAAACTCATTCAGTCTGGCTTTATACTCTTATCCATGAGGATAAGTATGGATAGGAGAAAATGATGGCTGAAAACAAATGAGTATATATATTGTTTTATAGTCTAGAGTAATATAGTCTGGTACCAACAGGAAGAGTTAGTATTTATTTCTATCTGTCTACTGAGATATAAAAAACCCTACAGGGCGATGCAGTTGGAAGGGTGTAGGAGGGGAAGTATTTTGTTGGAAAGGAAGCTGCCTGAACTCTTATTTTAGGGAACTGTGAGGGAGTATGTTTAACTATGTCATAAGAATGAAAATGTTATCATATTTCAGAAGATCTTTCTACTTAATGACATGAAGATTATGCTTCCTAAATGTGGGGACAGATTTTTTACTTCACCTGATATCTGTTGAGTGCAGCAGAGCAAGACTGCAAAGGAGTTAGTTACGGCTCACAGATTATAAGGCCAGTGTTAGGGTGACCTTGGGGCTTGGCAGAGTTTAAAGCAGCATATGAAGTATGTGAGCTGGAGCCATCTCCTACAGAAGGAATGGCAACACTTTGCCAATACATTTAGCTGTCCCAAGCCCAGCCCCCTGTTCAAGTGCCTGGAGAGAGCTCCTACTCCAGCAGATGGCTTTTAAGTCTCCTCACCGGGTGGTAAACCCTGGGGCCATGAGGAGTGAGAGGGGCAGCCTTCTATCCCTGTGCTGTCAGAGCAACGTGAGATCTTTGACTTCCATGAGACCTTAAACATCCTGTCTAATGCCATTCCTTTGTGTCCAGCAGTAGGCTGTGGGGGAGGGAAATTCTTATCTATAATGAGCTTTCATTTCAGAGAAAGGGAAAAAGTTAGTTGGAGTAGAAATAGGATTTCGTCAACAGCACGAATTACCAGTAACATCCTTCATTCAATTTTATATTTTATGTCATTCTCTCTAATTTCTTTCCAGTGCTTTCTCTGCAGATTTTCTGTTCCAGTGGATTGTGATATAGTTATATATATGTTTCTGATTTTACATTATATCATACTGACAGTTCATAAAGTGCAAAATACCAGTGAGACATTTTGGTAGGACATTTTAGCTTTGTTCTGACTTTGAGTAGAATGAAATATGTTCTGTGAAAAAAAAGAATTTATAGAGGCAATCATCTGAAGTGATCTCTTTCAATAGAACTCTTAATTCCACACTTTGTTTATACACGAAATAAACCTTTACTAGAGGTATGTGTTTGACAAGGAACTGGAACCTTTTCTGCCACAGTGTAGAAACTGCCATAGTATACAAATATGTAGGATACAGGGATACAGAGTGAGATTATAAAAATGTAAAATTTTGTCAGTTTGGCTCACAGATGTCACTGATTGAGCTATGAAATGGAACAAGTTCAATGAATATACATCTGTCTTTTTCATGATCATGTTTCCAAGTTGTAAATTTTTCTGTGTATGCATTTTTGTAGAATGAGATGTCTCCTGGTGTGTGCATTTATGCTGATTCATATTTCCCCTTCTGTATTTCCCTTGTATATAGGAAGAAGCAGCCACCCTGGGGTGCCCAGGGACAGCAGCAGAAAGTGCTGCACAGAGAAGGAAGGACGAAGGACAAAAACAGAGAACAGCAAATGAAGCACCATGATCAGAGAAGAACAGGAGGAAAGGAGCACCACAGTGAAGGGAGGACACCGACCAGGGTAGGTGAATACGCCTGAATAAGTCCTGAAGGAGCTGTGGACTGTGGGGAGCCTATACTAAGGAGGAAGGAGAAGCAGAGAAACCACCACTGTCTTCTTGTAACTCTGTCCTCCATGATACCAATACCTACCTGCACCACTTCAGGACAGAGTAGAGGAGTCTGGAGTACAGGAATGAAGGTAAACGAAGGAAAGGGGAGAGGAAAGACTCTGTTTTTGTATGGTTTCCTGATTCCTGTCTACCTGAATATTCTAACTGTCAAGAAATAAAATTAGTTTCCCCCAACTTAAGTCTGTTTTGTCTGTGACAGTAATTGACACAAAATCTGCCTCACCTCGTCGGGCAGAAAAGAACCTGATGAGTTTCAACAAGGGCAAGTGTGAAGTGCTACACATGGGGAGGAATAACCCCATGCATCAGTACAGATTAGGGGCTGACTTGCTGGAGAGGAGCTCTGTGGAGAAGGACTTGGATGTTCTGGTGGACTTCAGGTTGACCATGAGCCAGCAGTGTGCCCTGGTGGCCCAAAAGGTGAAAGGTACCCTGGGGTGCATTGAAAAGAATGTGGCAAGCAGGTTGAACGAAGTGGTCCTCCCCCTCTACTCCTCTGCTCTGTCCTGGTGAGGCCACATCTCGAGTATTTTACCAGTTCTGGGCTCCTCAGTTAAACAGGGAACTTCTAGTGAGAGTCCAGCAGAGGGCCGCAAAGATGGTTAGAATAATAGAATCTCCAAGGTTTGAAAAGATGTCCAGGATCATCTAGTCCAAACATACACCTACCAACAATATTTCCCCATTAAAACATGCCCCTTAGTACCATATCTAAATGTTTCTTGAACACCTCCAGGAACTCAACCATCTCCTTGGGCAGCCCATTCCAGTATCTGATCACTCTTTCAGAGGACAGATTTTTCCTGACATCCAACCTGAACCTCCCCTGGTGCAAATTGAGGGTAGGGAGATGGGCCTAAGAGCAGAACAGTGGCAATGATTTGAGGAGGAAAGTTAATTTACTAAATATGATATCAGAATGCAAGATAGTGCAATGTAATACAATATAACTGAAATTGAGGTTAATAAATAAATAAAATGAGAGAGTGCCCAAAACCAAAGGCCTTACTCTAAAGCTGAAGGCGAGATGGCTAGGGAGCACACGCTGCCGAGATGAGCAGCAAAAAAGAGAGCAGCCTCATGACTTGCAAGCAGTTTTATCTTTCCCTCTGATCAGAAAATGGAAATGCAGAGTTCTCTGGGATATGTAGTTCTTCTTCTCTTCTGAGAACCAGGTACCCATATCAACAATCCATGGAACTGGAGCATTAACTCTTTAACTCCCAGTGCTCTACATGATGTTATGATGTGGAATATCGATAACAAAAGTCATAAAACCACGACATTCAGTTCTGTGTCCCCTTGTCACAGATACAGATAGATCTAGAGATAACTCTGTGACAAGTACTCAGGGTGCAACCTCACCAGAGCTGAGCACAGGGATGTGATCACCTCCCTGCTCCTGCTGGCTACTCTATTTCTGATACAAGCCAGGATGCCACTGGCCTTCTTGGCTACCTGGGCACACTGCTGGTTCATGTTCAGATGAATGTCAACCAGTACCCCCAGGTCCATTTCCTCCATGCAGTCTTCCAGACACTCTGCCCCAAGCCTGTAGCATTGCCTGGAGTTGTGGCTCAAATTGCAGGACCTGGCACTTGTCATGTAGAACTTCATCCCATTGGCCTCAGCCCAGCAATCCAGATTGTCCAGATCCCTCTGAAGGGCCCTCCTACCTTAGGCAGGTCGAAATTTCCTTCCAGCTTGCTGTCATCTGCAAACTTACTGAGGGTGCACTCAATCCCCTTGTTCAGCTCATCAGTAAAGTTACTGAATAGGACAGATCTTAATACCAGTCTCTGGGGAGCACCACTCATGACTGGTCACCAGCTGGATTTAACTCCACTCACCACTACTCCCTGGGTCCAGCCCTCCATCCAGTTCTTTACCTAGCAAAGAGTGTACCTGTCCAAGCCATGGGCTGCCAGCTTCTCCAGCAGAAGAAAAATATGGAATGCTTCGCAACTTTGGATGTCATCCTTGTGCAGGGGACATGCTAATCTGCCCAGTATTATTCCAATTTTAGTATATGTAATGCCAAAGCAAACACAGATGGGGCATAAAGCATCCCACTTAAGAGAAAAGACTGAGGGACTGTTTCATCTGACGAAGAAAGGTCTGAGAGGTGATCTCATACCTTTATAAATATCTACGGTGTGGGAGTCAAGTTTACGGGGGTAGACTCTTCTGTTGTGTGTAACAATAGAACAAGGGGCAGTGGGACGAAACTGGAACACAGGAAGTTCGACACTATCACAAGAAAAACTTCTTTACTGTGAGAGTGACTATGCTTTGGAATAGGCTGCCCAGAGAGGTTGTGGAGTATCCTTCTCTGGAGATGTTCAAGATGGATCTGAACACCTACATGTGCTATCTGCTGTAGGAAACCTGCTTTAGCAGGTGAGTTGGACTCGATGATCTGTAGAGATCCCCTCCAAGCTCTACATTCTGTGATTCTGTGATCTATGAGCATCCTCATTCTTGTTTTTCTGATTTTCTGCTTGTAACTTCAGCTAAGCCCTTCAAAGCATCTTTAACTTTGTATACTGAAGTGGTCTTAATGACATGATGGGTCTTAATGACACTAAATGACACTTAATGACACTAAAGCAGACCAGAAACTATAAAACATGTTATAATTTCCATAATTAAACATAAATTGCTTTCACAAGTATTCTTAGAAGTATTCTTTTGTCCAGTAACCTACTGTAGACACAAAAAGGCCTGTCATCTGTGAATCATAATAATTTGGCTTCATGCATACAGAACGTTCTGCCCACACAAAACTGATAACGGGACTTGTAGTTTGATATGTAATGATAAATATTAATGTTAAATCTAAACTGATATTATTTTCTCTGTAGCCATGTTTGATTTCTGCATTTTTCTTTCTCAATATTTTCTTGTAAAAAACACTTTTTATGAAACCCTATATATGTCCTAAATTAAAGTGAACTTCAAGTGTGTCACTTTGAAGTCCAATTACAATTGACTTTACTAAAACAAACAAAATTATTACCGTTTTTTAGTACAAAATAAATATTTTCTCCAATGTTCTTTTCTGTATATCACAGACCATACCAAAAGGCTATTATACATATCTTGTGTACTTAAGACATTTTGACATATCACACTTAGACAAACATTTGGAAATACAAGTGTTTTTTTTTTTTTTCCTTTTTTTTTCTTTCTGTTGTTTGCCTCTTTCTTTTTGTCTTTGATCTCTCTCTTAGTTACTGTAGGAGAACAAAGGAAACTAGACTGCTCTATCTCTGGCTATCAAACAAGTAGCTCATTGTCCCCATGCACTGTATATTGGAGATTTCAAAATAAAAACATGAGAAAAAAAGAGACTTTAGTTGGCAAATGGTATATAGAATCACAGAATCATTGAGGCTGGAAAAGATCTCTGAAATCATCTAGTTCAAACATCAGCCCATCACCACCATGCTTACTAGCCATGTCCCTAAGTGCCATGTCTGTGCATTTCTTCAGTACCTCCAGGGACAGTGACTCCACAACTTCCCTGGGCAGCCTCTTCCAAAACCAGATGACTCTTTCTGAGAAGAAATTTTTACTAATATCCAACCTGGACAAATATTACTTTTGTGAGACTCATCACAGACTGCAGTACAATATATTTTTTTCCAAATAAAGCACTCTCTTGCCTTCCAGTCAACTCTCCAATTTTATTGCTGAGCATGATATGGGATATCCCCTTCGTCGGTTTGGGTCAGTTGTTCTCCCAGCTCCTTGTGCACCTCTAGTCCCATGTCAGTTTGAGAAACTGAAAAGGCTCTGACATAGTGTAAGCACTGCTCAGCAACAACTAAAACATCAGAGTGCTATCAACATTTTTTTTTTCTCCTAAATCCAAAACATGATATCATACCAGCCACTGTGAACAAAATTATCTCAATCAAAGCCAGAACAATATCCACTCCCTTCTTCCATACTTAGATCATGCTCGGGCCCCACACTTTCCAGTACATACCGATTCATTACCACCTTTTCTGTCTTTTGATACAAAAACACAGGTATCGTTTCCAATTTGGGCCATCTCTGTAAAATGTCTGTTAAATTTATTTAGTCCATGACTTTGGGCTCCATCTGTCATAGCAGTCCTTCAGGACAGGAAAGATGCTGTAATATGGTGGACTGTTGCATGCTGAAGCCATTTCTGGTTCCATCACCACTGTGTTTTGCTTGATTCCTTCAGAATTCATTCTTCACTCACCTGGGTGACTCTAACTGTAAGTCCATCAATATGACATACAAAAACCATACTAGTGATGACATACAGAATTATTTGGCAACTAACATCATACAGTTCAAATAATTGTCTGTTCTCACCCAACATCAAATTGCCTTGAGGTACATACTGAACTTATCCATCCTTCTGCATTACCCACGAAGTGAATCCAGGTCCTTGAATAAAAGCAGTCCCACAGATAGGCTTGCCTTTCTCTCAGTCTCTGCAACTTGTTGAGTAGGACTACATATATCAGCCTGTCACCTTTGATGCTTTCCCACAATCTGACAGTACCCATCAGTGAACAAGGTAAATTTCTTCTCACTCTCTAGTAGTTTACTATACAGTGGGGACTCTTTGGCATCTTCAGGCCAGTCCATAATCACTTATGAGATTCCTGGATGACTGGGATTCCCTACTCCAGCCAATTGTGTGATCAGTGTGATCCACTTACCCCACATAACACCAATTGCATGATGTGTGGAGAGACCCTCTCTTTAAAACATCCAGCCCAGCATAGTCAGTTGGGGTGCCGAAAGGAGCTGTGCTTTAGTAAACTTCTAAAGCAGGTCAGGCCCCTTTGTATGCTGCCAATCTCTCTTTTTCAGTTGAAGTATAGCAGGCATTCTCTGTATCTTCATCTTCAAAACCCTAGGGGTCAACCTCAAGTCTCTACTGGGGCTTTCTGCCAGAGGCTCCAAGTGGGGCCATTCTTTCTGATTATGGTGTAGAGAATAGTTTTCACAGTTGTTCTGCTTGGAGTGGTCCAAGGGCTACTTCATTAACATTTTAGACTAAAATATCTCCATCAACATGAGAATGTAATGTGTAATTTCAATTGCTGATTTTTAAATTCTTCTTTTTAAACTTTTTAATGCATCTTACCCCTAAAAAAAACAAAAAGGACAATTCACTGAGCTTACTGAAAATGGAAGAATTTTACTTTTTGCCTACTTTTTTTTTTTTTCTTTTTTGTAATTCTTTTAAAAAGGGCTTTTTCTATTATTAGTTGTACAAACAGCCAACCAAACAAGTGAATTGTATGGATCATCTTCTCAGGCCAATCCAGTCCAACATGAAGAAGCATGATAATGATAGAAAGTTACAATTGTTATTTTTCCTCCTTTTTACACACATGTGAGTCGAAGTTGGTGGGAGACTTTTGTGAATGTTGTGTGGATATAGTTTCACAAAGAAAGAGTGTGCTGACCACATGGAGCAGCAACATTTTGTGACATTTGGAGAGGCGAGCTTATTCCAGCTGGTCACTGACTCATAGAGACCACATAATCATTTATTGTTAGCATGGTGCTACAGGGGAGGCCTTTTCTATAGCGCTTGATGTCTTCTCACTAGAGCAGGGGGCCTGCCTACTCATCTCTGACAGAACTCCTACTGTTATCTGCAAGCTGTATAGCACACAGGCAATGGGCTCTGTTTGGTGGTAAACATCCTGGCCCTGGGAGATCTCCAATTCTGGAACAGTGGAGCTGCCATCCTTTGCCTTTCTGTATAGGAGACTGGTTAATTTGATGTTTCAAATGACTGCATAATAAAGTTTTATGTCCAAACTCTGGATAACAGCCTTAAATGCTGTCAGTAGCAGCATATTTTGGCTGTTTTCTATTTGAGGCAAGCTTTGCCTTCAGTAGGAAGATTAGAAAAAAATAAAAAATAAATCTTTATGTTGTATTCTAATACAACCTATGTAATTTGTGCTTTGTATTGTAAAATCTTCAGAACAGGAATCATGTCTTACTTAGTTCTAGTGCTTTAAAAAGTATATTTTTGTTATTCATCAAAATATAAAGAACAGCGCAGACATAAATATCTTCACTGGCTCCAGAAAGTCACAGGTGTTTACTGTATAGCAAACTGATACATTCTGGGATTATGCTGACAGAGCAGAGATTGTTTTGAAAATAAATTTTATTCTGTGATTTCTAGTTGAACTGTTAGGGAAGACATGATTGTAAATATGTGCAGATTTTTGATACAACACCCATGCAAACTTTTTTTCAATCTCACTTGAAACTGAGGAAGATCACTTAAATTTGAAAAGACTTAAATAGTTCAGGTGTAGGCAAGAAATACATATTTCAATACCATTACAAAAAATAAGTATTTTGTAAAAGAACTTACCAGTATGTTCATAGACAATGTTATACCCATCTAAAACAAGGGTGGAAGAGAAGACCCAAGAAAGCACAGATCTGTTAGTTTAACCACAGTCCCAGGACAAGTCATGGAAAAGACTGACCTGGGGGATGTTGAAAGGCAGTAAAAGAACAAAGCTGTGGTCAGTTGTAGTCTACAAGGGTTCATCAAGGTAAAGTCCTGCCTAAGTAATTTGATCTTCTACAATAAGACCACTTGCTTAGTGGCTGAAGGGAAGGCAGTGGATATAATATTTCTATATTTTAGAAAGGTCTTTGATAAACATCTCTCACAGCATCCTTCTGGACAAATTGTCCAACAAACAGGTAAGACAATCAGGTTTGTGCTGCGCTTGGCAGTGAACTGGCTTGATGACAGAATTCAAAAGGTTCTAGCAAATGGAGCTATACCTGGCTGGTTGCCAGTCTCTACCAGTGTTCCTCAGTTCTCAGTTCTGGGGCTAATCTTGTTCAACATTTTTGTTAATGATCTGAATTCAGGAGTGAAATGAATTCTTAGTGAGTTTGCTAATCATACTAACTTATGAGATGCTGTTGGCTTCCTGTGAAGATGAGAGGCTTTGCAGAGGGATATAGATAGGTTAGAGCACTGGGCAATTGGCAGCAGCATGAAGTTCAGCAAAAGAAAGTTCTGGGTTCTGCACCTGAGATGGAGTAATGCCAGACACAGGTACAGACTGGAAGATGAGCAGCTGGAAAGTAGTTCAGCAGAAAGGGATGTGGGAGTGCCAGTGGCAGCAGGCTCGATGTGAGCCAACAGTGTGTGCATGCAGCCAAGAGGCAAACCACTTGTTGGAGTGCATTAAACAAAGTACTGCCAGCTGATCAAGAGGTGATTTTCTTGTTGATGCAGCCCCATCTTGAATATAGTATGCAGTTCTGGGTTCCACAATATAAAAAGCATGTTAAGCTACTTTAATGCACAGAGAGGGCAACAGAACTGGTGAAAGGAAGGCATGTTCTACGAGGAAAGTCTGAAGACATTTGGTTTGTCTAGTCTGGAGAAAAGGAGCCCAAGAGGTGACCTCATTTCCCTCTACAAATTCCTGAGGAAGAGAAGCGTAGAGGAGGGGCTGGGCTCTTCTCCCTGGTACTGATGACAGGACATATGAAAACAACTGCACCAGGGGAGGTTTAGAGAAGGTATTAGGTTGAATTTCTTTATTTTGAGGGTGCTCAGAAATTGAACACGCTTCCTAATGAGGTGGTTGATACCTCATGCTTGTCAGCATTCAAGAAGCATTTGAATAATGCTGTTAATAATCTGCTTTAACTATTCGTTAGCCCTGAAGTGATTAGGCAATTGAACTCAATAATCTTTTAAGACCCCTTTTAACTTTTCTGTTTTTGTTTTTCTTTTCTTTGCTGTTCTGTTCCATTCCAGCCCATTCTATTGTAGCTTTCAACAGCTCAGTGGAAAATCCTTTAAAAATTATCAGATAATCCGAAGTGAATGTCTTTGGGAAAATTTATTGATATGTTAAATATGGTAAATGCTAAGTCATAGCAAATTGATCTAAACCTCCCTGAAACCTCCCTGTCAACACTCTAGAAAACCAAATGCTGAGAAACATTTATTTGAACATAAAATATTAGAAGAATATGATAGTGTCCTGGACAACCTGATCTAGTGGGTGGCAACCCTGCTCATGGCAAGGCAGTTGGAACTGGATAATCTTTAGAGTTCCTTCCAACTCAAGCCATTCAATGATTCTATGAAATATCTAAAATGTCAGAAAAATAGATTTCCTACACTATTAAAACTGATACTGTCTTACCAAACTTAGCATGTACCAGTGGTGCACTTTCCTTACATTTATAAATTCTGATATTATGTCTAAATTACTTATTAGGTAAGTGAAGAGCTTAAATGAGAGAGCAGTTTTGAGAAGGTGGGATAATCAGTATTTCCTTCAAAATATAGACTAGCAACTAAACCCCTAAGGTAAGATTTAGAGCAGCCATATTTCCTGCATTTAATTATCTCATAGCATATCTCCATTTTTAGGAGTTACTAAGTCAGTTGTTTTAAACCAAGCACTGATGAAGGCTGCATGTCTGCAAGTCTGTTCTAGGAGGTGTTTGTAACAGTTGTGCTGGGAATATAAAATAAAGCTACAGATAGTACTATACTGCTGATTCCTTCTAAGATCTGAACTGACAATCAATAGCTGCAGAGGCTGGTTCTTCTTCATCTCTAAATGTGTCTCTAACAGGAGTCCAGCATATTTCCACTGCCCAGAGTGCCCTTCAGGGAGCAGGTCATCTTTGCTGCTGGGAGTAGTGTAATTGGGGAACTGTCAGTATCACAGGAGAAAAAAAGAAGAAAAAAATAGTAGCAAGACTATCAGCTATTTCAAGTGTTTTATGTTTTAATCAGAAAAAGCAAAAGGCATTTTATTGCTTTGTTGAGGGCCAGGGGTGTGTGAATGTGTGAGCAGTTTAAGATTTTTTTGTAGTTTTTCTGGGGGGAAGGGCTAGATTAAGCACAGCCTGTTCCCTTCCTTCATAGAAATGTCAGAAATGTCACTACTGCAGTTGCCATTTTTTACAGTGTGTCAGCTTTTGCAGGTAACTGCAATCCTCTGCTCTTCACAGAGGAGTGAGCGCTACTAGAAGGGCTAGTACAAGATGAAGATTGGTGTTCTTCCCCATCTGTTCTCCATTAGTAGCTTCATGATTATTTTATGTTAACGCATCTGTATTTATTAGCATTTTATTATACTGTGCAGGCTCTTAAGTGCAGCAGAAGGGCAGCATCCCGTACTTCAGGAATTGAAAGATAAAAGACATAACAATTTCATGAAAACAATACAGTTCAAGAGTGAGACTCATAAAGTATGGAAGAGTCTGGCAATGGAAAGTAACTTTTCTTTTTCTTTTTTTTTTTTTAACAGCAAAACTAAAGCATCCATAAAAGATGGCCTTAGATGGACGAGTCACAAGATAGATGACCTTTTAGCGTCTGAAGCACCAACCTTCCATTGTATTTTCAAAATTAACCATGGTTGCCTCAAATTTTTGTTCTTATAATTCAGGCTGTTGTTTACATTATGTTTGGTACATCTTTGAGAGGATAATGTGTTTAGGTGTTTTCTGGCTACAGTGTACTAGGTAAGATGTACTTTGTAGGAAGGCTGCAAAATATTTATATGTGATTGAATGCCAAACAATTGTATGTTCCAGAAGAGTAAACATTCTTTACTATATGATTTTGTGGCACAGCAAGGACGTCTGAATCCTTCTGGTCTACTACCACAGTAAAGTGCAAAGACAGTTCAAAGGAACTGATAGGATCTGTAGTGCAAAAGTTTAGTATATTTTGGAGTGAAATAACTAACAACAGATCGTATCATATTTTATTTATTTTTTTTTTTTTGCTGCAGGCATGGATTTACTGTGATACTGTAAGATTTTCTTATTCCATGGCAATGTAAGCTATTAATATGTAGCCTACTACTGTGGTTGAAAAATCTAATTAGCTGTCAAAAATATATATAGAAAAAAAGGTTCCTCAGTGTGATTTAGGAAATTCAATGTAAGGAAACATCTGCACGGAGTAGAAAAAAGCAACAAAGTCAATTTAAGCATTCAGGAAAGGATAAATCATAAAATATATCTATTTGTTGTGCTAGATCTCTCCGAATATATGCAGTTTATTCCATGTGAAAGTTAGAATGAATTTAAAGCAGATAAAGTTTTCTAAGAGCATGAAATCTTTTAAAGATTTGTAAGTCATCACTCGTATAGGTAACTATTATTGTAATTTCCTTTTTGAATGAAACTGATAAAAAATGATCTTTGGGGTTGGGTTTAATTGTTCAATGCTTACGCAGTACCATTAAAGATTCCTATGATATGTTCTACTTGATTAGAACCTAGTATTGTTATTTATTGATAAGAACATTACTGCTAACATGAGTATGAATGTAACAGTGATAGAACTGTTACACTAACACAACAGAATTCTCAGCAGTATGTTTGTGTGCATCTAGGAAGAATGTGGTGTTATAAAGGATTTCAGAAAATTCGGCTGAAAAATCCTGTCTCAAGATCATGAGAGAGGAATTTTCTCACTTGCTCTTTTTGAAGGAAAGGTTTACTAAGCCTTTAGAGCTGCATGCAAATATCTCTTCACCTGAACCATTTATTATCAAACTAATGGTCCACTTCAAGTCATTTTGCCTAACTACAGCCCATGGAAATAAAGACTTCTCTGTTTTATCTCGACATTTGTTTAAACCACTGAAAAATAAAAAATGTGTTATTTCCTTTCTAATGTTTCTCTTTGTTCTTTGAGGCAAGACTCACACTGACTTTGAGGGTGGCTTTAGTGCAAGTTGACCCAAACTAATATTTCTTCTTCATACCACAAGAGAAATTACTAAGAACAATTTGAAACAGACAAACAAACAAAAAACAACAAAACAGATAAACTGTGATTTGGAGAAACAAATCTTAGAAGCTTGTTATTCACATAGTGTTTTAAAAAAATAAGAGAAAAAAAAGATTTGATACCTCATGCTGATCGGCGTGTGTTAAACGTGCCTACCTTTCACAGAATTGTAATGCTCATAATGGTATTGTAAAATGGTTGTTGAGGATACAGCTCAAAAACACTTTGCTCATAATGCAGTGACCCTGGCCACTTCATATCAGGCTTCAAATTACTCATATTGATCAACAAAAAACTACTGTGAGATTTTTAGAAATTACTTGGGAGCCTATATTCTTTTGACTTACACTCATGAAATGGAAATTGGCAGTACAAACTATTCTAGTCACCATTAGCAACTTACAGAACATGCCTTGTACTAACAATATATGTGAGTTTAGAAGTATTATCAACCTGTTTCAGATACACATTACCATACTCTGTTAACTGGGATACTCATTAGAAAGAATATAGTATAAAAGCTTCCTTTATAAATCTGGATTCAAATAACTAATGGTTTTAGAGTAACTGCAATTTGAAAAATAGTTAGTGTTTCTATATAACGCAGTTTTAACTACATGTGTTTTCTGATTGCATCTTTAATGGTTCTTGATTTTTGGCTTTGTTAAAAAGCAATACATTTTTAATAGGTTTTTTTTCCAATTAAAATTAAATATTCTCCTTTAAATAAAACAATGATTGATCAAATAAATCAACATAAAAAGGATTCTTTGTCAAGAATATGCAAATTTCTCATATAATTTGGTCAGAACTGAACAAAACTAGGTCAGGTGATGGTTATTACCTCCAGATGAGTGCACAGCAAAGCTGAGGAACAAAAATCAGGTTTTAATGAAAAAAAAAAAAATAATTCCACAAGAAGATCTTTATATGTTCAAATTGTACTACAGCGATAAATCTTCTTTTATCTCAAAATATATGCAGAACATTTAGAAAAATGAAATCTGTAGTTCACAAAATAATTGATGCTAGAAGTTGTCAGTGGAGAGGTGACTGACCTCCTCTGTGCTTTGCCTTGCTTAGCAACATCCCTTAGCAACGACAGATCATTAACACGTATCATCAAATAGGAGAGAATCATAGGCAACCAAATGCTAATCATTTTTGCATTGAACGATAGGTGCATGATCCTTAAAGACTATTTTTTTTTTTTCATTTTTATCAAGTCACTATTCATCTGGAGTTGTCTTTTTCGTTGAATATTTCAGTATTTTTTAAAAATACAAATTTTGGTTTTGGTTCCTCATGTTTACACATTCTGTCAATAAATACTACCTAATTTGTCTGCAGACTCTGTGGTTTTTTTTTTTTTTTTTTTGCAACCATTCCCTCTGTGGCCCTCTACAGTTATTACCTCATGTATAGGGTGAAGTCATACTGATTTCATTTCAGACTCTAGAATGTCTGAATCCAAAAATTCGATTATATACTTCATTTTTTATCTATTCTTGCAAATTTAATGTCAAACATCTTCTCCGTACATGCAGGAGGTACAGAGGTTATACCAGTTTTCTGCAATAAAAAAGAAAATGGTTGCGATTGTGAAAAAAAAAAAACACCTAGTTTTAATACAACTTGGAGACATCGTGAATTTCCTTTTTGCTCATAGTTTACCAGGTAAAAACAGTAGGCAAAAAATGTTGTATAGAATTTTCCTGAGTGGCCTTGAACTGCTGATGTGACCAGCAAGGGGAGATGCATCAGAGTCCGTGACAGGCTAGAGTGTACTCAGTCCAGAGAGAGGCTATCAGCTAACCTTGAAAGTGTTCACTCTGCTCCCCGCTGCACAGTCTAACAGGATTTCTCTTCTACCGTACATAGCTTTTCTGAAGAGTAGTGACACTCTTTAATTATTTTGGAAAAATTGAATCTATCCACCATCCTACACGTAAGGTGTCTGTTTGCTTTGTTTCTGTAATGAAATGCATTTTTTGAAACTGAGTACAGTGAACTCACTCCTTCATGTAATCACAGCTAGTTGCTTTTCAGTGTGAAGGAAAATCCTCTCCTTTGAAAATGTGTACCAGTAAATACTAATTCTTCTACTTAATTTCCAGGGCTCTTTTTCTGTATACTAATTACAGGAAATGGACACACAGGTCATACCAGTATAGTCTGCAATGTGCTTAAATAAATAAAAAAAATCTCTAATTTTTGGATAAATGGGAGAAATTGAATGATCTAATGTGTTTCTCTGGTACATACAAAAATTTTCTTTGTTAGTTTCCATAACTACATTTTATTTTCATGAACAATGTTTATGTTATATCCAATGTGTATTCAAATGTGGTGAGTACAACTGATTATAGATATGATCAACCAAATGATTTTCTATACTGCAAGCAAGAGAAAATAAAGAATTTTTAATGCTTCATGGCTCTAATATTAAACAACGGAACAAGTACTAGCAAGGGTTGTCTGCTGGAGAACAGTGTCTATTACAACTGTTCTGTTGCAGTTAGTGTATTTTTTAAGAAGTAGTGTTGTTCTCCAATAATACAGGAACATTTGAGTTTCTCAGAACCTGGCTGGGACAGAGCCTTGGCAGCCGTCTAGAGGTCAGGTTATGAATGCTATTGCTTAACTGAAATAGGACCTTTCTGTTTTAAGAACCAAGGACCAATACTCAGCTCATTAACTTCTACATCTAAATTAGACTGCCCAGTTTCACTTTGTGGACACTGTGGTTTTCTATCACCAGTCAGAGATGTTTGATAGCCGTAGCAAATGACTGCACAGACCTTGTAGAATAAAACTTCAAAATCATCATTCTGCTCTTCAGCTGGAACGAAGTAGATAGAGGTTAAATAAAACAAAAGAGAAAGGAAAAAAAAAAAGAGAAGCTATATCACTGCTTGAACGTTTTCTCAACTTCTGATAACTCTGGTGATTTCAGATGGGATCTTCTCAACATCTCAGTGAACAGGACTTCTCCATCTAGTCTTCCCTCACCCCCTCTCTTGCACAATCTCTGTTCTTTTTGCTGTTACATAAATCCTCTCTCCATCCAGCTTTTCCCTGAGAACTTCTGAGTTTTCCCAAGTTCCTGTATGTTGTACTGCATCAATGTGATGGATACAGCAGGCGGTGCAGAAAAGGGCAAAAATGGCTTTTATTTGAAAAACA
>JANHGO010000072.1:37362246-37381493 GCA_024606505.1 Aquila spilogaster | reverse complement strand
TAGCCAATGGCACGCATCATGGGGAGAGACCTATCACCGTAACAACCCGAACCCTCCAGAAGCACATCTGGTAACACCTGTATTAATACTGAACTTTCTTGATTTTGTTTCTGGGGGAAATGCCACTTCTGAAACATTTGAGAAGATAAGAAAGATGAGAAAAAGAAAAGCAAAAGCTTGTTAGTAGAAATCCACAATTTTTTTTTTGTTTGTTTATGGCCTATGATGTATAGGTCTTGTAAAAATATACCACTATACAATTAAGGAACATATGCCATATTGCATCCATAAGAGAGTAGAATTATTTTGGACATGTTCTTGTAATAGATATATACATTTCCTTTCTTTGAGACAACAGTGTGCCCTTGCTTCAAAGAAGGCTAATGGTGTCCTGGGCCCCATTAGGAGAAGTGTTGTCAACAGGTTGAAGGAAGTGATCCTTCCTCTCTATTCAGCACTGATGAGTCCACACTTGGAGCATTAGGTCTAGCTCTGGGGTCCCCAGTGCAAGAGAGATGTGGAGCTACTGGAGAGTTCAGGGAATGACCAGAAAAATGATGGAGGGACTATCAGGAGAGCTTGAGGGACCTGGCTGGGAGAAGCAGAGAGTAGGCTCAGAGAGGATGTTATTCATAATATGCATACTTGATGGAAGAAGGTGCAAAGATATAGCCAGGCTCCTTCCAGTTGTGCCCAGTGCCAGGAAAAGAGGCAATAAGCACAAACTGGAACACTAGAGATTCCATATGAATGTTCAGAAGCACTTGTTTACAGTGTGGGTGACTAAGAACTGGCATAGGTTGCCCAAAGAAGTGGGCATCCTTTTTTTACCTCTGAAAATACTGAAAAAACACCTGGACATGGTCCTAGTCAAGTGACTCTAGATGGCCTTGCTTGAGCAGGAAGTTGAACCAGGTGAACTCTAGAGGACCCTTCCAACCTCAGAAATTCTGAATCTGATTTTGTGAAACTATAGATCATATAACTGCCAGATACAGAGGCGGATCAGATCTTATTTCATATTTTTACAAGGTTTTTGATTCTTGCCTTACTTTATTGGAGTGTCATATATGTCTGTTTTGAGCTTCCATCTGTGACATCAGTGGAGATAGTTATAATGTCTTTAATATTCTAAAATTCTCTATTCTTCCATAAAAAAATGAAAATAAATGTTTCCTAGAAGGAGATTAATCATTCTACACAGAGTCAGTATGTTTCTAAGATAGAAAATGGTCTTAAAATTATATTCGCCGTAGCTCAGCTGCTGCCATTTTGTAATTAACAGCTTGCTATTTAATTAGCATGTTTCAATGCATTTTATTAGTGAATTACTGATGAGTAAACATATGAATGGTTTATATTGTTTTGTTGATAACACACACTCAGTGCATTGTTAACTTGATAAAATGTCTCCAGGGTACTGATACTGGAATTCTGTGCCTATCCATTTCAGCCCACAATGACTGAAGTTGTATTGCACAAAATGATCTTAGCTGGTTAGAGACTCTCAGCACTGAGAATGGAGCCTGGAAGCAGAAAGGATAGGTGTATGAGGAAGTGAAGGGCGTGGTGAGTTGTTGCCAGGAGATCTGCCCTGGGAGAACAGACAAGAGTTGTACTTACTTACCTTTCTTTCATGTTATGTCTACATCTGCCACAAAATATGTTTAATAGATAGATAGGAATGATCTAGTACGTTTCTACATTTGTCTCTGCAACAGGAAATCCTTGTAACCATTGAAAAACTGACCTGCTCTAATGATAGGAACTTGGGAAAGACCAGCATCCTGTAATGACAATTGAATTGCAGTTTTTAGTGCCTTCAGCTCCAATAAAAAGAGACCAAAACACTATTGCTTAGCTGTAGAAAATGCACCAAAATACAGGTCTACACCTGTACCTTTCTGGTGAAGCTTCCTCTCGGAACTTCTGATAAGAACTGAATATTTTGTCTCATGAATGAAATTCTGTCTTCTAGTAAGAATGGAGTATTTTGTGCACCTTCTTAGATTAGAAATTCACATTTATTTTTCAAACATGAGGAAAATTAAAATAGGCAAGTTAAATTGACCACAGGCATGACTTGGGCTTAGTAAAAATTTCCTAGGTACACTCAACATTCTTTCCTGAGATACGAAGAAGAATTAGTTTAATTTTAGGATAGTATTTTCTATGTGAATGTGACTAGTTACAATGTCCAGCATTCACAGTAAGGTAAAAGCACGTCTTCATTAGAGATGTTAAGCATAACTTGGGTCAATGAAAAACTTATGTACATGTTGGTCCTAGTAAAGTCTGGGGCAGTCTTGCCAGGCTCAACACAGTTCAGCAAAGGATTTAATCATGTTTCACTTCAAGGACTTTAGTTTTCTCATTTCCTTCAACAGGTTTTCAGCAATATTGAAACAGACATAAATGTTCTCACAGGACTTTGTTTGCTTTAAAGTCTGTAAAATTATCCAGTTTCCTACACAAAATTCAGGATTAGCACATCAGGTTATAGTGTGTTTGTTCTGATGTTAAGTATAGAGTGTATTTGATTGCTAATAGAGTTCTGCTTTTTATTTATTTATTTATTTATTTTGTATAGATAGCAAACAGATGAGTTTGTAATGGAAATACTTTCAGTAGCTTCCTTGGAGCCCAAGTTTATTCAGAGATATTAAAGCACTCCTCTTTAAAAAATCAATTGAATTACATGAAGTGCCATATAATCATTTTGCTAAGCATCATCCCTAGATGTATTTTATACTAGTAATCTCCAGCTGAGATATCTTCAGTCATCCATAGACTATACTAGAACCAGCAGTCCGAAGATCTAAGATATATTACAACTTATTCTTTACAGTACAATAACTCAAATGCTGATATAGCAGTTATGTCCTCAGTGTATAAGAACATCCCCTAAATACCCTAATACTGTAATACCGTGCTTCTAAAGAAAACAGGTTCGGGAACCCCTGCTGTCTAAATCTTCAGAGACAGTGTTCGTGTTCAGTGTGATAGTGATGAAAATCCAACGAGAAGGTGTGTCCCAGCCCCAGAGCTTCCAGTCTCCCAGGATCCTGCAAGGCAGCCATCTTGATGCGCTGCCTTTTCACATGCCTAGAATTTTGTGCTAAATTGGGAAGAGACAAATATTTTCTTGGATTTGCCTGCCTTGTCAAATACTGAAGTAGAGGAGATCATACTTTTGAAATCAATTGGATTCAAATTTTCATCCTGCCTATCATAGTTCTTTGTTTAAAGCACCTAGAAATAACCTCATTTTTTTGAGATCCTGCACCTATACATTTTGAAAATTCAGTCTTTCTTGGTACTCTGATTTTTTAGCCTTGGCTCTTATTTAATGTTGAGTTTGATTTAAATAAATACTTCGGTAGTTTCTATTGTCAGATTAGACATCCAATCCCCACTTTGTAAATAATAACCTTCTCTTCCATAAACTCCTTGGATTGGTCCAGTGTTTATGTTATGGCAGAGAGGTCATTACCATGTCACAGTGTGCAATACCATTGGTATTATCTCTTTACAGGAGCAAATACCTGTGTAAATAGTTGTGCAGAAAAATGTTTTTGAGGTATGTACATGTTACCTCTGAGCACTATGTTTGAACTACTATAAAAACATTTCCCACTTCTGTTCTTGCTGAATTTGAATAGAAGTTGTGAAAGTGTATGGCTTCTTTTATTCTTTGCCCTTCAGCATTCTTGCTACAAAATAATTTTCTGGAACATTCCACGGTCCTCAAAACATGTGCAAAATACTGAAACAGTAATAAATGTAGATTAACTATCTAGATAAATGTAGCCTTTACTGGAGAACAATGACAAGAGGCAGACAATAGGAAGCAAGACAATTGAATTAACTGTATCCATCATATTCCTTTAGCTTCAAGAATATCGCTAAGAGATACAGTTGTTCTTGTCAATCACACCTTTGTCTCAATTTGACTAAAACCTACCACCTACATTAGAAATCCATTTTCTTAGAAATCCATCTGCTTTTACAACAGATTCCTTACTCCACAAGGGGGGAATTTCCCCCCCTTTTTATCAAATTGTTCTTAGACTCCATTTTTGTGTTTATTTTACATGGCAGCCTGGGACCACCGAGCTGCCTGTGTGCAATGATTTAAGGCAACTCAAACAAGACCAAGCAAAAATAGATGGTCACTATGAATAATTCATGATGTTCCTTCAATTTTCTCATCAGACATCTGTGAGGCCAGACTACTGATGGTAGAAAATGTTTTTGGCTATGAGGATATCATGAAGATTTGAAATTGTAGTAAATAAAGGGAAATCAGTGTAGAGCTTGACAGATGAGTTGGAATGATTAAGTTATTGAAAAATAATTATGCCCCTGAGTACAGGATGTCTCAAACTAGCATTTGAAAGAGGGAATTTTGTATTAATTGGTGACAGCAGACATCTAGTCTTGGGAATTTTAAAACAAGATTTTCAGAGAGAATATTTCACTTTCACTTTTTCATTTTTGTTAATGAACTCAGAGAAGTAGTAGTATGTGGGTTTTTTTTTGCAGTGAATAGAAAACTTAAAAACATAGAAACAGTATGCTTAGGAAGAATTAGTATTATTGAGTTATTACCAGAATATTAATATTAAATGTGCATATATAACTCTGAATTTAATAAGCAGTTTGCCATAAAAATTTCAGATGCGGAAGGCATCATGAACATACAAAAGATCTGTCAATGACATCTGAGGATGTGTTGTGAAATAAATTAGCACGTGTCCCTATCCCAGTGCCTAATGCCTGTCTATGTAGTAGACACCCAGAATAGTTCAGTGGAAGGGCTTATGTTGGTTCACACCTAATGGTGTGCAAAGGGGGTTATAGTGATTATGGACCCGAGGTGTCCTGTCTGTTTAGAGTGCTCTATAGCATATGGATTTACCAGATTGGCCAGACTGATACAGTAATTTCTGTGATGCACTTTTGTTGTCCTTTAGGGATGTGTCCCAGATGTTTGCTTGCCATTTGTCAGCTGATGCTTGGCAATGAAGCTACAAGCCTTTCCCTGAAAAATATTTATCATCGATAATGAACTATGGTAGTTTCATTATTTGTGAGACTGAAATAAGTAAAAGGGAAAGATAATCTATTCATCAAAAACAAAGCATTAACAAACCAAAAATTATTTGTATCACTGTTTTGAATTTTAAAAGCAGTTCTAAATAAAGGATATATCTCTTGCAATGAACTTACTACGTTGAATTTGCCATTTTCTTCTTTATAGGTTCTGAAAAGTCAGAACATGTTTCAAAGTGATGTTATGGTTTGAAATTCATGTATATATGAGTGATGATGTTTTATAGAAAGAGACTAGATAATCACAAATAAATAGACTATTTTGCTTTGATAGGTAAGTAATTTTTCAAGCCAGATACAAGAGGGATTGTTCCTGCAGTGGGGAGATCTACTCTACACCTCTGCTGCTGCCTGGAGAAGGAACACCTCAATTGCTTCCTTCTAGGCTATGAGAGAATGCCTGAGGACATGGTCTTGCCCCAGCCTTCTGAACAGCTTACTTGCTCAACCTCTTCCAGTTCCTGGTGTAGAAACCAGACACTCATGTCCAGATGCTGCTCCAAATTGCAGAGTTGTGAGATTGGCTTCTGAGAAGGTTGACTGTGGAAGAGGTCTCTGTTGATACTGGAAGAGATCTTCTCACCCAGAGCTGCATTTATGGGACTCATAGCTGATGGCAGATGATGACCTACTACCAGGTGGAAGAAGAGAGCCCTAACACAGCTCACTGCAAAGAAAGGCAACATTCTCCTTTGGATGGTCTTCCCAGTACAGTAGATAGTGATGACAAAGGTATTGTAGCTAGCATAGTCATCACCCTGTTTTCCCCTCCAATGGTCTGGCACAGCCCAGATGGCCATTTCACACAGGAACTGACATTCCCCCTCACAGCTGTCACTAAGCAGGGACCAAGTAAGAGGCACACTAATGGGCCTTGGTCTGCTTGCTGAGGGCAGGATGAAGAACCTGCACTTCCCAGACACTCACTAGCTGGGCAATGGTACCTCAGGACTGAGCATACTGGACACACAGCAGATGCTGCTCAACAGGCAGTGGGTATTGCTCCCACATGTTTTCTCTGCAACCAAGCCACATTCTGGGGAGCTGGATCTCATGCAACTGAAGACGGTGTTTCATGGAGGCTTGCAAAAGAGAGAGTTGTAACATCCAGGCAGTGGTCATCCAAAATCTCAGAGAGTCCATTACCTCTGGGAGCTCCAGCCTGTGCACAGATGTCAATAAATTGCTTCTATGAACAAATGCTCTTTCAGTGAATGCCTGTGCAGAACACTGAGGAGGAATGTGGCCATAGCGTGCTGAGTGCACCACTGCTGCACAACTGGGAAACATTGCCAGGAAGACAGAACTACAGACTGACTGATATTGAAAGGGACCTCTGTAGGCTATTAGGGGCTATAAGAAAGAAGGGGACAGGCTTTTTAGCAATGTCTGCTGTGACAGGACAAGGGAAAATGATTTCAAACTAAAAGAAGAGAGATTGCGACTGGATATAAAGAAAACACTTTTTATGAGAAGTGTGGTGAGGCATTAGATGGAACAAGTTGCCCAGTGAGGTGGTGTAAGCCCTGCTGTTAGAGACATTCAAGGTCAGGCTGGACAGGGCTCTGAGCAACCTGATCTTGTAGGTGTCTCTGTTCATTGCAGGAGAGTTGGACTAGATGATCTTCAAAGGTCTCTTCAAATTCCAATGATTCCATGATTCCATGATCTGATCACTTCCCTTTTTTCTTTCCAGCATAAACCCTATTTCACATTATTCCACACTATCATTGCAAGGCTTATTATTATTATTATTTTATCCAAATTCAAAAGCATTTCAAATCAATAACCAGAATCTATAGGTTTTTATTTTTCTGAATGTGGCCTTTTATTTTTGTGTGTGTATTTGCTTCCATGACTGGAAAAATATACTGCTTCTAGCTCAGAATTTTCAGCCTATAATTTTAGTTTGGAATTTACTGCACTAAGTTCAGTGCAGTTACTGCTGAATTACATATGAAAAACAGAAAGGTGAGCTCTTGTCTAGAAACCCATAAAAAGGAAAGATTTTCTTACTGTGTTCACAATTCATTTGGAGCTTCAAACCAATTATTTTATCTGTAAGATAGATTTAAACATGTGAGACTTAATGTTAACCTGAAAGGTGTTCTTGTGTAGAATATATTTTTTTTATAAGCATATTGGATCATGTATTTAGTGAAAATGTATTTTTGGCTCTTTTAGTGGAGAAGCAAAATCAAACGGAATCCCCAAAACCTCAAAGAACTGTTATTCATTTCATACTATTTATTTTCTAGTTGATGAACTTGTGATCATGTTTTAGAGATAGTAGTGATTTCTGTGAGAATTTTTCCATTTTCCTGTGGACCAGTGGTCATAACTAGGTTTAAGCAGGAATTTCTTAGAACACATATCTCTATCCCTGGCATGGATTTACAGGGGAATGACTTCAGTCTTTTGAGTAATCTTTCAAACATGACCTGAGTTTCCTCCCAGACCATGTAATCTAAAGGAAGCTAAAAGCATAATTAAAGTTGTTAAAATACATCAGAAGTCTTTTAAGTGCCTGTATCTTCAACACAGGTGTTTACCAGAATCTTGTAGCCCAGTCCATGAAATCTGTTTTATATGATTATTCACACAGATGCTCCCAAAAATTGTTCTGTGGGGCATAAACATTTTGTCTCTTTTAATATATATTAATGTATGATGTTCTGCTCTGGTGATGCAGATAATACTAATTACTTAAAGGTTATGCAAAGTATTTTTATTGATATTTTTATTTATAATAAAAGAAATCAGATGCTCTAAAAATATAGTAAAGGAAAAGTGAAATAATTTTCAAGCTGGTGGTATCTGCTTACTCTGCACTTCACACTGTGATTGAGTTAAATCTGAAATATTGCTGCCCCTGGCTAAGCACTTTCTTCCCTCTAGCACAGTAAAAGTAATATTTTTAATACTTTACATTTCAGTGATTTCTGAGGACTTCTTTCTATGATTTCAGTTTTTCTACATACATAGAATTTCTAATGTAAGTTACAGAAGAGATATAACATGTGAGTGATATGAAGAAAAGATGATGGACAAAACTTCTATCAAAAATGGAAATTGTTATTTCCATCAAGTATATTTATACAACTTTTGCATGATAAAAATTGCATGTTCATCTAAGTAAACAGTATGAACTCAGTGAAATATGATTTTCCTTTTATATATAGATAAATATTCCCTTGCTTTTCTGAATGTTTTTCTCTTCTATTGAAGTTATGCATGTATCTAATCACTCAGTGCTTCAGAAAGGTAGATTTCATACTGCGATCTTCAGAACTTAAGCATCAGTTGATAGGATCATTATAAGATGTCCCCATCCTTGATTGATGGAAAAACTCGAGTCTTATTTTTGAAGTTGTTCATGCGAATGTGGGCAAAGTGAAAGAAAACAGGGAAGTATCTCATAAATTTACTTAGAGTTTATTTTCTGCTTGTTTCTCAGAAATACCAGAGAAGGAGAATAAACTATCATTTCACCTCTTTTTGGAAAACATTATTCTTATTTCTGTCCTGCTTGCAATGTCAACAGAAATGCTTACATTGAAAATAAAGGCAAAATCTTTTTTTTTATCTCAGCAACTCCAGAAAATTCAGACTTCTTGTGTCTGATTGCTTGCTTCAGAACTCACATAGCTTGGTTAATTTCAGTTGGCATTCTTAGATGTTACATTTCAAATGAAGCTGAAGTTTCTCAAAGTTATATGAAACGAACGTGAAAATTCAGCATTTTGAAACATAACAGCTTCACAATAATCTGATTTGAAGTACTATCTATAACTAAAACAGTGTTCAGCAGTATCATTAAAATGTAAAGCTTTCCTCATGCATGTGGAAAAATGCTTTGCCCATTACAGATCATTCAGTGGAAGATTTGTTTCCTCTTTTCAGAAGGTACTTATAATTGTTGCATAAATAATTTAGAAGTATATGAGCTTTGAAATGTGTGTTGTTTCATACAATATATCAAAACTTATTAAATAAGCTGAATAACATCAAGAAAATATATCCTCAGAATTGAGTTGTGGTTGATATTTAAATGAAGAATAAGTCAGTATCGTGATAACATCAACAAGCTAGTTATAAATGCTGGCCAATCATTAAATCATCGAATTCCTCATAAATATAACCAAACTTCATCTACCACAAGCCTAAAGAGGCTTCTAAAATACCGTCTGTCTATTTCATTATAAATTCTAGCTCAATAATGTTCCTAAAGTTAATTAATTTAATAGCTTGGGGCCTGTTACATATTTTAACAATGAAAATTTAATTATTCTCTGATGTATGAACCTCAACCCTGAGGCCAATTGTAAAACTTCCTTTCAACAAGTCTATTCTCGTATGATAGTTAAAGACCTACCTCTTTTACTCCTCCACTAGAATTAACAAAATGTATGTTATAGTCCTCAGACTCAGCAAGCAGATTTAAATGACCTGTATTTAAAAAAATGTACAAACAACTAGTTTATGTCCTATGAGGATTTTTAAACTTGGAAGACAGTAATAAAGCTTTGATAAGAAATAGTTTTATGGAATCCAGTTGCTATTTATATATTACGTGCTTTCCATCTGGAGCCATATGAGGATCAACTTGTCTCTCTGTTACCCCATATGTATCTGCATGCACATGTAACTCTGCTTCCTAGCACCCAGGAATGTGAAAAAGCTGTAGTGCCCACTAGAGTAGTAAGAGCAATGTCAATAACATTTAAAAAAGTTACAGAAAAATATGAAGGTAATGAGAGAAGGGATGTTGGTGCAGGATGCAAAGTCTAATATGAAATGTCAACAACTGCAGTTATATGGGTAAGTTCAAATTAAGAAACATCTGGAAATTGTATTAGTTTGGAACTGGGCGTAAAGTTTCAAACAAGCACAAAAACTATGTACTGTCAAATATTTTTCTGCTTGCAAGTTAGCTGATCTTCTATTTTGAAAGAAGCTTCAAAAAATTTAATATGAGGGGGCAAAGCATTCTGCCAGCTGGGACTTGCTTGAGGAAGCTGAGCACTTGTCTATGCAACCTTGTGTTCTCATTAAAATGTGATTGTGCTCTATCTGTCTAGAAATTCTGGAAACTTTCAGTATTGTTTCTAGTTCTCAGGCTTCTTTTTTAGCACACAATTTATACAAATTACAGGAAGTTTTTAAGGAAAGTTGTGATCCTCTGCTTTAATATTCAATGTCAGTTCATAACTGGGAGGCCAAAGATTTTACTATTTATTTATTTATTTTTGATTTTACTCCAGAATTTTTGACGTGTAATTCCAAAGAGGTGAGTGGATGTACGATTAAATTTATACAATTGGGTGGCCTAGCCCTACAAGAAAGGCAGAAACTTCATCCTTGTTTTTTCATGCAATATTATTACAGGTGTCATACTGAAGCATACAGTCAGATAGTTGACATATATTTTGTAATGATGAAATTTGATAAAAATTTATATCTACTTAGAATCATAGAATCACCAAGGTTGGAAAATGCCTCTAAGGTCATCCAATCCAACCATCCAGCTATCACCAATATTTCCCAAGAAATTATGTCTCTAAATGCAACATCTAAATGTTTCTTGAATGCCTCTAGGGACGGTGACTCCACCACCTTCCTGGGAAGGCCGTTCCAACACCTGACTGCTCTTTTGGAGGATAAGTATTTCCTAACATGCAATCTGAATCTCCCCTGGCACAACTTGAAGCCATTCCCTCTAGTCCTATCTCTAGTTACACAGGAGAAGAAGCCACCCACACTTCACCACAACCTCCTTTCAGGTAATTGTAGAGAGTGATAAGATCTCCCCTAAACATCCTCTTCTCCAGACTAAATAATCCAGTTCCCTCAGCTGCTCCTCATAAGACTTGTGCTCCAGACCACTCATCAGCTTTGTTGCCCTTCTCTGAACACGCTCCAGGGCCTCAATGTCATTTTTGTTGTGAGGGGCCCAAAACTGAATGCAGTACTCAAGGCGCAACCTTGCCAGTGCTGAGTACAGAGGGATGATCATTTCCTTGCTCCTGCTGGCAACATTATTTCTGATAAAAGCTAGGATGCCATTGGCCTTCTTGGCTACCTGGGCACACTGCTGGCTCATGTTCAGCTGAGTGTCGACCAATACCCCCAGGTCGATTTCCTCCACACAGTCTTTCAGTCACTCTGTCCAAGCCTGTAGCACTGCCTGGGGTTGTTGTGGCCCATGTGCAGAACCTGTCACTTTGTTTTGTTGAATTTCATTCCACTGGCCTCAGCCCAGCTATTCAGCCTGTCCAGATTGCTCTATAGGGCCTTCCTCCCCCAAGACAGATTGACACTTCCTCCCGGCTTGGTGTCATCTGCAAACTTACTGAGGGTGCACTCAATCCCTTTGTCCAGGTCAATAATGATATTGAACAGGACAGGCCCCAGTAGTGACCCCTGGGGAACATCACTCATGACTGGTTGCCAGCTGGATTTAACTCCACTCACCACCATACTCTGGGTCCTGCCATCCAGCCAGTTCTTTCCTCAGCAAAGAGTGCATCTGTCCAAGCCACAGACTGCCACCTTCTCCAGAAGAATACTTAGGGAGACACTGTCAAAGGCTTTGCCGAAATCTAAGTAGACTACGTCAACAGCCTTTCCCTCATTCACCAAATGGATCACTCAAACATAGAAGGAGATCAGGTTTGTCAAGCAGGATCTGCCTTTTGTGAACCCATGCTGGCCAGACCTGATCCCCCAATTGTCCCTCATATGCTGTGTGGTCTCTCTCAAGATGATCTGCTCCACAACCTTCCCTGGCACCGAGGTCAGGCTGACAAGCCTGTAGTTCCCTGGATCCTCTTTACTACCTTTCTTGTAGATGGGAGTCACATTGGCAAGCCTCCAACCCTCTTGGGACCTCTCCAGTTGACCAGGAATGCTGATAGATGTTAGAAAGTGGCTTGGCTATCACCTCCACCAGCTCTCTCAGCACCCTCGAGCAGATCCCATCCGGTCCCATGAACTTGTGGCAGTCCATGTGGAGTAGTAGATCTCTGTTTCTGCCTGAATCATGGGGGATTTATTCTGCTCCTCATTCAAGACATCCAGGTCTGGGGGTAGAGTGTCCTGAGGATAAGTGGACTGGCTTTTAAAGACAGATGTAAAGATGGCATTGAGAAACTCAGCCTTTTCCTTATCCTCAGTGGTCATGTTCCCTGCTGCATCCAGTAAAGAATGGAGATTCTCCTTAGCCCTCCTCTTACTGTTAATATATTTGTAAAAATGTTTTTTGTTTTGTTTTACCCCAATGACCAACTTGAGTTCAAGCCAGGCCTTTCTAATTTTCTCCCTGAACACCCTAACAACTTCTTTGTACTCTCTGCAAGTTGTCTGTCCCTTCTTCCACAGGAGGTAGATTCTCTTTCTCTTCTGGCACCTCAGGAAAAGCTCCCTGTTAATCCACACTAGTCTTTTTCCCTACTGGCTCCTCTTGTGGCACAGGGTGTTAAACCGCTCCTGCATTTTTAAGACTTCCTTCTTGAGGAGCAATCAGCCTTCCTAGACCCTTTTACCCTTCAGGACTGAATCTCAAGGGACTCTCCCTGCCAGCATCCTGAACAGTTCAAAGTCTGTCCTCCGGAAGTCCAAGGTAGCAGTTTTGCTGCCCCCCTTCCTGACTTCATGAAGAATTGAGAACTCTACCATTTCATGGTCACTCTGTTAGAGACAACTCCAGACCTTCACATCTCCCATCAGTCCTTCTCTGTTTGTGAAAAGTAGGTCTAGTGATAGACACTCTTATGAGCTGCATCAGAAAGTTATCTTCCATACACTCTAGAAGCCTCCTAGACTGCTTTTTCTGCACTGTGTTGTATTTCCAATGTATTTTAGTGAAATTGAAATCCCCTAGGAGATTAAGGGCTGATGATTGTGCAACTTCTGTCAGCTGTTCATAGAACACCTCATCTGTCTCTTCATCCTAGTTCGGTGATTTGTAAGTGATCCCCACCAGGATGTCCCTCTTGTTGGCCCTCCCCCTGATCCTTACCCATAGAGACTCAACCATATCATTCTCAGCCACAAGCTCAGCAACCTTTGACTTTGTTTTAGTTCTTTTCTTACTCCAGCTTAACAAAGATTCAGCAGAAAAGATTCCAGAACATCTAGTAAATGTAGTATATTCAAATTTAAAGACTTTGCTGACATTCAGATCATAATCTATTCAGTGATTGCTTTTATGATGGGACACATGCAAAACTGTTAAAATTCATTTTTCAGTCATTTTATAATATAATACCAACTGGAATGTTTATAAAAATTAACCCAAAGAGGAGATTAACATCTACTGAATGTCTCTCACATGGGAGGTCTCACATGGAGCCAGAGGTTCAACTTGATGATCCTTCTTTTAAACCTAAATCAGCCATTATATGAATCAAATGGATACTTGAAGACCAAAAAATGGGTCATACTGCAATGATGGAATAAGAACCAGAACCTGAATAATTATTTGATGCTATACTTACTGTGTTTGTAGGGGAGACCTGATGTGAAGAATCTATTAGTATGGAAGTTGATATGACTGTTAGTGAAGCTACCTTATTCAACAACTTATGATGGTCTGGATAAATGCAATTCAAACTAGAGTGTTTTAGAGATTAATTCACAGCATGTTTTATAAATTATGAGGCACAAGAACATCACAATTGGAATCCTGCTTACAAGTTTTCAGCACTGTTGTAAGGCCCCTACAATATTGTCAGTGGCTGATGCAAGTGGTTTCAGCATATTTTCTCACTGCAAGGAAGTGTCTATGCTCTCATTGGTCAGCAGGTAAAGAAGTAATCATCAGTGATACCATGCCCCTACATACACTTAGTGAACACTAAGTGGAACTAAAGTGGTGACCAAGCACTTACAGGATAATGGCATTGTTATTTCAGCACCCTATCCCTCAGAGGAAGATCTGTCTTTATTTATTGACCAGAACAAAATAAAAACTCCCCTTTTTGCTGCCTTGTGTATTCAGAATGCTGCAGAGACAAAAATAAGTATCCACTGAGCATCCACATCTCCAAGATGCATCTGTGACCTTATACTATACAGATGTGGCAGAATCTGTGTCATAAGGCAAGCCAGTGACTATAACACCAAATGCTGTTGACATTTTCAAGAAAGAAGCTGTTGCATAATCTTCACTATGATTTTCTCAGCTGTTTGGTGGATGTTTTCTTTGAAGTGAGGATCAGACCGGTACTGAGGATTTACAGCTCACATTAGCTTTAAAAGGAGGGGAATATGTTTAGCATCTTCTAGCATCAGACCATTAAACAATTAGTGTGCACAGGTACAAATGATCAACAGCAAGAGTTTATGTGAGATTATCTTATCACAGTGTCTCAGATATTGCAGTTAAGTCTTCCATGTAAGAATATTTGTGTAACATAAAATCACAGAGCTTACAAAGGTGTGAAGAGGAGGTTTAACACCAGACGTTTTGACACTCCTAACCAGCCTCCAAAGGACATAAAGATTGGTTTATTTTATTATGCTGATCTGATGGACATCAAGGGGTACAGTAACAGTTTAGCTGCCTGGCAGACCTCACATGACATCAAAGAACTTCAGTTATGTTTTGTAGTAGCAATTGACAATTACAGATAAAAATCAGCAATAACTGGTAAGTTTCATGTTTCCTTCAATTAACATGAGAAGGAGACCCATACAACATTTGTGTTACGATTTTATGTAATAATCCATTTTTGTGGAAAGTCACAGAATGAATTAATTAATTTATGAACGATAGACTTCAGAATCCAGTTTCATGAGAAATTAGATATTCCAGAAGCCTGATTAGCCTTCTAGAGTGAGGTTCACATGTAGAGTGTTTCTGTATGAGACATAGATGTTTATATTGACAGCCTTAAGTTAGCTGTGTCTACATATATGCTTACCAATATAATTTATGTGTATGTAGGACAAGAAAATAAGAAAAAAATAAATGATGGACTATAAAGAGCAAGAGAACAGCATGTGTTAAAACGTAAAGACTGAATGGAGCTACTGAAATATATACCTTTCATTCTTGAGTTGGTTTATTTCAAAAAAAATATGATCTGTAGTACTTCATCTTTATGGCTTGGTATTTTTATTAAGCTATTATGAAGCTTTGTGAGCAGCATAAGCAAGTTAAGTAGTAGTGAAGTCACAGTCTAGAATGACATCTCACTATTTCTCAGACAGTAGTTTCTGATTATCACCAGACAAAGAAAACTGTGGTTTTCAGTTGGAATATGCATACCTTGCTATAACAAGCCACAGATATAATGCTGTTTCAGTGCATTGAAGCTGTAGGAGCTTGACAATACAGATTATGAATGCATGAGCAAAGAGAGAATGGGATGTTAGGAAGAACAAAGTTACAAAGTTACAAAGAAACTTAGTTACAAAGAAACTTAGTTACAAAGAAAACTAAGTATAAATATGTATGGAAATTATGTCATAGAATCACAAAATCATTAAAGTTAGAAAAGACCTCTGAGATCATCAAGTCCAACTGTCAACCCATCACCACCATGCAATAACCTGTTTTAAAACTTTAAATGTTATGCCTTTTAATTACATATCGATCAGGTACTTCATCTGCACAATTTTTCTCTATATGGTCTCCTTATTTTTAAAAAAAGTATTTTGCACAAGTTCCTCCTGAGACAGCTCTCCACAGACCACAGTTTCTTCAGGGCATATACATTTGCTGTGGTGTGGGTTCCTTCATGGGTTGCACTGGGGAAATTTGGTCCAATGTGGTCCTCCACAGTTTCCAGGGAAATTCCTGCTTGAAAATAATAAAATCCCAACTAACTCTGCACTTGTGCAGGATTTTCTGATGTAGCTGAATGTACGTAAGTTCATGGGGCCTGATGGAATTCATCCATTGAATTGAAAGAGCTGGCTAATGTTATTACAAGACCTCTATGTATTATTTTTCAATGGCCTTGGGAATCTGGAGAGTTCCTAGGAAACTGGGAGCTGGGAAATATTCCAGTTTTCAAGAAGGGTAAGAAAGAAGACTCTAGTAATTACAGGCCTGTCAGTCTCACTTCAGTGCCTGGCAAAATTATGGAGAAATGTAGAAGTGAGAATGAAAGGTGCCAGCAGAGTACTCATCAGCATATTCTGGGAGTTACTGAAAAACACTTGGAAGGCAACGTAGTCATTGGTCACAGCCAACATGGGTCATCGTGCAGAGCAGATCTTCATGGAGAGCCCCAGCAAGAGTAGGCCCTAGGCCGGAGCTGCAGCCTGTGGAGAGTATCCTGTGGTGGGACGGAGGAAGATGATGGTCAAAACACCAAGCTACTGGAGTTCTGTGGTAGACCTGCATGGAACCAGACATTGGATTCAATGAATCCTTACAACTTTGGGATCATCTGTGATTCTGTGATTCACTTTCATCACTTGGTCTGCTCTCTGTGAACTACTTCTCCCCCTCTCCTTTTCTGATGTTAGCATTTGCAGGGTTGTTTCTTAAACTTTTTTTCACTGTGTTAATGCTATGAGTATTTTACGCTTTCTTAAATATGCATTCCAAGAGGGAGCAACAGATTGGCTGAGTGGCTTTGCTGTGTCCAGTAGTGATCCATTGTAGCCAGCTGGAACCAGCTGGAATGCTAGTAGTCCTTTCCCCTTCTGCGAACAGCCTTGACATCTACATTCATTGCAGCTCTTACAGAAGACTGATTTATCAAAACTTATTGCTTTCTTTATCATGTGAAGTGAGTATTTTCAAGGGCCCTGTTGAGATGGAAAAGCTGCAGGACAGTTAATTACAGAAGACTGTGAGGATCTCATGTTACCTACACCATTGTAGCTGACAGTATACTGCAAAGCTGATTACAATGGCACACTGGGTTAGGTGGATTCCAGCTGAATGTATATGACTGTTGCTTGTGGCAAAATAACTAGGATGAAACAGAGGGATCCAGGAATGTGAATACAGGAAGGAAATGAAAGAAAAGACATGCTTCGAAATTTTCTGTGAATAAATCAAATTTTGGAAAGGGTGACCTTTGGATTAGATGTTAATCAATTTTAGTTGATAAACTGATAAATATGTTGACAAGATTGTGAGAGTCAGGTCAGTTAAATTAAAAATCCAGTGACTTGCAGTAGAGGATAAATTATTAAATTATTTAGCAAAATGTAAGATGAAAAAGCCTACTAATGCCTGTTGCTTCTGCTATGTTTCTCCAGAGCTTTTCTAAATACTATTTTGTAGACAAAATGGTAGCATAGAGTTACTGCCAACAATTCAAACATCATGTCTGTCTTCTCCTACCTATTTCATTTTAATTCCAAGCTTTTGTCTGTGGCCTGCCATTTCATATGAGTAACAGCCCACCGATAAGCAGTTAGCATTTAGCAATAGCAGCAAAGTAGGTAATTGTTAAATGACAGCAACAGAAGTCAGACACAAGCATATGCTTACTACTTAAATTATTAATGTCTTTTTCACGCTTACTTTTTTTTTTCTCCTAAGGGGATCACAGATTGTAGCAGTGAATGTAGTTCTCAACGTCCTATCTCTAGTATAATGTCATACACTAATATCCCATTTTGTTCCTGCCATATATTTCTCGGTTTAGCTGGGAATTCTCATGAGAAGAAAATGGTCGAGTATGAGAGAAAATCTGTTCCTCAAGTAGCAATTGAGGCCAGAAAAAGTTTTCTTAGTTCTCCTAGAAGTTAAATACATTTTTGTAGTTATCTCAGACTCATTAATTGCATAACATTACAGCGACTTCAGTTGAATTATGGATAGGCACAGGAGAGCAGCTTTCACCTTAAATGGTGAAGTTTTATTTTGATTAGGTATAGAAAAGGAGAAGATAATAAGTCTGCAAGAATTAATGCATACTAAGCACTGTAACTGTTTTAATGAATCACCTTTTCTCTTTCTTTCTTTCTTTCTTTTTCTTTTCTGCGAGTTTAGTGAGAAAGTTAAAAGCAGTTTCCTTGCTGTTTGTTTTTGTTTGTTTGTTTTTGTTTGTATGTTTTGGTGTTGGTGGTTATTTACTGGTTTGTTTCCAAACCAGTTTGGTGTGAAAAATATATTCTTGCTTCTGCCAACCACAAAAATAAAGAAATAAGTAAGTAAAGGATTAATAATAGAAAAAAATAAAAATAAAAATAAAGCAAATCCAAGATGAACTAACTGCATTTTAGGAGACTAAAATCCTCAATTTTTCACTATGTATGCAATATAATTTTTAACAAATCTGTTCAACGATTCTTGTAAAATGTTCTAATCAACTGAAAAAACTTCAGTAGTCTTGTTGTTTCTTCAGCATTCTAATTAGTCCAGCATTTCTCCAACCACGAAATTACCTTCTGGAAGAAAGTGATATTCACTTCAGTGCTCTCCTGTTGTCACTTTCTCTCATAGTTAATATAAACTCAGATTCTTAATACAGTTTTCAGATAATGAAGATGGGGTCTCAGCTGCTATTAAAGCATCTCTGTTAATCAAAAGTTGAATTTTTAATGTTTCTACAAGTAGAAATGTGAAGGTCTAAAAATGATTTTGAATAATATGTGTGCTCTAAGTGACCTGGTTTGTCTGTAGGAGAAATTGATTTATGCATTTGTCATGTCTGTATTGTCATTCAAGTGTATTTTTTAGTTTCTTTTATAGAGCATATTGAAAGTGATATTTTTTTCTCATGCATATATCAAAGCATATGGAGGTATTTGGCTCCAACAACACACACAAAAAAATATACTATTTTCAGAATGACAGCACACATCAAAAATGTCTTGAATAGTTTGTCAACTTCTGAGGCTAAATTCAGATTAAGATGAAGAGTGAATGCAAAATGATATAGATTTGTGATGAACTGATGAATGAACAATGCATTTCTGGATAGAGTGTGATTTATGCTTGTTTTGTGCTAATCCATTTAAATGCACTTCTTCCAAGCTCAGAATTGGTGTGTCCCTGTGAGTAAGAAATCGAGCGGGGATGGCAGGAAACCTGTGTGGATGAGCAAGAAGCTCGTGCTTAAACTCAAGGGCAAGAGAAAGGTCCATGAAATGTGGAAAACAGGTCTGACCACTTGGGAAGAATATAGGAATGTTGTCAGGGCCTGCAGGGACGTGAC
>JANHGO010000072.1:37327993-37351310 GCA_024606505.1 Aquila spilogaster | reverse complement strand
CATACTGAACTCAAAACATAGCACCCTACCAGCTACTAGGAAGACAGTTAACTCTATCCCAGCTGAAACTAGGACAGGTGGTCAGTAGTCACTGTTTCTATAGCCCCAGTAAAGCCAATCAGATTGTGATTATATTTATTTCTAGAAAAATTTTCTCATGCTAATTCATGTGATTTCCTGAACTGATCTTTGTTTACGCCATAATTAAAATGTGCAAAAAATAATGATTAAATAAATATATAGGTATGTTTCTCAATTAAATGCATCCTGAAGATATATTTGTAGGAGTTCCATAGAAATAATAAAGAATGGTTAACATCTCAGTTGGCTGACTGATTTTGTAGGATAACTTAATCTGTCAGCAGATCCAATCCAGACCAAATACTAGTTGTGACAAATTTTCAAAGAAATGGGTCTGAAAGATAAGATGGTGTAGTACTGTTGTACTGTTACTAACATGATTGTGGCCCATTTTCAAATCAAAGTGAAGATAACAACATACAGAGTTTATGACGTCTAAATATATCATTCCTACTCATACAAGAATGGATTTCATGTTCTTCTCAGCCGGTCAGTATATGGATTGACTTTTTCCATAGGCACCAAAGAGTTTTAAGGAGAAACATTCACCTAGATAACCTTTTATAGCCATCTGCTGGGGAAAGAGAAGGAAATTTATGCATAGCAGGAATATGTCAGTGCAGAGACATATAATGCAAATTTTCCTTTGTATGAAGTTCCTTAGAAACTAGTAAAAGCTAAGGCAAACTGCTGCTACTTCATCTTTTACTTTCGCTAGAAAGAATACTTGAGTTTTCTTCAGACAAAGCTAAAAATTCGACCATGTATTTAACATAAAATTAGTTACCCGATGCTCCCAAGTTTCCCAAAGATGAGATTATTCACATTAATTTCAAAGCAGTCTTGCATCCAGCTGTCAAAAGGGCAGGGGAAGGTGCTCTACTTCAAATCACTGTCCTCAGCCGACTGCCTAACTGAGCAGGAAGCAGATATCAGGTATAGGAATGCAGTCGAAGGTAGGCCTTTCTGCAGCTGGTGAACGCGGTGGGCAGGGGATGGGGTATTGCTGCTCAGAAAAAGAAGTTCCACCATTTTGTTCATTCTTTTTCTGCTATTTTGAAGTAATGTATATGCTATTTGTGCTAAAATTGTGCATTTAGTTACTCCAGTTAATGATTTTAAGTCTAGGTCAAACCCATGGGATGCAGTTAAATCAATATTCATAGTGTTCCTTGCAACCTAACAGGCAACAGAATTTGAAAAGTATGTCCCTTTAACAATATATATTTAATAACATGGTCCACTAACCATAATAAAGTTCAGCTTAAATGTTCCATACCACCTTCTGTGGCTGATATTAAATTATTTCAGGTTCAGCTGTAAGTAAAATGCCGAAGCATTAACCACATATATAGTATGTACTATGTTAAAAAAGAATTATCTTAGCTGCTAAACATACTAAAATGATATGAATTTTCTCGTGAATTCTACTGAGAAAACACAAACTGAGAAGAATAAAGATGAGCCTGAAAGGGAAATGACTTACTATAGGAAACAAGATTGGACCAACAAGTTGCTGAGTTAAACAAAGCAATGTCAAACTCACCCATATATCATGAGATCTTCTACATTTCAATGGGTACAAATGCAACACTCTGTAGTTTTGGTATAACTAGGATGTATCTTTATTTTTTTCTTAAAAATACTTGAATGCTCCTGTTGACTGAATGAACCATATACAAGTGCTCCTTTTATGTATCCTAGTAGCTTATAATTTTACTGTTCATATGCTTGAAATTAAGCATATATATCACTACCTCCAGGGTGAAAGCTTATATGTTATAGTGAAGGTTAGTATCAGCAGTGTTAACCTGAAGAATTTATGATCAAAATATTATTTGAATATTTACTCTATAATAATAGACAGTTTTAATTTAAAAAATAGACAATGAATTTGAAACAGACACAGGAAATGAAAGGTAATGGTAGTCCCTACTTCTATCTACTTTTGTCTGAAGTCTTATTCTAAATATTGATTTAGACACCAGGCTAAGAAAACATGTACTCTAATGAGCATAAAGTTGCTCTGGCAGACTGGGTACCACATCCAAAACTCATGATTGTTCTTAAATTAAATAGATTTCATGTGAAAATCATACTCTGTTATGTGGAACTTTCTGTCCTTTGCAAAACAGGTAAAATATCATGGCACTTATTTATGTTTTCCCTGGGGAGGAAACAGTAGGATGAAAATCTAAGTGCCTGATCAGCACAACCAGACAGACTGCAGTCTCACAGTCCTTCTGTGCTGCACAGTGCATTCAATGCAGCTTCCTTATCAACTATCTTTTTTTGAAAGCAAACCAAATTTCTTCATTAAGCTATGTGATTTCTGTCCTGATTGTCACCTCAGTAAGTTAATAGGGACAGTTTGATAGGACAACAAAGTGTGCTTAGATGTCAGGAATGTTAAAACAAAATAGGAAATATACTGGTTGTTTAAGAAAAGTGGATGGTTAGGCTTAACTTACCTTGGAGTCTCACTACCTATTTACTTTAAGGCAAGTAGTTCTGTTTTCATCAATTAGTTATTGAAACTTTAAAGTTTTCAGACACTGCTCTGCTTCTGACTTTTTGTCTGTTTTCCTCCTTCAACTGCATCTTGATGTTGATTGCCAATTAATATTAGCATCAGCTGAGGAAGGGACATATTAAGGTTAAGACTATATTTAGACTAAACGCCTGCTGTGATATTTTCAGAACTATCGTGAAATGTCCATTAACCCAGAACTCTGATCAGTACAATCAGCAAAAAATATAATTTTTGCTCCATTACACATTAGGACAGGTCGAAGTCATGCAATTTTTTTCTGTGATTCCTTAGCCACTGCATACTTACCAAGTCACATTACAGCTAGGTGGATTATTTGACCTCCTTATCTCTATTGCCGTGTTGGTTAATCTAATAGATGCTGACATTTGATTGAAATACAGCTTTGCAAGGAGCTGGAAAATCACATTTATTGGCATGTAGGACCAAATGTAAAATTTAGGGAAATTAAAGATTTCTGGTTATCAAGGCAAATTATAAGTACATGAAAAGTACAAGGTGATTTTATAGCATAATTGACCCTTTGGTCATAAACTTCGTTACTATAATCATCAGTAAACTACTTTAGTTGCCCTTAAGTTCTAGTGCAATATGCACATGAACTGCACCATTGCTGCTGAAGGACATGAAAATAAACAAGTTCACTTTTATTTTTCAAAAGTATGATTTCCTAATGCTTTGCTATTTACAAAAGTACACACTAGGCACTGAAAGCAGCCCTATTATTAGAACTAGTGGAGTACTTAGATATGATATGGATGCATACTTTTGGAGGCATGTATTGTATTCAGAGGTGTAGGCAGTGGTGACTGATGTCCAGCTCTGACCACATCACAGGACAAAGGAGCCACAGCTAACAGTGTGGGATGGATGAGTTCATTTTTCAGTAAATAAGTACCTTAAGTATCATGATGACATATATAATTTTAATCTAAATTCATCAAGGCTACTTGAACTAGAGTGTAGCATTTTGGTATGTGTTTGAGCCAACAAATCATTTACTGGTTAAAGTTTTAAGAGAAAGATGGCTGGAGATTTTTGGCATGTAAGGGAGAGTTGATAAGCAGAAAAAAGGTGGTGGTGGTGGTATTCATAATAATCATATGTTCAAAAGTAACATTTCAGCTAGACTATAACTCACAGACCCCATAGATCAAATACTAATTAATCTTACATTTTTGACATGGTAAATTAGGAGTCATGTCAAATGTCATCTGGCCTATTTTAAGTTTAGGAGATTATCAATATTTTGAAAGCTTTGAAAAGCTGCCCTTCTCTAATAATAAGAGAAATCATGCGTTATATTCAGGGTGATAAAGATCATTAATTTGTTGTTTATTTTTGCACAGTGAAGCTTGTTATATCCCACTAATCATGAAAATAGGACTTGGAATGGTTTAACTGAGCCATGATGAGTAGTCCTTAGAGTAACTGGAAATTAAGGTTCATGGCTTTTCTAAAGAAAAAGTTTTCATTTTCTAAAGAAATAAGTTTGGTATTTTTTTCTCATCATACCTATGAAAAAATAGCTTTTCACATCTCCATTAGCTTTGCTAAAAAGTAGGACTTCTCCAGGTGACATTAATATTACAAAGTCAAATTTAAAGTTCAGGCATTGTGTGGATTTTACTGTTAGAGATTCACAAACCAGATCTTCTGGTAATTTCCACCTGACTATAAAACCATAACATCAATAACTCGTATGCATATCTTAAATGATAGGCTATAAAAATGCATGCCTATTATAAACATCTTTCAAGAACCTTTAAGCTATTTTCTGTACTTCACACTGTAGAAGTTACCATAATTACTGCTTTGTTAAACACAGGGCAAGTGATCTATACTAGAACACCAAAGGTATCTTGACCTTCTGACATTACTGAGATTTTACTATGCTTTTAAGCAGCTTTAAACAGCTGTATGCATGATGTGCACACTGTACACACTGATTGATGTTGAGTTTCTGAAGATGGCAAGTCTTTCAGATTTCTACTTCTAAAAATACATAGGTCATATAATTACAAGTCATTACAATAGTACCTTCACTGCTTGTTCTTACTTCAAGTATAGTTTCCAAAACCATAAAATAGACCTGTTGTTTTTGTCCCTTCTTCTGCCTCTACATTCCTTTAGGAGTTTCTGTCCAAAGGAAGTTCATTCATTCACTTCTTTGGTCATCCACTGGATGCACTTTGCCACTATTGGAGGTGGGTTTCTGCCTGAATTTACTCATTTTTGATCACAAAAAAAGTCTTTGGATCAGAGAACTGCCAATTATCCTTAAATATTCTGTTAACCCTTCCGTAACTAGGGATGCAATATCCATTTCCTTCATATATCTAGCTCATTTCTTACACTGTGTTGCAGACAGCAATAGCCAATTTATAGGCTCAGTCAGAAAGTTCTCTGTCACAGAAGCCTCATCAGACACATACCCAGAGATGTTTGATTTCTGCTGAGATGTTCAAGTAAGGAAGATATGTGACACAGCTGTGAGTTCTTTTTTTCCAGGTGGTTTATTTCCAGGTGTGTGATGTGTTGATTTTACTTATGTGAATGGAAAAATTATGTGGAAGGTGAAGGCTCAGCGAGGTAAAGTAGAAAAGGATTGTGAGTGAGTCCATTGCTCATAGACTTGATCTTCATTGCTTGATGTAAGTGATGTCAAGAGATGCAGAAGTCTCAACTCTGAGCTACTGATCCTCTATAACTATTTATTCAGGCCCTAAATCCTATCTGGCTGAAAATTATTTCTTCTTCACACGTTTTCTAGGAGTCATAAATTACAAATGTTACTTTTGTGATCTCTCTGGAATATTCTCAGACTGATATATTGCAGGGAATTTCATGTCTGGACTTGAGACTGGCCATTATCCAAAAAGGACTGTAGTGGTCTTCACATACTTATGAGCTTTATCCAGAAACTTAATGTTGTCAAAATATTTATGCCAGCATGAACAAATGCATGTTCATCATTGTTGTGCCACTTTAATCTAAAAATGATCCTTTCACAATGCAAAATCATTAAGAGAAGTAGCTAAGGAAAATCCAGTAAAAGTCATATTCAGAGGCATTTATATAATACAAATGATAATGTTTAATCAATAGTGATTGCCCCATACAAAAGACTGTATTAAACTTAATGGTCCAAATCCTCACATCATAATTTGGCTGAGCTTCGCTCAAGTTAATGCATACAGAAAGTTTTATATCAGATGAAGATCTATCTCTGAGTTTTATGTAGTTCAACAAAATAATTCTTTTTTGGCTTTTAAATTTCTCTTCAGGGAAAGAGCCTAATGGGGCCCTATTTACCACAAAGCACTGTATTCCAAGTCAAGTGCTACAATTTCACTGAAAACCAAAATAGTAAAATAAGAATAAGGTAATTTATTTTCTCAGAATCAAGACTTTTTCTTTGTTTTAGGAACATCTTTGTACTGAGGTGGTTCTTGACTTTGCTATTTGGATAAACAGTCAGAGGACATTAAGGGTAGATGAAGGGAAGTCTCTCAAGACAGACTTGATTGCTTCTGTTCTGAGATACGGGCTGAATGTCAAGGAAAGATTCTCAGCAGTTTGTAAGGGAGTGGGTTACAATCTCAAGAAAAGAGAAGAAGTATCTGTCTCTCCAGATATTTAAACTGAACTAAACACTTGAAATTGTGTTTTAAGGGACAAATGTTTATTAGCAAGAAAATTGAATAGAAGATGCAGATTTATTTCACCTTACCTTCTTTGATTCTAATGCTATTCATCATTTTGCTGTAATTGTGTACAGTATTATAGCACTGTTGGAAATTTTGGCCCATTGAATTAAGTCCTAATACATTTACAATAAATCAAGAAGTGGCAGGAGTCTCCTTTGCCTCTAAATGTCTTCCTAAACATAAACTGCCCATCTCTCGCAATTTATTTTAAGGTTTTGATACCAAAAGCATCATCATGGTGAGTTGTAGCCAGGAAGCTTTTGTCTTTATCACTTGACTAAAACTGAATTTTGTTTAGCAGCTGTGTTCTTTAGTACCTTTGCTGCTTTAAAATTGACCTGCCATGCTTCATTGTTTTAAAGTACAGGGCATGCTTTCTTGTTTTACGGTATGAAGAAACATATGTATAGATTACTTTTTCTATTAAATTTCTACACTTAACAGGATTGGATTTTATTGTTTTATTGCTCCTGGTTTGTTCATGTTGACCTTTTCTACATTTGAGATTAACTGATTTTGGAACTGAACTTTTTAAGAGCTCAAGCCTTCCTGTGCTAGATAATTATATTTAAAATTGATCACAGGCTCTGTAGTAGCAGAACTTCAACTGACTGCTATAAGAAACCAGCAATGATGGGTTTACTGCTGGGTCCATCTATTACTCCATCCTCTCTCCAGCAGGAATATAAACTTGATTTTGGAGCAAACAGGAACTCGACCATTTTAAAGCTGACAGGGAAGAAGGGAATCTCTCCCCTCGCCCACAACCTGCCCATGTAATAATGTGCTATTGTGCAAGTATTGTGTTATGATTGCATATTGATTTGTATGGCAAGAGCATTGTGCTCTAAGTTTCGGTTTCTAAGATGTCTCTGTATCTGGGGGTGGAGGCAGCCCTGGTCTGCACCAGAGAGGAGAGCTGAGCACCCATCATGCCATGGCTATGCCCAGGAAGAAGTGTGCCTGGCAATGAGTGGCATGGGGATGGGGGCACCTGTCTCCATTTCTCTGATGGGGAGAGGACTACCATGGCTGCAAGCAGCACACTAGTCACACCAACTGCACGTCTGAGCTCCAGCCCCAGGCGAGGCATTGCTGAGCTACTGGGTGCACTTCTCCGCTTTTCATTTATGTCCTCGCTGTGAGCTCATAGGATTTTTGTTATTGTCCAGAGTATGTCTCCCGTTCATCCTAACCAATTAAAACTAATTTCCTTGAAAGCTGGGTTACTGCAGGGGTATTTGGAAGTAATGTATGGCAAAGTCCTTTTTTTCTCTTTCCTTAGTACATTTTTTACTATTTTGAGGGGAAGAAGAGAATTGGATTTTGCAGGAAGTCATGACCTTTGCCTGCAAGAGCTTCCATGTGAATTTTGAGATGATACAATAGTGGCAGTGTCTAAAAGTATAACACAAAGAGAGGCAGAAGTGAGGGTGAGAGGAATAGTGATTTACTAATCCATTTCAGCCTACTTGCAACACATCTTAGGGTACTGAAAAGGAATTTTGAATGAGCCAAAAGAAAGGGTCAATACTGCACCCTGCAACACTTTAAACTAGAAGGTTAGGAATTGCCACAACCACTGTCTGCTGCTGGATAGGTTAAAACACACAGAAAGTGTCAGCCATGCAATTAAAATATTGAAAAAAAAAAGACTTGGTGAATCTCATTTGTAAAAACTGCATTAATGCATATACTTTCCAGATAACTGCTCCTCACAAGAATAATAAAAAGCAGTGGTTAACTTTTATCCTCATAAGATTTAGAGCACAATGTAAGTACTCTGTCAAAAGTGTTAAGTGGTTTGTTTAACTAGAAAAGCTATTGTGGGAATTATATAATGCAGACTCACAGGGAGTGTTTCTTTGATAAGAGCACTGGATAGCAGGGCTCATATTGTTTGATTATATGCATGATTTACAGATGTATTTTCATGAATGTATATTGTGTCTCTGACTTCTTAAAGTTTTTGAGTATTCACTAGTTGTCAACGCTTCCAAGACATTTTTTGTAGTACACACTTTGCAGGAGACCTAAAACCTGTGTGATAACATAAAGAGCATGTGTATTTGCACGTGCCTGATCCTTGTCATTGGGACTGCTGAATGTTGCTGTTAACCTGTTTTTGCCTAAACGTATTTGTGAAACAGAAGAGAACACAAAAAGGGAAGGAACCAAACCAACTTTTTACCAAAATTATTTTGGGCACTCTTTGTGAAATAGTCAAGAGAGAGACCTTAGGGGTTTCTGATATAATAAACACATGCATCTGAAAGAGAAACAGCATATACTTAAAAAAGTGTGACATTAAAAGCAGTATATTGACATGAATGCTGAGTATGTCTCTCTGCAAGATTTTGTTCTGAACTGACCTGTATCAATTAAAAAATGATCACTGAATCTTATTCAGAAAGGACTTTTGATAATAGTAAGCCTTGTGGTATGAAAGAGTGGACATATTTTGTCCACTTGTCCAGTAAGCTCCATGAATCCAGCAAGATTAATGGAGTTACAAGAAATGGAAGAAAAATTCTCTAGACTTCCAGCCTTCTTATGGAGATGTGGTTTGAGTGTCAAACTGTTTCTCATCCTCCCAAGAATGGACTTTGCTTTCTTTAGGTGAACAATCATTGCAGTAATCTGTTGAGCTAAAGATTGTCTAGCAAATACAGTCTTGCTAGACATGACAATCTGTGTTGTGCTATTTCTTTACGCAGGGCTTATTAATGAAATGGCACATAAATATGAGGGAAAATATTTGAAACCTAAAATCAGAATGAAAGTTCATTGAAACAGGTACGCAACTATTCAACTTGAATGAGGTATATCAGAGCTTTATCATTCTTGTAAAATATTTTGTTTCATTTAGACAGTAAGAGCAAACAGATGCTTCAACTTCTATTGTTCAGCAAAATCAATGACATTATTTAAAATTAATGAAAAAATGCAAGTACTTGGAATAAGAAATACCCATTCAAATTTTTAAATTTCAATAAAATTATAAGAATCAGCATCAAATACTACAATAATTTAGGTGAATTTAACAATGAGTAGTTTCTTTGGTTCTCTGAGTCACGTTAACTCCATAAATATGTGAAGGATTCATGAATTGCAGAGCCATAAGATAATGGAATATAAGTTCCCTGCAACAGTAGTCTGCCATTAAAACTAATCCTCAAAAATAAGGAACATTTCTGATGTATAGCATTACCTTCATACAGATTGTATATAGAAAATAAATCCACATTAGAATAACACCAATACATTGTAAATTAAATTACTTATTGCTTAGGTAATGCTAGGATCAAAGTAGAGGTGGTCTTCATTTATGTCCATTCTGCTTGTGCATTCTAATCCCATTTTATTTTTGATGTTTTTCCTCTTGTATGTAGCACAGTTTTTATGCAGAATGCACAATGCTGCTCTAATGAGCATTGCTATGTAGCATTTGGCTTAACACCCTCTACCTCCACAGAGGCCAAACTGATTTTCCTCAAGAATTTTTCTTTGGGGCTAATCATATTCACAGATGAGTAGTTCATAAACAGTAATGCCTGTGTTCTGACAACACTATGATAAAAGGCTTTATTTTTATCTTTTCTAAACAGATGGGGACTGATAGGCAGAGAGGTTATTGTCTGAAGAACTATTATTTTTAAGTAAGTTGTTTAGCTTGAAGCATTTGGGATTTATCTCGTCTGTCTCTAATATTGCATAGCATTCACATATTTCAGCACAGTTCACATTGACTCCAAGTGCAGCCATAAGTTTACAGCAGCTCTGCAACTCAGGACACAGATGTCTTAAGTCAGACACTCAGAAAATAAGGAACATACAATGACAGTGATCTTCACCAGCAGCCCTCAGTATGTGTTTACTGCTTCCTGCTGCGAGTGAACTAGGGGACCAGTGGCGAGACCCTCCTTCATTGCCTAATCATTCCTACAGCACGTTTCATCCTTAGACCTGATCCCTTCGTATGATCAGGTTTTTTTTCCTGGGACTCAATGGAAAAAGTCCCTCAAATATATGGTTTTAATGTACAAATGGGGCTGAAATAAGTGTAGTCATGATTCTGGCTCTTCCCAATATATGGTTTTAATGTACAAATGGGGCTGAAATAAGTGTAGTCATGATTCTGGCTCTTCCCACATGTGATGAATTCAATTTTGACTGTTTAACAATATTCTTTCAATACAAATTTCATGTGTGTATGCATGCATGTGTGAAATTTCCTCAGTTTTGGTTTCTCATTTTTTTTTGGTTTTGTTTGTTTTCATAAACTGAATTATACTGACAGCCGTGTGAATCACCATCACTGTTGAGGCTTTTGATCCACCACATAAATTTCTGTCACCTGAGCTAATACAGTAGCTAATAAAGCAGTAGGCTGTAATCTCTCTGATCCTTCATGAAAGTTTGAAACTGTTGGAAAATAAAATAGAAAAAAGCAAGACTCTGAATTCTGTTCCTGGTTGTGGAGTGAGCATGTACTGGGAACTGAACTTCAAACCCAGCTCTTTTTTTCTTGTCCATGATCTTTTCTCTCTCCCCTGAGTCTTCCTCCCAGTCTTACTCTCCTCACTTCAGTGATTTTTATCCTCTCCTTAGAAGCCTCATGACAGCTCCAGTTTCCTTAACCAGACACTCATACTTTTCTCCTCCCAGCTTCTGGTTCCTCATTGCTGCCATCTTTTCCCCATTCCCCTTTTCTAACTGCTTATCAAGTGCACCTCATAGCCTCATCTCAGCTTCTCCCTATCTCTTGAACAAGTTGGGGTCCTAGGACATTGTCCCTGACTTTAACCTCTCCTTTTGCTCACAACAGCTCATGGATTCTCCATTCCCCTTTACACATCCACAGGTATAACACCTGTCTTTTCCATGGATGGGCCAGTCAGCTTCTTGTCCCACTCCTGTGGCTCCTACCAACAATGTCACTGGGATCACAGGAGTGATGGCCTCTTCTCTAAGGTTAAGTGCACCTGCTAAACAGTAATGCTGAGAGGTAGATTTAGGGAGATAGTTTCCAAAAAAATAGCTAAATGAGGGCGGGGGTGCAGAACATTCAGAGGGGTCTCCTCATTCTTGGGGAAGCATAAAGCAGGGGATGGATAAAGCCTACATTCCTTACTGAAATCTGCAGTCTTAAGCAGTTGTTTATGGTCCTAGTTACAGATGCTCAGACATGCAACTGAAGGGAATGCAAGGCTCTCAACTAGCTCATGTTCACATGTGAGCTTCAAGAGATTTAGCATGAACTGTAAGTACTTTCTACTGAATGTGTGTAAACTGCCTTTACCAAAGGCAAATCTGGAGCAGATTTTACCCCAAAATATCTGAAAGAATGTCTGTGACTTGGAGAGTGTCCCATACTAAATTTCAAGTCTTATCAGTGTATAATAGTAGATGCCACATTAAAAAAATATACCTAACATTTCAGTAAGGGATTAACAGTATATTTTCCCTTGGTTTCATTCTCTAAAATCACTGAAAATCATCACAAAAGATAATAAAAGCAAGCTTAATAGATATAACCCATATGGAAAGTCTTATCTTGACACTTTAAATTTAATGAAGTTGCAAGTGATAGGAAGATGGGTCCAAGAATGAATAATATTGGTCTGCTTTAATAATGAAAAATGTTTTCACTTCCATTGGATAACTAGTAGTTTTTAATTAGATAAATGGACTATCAAGCTAGTATACTTCTATGTGGGTCTCTTCCATTACAAAATATTATACATATAGAAAATAGTCCAGTCATCTAATTCTTTCTAGCAGGAGACTATCTCAGCTCTCCTCTGAGATAAGCAAATATGGCAGTTGGTCATGAGGTCTGAACTGTCCTAAGGCATCTATATGGGGAATAACAGTAATGCAGCATTCAGAAACCATCCCAAGATTTTTAATAAAGAAAGCAAACTTTTGGAAATACCAACATACAAAAATTTAATGGAAGGTTCATTCTAGGAGAAGACTGACAAATATTCACACCATGTTGCTTACTTTTGGCCAGCAAAGTTGTTTTTATTGTCAATGTGTATTAAAAATGGATGATTCTTCCCAGCCTCCTTCAAAAAGTTTATCTGAAAAAGGGAAAATCTTGAGAATGCATGTTAATAGTAAGTAACTATGAATTTAATACACACAACTGTTAAATAAGGTGTCAGTCTAGCTAGCTGCATTTCAGAAAAAGACTTAACTTTACTAATTAAATTTCCAAGTGTAAAAGTTTTCAAAGCCAGTATAACAATAACAAAAGTTATGTCCTGTTTACATAGTAACAATAGGAGCCAGAATATGATATGCTTCAGTCAGTCCTTTCGCTTTCTGTCACATTTCAAAATGATACTATATCGCTGATAAGAGGCAATAATTTGATCTTTTAAAAATGTATTTATTAGCTATAACAGGTCAATTGGGACATACAAAATTTTTCTATATAACAATAACAAAGCATCCCAAGCTGCCTTTCAACAGTGGAGTATACTTGAGGTTCTATCAAAACTGGTATTTTAAAAGCTTATAAGATTACTTTGCTAAAAATTGTTCTTCAAGTTACCAAATAAAAAGCTACAAAGACATAATGAAAAAAAAGACTATCCACTCTGCCATCATTAGAGGAAGTCAATTATCAGTTGGACCAAAGGAGTTTTGAACTGAAGTAATTAAATCTGAGGTTGTGTGACACTGCTGTCATTTTAGTGAGATCCTCCTACACTTCCCTGTGACTGATTTATTCACACAGTAAAAGTTGGATGCATGTAGATTTTCTGTTAATACACTGAATTATTTTCTATCTGAGCTGCTCTCAGATGACTTTACAGTGCTTTCTTGGGACCAGAACATATTTTCAACCTTTCCATAGGAAATGTCTATTGACATTTACTTTAAACACATAAAAATAGCTAGCAGCACAAGTGGGTTTTTTTTTCCCTCTCCTCTGAAAACTTTAATAACTGAAGCATGAGCTCTTGAGGGAAGCAAATAATAACAAAAAGAACAAGAGAAGATTTTACTAAGGTTTTTTTCCTTCAGATTTTTATTGAAAACAATACTGTTTGCCTGAAATTCACAGGAGAGTGTTATGAAGAGAGAACAAAAAAGGGTGTATTGCTTATCACACCTTCTCCAAAACAATCTCTAACGGATTAAAAGAAGACATCATTAATAACTTAAGAAAATATTTCACAGTCACGCTGTCCATTGAACATTTTATTTTGCGATCCATTGAGAAATCCGCTGGGCACCCTTGGATGATGGTGGCTAGGCTCCCTGGCCCCCCTGTGAAAAGGCAAGTTGGGCTTCCAGGTGCCTCAGTTCGCAACCATTTGATGCCTGGAAGTGAGCTGAAATTGCAGATGAAACAGTCATTGATCTTTGTCATCCACTTACAGATCTCTGGGAAATCCAAACTGTCAACTCCTACTGTTTGCAGATGCATAGTACAGTAAAACCCCCCAAGAAGTTTTTCCCTGAGCACACAGCATATGCCTAAAAATTCTTGCTGTTTTCTTGAAACAAGAGTCAGTAGCACAGAGCAGCTGGAAGGACATATTTGTAGCAAAGGTACCGGTGGACTCAAGAGAGATGAACATCCATTTGAAAACAAGAAGAAAAAATTGTGGGGGCTTTTAGCCATTTTAGGCCAGTTTCTGCTTTAAGGTTCATTAATATAAAGCCATAATGACCCAGATGACTTCAGTGGAGTTAATTCAGATTTGGAGTTCTCTCCAATTATTATGAACACAGAAATCACAGATCATAGGTGTGGTAAGTACCTCAAGATGTCATGTTGACCATTTCCCCCTCAGAATCAGGTTCTGTTACATCAAAACAGGGCTTTGTTTTGTTGTGTTGTGTTTTGTTTTGTTTTGTTTTTAAAGCTGCAAGGATTGAAATTGAATATTTTCCCTTGGCATTCATTTCCAGTCATTGTGTGCCTTGTTGAAACTAATCTCAATCTCCCTTCCTCCATTTCAGCTGGCTATTCTCTGTTCTTCTCACACATGACAAGAAAATGAGTTTATTCTCTTCTTCTTTATAACCAATTTATAGACATTCGCAGGCTGATGTCTCCTGCCACAATGCTTTTGGTGTGTCTTCATCAGTCAGATTTTCCAGACTTCTGCTGTTTCTCAGTACTCATCTTTGGACTCTCTGCAGTTGATCCATGTCTTCCTGAAATGCAGCATCCAGACTCAGAATGCTTTGGGAAGCAGCAGATACCAAGAAAGTCTGAAGAATTACTTGATGTCTTACAAACAAGATTGCTTTTACTACATTTTGCAAGTATTTGTCTCCTTTTCTGTAACAATGTGACACAGCTGACGTGCAGTTTTGTAATACTGCACAATACAAAAATGTCCTTTTTCTTCGAACAGTTATTTGAATAGCCATCCTTCATCCTCACTTTGAATCCTTATATGTTCAAGGTATTTTGAATTGCATTCCCCATTTTCCAGGGTGTAGCTCCAATTAAAACATTTTGAATTATTATCCTGACCTCCTGTGTACATGGACCCCCTCCATCTTGGAGTAATTTGTAAATTTAGTAAGCTTATTCTCTATTTTTCATTCAGAAATGAAAATCTAAATCTTACCAGACACTGGATAGATCATTGTGATATCCTATGCAATATATTTCCTCTGCTTAACCCTATATTTTCTGATAATTTTAAAATTAAAATAAACATATTTCTAAATAGTTCCAATAAGCAATTTACAATTAATGGATCAAAGTACTATTTGATAGAAAAATTGCTCTTTCCTTATTATATAACTGCTTAATCATAATTTAGGTATTGGGTCAAATTTCTCCTTTACCATATAGTTCCACTATTGTGGTTGTCCCGATCCAATGTCGGGGAAGGTTTCAATATGATCCCATGAGCGAGATTAAAACACAAATAAGGTCAAATGCCATATACCCAAAAGAGCTTTTATTATCAAAATTATCAAAAGTAGAAAATAGTGGCAATAGGATAGAATGGAAGAAAAGGCAGAAATCAAGCAAGCAGTTGGGATAGAGTTGCAAGGATAGTCACCACCATGGATTCAGTGGCGTCCCATTGGTCCTCAGGCAAGCAGTCAGTGGTGGGAGTTGCAAGGATGGTCACCACCACAGATCCAGCGGCGTCGCGTTGGTCCTCAATCTTCAATTCTTCAGTGGTGGGAGCCCCCACGGCTTGTCTCCATGGTTTTTATAGGGCATATTTCGATGATGTCATGCGCTGCAGGTTTCATCTATCAAACGACCTTCCTGTGATCAACACCAGAAACCAGTATCTTATCATCTCCAGTCCCCGTTTCCTCCCCTGGATGCCTCAATGGCCTGGTAATCATCCTTATGGACAGAGGAGTGTCCTGCTTAAACAGGCCATCTCAGAGGCAAAGAGCTTGAGATAAACAGTTCACAGCTCCTTGAGATGACAGTCCAGTTCCCTCACACCTAACAATCTTTGAGGCAAAGGGCTCGAGATAACAATTCAGTCTTTTACAGTGGTTACATCATTACGTTTAGTGCCTATGAATCATAAAAAACAAGAAGTTACCTGGTGTCAAATGTATTTTCATAACTTACACATATTTTTTGTAGCTTTATAATAACACTTTGTCTTCATGTATTGCTTTTCATCACTGGCTCAGCCACCACATAAAACAATTTAATCACATCTCTTTGCAGATGAGAAAGCTGAAGCAGCCAAGAGATTTGCTCCAGCTCATAGGTGAAACAAGAATATAAACCCTGTTTCCTGAAATGAAGTCTCAAGCCAGTGTCTGTGCATAATAAATATAGTAAGAATTTTTGGGTGTGCTTTTCTGCAGTAATGTAATTTATGCTGACAAAAAAGATTTAAAGATTCATTAACTTACCATTCAAAGTTTTCCCATTTTGTCATTAGCATTAAAAAAAGCAAAACAAAACAATTTGTGAAAGACTGCCCTTATTTTTTTTTTCCTTTTTTTGGATAAAATATTGTTAGCAAGCAGTTTTCAGAGTCTTTAGGAACCTCAAATATCTGCGTTAGTTTTTGGTACTTCTCTGATTTGTGTAATTTGTACATACACTTTTTTATTTTGCACATTCATCTCTAACTATACACTTTTGTCATTAAAACAAGCCACACATGTTAAGTAAGAATCTGTTATCTCTGTCTTCATCTCCTCTTCTTGCTTGTGCTAGAGACATATATTTAAGCTCTACTAGTGCTTCTGCTCACTTTTTTACTTTCAGTATGAATATTCTGATGAGCCATGTAACTCTAGTCATGCATTCAGTATTGCCTTTCCTTATTTTTTTATGCTTTGAAAAGTTTGCATGCTATATATGTCAATGAGGCTATTTAGACTGAAAAAAAAAGTGAAGAAAATATTCAGTAGCATGGTATGTTGCACTGGACTGAATATGTTTTCTTGGTGTGGCATATTGTGGAGTTGGCTGAAACAAAGGTGTTTTCATATTATCCTATACGGAAGGCAAGTCAGAATATAAAGAACATTTTTTTCCCCCTAAGAGAGTTCCAGCACAGCTTAATTCTTACTTCCTTGTGTACCTGAGCTGTTTCCCTGGAGGCCTGTCTTTATTGAAACATGATGCTAACATAGCAGTTTTCTCCTTTGGGCCTATGCATGAAACCAAAACTCTGTACTCTTCAACCGTGTTCTTGTTAACAGCACACTGACATTTTTGTTTTGGTTTTTGCTTATATCAGCCACTTTGCTCTGGGTGCTATTGCAGCCTTTTTGCCCTTGAAAATTAGACTGGAGAACTTTTCTTTCACATGTAATCTGCAGTTGTAACTGTGAGGTGAGGAGAGGAAAGAATACAGCTTTTGTTCAAAATCGAACTAACAAGCTGAAACAACTGAATGGATAAGCGCAGTTTTTCAAATAACAGGTTTCTCCTGGCTTTGCTTATGTGGAAGACTTGTGTAGGTATAGAGATGTCACATAGACACCAAGGGGTCTGCTGAAGGAGAAAGGAAATATATGATATAACTCAGAAAATACAAGTTGGGCATGTTTTATAGAACAAATAAAGTTGTCTTTCTGTTGAAATTGTATGGATCACATACAAACTGTGTATCCCGCTCTACTTCTTAGATTAAATATGGGTTTGATAAACTGGTTTGTATTGGAACTGAGGAAATCCTTATGTCACCTTAATTAAAAAGCATTCAGAAATAGATTTCCCTGCTTCTCAAACAAATATGAACCAGATACAGTTTATCTTTTCTCTTGCCCACCCAGTTTCTGAGCAATCTGCTTGTAGAGTTGAATATCCTTTGAAGTCCTAAATAAAGAGATCTGCCCCCAGAACTGCAAAACTCTTAAGGCTTAAAATTTAGTGCTATTTAACATATAATCCATGAGTTTTAAAGGGGCAATTTTAATGCTGGCAATTACACCTCAGAAGCTTATGGTGTAACCCTCCTGATCTCTACCTGCACTCCAAGGCATTTCATTTAGGGTAGTTTTCTTTCAGTGAATTTATTTTTATAAGCAGAAAGAGGAGAGAAATAGTCTGAGTGAAAAGGTGGAGGGGGACCTGTCTTGGGTTCTAGAAGACACTTGGAAAACGTAAATGATTTACTTTAAAATAATACCCTTATTACACTGTGGTTTTCACTCTCTCCTGTACCTGCTCCTAAGCTCTCTGCTCCTCATACAGAGCAAATGAATACAGAGCAGGATTACTTTTGTTTATTTAATTACAGCAGTAAGTTCCAAGAGATTCTGGGCACCACCTACAACTCCCTTTGAAGGCAGTTAAGAAAACAGGTGCTAACCATTTCTCAAAACTTGATGCTTTGATAGAATACAAAACAAACCCAAATTATCCAACTACTATTAATACAGGACAAAAATAGGACACATTTTGGTTTTGTCTTCTTTTTATATCCTTTGTTGCTGACAATACTTCTAGTGTCCTGTGCATGGAGAGAGGATTTGAGTTTAGTTTATACATGAAGACATTTTAAAGTACAGTAACTACTCTTTGCCTTTGGAACACCCTAGGCAAACTGCATATTAGTTTTCTTTAGTATGTTTCTCCTTGCTTGTTTTTATTGGTCCCTGGAGCTGAAAGGTCTAGATTGCTATCCAGACCTCTGGGCAAAGCTCACTGCTTCCCAAACAGGAGTCTGCTTCAATAGACACCAACTTTTTCCCAGTTCCCGCTTTCACACAGTGAATAGGTACCACGCATTTATGAACCTTTTATGTTCCTCTGAAGCATCCTCAGTGCCAAGGTCTTTGATGTGCTGTTGCCGGAATATGCCAGAGCTGAGCTGCAGTGTATTGCAGGGCTGCCCAGCTGGTGTCTGATAAGCCTGAACCAACCCCAGTGTAGCTCTGCCTGCTGCCTAAGCTGTTTTCTGCCATTCCATAGTGTTAAGCATATCTGCTGTCTGGGTCTGGTATGAATGGCTATAAAGGAGTAAAGATCTTGTCAAGAAGTTGGGCAGATGTGGTATATTATACTTAGTGCAAAGTTTTCATTAAGCCCATATGACTTCTGTTTTGATCCTTTTTAATAATACCTACTGTATTGCTTTGTGGCTTACAGGTGTATATTATTCTGTAAATTGTAATTCTGAAGTTTTCATATGCATGCCCCTGAAACTTTTTAAGAATATTTCTACCATCTGTAAAGTGAAGAAAAGAACCATTTTTATCCAGCTGCCAACAGCATTTCATTTGCTGGTGACAAATCTTTATTAGGAGGCTGAAATATCTTGTGAATAAAGTACTGATCCGAAACACTGAAAACCATATTCCATTACCCAGCTCAGTCAGAGACTTCCTCTGTGACCCTGAGCTTCACATTTACACTTTGCTGTCTCTGCAAAACTGAAACAGTGCTTCCTTTCCCCAAACTGGTGTTATGAGTATATATATTTATATTTACATGGATTGAGAAAGCATGACAGAAGGGAAGAGAAGGAAGAAGAGGAAGGAAGAAAGGAGGAGACCTGTTCGTGGCTCCATAGGGTGCTGTTATGGTGTGTTTACTTATATGCAGAATAGAAGTAATTTTTGAACAAATCTGTTTCTTGCTCATTGCAGTGTACAGTTGTATCCTTTCTATATAATACAGGACAAAGGATTAATAAGACTCCTCCTTTCTTCCTAATAATTGTTAAAAGATTTTCAAAATAATCACCTACATTTTTTGTACTGTGTAAATACTTAACCTCCACACCCACTGAAGTTATTTAAAAAAATGCTTGAATGTGAGACAAGCAGTTCTTTAGAAAGCATCATATCAATAGTCTTGATTAAGTTCTATTTTCCCATAAACAGGGTAATGGTGTCTAGGTTTATTACACTTACACCATTAAAAAGTTGTGTTTGTCAGAGTGGTTATTCTTCTGCAGGGAATAACTTTGAGGTGTATATATACAGCAGAGGAGGAGCTCCAAATTGGAATGATTAATGTCAAATCATTGTGTATGCTTATAGCCTGCAAATTTCTTATTTGTAGTCTCAGGGATATGGTGTGCCTTGTTGCATAACACATGCTTGAGCATTCATGGGCTTTATTCCAGGAGCATGTCCTAGTACCTGGAGCTGGTGAAAAGGCTGAACAAAAGGTCAAGATTTAGCTCTGCAAGTGCCCTTTAAATCTTATAAGGTTTCATGCTTATTCCAGCGAGAAATGTGGGTGAATAAAATACATCAAGCCATGAATATTCTAACACATTTTAGCCATCCTGACAGAATGCATTTTTCAGACATTCCCCTAAGTACCTACAGTCAGACCAGATTGGTTTATCTTTGTGTAAATTCTGTACAGTCCTTCATGGAATAAGAATGAGCATTCATGCAAGGGCTGTAATATCCCATTCTCTCTCTGTACTTCTCAAACTGCAGAAATTGCGAGCCTACTCCTTCTGGCAAAGCTCCAGCCTGATGCTCAGCTATGTGCTATTCCCAGTGTATTCCCTCAAGCATTTGAGGTGGAGACAATGCAGACAAGGACAGCTGGGGCACTCAAGGGAGCCCAAAAACATGAATACAGATAGGAATCCTCCCCTGTGTAATGGTTATGTACTTCCAAAATGTTAAAAGTCACCACCTTTGCAATGTGAATACTTCTGGAAAGCATTTTCTTTTACAAAGGATATAGAATGGAAGTTATTGCATTGCCTGCCTTTTTAACTAGAGCTTCCACAAATCAGAAGAAGATAGCAATGTGTAAGGGCACAGACAGAAAGATGGGAAATGCAGAACTCCTGTTTTGGACTGCTACTTTCTTTTTCTTTTTATTAAAGTGTTTACAACTCATTGGGATGGGATAAACGGGTATTAAATCTGTGGGTAAACACATAGATTTCACTTACAGTCAGCAGACTATTAAAAGAAAAGGCAGTTTGGTCCTGCTGCTGTTTGCCTCTTGCACACTCAAGTGAATAGTTGCTGTCAGAATCAATATCAATTACCCATCTTAAACATTTTTGCTGTTATTGTGAACAGCTTAGGAGGGATTTCAGCAGTAAAACTGAGGGTCTTCTATGGACAGCGTAATTTGTGATAGACCAGAAGACTCTGTTTGGGGTTTGTTATTTGAATCACCTTGATTTCAGACACTGGAACTTTGCACAGTGGTGGTAGTGATGGTTGGAAGGTGGATCTTGTCTTTGTCTAGAAGGATTTTAGAGGCTGATGGGTATCCCTGCTAGGTTGTAACTGCCAATTTATATTTCTGCTTATCCCTTTTAAATTACAAGGTTTAAAATGACAAATCTTATAAAACATATAAAATTACACTGTGTGCAGTGTCTTCATGGATTAAAAGCACAAGGTACAGTCACCTGCTCATGCACCCCTGAGAATCGGCAAGTGCTGCACTGGGGTTATGGTCACTGATGATCTCCCAGTTCAGAAGCAGAATATGACAGGATCTGGGAAGCAGCTCAGGAAGGCACTCCACAAAACTAACATGTTTATCCTACTACTGACATACCAAATTGTTGCTGGTTTACAAGCTTTTGGGAATTGGCCTTTGCCTGTCCACTTTTTCTGAAATGCATGTATGGTGAAGGTAAGTGCCCTGATGGTAGTTTTGCTTTACTGAACTACTCTTTCCACCTCCTTAGAAATAACCTTGGACTCTAGGGCTAATTTTTTCTTATTAAGCTAAACAGTTTGAGGTCTCGGACCTGAGTGCTAGCTCACAATTATCCCTTCTGTGAAATTAATAGCATTCTCCTTGGCACATCTGGCATGTGATGATAGGCAGACTCAAATTCTAGGGCCAGTTTTGTTCAATACATTTATCAATGATCTCGATGCAGGAGTTGAATGCACCATTAACAAGTTTGCTGATGATACCAAACTGGGAGGTGCTGTTGTCTCTCTTGAGGGACAAGGGGCCTTGCAGAGGGATCTAGATAGATTGGAGCATTGGGCAATCATCAATGGGATGAAATTTAGCAAGTCCAAATACCAGATTCTGCACCTAGCACGGGGTAATGCTGGGCACAAGTACAAATTGGCTGGAGGGCAGCCCTGCAGAAAGGGATCTGGGGGTGCTGGTTGACAGCAGGCTCAATATGAGTCAGCAGTGTGCCCTGGCAGCCAAGAGAGCAAACCGCATCCTGGGGTGCATCAAACCCAGTATAATCAGCCGGGCAAAAGAGGTGATTTTTCTGCTGTTTTCAGCGTTGGTGCGGCCTCACCTAGAACACTGTGTACAGTTCTGAGCCCCACAATTTAAGAAAGATATCAAGGTCCTTGAATGCGTCCAGAGGAGGGTAACAAAGCTGGTGAAAGAGCTGGAAGGCATGTCTTATGAGGAGCACCTAAGGACTTTGGGCTTGTCTAGTTTGGAGAAAAGGAGGCTGAGGGGTGACCTCATTGCTCTCTACGGCTTCCTGAGGAGGGGAAGTGGAGAGGGAGGTGCTGACCCCTTCTCCCTGGCATCCAGTGACAGGATGCATGGGAATGGTTCAAAGCTGTGCCAGAGGAGGTTTAAACTGGACATTAGGAAGCATTTCTTTACCGAGAGGGTGGTCAAACACTGGAACAGGCTCCCTGGAGAGGTGGTTGATGCCCCAAGCCTGTCAGTGTTTAAAAGGCGTTTGGACAGTGCCCTTAATAATATGCTTTAACTTTTGATCAGCCCTGAATTGGTGAGGCAGTTGGACTAGATGATCACTGTAGGTCCCTTACAACTGAAATTATTCTATTCTATTCTATTCTATTCTATTCTATTCTATTTTATTCACTGTCTGGGCATAGGATGCATAGGTTAATGACCATCACAACAGCCAGTTCTGACAGACTGCCTTTGCTAGGAAGAAAAGAGACTTCAACTATATGGATGTGAGCTGTGCCATGCCATATGGCCCCAGATCCAGAGAAAGGTCCCTCAGCCATTCTAGCAAGTAGTATAGAGATATCCCTGAGGTTGACATAATAGGGAGAGGAAAATCACAGTTCTACAAATCCACAATGTCCAAGTTAGCAGTTAATAAATTGAAAACAGGCAAAAATTAAATTATAGGGAGCCAGAGAGAAAATAATAGATATGAAGAGCACATAAACATCTCTGACTAGCAAAAATAGTAAACATGAAGTATATTAAACTGACCTGCATGTAAACAGTGTAAAAATGCATTGCAGCAGCTGTTCGTACCATGTGTTCACTACACAAGTAAGCCAAAATTTAATTGAGTATTGGTTTATTGTCTAAGTATTAATAAATTAAGGATAGCAGGTAGTTTTCAATATTATATGAGGTAGGAAAACATAGTTTTCATCTCCTGAACATTCGGTAAAGGGTGTATTATTTTCCCTCTTAAAAATGGGGTGAAAAGTAAAAAAAGGTAAAAAATTGCAGAGAAAGAAATGGGGGTGTCGTGGTTTAAACACAGCCAGCAACTAATCACCACGCAGCCGCTCACTCACTGCCCCCCCACCCAGTGGGATGGGGGAGAAAATCGGGAAAAAGAAGCAAAACCCA
>JANHGO010000072.1:37290804-37327893 GCA_024606505.1 Aquila spilogaster | reverse complement strand
AGCCTTCTCTTCTCCAAGCTAAACAAGCCCAGTTCCCTCAACCTTTCCTCACAGGAGAGGTGCTCCAGCCCTCTGATTATCTTAGTGGCCCTCTTCTGCATCTATTCCAAGAGCTCTGCATCTTTCTTGTGCTGGGTGCCCCAGGCCTGGACAGAGAAGATCTTAACTAATTAAAGTTCCAGTTGTAAAAATTTTAAAAGCTGATAGTAGCAAATGTTATGTCCCATAGCTGGTAACAACAGTAGTCAGAATATATGCTGCAATCATTTATCTTTCCCTCACTTTTCAAAATGATACTTTACTGTTGATCAGAGGCAGTAATTAGATCTTTTAAAAACAAATCTATTACCTATAGCAGGTCAATTGAGATATACAATTTTTTTTCCATATAACAATAACAAAGTAGCTCAATCTGCATTTTAACTGGTTAGTATATGTGAGGTTCTATCAAAAATGGCCTTTTACAAGCTTGTAAGATTGTTTTACCAAAAAATAGCTCCACTCAAGTTACCAAATAAAAATCTAGATAAGCATAATGAAATATATATATATATCCAATCGGCCATCATTAAGGGAACTCACTTATCACTTGGACCAAAACGAGTTTTTAATTGGAGTAATTATATTTGAGACTGTGTGATATTGCTGTCATTTCAGTGAGATCCTCCTACATTTCCCTTTCACTGATTTATTCAGACAGCAGGAGTCAGATGAGTATAGATTTACTGTTAAAATGCAAAATTATTTTCTAACTGATCTTTTCGCAGATGATTTTACAGTGCTTTCATGGTAGCAGATCATATATTCAATCTTTCTATTAGAATTCCCTCTTGAAATTTTCTTTAACACGTAGACATAGAAAACAACACAACAACTTTTTCTATTTTTTTCCTCTCTGAGTTTTATAACTGAATAGGGAGGAAAAAAGAGAGAGAGAGAAAGAGAGAGAGAGAGAGAGACTAAAATATGGAAGATTATTTATCTCTGCTTCTGAAATTGTGATCTTGTTTTTGGAAATGTTACTAGGTTTCTATTACATCAGATTTATATAGAAACCAACAGCGTTTACCTGAAATTCACAAAACAGGGTTCTGAAGAGAGTAGAAAAGTGTGTGATGCATTTCACACCTTCTCCAAACCATTCTCTAACAGATGCAGAGAATTAAAAGGCATCACAGATACCTTAAGAAAATATTTCCCAGTCTCATTGTCCATTAGCAGCCTATGTAGCGAACTGTGGAGAAATCCACAGAGAGCACCCTCAAGTGATGGCAGCTATGCTCCTGTTCCAACAAGCAGGCAGCATGGGCTCCAGGTGCCTCAGCTCCAAATCATTTGGTGACTGCAAGAGAGCTGAAACAGTCACTAGTTTTTTGCCATCCTCCTGCAAACCTCTGGGAGATAAAATCTGTCAATTTCTACTGTTTGCAGGTGCATAATACAGCAAATCCCTCAACATTTTTTTCCCCAGCATATGCCTACAAATTTTCTCTTCTCTTGAAACAAGCTGCAGTAGCACAAAACAGCTGGAAGGACATATTTTTCGCAAAGGTACCAATGGACTCGAGAGGGCTGAATAAAGAGAAAGAAAAAGAAGCAAAAATTTGGTGATTTTTTTCTTGTCATTTTTGGTCAGTTTCTGCTTTCAGGTTCATTAATATACAGCTGTAGTAACTGAGACAACTTCAGTGGAGTTCGTACAGTCTTACAGTTCTCTCTGCTTATTGTAAACACAGAAATCACAAAGCATAGACGTGGTAAATACCTCACAATATCATGATGATATTTTCCTCCCAAAATCAGTAACTAATCTCAATTTCCCTTTCTCCATTTCAACTGGTGACTCATGGCCCTTCCCCTGAATGACAAGAAAAAAGTTTGTTTTCTCCTTTATAGCTGTTTTATAGACATTTGAATACCAGTCTGTCCCACTGTATTTTTCATGTGTCTTCATCAATCAGACTTATGAGATCTTTACAGTTTCTCAGTGCTCATCTCTGAACTCTCTTTAGTTGATCTATATCTTCCTGAATCATAGAATCCAAAACCAAAATGCTTTCAGAACCATCAGACATGAAACAGGTCTGAAGAATTGCTTAATTAGAGTCTTACAAGCAAAACTGCTTTTGTAAGTGTGAAACAGCTGACTTATGTGCAGCTTTATAATGCTTAGGTCCTTTTTTTATAACAGGCGAGTTGGAACTAGATGATCTTAAAGGTCCCTTCCAACCCAAACCATTCTATGATTCTATGATTTTTGTTTCAAACTATTATTCTAGCACCTATTCTCTGTCCTCACTTGAATTCTTAGGTGTTCAGGGTATTTTGAATTGCATTCGACATTCTCCAAGGTGCAGCTCCAGTTAAAACAGATTGAGTTATTATTCTGAGCTCCTGTATGCATGCATTCCCTCCAATTTAGAGACATACGTAAGTCAGTAAACTTATTCTCTGGTTTTCATTAGTAAATGAAAATCAATCTGAATCTTACCACACACAATAGGTAATCGTGCAATATATGTCTTCTGCTTAATCCTAAATATTCTAATAATTTTAAAATGAAAATAAAAATGCTTTTAAATAGTTCCAATAAGCAATTAACAATTAATTGATCAAATCCTATAATTCTATGATTCTATGATAAATTTCTTGCTAACAATGTAGTTCTACAATCGAGGTTACATCAATAAGATTACTAGATGTGAATCATAATAACGACAATTTACATGATGCCAAATATATTTTCGTAGCATATATTTTTTTATTCTTTTATAATAACACTTTGTCTTATATACTGCTTTTCATCACTGGCTCAGCCACCATATAAAACAATTTAATCATGTCTCTTTGCAGATGAGAAATCTGAAGCACCCAAGAGATTTGCTTGAGCTCATAGCTGAAAGAAGGATATAAACCCTGTTTCCTGAAATTAAGTCTTAGCATAATGAATATAGTAAGAATCTCTGGGTGAGCTTTTTCCCAGTAATGTCATTTCTGCTGATATAAATGATTTGAAGATTCATTAATGTATCTTTCAAAGTTTTTCTATTTTATCATTACCACTAAAACAAGCAAAACAAAGCAAATCCCCCAACACTACCTATAGATGCTTTTTTTTTCTTTTTTTCTTTTTTTTAATTAAAAAAAATGTTAGCAAGCAGTTTTCAGGGACTTAGGGGACCTCAAGTATTCTGGTTAATTTTTGATAGTTCTGTGATTCATGTTATTTATACATATACTTTTATATTTTGCATTTCATCTCTGGCTATATTATTTGGTCATTAAACCAAAGAACATACTCTGGATGTGCTTTGTTGTATCTGTCTTCATTTCCTCTTTGTGGTTGTGCTGGAGACATATATTTACACTCCACTAGTGCTTATGCTTACTTTTTCACCTTCAGTATGAATATTCTGGTGAGCCATGTAACTCTAGTCATACATAAGGTATTGTGATTCTTTATCTTTTTATGCTTTGAAAAGTTTGCATGCTACATATATCAGTGAAGCTATTAAGACTGAAAATAAGCGAAGAAAATATTCAGTAACATGGCATATTGCACTAGCTGACTGAATATGTTTTCTTAGTCTGGCAGATAGTGGCATTCGTTAAGGTATATTTTCACATTATCCTAAGTGGAAGGCAAGTCAGTGTGGAAACAGCATATTTTTCCCCCCTCAAGAGAGTTCCAACACAATTTTCTTCTTCCGTCTTTGTGTACTTGAGCTATTTCCCTGGAGGTCTGTCTTTATTGAAACATGATGCTAACATAGTCTTCTCTTCTTGGCCTATGCACAAAACAAAACCTTTACTCCCCACTGCATTCTTGTTAACAGAACACTGATATTTTTGTCTTTGGTTTTCCTTAAATCAGCCACATCACTCAGTGCTATTGCAGCCTTTTTGTCCTTGAAAGCTGGAGAATGTTTCCTTCACAGTTGTAACTGTGAGGTGAGGAGAGGAAGGAATGCAGCTTTTGTTCAGAATCAAACTTCCAAGGTGAAACAACCAAATCGTTGATCTCCATTTTGCATTTGTGGAATAGTTGTGTAGGCACTGGGCACACATAGAGACATCAGAGGTTCTGTTGAAGGAGAACGGAAATATAGGACTCATAAAATACAAGTTAGGAATGTTTACAGAATAAGTAAACTGGTCTTTCTGCTGATTTTGTATGGGTTACATAAAAACTGTGTATCCCACTTGATTTCTCAGACTAAGTATGGATTTGATAAGTTGGTTTGTACTAGATCTGAAGAAATTCAATTTTCATTCAAATTAATAAACAGTCAAAACAAATTTTCCTAATTCTTATGTAAATGTAAATCAAATACACTTTATCTTCTCACCACTCAGTTTCTGAGTAACCTGGATGCAAAAGTTGAACATCTTTTGCAAACCATAAGTAAAGAGTTCTCCGCCCAGAATGGCCAGACTCTTAAGATTTAAAATTTGGTGCTATGAGTATTTCACACATATACCAAGGGACAACTTTAATGCTGGAAATTTCATTACCGTGATCCTAATCTTTACCTGCATTCCAAGGCATTTAATTCAGGATGTTTTTTTCTCAGTTATTTCATTTTTATAAACAGAAAGGGGAGGGAAATACTTTTAAGTGAAAAGATGGAATGGAGTCCGTGTTGGGTTCTGGAAGACAGTTTGAAAACTTAACTGACTTACCTTAAAATAATACTGTTATTCCATTGTGGTTTTCACTCCCTTCCTCACATGCTCTTAAGCTCTCTGCTCTTCATAGAGAGGAAATGAATATAAAAAAGGGATTCTTTTGGTTTCTCTAATTGCAGTAGTAAGTTCCAAGAGATTCTGGGCACTTTGAAAGCAGTTAAGAAATCAGATGCTTAACATTTCTTCACATTTGAAGATTTGATAGAATACAAAATAATCCCAAATTGTCCAGCTGTTATTAATACAGGACAAAAATATGACTCATTCTGCTTTTCTCTTCTTTTAACATCCTTTATTGTTTACGATACCTGTACTCTCCTGTGCCTGGAGAAAGCATTTGAATTTAGTTTATGTATGAAGAAATTTTAAAGTACAATAACTTCACTTTGCCTTTGGGACACCCTAGGCAAACTGCATATTGCTTTTCTTAACATGTTTCTCTCTCTTTTTTTTTTTTTGGAAAGCCAGAGCTAAAACTCTGATTGCCAGACATACCTCTGGGCAAAGCTCACTGCTGCTTCCTGAATGGGAATCTGCCTCAGCAGACACCAATGTTTTCCCAGTTCCTGTTTTCACAGAGTGAATAGGTACCGAGCATTTGTGAGCCCTTTATGCTCTCTTCTCAAGCATCCTCAGTGCCAAGGTCCTTGATGTGCTGCTGCTGTAATAGGCCAGAGCAGAGCTGCAGTGTATTGCAGGGCTGCCCAGCTGGTGTCTGATGAGCCTGGACTAACCCCAGCATAGCTTTGCTGCCTGAGCCATCGCCTGTCATCCCATAACATAAAGCTTATCTACAATCCACGTCTGGCATAAACAGCTATAAAGGAGTCAAGGTCTTGGCAAGAAGTTGGACAGAGCTGGGATATTATGCTCAATGCAAAGTTTTCATTAATCCTATGATTTTTCTCTTGATTCTTTCTAATACTGCCCAGTGTATTTCTTTGCGGATGACAGTTTACAGATGTTTATTCTTCTGTAAGTAGCAATTCTCAAGTCTTCATAGACTGGTCCTAGAAATTTAAAAAAAAAATTTCCATCATCTGTGAAGTGAAGAAAATATCAATTTTTGCTAGCCCAACTCTCACGAGAATTTCTCTTGTTGATGACAAGTCTACATTACGAATCTAAATTATCTTGTGAATGAGGTGCTGACCTGAAGCTCTGAAAAGCCATTTCTGTTACGCAGCACAGTCAAACTTCCTCTGTGAATCTGGGTTTTACATTTACACTTTGCTGTTTCTATGAAATTGAAACTGCTTCTTTTCCCCAAAATGGTGTTGAGAGGTTTATATATTTATGTTTACATGTATTGAGAAAGCAAGACAAAAAGGGAGAGAAGGAAGAATAATAAGGAAGAAAAGAAGGGACCTGTTCATGCTCTGTAGTATGCTACCATAGCATCTTTCGATATATACAGAACAGAAGTAATTTTTGAACAAATCTGTTTCTTCCTTATTGTGGTGCATGGTTGTGTCATTTTTACGTAATACAGGACAAAGAATTAATGACTCCTTCTTTCTTCCTAAAAATTGTTGAAAGATTTTCAAAACAATTATCTGTATTTTCCATGCTACTTAATCTCTGCAGTCACTTGAACTGTGAAATAATTATGATGGGTTAACCTTGGTTGGCTGACACACACTGACTCAGCCACAGCAAGATGAGAGAAAATGGGACAAAAAAACATGGGTAGAGATAAGGACAGGGAGATCAATTACCGATTACCATCAAATGTTAAATAGACTTGACCTGGGGAAGATTAATATAATTTACTGTCAATTAACAAGTAGGATAGTAAGAATTAAAAACAATATAAAATGACCTTCCCTACCACCACCCTTCTTCCCAGGTTCAACTTCACTCTATATTCTTCAACCTTCTCTCCTACCCTGAGTGATGCAAAGGATGAGGTATGGGGATTGTGATCAGTTCATTACATTTTGTCTCTGCCACTCCTTCCTCCTCACACTCCTCCTCTGCTCTAGTGTGAGATCCCTCCCAGGGAATACCACCCTTCACAATCTGCTCCAAGATGGGTCCTTTCCAAGGGCTGCAGTTCTTCAAAAACTACTCTAGCATGTCCTTTCCATATGATGCTGTTCTTCAGGAGCAGATAGATTCTGCATGGGTGCCTTCATAGGATGCAATTCCTGCCAGGAACCTGCTTCTGTGTAGGCTTTTAAAGGACTGCAGCTTCCTTCAGGTAGTGGCAGTGAAATCTGCTTCTGCTTGTTCCTTCATGGGATGCAGGGGGATAGCCTGGTCCAGAGCTTGGAACAATTCCTGTCCTCCTTCTGCACTGACCTTGGTGTCTACACTGGTGTTTCTCATGCTTTTCTCACTCCTCTCTCTCTGGCACAAGCTGTGTCTGTCACAATCATGATCTTTTCTTACGTAGGCCACTTCTGCAGCACACTCATTACCAAGACTTTGCCATGTAAAACCAATAGAATGACACATGCACTAGAAAGCATCAGCCGTATATATTATCTCAATTAGGTTCTGTTTTCTCATAAGCAATATAATAATGTCTTGGTTTATTACATTTATGCTATCAGAGTGGTCATTTTGTAGGGAAAAACTTTCAAGCATATGTATATGGCAGAGGAGTTAAAAATTTGAATAATTATTTTCAAGTCATTGTGTATGCTTATATTCTGCAAATTTTGTATTTGTAGTCTTAAAGATATGTTGTGCTTTTTTGTACAACACACGCTTGAGCATTCATGGGCTTTCTTCCAGGAATACATCATGGTACCTGCAGCTGGTGAAAAGGTTTAGCAAAAGGTCAAGATTTAGCTCTGCAAGTGTCCTCTAAATCTTGTAAATGTTCATGCTTTTCCCAGTGCGAACCATGGGTGAATAAAATACATCAAGCCATAAATATTCTAATACATTTTAGCCATCCTGACAGAATGAATTTTTCAGATGTTCCCCTAAGTACCCACAGTTGGATCAGATTGGCTTATCTTTGTGTAAATTCTATACAGTCTTTCATGGAATGAGAATGAGCATTCATGCAAGGGCTGTAATATCCCATTCTCTCTCTGTACTTCTCAAAATGCAGAAATCCCAAGCCTACTCCTTCTGGCAAGGCTCCAAACCAAAGCCAAATGATGTACTATTCCCAGTGTATTCCCTCCAGCATTTGCGGTGCAGCCAATGCAGACAAGGACATCTGGGGCACTCAAGGGAGCCTAAGAACATGAATACAGATAGGAATCTTCCTCAGTGTAATGGTTATGTACTTCTGAAATGTTAAAAGTCACCACCTTTGCAGTATGAATACTTCTGGAGACCATTTTCTATTACAAAGGAAATAGAATGAAGGTTACTGTACTGCCTGCCTTATTAATTGAAGCTTTCACAAATCCAAAGATAGCAGTATATAATGGCAAGGCTAGAAAGATGGGGAACACAGGATTGTTCGGGACTACTACTACTTTTATTTTTATTATTATAGTGTTTATGACTCATTGAGATGGGATGAATGGATATTAAATCTGTGGGTGAGCACACACACTTCTACTTACAGTCAGGAGACATTAAAAGAGCATTTTGCTCCTGCTGCTGTTTGTTTCTTACATGCTCAAGTGAATAGTTGCTGCTAGAATCAATACGAATTACCTATCTAAAATGCTTTTTGCTGCTACTCTGAGCATTTTTGGAGGGATTTTTTAGCAGTAAAACTGGAGTCTTCTATGAACAGAATAACTTCCAACAGACCAGAAGAGTCTGTCTAAGGTTTGTTTGAATCATCTTGCTGGAACTTTGTAGAGTGGGAGTACTGATGGTTGGAGGGTAAATCTTGTCTTTGTTTAGAGGGATTTTCTAAAGCTTACCCTTGCTAGGCTGAAAATGCTTATTTATATTCCTGTTTATCCCTTTTAGGTTAAATTACCTATGTTTCAGTTAAAAATCCTATAAAGCACATATAGTTACAAAATTTTTTGTGTCCACTCGGGTTAAAAGGATAAATTATAGTCATGTGCTTATTCATGCCGATAATCCATGAAAGCTGCCCTGGGATCATGCTTACTCACTCTCCCAGTTTGTGGACAAAGAGTGACAGAATCTTAGGAAACAGGTCAGGAAGGCAATCCACAAATCTAGCACATTCATCCTGCCAAATTGTTGCAGGTTTCCAATATTTTGAGAGTTACCTCTTGCATCTTCACTTTCTGTGAGATGCCTTTGTGTCAAATGTAAATCCCCTTTCGGTAGTTTTGCTTGACTTTATTACTCTTTCCACCTCCATAGAGATAACCTTGGATCTTGGTGCTGAATTTTTCATATTAAATTAGAGTTCGAGGGCTTGGACTTGAGAACCAGCGTGCAGTTATACTTTCTATGAAATTGTTTGCGTGCTTCTTGGCACATTTGGTGTATGACAATTAGTAGACTCTGAAATGCTGCTCAGATCATAGGACACGAGCGCTTCATGTGGATTAGGGACCATCACAACACTCAGTCCTGACACTGGGAAGAAAAGAGACTTCAGCTGTATGGATGTGAGCTATGCCATGCCATGTCTGAGGTCTAGAGAATGATCCCTCATACATTCTATAAGTAGTATTGATATAGGCTTGAGATTGGCATAACAGGGAGAGAAGGATTATGAGTCTATGAATCCACGCTGTCTATGTCAGCAGTTAGTAAATTGAAAGCAAGCAAAAATTAAATTGGAGGGAACCAGGAAGAAAATAATGGATATGAAAAGTACATAAACATCTTCATTTAGAAAGAAGAATAAAGATGAAGTATAGATCCAAATGATATTAAATTGACCTGCCATGTGAACAATATAAAAACAAATGCAGCAGCTGTTGGTCCCATGTGTTCACTACTCAACTAAGCCAAAGTTTAATTGATTATTTGGTTATTAAACCAAATTATTTGTTACTAAACGTAGCTTCAAAATGAAAAGCCATTTGAATGGCTTTTGTAAAACTGACTTGTATGTTGATTTTCTAACAATTTTTTTTTCCAGTTATTTTGAGATCCAGAAATTAAAACACCTCTCATCCTTTCCTACAAACTATCAATTTCCATGATATACATCTTAATAGCCAACTGTGATAACACTCCTTGGCTCACTGGTACTGAAAGTGCAGCTTCTGCCAGAGTCAAAACTAAATTAAGCCTCTTGAGAAGAGCCTCGGTCAGAGTACTACAGCTCTTTAGTGTAGGGCTGTCCCAGTGATAAGCTGATTTACAGTTATTTGAAGATGACCTTTTTTATATTATGTCTGAACATTTCTGCTTGTAATCTGGATTGGATTCAATGATAGACTACTTCAATGTTTCAGAAACTTTCAAATTTTGTAGGAATTAGTTTGTTAGTTTTTTTTGCTTATTTGTTAGTCAACTTCTTTTATCTTTGGATAATGTGAATCTCCTTTGCATTGATTTATAGTTAGCATTTTCAATCCTATTCAAAACATTTACTTCAGGGAGTCAGTGACTCATTTTGGTGACCTACTCGCTAATGCAAGACATATTTTTTCCCAAGGAGTTCTGAAAGACGGACTACACTGCAGGGGCAGTGTTATTCTGAGCTGGAAGTTTTTTTCACCGAGTCTTAATGGGGTTTGAATTATGGCATAAAGAAAACAACATGGAGGACAGGTCTCCTTGACAAAGACAGCACCTAGTGAATAGACTTCCAAAAACATTTGTGTCAAATATTGCTTTGAATTGCAATATATAATCTTTTGGTGATATGGCTGTTGTCACTTAATTTAAATCATCCTTCAAGGTTTCAGAGCTGGAGTCTGTCTTTATTTCTCATGCATGTCAAAGCATGTTAAATCTTCAAATGGAAAGAAGTGATTCTACAGAGCAAGGAAAAATCACAGGCAATAAATTACCTGGAGATCTCTTGGGTCTTGTAAAGGTAGAAACAGTATGTGCTCCAGTACAACTTCTCTGCTTCTTCTAGCTTCTCAGAAGATATACTAGCATCTTAGATGATATGGGCATATTGTTCACCCAAACTCTCAGCTGTTTTTCATAATTTGCATCAGGAGACAAAGTAGCAATTTATGGAATACATTTCCAATGAGGTACATGCAAGCAGGTAGACTTGCAATTTTCATTAATAGTTAGAGAAGATGTACGTTCTTTTCCCCACGCGCTCAACTGAATGTTTTTTCGATATATCAGTAGAGCAAATGATTACTGTAAAACTGCTTAGCAGCTAAGAAGTGATTGCAAGGACTTCTATATTTTTTTCTATGAAAAAATGCATATTTTGTGACAGCACTTCTATGAGTGAGGTAAAAGGAAAAATTATCAGTCTCATCTTCAGTGACAGAACGGTGCTTATACAGAAGTTATGTCTTTACTTGCAGAAAAATGAATACTAAAATTAAGTGCTTGCATTGATTTTTGATTTTAAGTCAGTGCTGAAGTTTGTGTTACAGATGCCGTACGGATTTTCTACTCATTTCATTTGAGCTACTTTGGAACGTATTCTGTGTCTCCAACAAATACACAATCCATGGTTCCGTGGTACAGCTTCTGTGGAATCAGTTTTTTAGACAAATAGCCCTTGCGAGTCCTAATAGATTCGTAATTCTTTAAAATTCCTGCAAGATGGCAATATCCTCTAACACAAATTTGAGTTACTAAAAGCAGATATACTTTTCCTTGCTAGCTTCTGGGTACCACATGAGGGAAGTAGTTACAGTTTTTCCAGAGACTTGTGAACATACAGTTGAAAAACATTTTAGCAGAGGTGAAAGAGGGATGAGAGAGACATGAGGCATGGTTTAGTGGGGAAATACTGGTGGTAGGTGGGCAGTTGGACTGGATGATCTTGGAAGTCTTTTTCAACTTTTCTGTGGTGATTTTATGATTCAGTGATTTCCAGTGTCTGTATGATATACAATGTAATTGTTCTTTTTCCTCAGTTTGTTGTGTGGTTGCCATATGTTTGGTAAAGAGACTGTGTCTGGACAGCAGGGGTGAAGAGTACTGTAGGCCATGGAGGTATAATCCATGCACATGTGTTGTGCTATCCTACCTTTTACATGAAGGGCCAAGTGAAATCCTTTGGAAAGGTGGTCAGATTGCTCATGTTTTCTCAGGGAAATGTTGAGCTGAGACAGCAGAAATATTAGAAGTGCCAGTGGGCCAGTCAGAGACAAGCAGTTGGGAATGCATAGCCTGAGCAAAGTGGCTGCTGAGAGATACGAGGGGCAGGCAATCAGTCCTCTGAGGACGTGGAAAGAAGGCATCCTTCCACAGGGCAGTGAAAGCATTGCATTTATGCTCACTGCAACTCTGGAAACAACTGCTTTGGATGGACTGAATATAAGATAAGGGGAGAGAACATAACCCCTACTGATATAGTCAATATAGGGGAGATATATTTTCAACATCTTTTATTTCAACCTATATATCCCTGCTGATCTGAGTGGCTTCAGCCTTTATGAGTTGTTCAGCCTTTGTTGAAAAAAGTGAATTTGATTGGTGTGTTCTGGATCTTCCTGATCCAAATAGTTTGCATTTACTTCAAAATGAAACAGATTTTATGTTTATTTTTTTAGAAACAAATTAACTTTTAATATGAAAAAAATCTGTTCCTCTCTGTGTTTAATCCAACCTTATGAGCCTACTGAAGAATCTTGCCTTTATATTCTCCTTTTCTGGTAATGGAAAACGTTTACTCAAGAGAGCAGACCCAGATGAAACTAGTTTCTGGTGCATCTGTGGCTAACTACCTCGTCATAGATCTTTAAATTTCAAGTAGTCATATTTATGTGCAATTAATTTTTACGCAAGAATTGTTATATTGTACAACAGAGAAAATGGTCAAAATTGTGTTTACATCACGTATCTTTGTAACTTACTGTAGCTTGAACCCAGCACTCTGCTTCTGTTAAATTGTCTATAGGAGTTGTCTAAAGCAATTTTAAACCTTAATATTTGAGCTGGATTTGGTCTTTAACATAAAACACCACAGAGGATTTGGAATGAAACTGCACGCCCACAGACATCTATTTACTTGAAGGAAACAGCACATCTTCATGTCTCAAAATCCCTTGATAACTTTGTTTATTGTTCTGTTAGGTCATCTGACAGAAGTAATCACTCCTCCAATTTCTCTTTGCCAAGGTAGCTAATCGGTGCTGGATATCTTTGAAGCTGTGGACAAGGAGAATGAGTGAATCAACTGCTCAATTTCTCATAAGAGTTTTCAAATCAAAGAATTCATACTATATTTAAAGGGCTTTTGTTTGCATTTGTATCAAAATACATACATATATTAAAGGAGCATTTTTTCTATTAAAACTGTTGGGTCTCCACATTAGAAAATTATTTACTAGGGTACATTGCTATATCCAGTGACCACATTTTTCTCAATTCCTGATCTCTTGGCAATTTGCAATGCATATGTAGACTTTCCTGGGTCTGAGAAGTGTCTCAGTGTCATCTTGGAATTTGTGAACATGAAGCAAAGGTGGAAAGTACAGCAGCATCTACACTGTGGACCTGAACAGTAGGTCTCTAAGTGTCCTGAGTGTTAGACATAAGGCAATTTAGTGATAAGGGATACTTTTAATTTAGAAGCAGGGAACATCACTGCTTTGAGATGAAATAAAAGATGTTTCCAGTCATAACTAAAGGCTTAAGAATAGCACAGAGGACAGATTCTACTTTGAAGAGTATAATGGATTAACCTAAATGAGAATCAGGTTCTTATGTACAATTTAAGTGCAATTTAAGTGCAGAAAATAACTTTTATTAGTTTTGCATAGTATATGTGTTGTTGCTTTTTCTTTTCTGCTTCAATATATACAGCAAAATTAAGTTTAAGGAGTTCAACTAATATTGCAGAAAGGGAATCTTGTATAATATCTCCAAACACTGGCAGCATCAACAATCTATTTTTGATATTGTAAATAATATTTTTCAGATTCTATTGCTATACTAAAATATAAACATTTGCATTAAAAACCTGTTAAAAACAAGAAATATTTGAAATTTTTTTATAAGTAAGAATTATTATTATTAAAATTATGGTTGTTTAAATGTATATTTAAAATACATACCAGAGTAATGTTTTGATATCAAGTTTAGGTGGAAATGAGACAACATCTGCATCTCCAGGTACTGCCAATGACTTGCATAGTGAGTCATTAATTTTTTTATGACTGTTCATTTACATTGTAATCAGCTTTAGAATTTCTGCTTCTAATAGGCCCCATTTACATAAAGTGAATGCACTGTAAGATATAGTTGGTGTCCTGTGAGAACTTACACTCTCCAAAGGTATCTTTAGACCTGAAGGAAGTCATCAACAAAGATAATTTCACTAAGTTTATCATCAGCACCCCAACTTATAAAATACAACCTTTGCTATCCATATTCAGATCCTAAAGCTTGATGTAAGAAGAATGTTTATTCCTTGACTTTCTCACTGGTTTTGAATTCATGAATGTCTCTCTCATCTGTTCCTCAGAGTAGCTGACTCACAACTTAATAGCTTGGTGGGCTATTAAGATCTATTGTCTTTCTTAAAGGCTTTGTAAATTGTGCATGGATGTAGTAAATCTTGATACTATGCATTTCAAGAAACAATAAGTAGTTCGGCAGCATAGTTTTGATCATACAACTATGTAGGTTGCTCTGAAAGTAATGCCTCCTATTTATTTACATGGAAACTACAACAAATACAAGAAGCGCAATAGCACTATTTGATAGAGCAAATTCTCAGCTATAAAACACTGTTGTTTTTTTTTTAACCTTGTCACCATCACTTTTGCCAGAGATGAACAAGACCCTGATTATCACATTCGTAAAAGTCTGAACCAGATGAGGTGATCCACTGTTTCACAGCTGCTGTGATGGTGTAATTAGTAGGTTTTGTCCTGTTTTATTATGTTGGCCACTGTGGCAGAGGCAGATGTTGGTAGTATGGAAACAGACTGAATCTTCCCGCCAGTATCCCATTGCATTTTGTTGCTGTGTGACAAAATGGTATCTGACATGGAAATGCAGATGAAGCAAAGGTGTGTCACTGAATTTCTCTATGTGAAAAAAAAATTGCACTCATTCACATTCATCTGTTGTTTCTGGAGACCAAAGAGTGGATGTGAGCACAGTGAGGTGGTGGGTGATGCATTTCAGCAGAGGTGACAGTGGGTCACAGGTACTGATGCAGATTGTTAAAAGAGCAGTATGTAGGTTTTTGCTGGTGGAAATCCATAGATAATGGTGGTAGTGGTGAAAAATAGCGTTAGAGAATTTGCTCTAGCAAATAGTGTTATTGTGCTCTTTGTATATGCTATTGTTTCCATGGGAATAAATAAGAGGCATTAATTTTGGAGCAAGCTATGTATTTAAAATTCACTGCGCTATTATTGTCCACTGTTGCCAATGATTGCAGAGGGTTAACAAATATACTCTTTCATTAATCTGCACTGGGTTGGTGTTAAAAATTTCTATTTTAAAGATTTCCAATGTTTGAGAAGATTTTTTTTTTTTTTTGAAACCTTAGTAGGAAACTTTCCCCATAGTATAAAGTTAATTTTTACCACATTAAAAAGTAAAGCACAGCCTGCTATGAACAACCACAAATAGCCTTCAGTAGTGCTTAGGTATTACTGTTTAAATTACATAAATTTTCACTCAACAATGATGAGAGCTAGAAATCTTGCACTGAAACTTTGAATTGTTTTCTAAGTGGAGGCTGTACTGTAAATTCCTGATAAAATTGATAGCTGTGTTTGATGATTTTTTTTCAGGTTTTTCTTTTCCAGTTTGTGCTTTCTGTTCAATGAGGTATATGCTCACTAAGTATTTTATAAGAATAGCTCAAACAACTTCCTCTACCCATTTTAACGTGGAAATTACATCTAATCTGCATATAAATTAAAACATAACAGATAATGAACCATATAAAATGGCTAACTTTTGCTTTTTTGATTTCACCACTGTTTTGGTTCCTGTTTGTACTGTATCTCAAGAACGTCATTAACAATTATAATTTCTGCCTATTTTCACACTCTAATTTTCAGTACTTTGGCAGAGAACAATGTAAACATTGTCTTTAGTTTTTTGCAACAGAAGATAATTACAGGACATGTAATAAGTCAAGTGTAGGAAAGCATGATAGTGGTGCCACAAAATAAAGTTGATTTTTTAATTCAGTTTTTCTCACAGAAATGCCTGAAATATAGGGTAGGAATAACTAAGCAAACTTTCAATTATTTTATTTGTCTACTGATTGCAGACTATCAATGACTGCATGAAATGTAGTCCGAAAGTAGAATGATTCATGGGTCAGATCAGCTCATTTGTGCCACTGCCTGTTTTCCTATGGATAGACAAACTAGCTAATGGTAACCTAAAATAATCTCTTCTCTATTTTCTCAACACTACAAGCATGGACATGACTGTTGTGTTGTAGACATCCCTCTGACTGTAAGTTAAAATGATGAAGGTTTTGCCTACGTGGTCTACTTCATGCCATAGATATCACAAATGCACCACTCTGAAGAGGCCACATTTTCAGTTTATACACCATTATTTCCATGGTCCTTCTGCAGCTGTTAAGGTTTGAATATTAACGGTATGTCGTGGGAGACAGTTTTGATATCTTGGAAACGACTTAAAAAAGCAAAAGTGCAGGTATATTAGAATATTTATAGGGCTAGCCACCAACAGCAAAATTTCAAGCTCCTGTGACAATAAAATTATCATTAATAGATTATTTATTTATTTTTGAAGTCTGTGAGAAGAAACTACTTATGAAGAGTGTGCCTATGCATTTTTTAAAAGGTAAATTTCAGTAACCTGCAAGATCAGCTCCTATCTCTAGCACCCAACAGGAAACTCTGGTATGGTAGAAGTAGTAGTTTTGGTAAAAAACATCCAAGGACTATGTGTACTACTTTGCCTTTAGTGTGTGTGGCTTTGTTCATGATTCTAATAGAAGTTGTGCTGTATTTATTTATTTATTTATTTTTAATAGATAGTACATTCTAGTATTCTAGTCCATTCATTTTTTTTGTCTTAGTGTTGATGCTACACAGCAGGTCAGATGAAACTCTTTGGGAGAGAATGGAGATGACTTGTTTCCTGCTAGCAGCTGTGTCCCATCACACTGATAAAATTAGAATAAACTGCAATGCTCCCTTATTTAAAGCTCTTCTTTCCCCTTGTTATTCTTACTGGGAATATGCAAATAATTACAGGTTGTTGTTTTTTTTTTTTTTTTAGTATGATTTCATGGATTTCTTTCCAATGTCTTGTGGACTAAGAGTATTTCACAAAGCAGTTAATGAGAAACACTGATCTGGTGGCTAGTAATTTAAAAAAAAAAAGTTTTACAGCCTTTTCATTGTTGCTTAGATGCTATGCAGCCATGGGCCAGTGTCTTCATCTCCCTGTGAGTCTATCACCTTTAACTTTGTCCTCTCCTCTTGTTATACATTTTGTAAACTATTTATGTATCCCATTATGATTCTATGATGCTGAACAGGATTCACCTCTGATCTCAGGGCATTTGAACACTGCTTTCGTACACACAGTAGTGTGTGACTCATGCAAGATGAAATGTATAGTTTTGCAGCCTAGTCTGGAAGCAGCTGACATAATAAAGAAAAATGGCTATACTCTGTCCTGGAAATGTTTTTTAGCACTAGCACGTAAGATGACAAGTACTCCAGACAGGCATTAGTATGGACACTCTGTAAGTGATGGACAGTAGTGAAGTTTCAGTAGTGCTATAGAAATTTTATGAAAGCCATTACAATGCATTATGGTATTGATCTGCATTGAAAAACTCAGCAAGATTTTTTAAAAGAATGTCATGGTTATACTTATATTCACTTTGTTAACATGTAGTTCTACAAAACTTCCTGAGTTTATCCTTTATCTTTTTGCTACTGACTGTGGATAGGAACTGATTATTTTTATGCATCTTCTGCAATGAATGACACAGAAGTACTGACATTATTTTTAAAGGGTTGAGTGCCAAGAACTATCCAAGAAATCATGATCCTTTGAAACTCTACCTTTTCTTCAATATGGTAGCAATTCTGGCTTGTGCTAAAGAATATGAGTAGACAGTCTCAGGTAATTCACATAGCTTAGTCATTCAGATACATAACCATAGAAAATATAGTTTTAGTAAAGTGACTAACGACTGCACACAGAATATGCAATTTTAAAGATTTTCTTAAGTTGTTTACTCCTGGTTCACCATTAAAAAAAAAAAAAAAAAAAAAAAGGCAGTTCACTGCATGTTTCTATATGCTTAGTACCTTGTTTTTGTCAATATATTACCTGCAGAGGGAGGGCAAATTACGAACTTCAGACCTTAGCAGAATGTAATTCTCTGCAGAGGTAATCACACTTTGCCTTAATCACTTAGACTTGAATAGTAGCAAAGCCCAGTAATGTCCAACAAAACCTAAAAGTTCAAAAAGAATCAGTGTTCCTCCAAATCACCTTAAAGTACTTCAGAGGCACATGTATGATCAAGGTGGTTTATTTTGCCTTGTAAATGGATGGAACATAGAGTTCAATGTGAAATTCTGAGCCTAGAATTAAGGGAATAAGCAAAGAAAAAAATCATAGGTACTTGAAATTAAAAATACATTTCAATATTTTATACATTTTCCTTAAATTCTCAGTAGGAGAACAAGTGCATTCACTAAAGCTGATAACCCCATGACTGTGATGTTCAGGAAGAGGGAGAATGTGGCAAATAAGTTAGTTATCTATTACTTGGTCTTCTATAATCATATGGAGTTTAGGGGAGTTAAGAGGATGTTCTACCTTCTCATGTTCTTAAAGGTTTCAATTATTTGCCTGGTTAAATAAAATTCATATGTTTCTTCCTCCCTTCCAGTTGCTCATTACCCAAACTCATTTAATTTTCTTGGCTATTCAGAAACATACATTTGGAAATAGTGAGAGAGAAAAGTTTTCAGAGAAGTTCACAAGTAAGGGGTATCTATCACATTACGCTATTGCCTAGAAGCAAACCAGTGAAAAACAGCAATGAAGGTCACAGTACATTTACTTAGTGTCTGTTTGCTCCAGGAAAATGATTACTTACTACTTCTAGAAGCAGATGACTTTTCCCTCCATGCTTAATCATTTCAGATATCTGATGCAATAGACAGAAAATATTTTTTTTTTGCATACATCTCATTGCCATTTCTTTATTTCCCATCAATTCATACGGGAAGAATGAGAATGTTTCCAAAGAGACTTTTCTCCTTCTCTTCTGTCCTTTATTATGCCTTAAAGATAACTGAACCTGCAATGAATTAAAAGCTGTCTATTTTTCTTTAGTCCCCAGAGGATGTTGAAGATGAGACAATCTTGGCTTTAAAATATAACAGCTTTGTATACATTTTCTAAACCACCTAGAGGATTCCATTGCAGTCATGCACTAGAGACTAATGCAAACTTAAACCCTCTGAAATGTCTTAAATTCATTACAGTACAAAATGACAATTTTAATCTAACCCTGAAGGTCTCACCTCAAGTTGTGGATACAGAATTTTTAAGGGAAGAACAACATTACAAAAACAGTAAATAATATTCCTTTTGTAATTTAAGGCTTGGTTTACTGCAGATTTAACACGGTATCTGTAATGTATGTTCATTTTACTGTAAAAGAGCTGCAACAAAATTATCAATAAATCCCAAGGCTTTTATGAACATACGTTATTTTTACAAAGTTGCACTTTTAATATACGATATCTTTTTTTCTCTTCTCTCTTTTCCTCACAGAGGACCATATACAGTTGTACATCCTAAGTACTTTTGCCGTGCTTAAAAATGAGATACTGTGCATTCAAATAATAGTTACCACTGGAATACTTTAAAATCTATTAATTATTAACAGTGCTGTGCAGCAAAATTAGACTTTATTGACTTGTGTCCAACATACAGCACTGGATAAATATTTCTGTGCATAAAGTCAACATAGATGGCTGTCTCAGTATGAAAGAAATACATTTCTCTTTTGTTGTTGTAGGAAAAACATTCCTTCCCTCCATACTATGCTCAAAATTTTGAGATTTCAGATTATTTTGAAAGTCTTGAGCTAGCTTTTCTTCCTGCTTGTATTGTAAAGCTACTGTTTTCTGTTGCTAGTTGACACTTCCTTTCCCTGTTGAAAAACCATAAAAAAAAAAAAAAAGAATAATAAAAAGAGAAGTATGACATCATATGATCTTCTTGATGAGTTTTAGTGCTCAGCAATGAGACTGTATAATCTTTCTGATTAAGCAGGAATATATCTTTGTTGCACTGAAGGATGGTATGGGTTCAAACGGACAGGCCATCAACACAACTGTCTGCAGTCTTCCAACAGATCTGGTGGATTCTCTGTAGGAGAGGAAATGAAGTGAAACAAGAAATGTTTTTTATGTGATTTTACAGATATAAACATTACCACTTTCTAACACAAATGACAAATAAACACTTTTTACCTCATCATATAAAGCTTACATTTTGCATATGAAATGAAAATGATTTACAGTTCTGTGTACCTAAACAAGGACATGACGCATACTCCAGGAAGGAAAGGATCACACAAATTTATTCGTTTTAAAGCAAATTATTCTGAATTCTCCCTCAGTCTTCCAGTGTTCTTTCCAAAGGATCAGCATTTATCTAAAACCATGATTCTAGCATATGAAACTCTGTCCTTTGGACTGTCCCAATAATAGCATGCACATTGTTCTTGATGGCACACTGTATTTTTTATAGCATTATTAGATTTTGATTTTCAATTAACTCCAAATGATACAGTGAAGCAATGATTGGTCTAACTGGTACAAAATATGCAGGAGTGAAGTCGTCGTGTTTTCATGTCAAGTGGTAATGTTAATATAGAGAGTATAAGCTAAAGGCTTGTACATGCTGTCCAGACTGACCTATATTGAATTTGTATCTCTTCTCATTCAGAAGATAACACTTTGCTTTGGATGTTTGCTAATAATGTATTTAACTCCTCAGTCTGGTGCTGACTCATTACATAAGAAAATAAGGACTAATACCTCTGTGAGAATAGAGATGTATTGATGCAGAACATAATTTTAGCATTCTCTTGTAGTAGAGAACCTAAATTTTCAAACTTCTGAATGTTTCTCACGCATTATACTGGTGTTCTATAACATAAAGAGAAGCTACATTTTCTTGCTTCATGGAGAGAAAACACACCATTAGCAAGGATATTCAGAATTAGCTAAAGTAAATGCATGGAAAAAAAAACCACAGAGAGTCTTGGAGAACCTGAAAATGCTTATCTCAGGACTTCAGCCTGAACACTCCACTTGTCAAGGCTAGGATAATGCTGTTGACTGTGGGCAGAAAATTCCTCATCTTTTCTGGTTGCTTTTATTGGCAATTCCATTAGGGAATTCAGTAGTCCCTACCACTGGAGGTCAGGAGCTTGTTTAGGTGAACTAATGACTGGATTCAGTATGGTATACCTATCTGTAAACTTTCTGCAGACTTGTAGACAGACTTTGTGACAATGACTTCACATCTTTTTTATGAGGCCAGATCATAGTATGTAAAACCTTTGACAATCTGGAGTACACAAAGATTTAGTTGATATGGAGAAGATTTTGTGAGAAAAGTTGGTGTGAACATTTCTAGGCTTTCTATATTCTCTTAATTTCTGTGGGACAAAGAAGTGAGAAATTCTTGAATGAAGACTAGTAATATATTATTCAGACTCAAATGAGTAAATATAATGTTAGCATCTATGGTTTGTCTTAAAAGACAGACAAAATGTAAATGGCTGACATACTTATTATTGTCCCTGTAATTATATCTTTGCATCAAAATAAGGCAAGAAAAAAAGAAAGTTTATTTGAAATTTTCCTAATTGGTGCTCTTTTCCATTTTAATGTGCACATATGTAAAAGGAGTAAATTGTATAACAAGGTCAGGTGAAATGATTCTGTCAGATTTTTGTCCCCTCAAAGCCAGGCTTTTCCTGTACTTTATCAAGAATTTCCAAGCAAATCGCTGACCCTACTTTTCTTTCCTGCTGAGCCTCTATTTAATGGCTTGGGTTATCTTTTTTTTGTATATGATATTATCATACTTTTGTTAGACAGTTCCCAATCTGACTCTGGTTACCTGTAACAGTTGTCACTTGATATTTTGCTGTTCTAAGAGCCATACATTACACTTCCTTAACAAACTCAGGTTGCTTTGATCTTTGCATTGGGTTTAGACTTGTACAGGTGACACATGACATCCTGCAATTCATCCTGAGAAGATGTGATTTGACTCTTCAGCCATTACTTTACCCTGCATCTGATGAAGGAATAACATTAACAGTGAAAAGTACCTACTACGTAAAGATATTATCTTTTCAGTTAGTTTTTACTCCCACATTTTAGCAAGGCTAACAGTTGTTGGATTTTTTTTTTTTAAGTATAATTAAATTTTGCCCTTAACTTTTAAGAAAAGATTTTTTTTTCACTTGTGAAAGAATCAGTAATCACCCAGAAAACTTAGACGAGGAATTTTTTCAGTGATTTGGATTTCCTTCAAAAAGCAGATTCTTTTTAAGCTCAGTGATTTATACCCTCAGCATTCAAGCTATTTTCTCTCATAATTCTCCCAAGCTTTTTTTTTTTTTCCTTTGCTTCTCTCTCTTGATTTAAACCTGTGCACAAAGATCTCACATATTTCTTTGTCACCTCCTGAGTCTAATTATGGGAGTGAAGATATTTCTTTTCATCTGCCACTGCAGACAGCTATTTTCCAAAATTCCTCTAGACGCCAATGATAACCCTTTCTTTTACTGAAGTGAAAATCAAAGATTGCTATGCACCTAGCTAGCCTTGTCTTTTATTATGTGAACTATTCACTTATGACTATTTATTCAAAATTTTGGTATTGCACAATGTGACATGCAATATGATAATGCAGACAAGTTCATCTTGTTGCATAAAAAACATTTTAAAATGCTTACCTGATGCCTCTGTGAGAAATGATAAATGACAATATATGCTACCAAAAAAGATGACATTGAAAATACTGAAACTGGTTTTCTTTTCAAAATGCATCTCCAGTTTCTCTGCCATATGCTTTAAACCCCCCATGTGGTTTTAATTATGCATTGTGATGCAGTGTTACTCAGTTCACAGATCCTTTAATGTGCATTTCTAGAGTTATGCTGGCTCACTGTGATAATATGTCCCATTTAAGAAAAAAAAAAAAAAAAGAAAAAAGGTTTTGAGCAAACCTTTCCAATGAAACATTTTGTAGTACTTCTACCTTATATTAATGCCAAATTCAGACGTGTTTATATTAGCATACCCTAAGTGAGACTCAGAAAATCTCTCGTTATATGCACAAATAACTTCTAGCACAGCTCCGTGGGAAAAGCAATTTAGGTACTGCTTAGTTTCCACATTCAAAAGAATCTTTTAAAACATCTTCCTGAAGCTTTTTCAGTTTCCAGTCCACTTTCTATAGTTTGGATCCCTTTTTGGTGCCCTACCCATTGTAAGCTGATTTACAAATTTGGTATTTAATGGGTAAAGAAAAAATGGGTTTCATTGTACATCTGTTCGGTAGCATGGACTTGGGTTTTCATAACCTGACTTTTATGCCAGTATACAACATCACAAGAATAAAACCTGTTATAGAAGCTCTGATTTCATCTTTAGGGAAAAGTCTAGAAAAGGATTCATGGATTCATCCAAAAACGTAATTCTATTTGTACCATAAATATATGTCTGTCTATGAAATTATACGTCCACATATACAAATCTTTGTGTTTGTCTTCTATGTGGCAATAAAGAGAGAGGATGAAAAGCACTGCTATATTGTCTGAGGTCTGCCAAAATCGGATTGCATAACCCCTGCATGGCAGGTGCCAGAATTTGGAGAGGTATTTGTTATAGACAGATCACAGTTCATGCCTGGAACTGCACAGCAAAGATAGCTGGAAAGTTACTTAATCTGCAGTTTTTAACACCAGTTTGCAAATCAGTGACCTAAGAGTGCAGTAGTGGGAGAACTGCTAAGGTCCATTGTACACTAAATGTAGCTGAAAAATTAATGACATTCTCAATTACATAACTAAGTGTATTCTTACATTAAGTGACTTTTAACAAGATGAACCCCTTCCTAAATTTTTCAAAATGGAAAAATCAATTATTCTAGATTAAGACAATCATCTGAAAAGTTTAAAACACTTTTAGTATTACATGAGCTGAAGAATTTTCTTGTAATGGGACCTTCTTTTCCTTGAAAAGAAGTTTCTTTGCAGTTTAAATGATTTCATTATCAAATGGCATTTTAATAAGCAACATTTTGTGCTTTGGAGTGCTTTTCAGTTAGTTTACAATCTGAAAGGGCTTTATGATTTTAAGTCAGCTTCTAAGTCATACTTGTGATCTCAAAAATATCAATAGATCTATTCTTTCAGTTTATTTAAATAAAAGGTTTATTGTGTTGAAAAATAATTCTATTTTCCTATGATTTTTTTCTTTACTGAAAAACCAAAGTCCCTAAACCTTTTGCTAAGTTGATTGTGTAACAAAGTGAAGCAAAAAAAATGGGAGCTATGGCTTGCTGCTGTGAGGATTTCAAACACCCCCAGACCTCCATTTTCTGCTACGGAAGTGGCAGAGGGCAAGTAGCACTTATCAAATTTAATTTTGAATAAAGTTTCACAGCACTACAGTGATCCTAAAATAAATGTAGTATAAAGCAAAAGGTTCCTCAAATAGACTAAGTTTTCGTGACATGCTACCTCTCACTGAACAAAGGCTGCAGACAGATTCAGAGACCTCTGTATACATGCAGACTGAAAACTGTTTGATCAGTTAACAAAGGTAACTTTTTCTGCCTTTGATTCCTTTTCTGTAACCCACTGTAATGAAAAGGTTTTCTGACGTGTATGAAGTCAAGTTCAATCACTGTGGTATTCCAGTCTCTGTGAAATGGCAATCTTTCCCATTTTCAGACACAAGCAGCAACTACACAGGTAAGAGACTATTCTCACTATATACATGCTTGTACAGGAAAACAAAAGAAAACAGAATGGGAGACAAGTCTGAGCATTCAAAGAGAAAATGCTCTGTGTTGCAAGGATTTCACAAGATATCAGAGTAACAGAATATGCTGTAGTAAAATCTGTACCTGGTTTCCTACCTGCAGTCATATATTTTGCCTCATAAAGCAAAAGAGCAACTCGCTGAGAGGCTGAAATAAATGTATGTGTTCCTAAGAGAAATGAGCTTCTTTATTACTTGCAGTGTTTTGTTGAAATGTCCAAGCACCAGATGGTGTGTTGGGCAGATACACCAGCTCAAAGCCATATCATAGCAACCTTGAAAATCCTGAGCTGAATAGCCAGGCCTATTTCTTCACAGTCACTCAGAGCAATCCAGCTTGTTTTCCATTTGAGACAAGAGGTAGTGCCATTCATGTCTGTACCGCGCTTCTGAGCATTTCTACTTTCTGATTTCATTTGTAGAGGGAAGGTGCTTAAGATCAAAATTGTTATTTGTATATTAAAAAATATTTTACTTAACCTTTAAATTACTTTTGTCAACAGAGTTAATGGAGCAGAATTCATGTATAAGTTTGGATCAAGCCTCTTTCTCTGAATTTGTTCACAGGGACCGTATGCGTATCTCTGCATGTGTGAAGTCAGCACTTCCTAGGCTGAAAAATAACATTTGTCTTCTGTTTTTTTCCACTGTTTTGTGGTTGAGGTACAGCTACTGAAGAATTCTCAGTGCAAAAAGGTTGGAGAGATGCTGATACACTCAGTATACAATTTCATTCTGTATTCTTCTGGGTGGAAAGCTGTACTTTCCCCAGTCCTTTCAACAGAAAAATGAAGGATGATCTTGACAAACAGGAGCTATGTTTGAGATTGAAAACACTATCCAGAAGGCAGAAATAGCTTCACATAGACAGAAAAGTCATAAGTCTCCTAACACTAAAGGAAACATTGATCATAAGTGGCTTCTATTGATCCCCTTCTGATGCCAAAAAGTCCCAAGTTCACAGAGCTGAAATAAATATGCACTTTACTGAAAGTGATTTCTTCTTCACATGGCTCAAATGGTAATTTAATTCAGCCAAGATGCTTCAAACAGTCATCCATCTGTGTGGCTCCTGAGCCTTGCAGATCTTTATGACCTCTACAAGGGTGACTTCAGCCTTTTCTTGCCTTCCTTGCTATTCAGCATCCTAGTAGATCTAACTGTAGAGGAGAGTGGAGGAAAACCAACTGAATTCATAGATAGAAATTAATTTAAATAATCATGATCTATACAATGTCTTGTTTCTTTATGAATCTTCACTTCCTTGGACCTTATGAAAGATGATGTAGCTATTTGCATACTGGAGAATCATTCAGCACCAGAAATCATTTCTCTTGGATTGCAGATTTCCTCAAACTGATCTTTGATGAAGAAGGACAACTGATATCAGTCTGCAAAATGGGTGAGATTAAATATTTAGTTGGGAAAAAAAGCAATCTTGCTTTTGATGTGAAATCTGGCAAAAGAAGTCAGTCATATCTCTTATCCTTGCTGAAGATGTGGCCTCTCAGCTGCCTGCATGAGGAGTTTCTTCCTGCAGTTAGTTTCCAAATTTTAGTGACTCTCAGCTGAGGTCAGTGTGATAAAAATGCAAAGACAGAGAACTGCAGGATCAAAACAGCATCCCACTGTGAATTGGGGTCCCATATATGAGGAGAAACCTTGTTCTGCTCTTCTAGGACTAACAGCATAGCAACAACATGTCTTTGTCTCTGAAATTCCCATAAGAATTATTCTATTGGGTATTGAGAACAGTTCAACACTGTTATTTCAAAATAGAATTGTAGCTAGTTATCTGCGAATATAGGAATGACTCTGAGCAAGAAGAGGCACTTTTATCACTTGCCCATTTCCAACAAGTTTTCTATCATTCCTAAGTTGTTAAAAACATACCAGAACTCTGCTGAATCTCAAAAGACTTTTCCAGAAACAGGGAAGTCCCCTTTGTTAAGGGAAAACAATAATAAGATAGCATTATGAAGAATACTATGTTGAGATTACATTTCTGTTGTCAACCCAAGTAACAAATAAACTCTCAGGAGACAGCCATGCCTGTGATTAAAGAAGAAACCACATGTTCATACAAACTAGCACTAGTTAAAGCCTCGTTCTTTCTTTGAATAAAAATAAGCGATGTGTTTGAAGATGATAGATGTATACAACTTTAGCCCTGCATATGATGTGACCTCATGTGAACAGACCATATTTGGCACATCAGGGGTATGTGTAAATTGAATGACTCAGGAGCACTTTCCTATTCTCATTATGTTTTTGCTGTTTCTGGCTTGCATGTCATAATCAGACTTGTGTGTACACATACTCTCTCTTTATGAGAAAAGTAGGCAGGCAGCAAGGGTCAGGCTAAGAGACTAAATTTCCTTAAAATTGTAAGGATGTCCAATCTGGATTAATCAGTTCAGACTGCTGGATAGCAGAGTGGAACCTTGTAAATGGCATGATTTACATCAACATTTTCTTCAGACCTCCAAAGTTACTAGAAAAATGTTTTTTACAAATGAAGAATACAGTATGATAACAAATAACCTCTCTCTCAAACCTGAAAGCCTGCTCTTTGCAGTAACTAGTTGGTTAAGGGAATATGAAAATCTTACCTAGCTGAATCCTGAGACAGATGTCATAGCAGATCAGTATGTATATTCAGATAAAACCTCTGTATTCTTGAATAAAAATGTCATAGCCAGCATATGGCTCTGTGGCTATACAACATCAACATCCTAGAAAGTCAGTAAAGCAATTGTGCTAGAAATGCTCTCACAGCAGGGGAAACAGCGAGGGTGTGTTATTTGGGAACAACTGGCACAACATGGCCTTCAGCAGTAAATACAGCACAGGTTTTGCTGCTGTAGGTCACTCTTCTCAATGTGTCACAACAGATGTTTTGTTACTCAGAAGCTGAAAAAAAATGGAGAGAGGAAGATTGTTATAACAATTGCCTTTGCTGGTTCTAAAAACAAACCTGTTTTAGTAGAGCAAGCCTGAAATCTTGCAATGAGGCAAAACAGCTGCCAAATTGAAGAGCTAACAACAAATCAAGTCAAACATGCTCTACATCCTTACTCATATTACTATTACTGCTGAGGAAACACGTAAAACAGCCATGGAACTAAATCTTGCTAATTTTTTCAGCAAAAATTCTTTATTCTTTGGCAGGGTGAGTACCGGGGGTCAGCACCATGACAGAGAGGCTGAAGTAAGACAGATGTGTTGAGACAAGGGCTCTGTATCAGACACTTAGAAATGCTATTTCTGCATTTTGGAGAACAGAATCCTCAAAGAGCTTCAGTGTTTATGGATAATAAAGAACCCAGGTTCTTCTTTATGGAAGTTCTTTCCAGCAGGTCAGTTCCTAACCTGTACTGATGCATGCGGTTATTCCTCCCCAGGTGCAGAACTTGATACTTGCCCTTGTTGAACCTCATAAAGTTCCTCTACGCTCAACTCTCCAGCCTGTCCAGGCCTCACTGAAAGGACGCACAGCCTTCTGGTGTGTCAGCCACTCCTCCCAGCTTTGTTTCACCATCAAAACTGCTGAGGGTGCACTCTCTCCTTTCATCCAGGTAATTGATGAAGATGTTGAACAAGACTGGGCCCAGCACTGACCCCTGGGGAGCACCACCATCTACAGGCCTCCAAACAAACTCTGTACTACTGATCATCACTCTCTGAACTCCGCTAGTCAGTCAGTTCTCAATCCACATCATTTGTCTAACTCACATTGCCTAAGTTTACCTACAAGGGTGTTATGTGAGACAGTGTGAAAAACCTTGCTGAAGTCAAGGTTTTTGAATATCAATCTCAACTCTACCCTGAGAAAAGCCCTAGAAATTTCAAGTTATTTATTAAGTCCATAGTTCATAAAGGGGAATATATTAGAGCCTTATTAAATGCTCATTCACATCAGTCAGTATATGTATGTAAAATGAATCCAGTGAAACTTGTTTGTATTGAATTCTTCGGGGGATTAAGTTTTAGAATACTTTTTCCACAAATTCACTGCACCACCATGAAAGCTGCTCCCTATTTGTAGGGGACCAGCTAATGATTCATGCTGAAGATGCAGTAGTTCTAGTAGGTCTAGTAGGTCTAGATGGTCTAAATGACTGCAGTTCACAAGATATGGACTTCACTAAAGAACACTGAAATTTTATCAACGTTATGAAATCAAATTCACATGCTTTCTTCCTAATACTTAGATATAGATGGTTTATTTTCTACTAGACCAATGGAAATTTAAGAAGTGAGAGTAGAATAATTAACCAATAGTGGAAAAATGGAAGTATTTGAAAAGAAGATTATTTTTTGGATGGCTTCAATACATCTTTTCACTTGTATGCTTTTTGTTTAGAAGCCAGAGAATCAAGTACATTATAAAAGCTTATGTAAATGAATCTTGTAGGACTAATTCCCAAGTATCTTTTTCATGCTTGTGATGCTAGAAACATCCCAAAAATCATGAAATGGTTCACGTAATGTGATGTGACATGTACTTAACACAGAACAGCTGTAATGCCAGTTCCAAAACAAATTGAGGACAGTTGCCCTGTACTGGGTCTGAATGGGATGGGGTTTCCTTTTTTTTCACAGCAGCCTGCAAGGTACTGTGCAGCATCTGAGGCACAGACTCAGATGTGGATGATCCAAATTGTTTATTGCAGGTTCTAACAGCTCTTACATATGTTCACAAGTTTTCTCTTTTAACTTTCTCACCCACCTTTACACGTCAACAAAACATTCCACAAACACTCCTTAACTGTGCATGCAGGTGCTTATCCAGTCAGGGTCATGAGTTGTTCCTAGCCACCCACTCTTCCCCCAATCAGGGTGATCATCACGTGGCCATCGTGCAATTTACTTGACTTTGTTTTTCTCTTCTTCTGGAGGTGTCCTTGGTTCTCAGCTTTGCTTTCTCATGCCATTTATCTTGCTCAGCAACTTCTGCTCTGAATAGTCTTTCTTGTGTACTAGACCTGGGATGAAAACAGTTCTGATTGCTAAGAAGAAGGGGTCAGGAGTGAGGCTTCCAAGCTAGCTGTTGTTCAAGCATTGAGTGGGCATCCTTTCTCTGGGAAATGATGAATGATTTCTTTTGCTTTGCTTGTTGGCTGTTTTTTTTTTCCCCTTCTTTCTTTCAGCTATTAAACTATCTTTATCTCAACCTATGAATTTTCTTGCCTTTGCTCTTCCTATTTTTTCCCCACATACCACTGGGGATTGCAGAGAAAATAGTGGTTGTGTAGGTGCTTAGCTCTGGCTAGAGTCATAACCGCAACATGAAAGAATATGTTGGGGGTAGACATGTGTGTACTATGGAAAAAGAATGGTATCCTATATTTCTGATATAAAACAAGCATGCAAGAGTTCTAGTTCTGGAGGTAGTAAAAGGTACTGAAACATAGAAAAAGTAGTGATAAAGAACATTCTGTCTGTTGCCTGCAAGAAAATACATGTTTGGTTCATTGCTGATCACCTCACTATGCCTCATGAAGGTCTTTTTCTATTAAGGATTTTTTAATATTATTAGAATTATTAGAATTCCATTGGAATTTGAGAAAGCTGGACAACAGCAAAGTATGAGTGTGTTCATCTTGGTATATATTTTCTTTTCATCTAGTTAATTTATGTCATTAATAGATTTAATATTTTATTTATTTATTTATTAGTATCAAGGTAATACACATAAATATATACATCTTGATTAAAAAAAAATAAAAATCGTTACCTTAATTTGAAATCCTTAGAATAACTTACTATTTGGAATGCTATGCATTCACAATGCATGCACTGATTTAAGTGTCAAAGAAAAATAATTCACAGACTCAGGCAAAAGCAGAAAGTCAACCCAGAGCTGAAGTTCCTACATATCTGAATATTTTCAAACTCCAGTATTAAAATACTACTTAGAACAGAAAATGTTCTAGAGCAGCTCACCATACAATTGCTTTATTGTGAAATTTAATCACAGCACTTGTTCTATTTCATAATACAGCAAAATGAACACTGAATTTTTAAGAATAATTTACTTCAATTCTAACTTGAGCTAAATTGAAATTATATTATGCCTTAAGCTACTATAAAGTTGGAATAAATGTTCCCTCCCTTCTTCCTTTCCCTCACCTGTCTTCTCCCCAAAAATCTAGCAATACTCCACTACTGCACAGCTTGTTTGAGAACATACTGAAATAAACATCAAATGTTGTTTTCCTATGTCCCTCTAGACTAAGTTATGACTGTGCAGTCCTTGAAGGGGGACAGTATGTGGTGGTGCATGGTGCTGCACAGTGCTCATTCAGAGAGAAAATGGCTGCTTTCAGGATGACCGTTCCAAAGTTAGACATGGACATCAGCTGTTCCTGCTGGGTTTCTCCAAGCACAGGAAAGGAGGCTGCCTCTTGCAAAGCAGAAGACTGTTGGAAGGCACAAGCTCAACAGGCACCAGGAGGAGTAATCTTGATGCTACTTCTCTTTCCTATTAGCAGATGTGAAATCAGGCTTTGCTCATTCTCCTTTTCATTCTTTTCCCCCACTACTGTACTGTGACAGCTGTAGCTTTCCCTCAGCACACTTCTTTTTCCCTTTTCCTCATCACACCACACAGTTTTCCTTGTGTAATGAATAAATAATGTTTGAGCATTTAACAGCAGGATAAATAATTGTTAGTGCTAGAGCTTGATTCTGAAAACTCTTCACTTTCGGCTTAGTTGCTTAAAGAGCAAAAATATTACCTAATGAAATGATTAAATTTATATTCAGCTGGTTCTGGTTATCATATTTTTTGGTACGCAAAAGATTTGGCTTGTCATAACCATCAATGACAAATACTTTTAATTAGTTCTGTTGCATCTACATATATATTATTAGGGATATGTGATATATCTGAACTGAAATTGAGTGATGATTCTCCAAAACAGATTTTAAAATTTGACTCAATATTAATTTTTTCCTTAGGAACAGAAATATCAAAATTTATACTTGTGTCAAAGTCCCGTTGTATCAGTACTACTTATATCAATTTTTATTTGGATAATATTAATACTCACATGAGAAAAAGGGCATAATAAATAATAGTTTCATTGCACATATTTTATAAGTATCAGAAAGAAGACCAGTACATCATGAAGCTATATATCTACCAAACTGCAAAGTGAGCATAAATCTTTATATCTAGCAAAGTATAAAGTAAAGTGATAGCACCATTATCTCATCTGAGAATTATTCATTGGAAAATCACATTTGTGCTGGATTTCAGATAATCAGACAATGTCTATTGGCTTGTTGCTTGTGAGAGCTCCTCAAATTCATCCAGACAAAAGCATTATGTTCTCCAATGGTATTTCACAATAGACCTCTTCTTTGAGTGTGATTTGAAATCACTGAAGAGAATGAAGTTAATCATATACTGTAATGTTAAATGAATTAAGTCCTCGACAAGGTAGAAAGCACAATGATGCTTATGAGAATAAAACACAAAAGTTACAGAAGTAAAGAAAAGTCATCCACTCATCATAATTTGTAATGCCAAAACGTCTACCTATTGTCAAAAAAAAAAAAAAGAGAGAGAAAAAAAAAACACCTTAATAAAAACTAAAATTCTAACCACTGGGTCTTTACATCTGTTTTATTCCACATTATTTGACTCCTAATCATAATATTATCTTATCGACATCTATTTCCACTGATCTCAATGGGATAGTCTTCTGAGCATGACAAATGACACAGCTGTACTTACTACGTATTTAACTAAACAGTTTCTCCTAATTTACTTTTCATAAATTATTTAAAGTAGTATGGCTAAAAAAATCTGAAGAATGTACATAATGTTAAATTAGACATTATTAGCAATTAAAGATTATATGTTAGAACCAGTAAAGTTCATACAAACAGTTCTAACAAATGATGTTAAACTCCAGTAGGAACAAATTAAACTTATAAATCAAATTAGTATTAACTCACAGTGAAACATTTTAACTATACTAATCTCCTCTTCTTTGGAAGATGATTTTATTATCAGCACAGAACATTAACTCTTAGTAAGAGCCTTATCAATCTGCTGATAAGGATTTATTTTGATCAAAATATGGTACAATATATGGTACAGTCACAGGTATTTCTAAACTAAGAAATTTTGACAGATTCATTACTGAAATACAAAGTCAAGTTTCCATCTAGGTCATGATACTCACATAAAAAGCCATTGTTTGAAAAGGAGAGGAGTATGAAAGCTTGCCCTGCAAAAGACAATGACATTGCCTAAGTTCAGGTTTTCATACACACTTTTGAAGTAGTATGACAGGAGTTACAGACATCTGCATTCAGCAATTGTACTATTATCTCTTTCCCACCTATTGCTTATGATTGACTTTTTTTTTTTTTTTTCCCAACAGTTTAAATGCAAATTCCACAAAATTTCCTCTCCTTTGCTCATATATCAAGGAGAAAAAGATCCATCAATTCTACCATTCTCTCTTTAGTTCTTAACAATGATTTACCTGGACAAACAAGCGTAAAAGTTTAAGAGCTAAGTCAGATCAATAAGGGAAAAAAAATCAAGGTATCAAAACCAGAGTAAGTCACAAATATGAGGAACAGTATGGGAGATAGAATTAATAAATTACATGTGAGGAACAGTGAGAAAAAAAAGATCTGGGTTTGTAAAGTGAAGATGAGTAATGATTTAGGATAGATATCCTACATAAAATAATGGCACAAAGAGCAAGGCAATAATCTGTGATCTGAATTCACCAGGAATGAGAGAAGTCAGGAATGCAGCACAGAGCAGAAGATACTCATACTTCTACTGTGAGGCAATAAAATAGATTGCTTGCAAGGGCTATCAGCTATAGAGGATTATTTAAGACCAGTTGAACAAACAGCTGTTAGAAATGGATTAGACATAGTCTGCCTCACCTGGAGGCAGGTGGATGGTTTAGATCTTGCATTGCCATCTCTATTGGCTCTTTTGTATGGTCTCTAAGAACAGAAGTCAAAGGCCAAATGAATTAATGGAGAATGTATATCAGATTCTGTATTATTTTTTTCCTTCTGCAGAATAAGTTATTATTCTAATAATTTGCCTGGAAGTCCTTGGATGTTTCTGAAATGAAATCCTCAAAGCCCTGTAGGAATATCCAGACAGAAATTGTAGAAGCCACTAACGTAGCTGTGTTTAGAAAATGCAGCAACTTATGCAAGAAATAAATAAGAAAAGCCCACCCCTAGGAAGTTCAGTTATCAGTGAAAAGGAACTTCCAGTCTCTAAGTGCTCCTCTGCAAGACGAGACACGGGATCTTATGGAGATAATTGACTGCAGATATGAATGTACCTCACGTACAAGAAAGTCTATTAGCCTCTAGTATGGACATGGTCATTCATTAGTAAAATGAATCTAAATTGTTTTTAGTTAATTCTTGAGGGAGAAAAGGAAAGCACATTAGCTTCCAGCTTCACTTGATTTGTCATAGCTTTCCTGGGCCTTTCTGCTTAAGGAAGTCTTGCATATAAAAACAACAGAAAGACGCTACTGGCTACTGTGCTTGAGATAATAGGGAAAGACTGCTGTGAGGTATGCACATATGTTTGATTTCAGTGTGGGACCATTTGGCAAGAAGGAGGAGGTGGATAATGATGTCAAAGAGAAGGAGAAAATTCTTACTAAATGTCTTGGTCTAATTTATTTTGTTTACATTGGTGGATTCTGAATTAATTGTATTAAAATAAAAGCAAATGGATTGTATTAATCTCGCTCTCCAAAAGAAGTTGGACCATAGAAATGATTATTTTACTTTTTTTTTCCTTTTTTTCTTTCTGTTTGAGTTGGTATTTTTCATCTTAGTCCAGAAATAGAAACAGAACAGAAAAATCGAACTTGAAGCAATCCATCTGTTAATCAGACTCATTAAAAATAAAAAAGTGGAAAGACTGAGAGAGGGGGAGAAAGAGAACAAAGAGAGAATTCTTTTCTCCGTTCTTCACTGATATTTTATTTCTATAAATTCCATTATACTGCATTAAAATATTTGAGGATATACATAAAGGTTAACCTTGCTCCTTCAGTAAAGAAGAAAAGACCCCTAAATGTGTTGCATGCCAGTAAATTTAGGAATCTGCTTTGATGGAGTCTAACATTATTCAGTAAATACAGAGAGATTATGGGGATCTTAATGCAAAAAAATTAGCCTTTGTGAATAAACTGTATGAATCATTCCGAAAATTGTGTAATTAAATACTAAATGAGCTTATTTTCTATTGAAATATTATTGTGGGATAAATAAATAATGCTTAGGGCATCTACTTTTTGAGCTTCCAGTGTCACAATCCAAGGCATTTGTTATAGCTCATAATATGTAGGGAAGAAGTCCTAGGTGGCACAGTTTAGTGGCATGATGGCCACCACACTGTACTTTGTAAATCACAATGGGGAAACTTTAAAGGTTTTTTATTTTGTTGTAGAATTTGTTTGTATTTTTAAAAATATTTTGCATGAGAAGTTGTGTTTAATTTTTAAGTAGGTTGCAGTACAAATATTTGTTCCTAGAATAAATTAGTTGAGCTGCAGGGCAAATAGAACTTTAGAAATTTGGCCTGTCAGTGTAGACCAGAGATCACTATAGATAGCAATACATCCTTATGATTTCCTTTTTCTTGTTTCTGTATACACCTGAGATTTCTGATTGGAGAATATTATTTTTATTTTCTTGAAAAAATATATATTTTTTGGTGAGGACTCCTCGCTGCACACCATGCCATCACATTCTTCCCTGCTCATAGAGCTATGAGGACTCAATAGCAATGTATCTATCTATAATCCCAAGAATTCTACTCCCTCAGCTGTTATTTTCTGTACTACTCATGTACAGATTTCCAGAATATGTAACTGTTCATGGTAAGTGCTTAAGTAAACTGTGCTAATGATTATTAAATAAAAGGCAAATATGCAGATTTGGAGTCTCTGTTCCCTTCTTTGGCTTTACAACCCTTGCAGAGGTAAAGGCAATGTATAGTTGCAAAGACCTCAGAGCAAACCAGGGTCATATCAGTGATCTGTTTTCTAAATCACTCTTCACTTGCTGAGGAAATGTGAACTGCTCCAACTGAGTTTGTGCTGGGCTTAGCATCAGCTGAGATGTCCCAGGAGCCACAGGATGAGTCAGGACAATGTTAAATGCATCCTTTCTTCATTAATCCTCTTGAGTACTACAAAGGAAGGACTTACTAAGACAGATCCCTTATGACAAACAAAAAGCTCTGGTAGGCACTGTAAAGGTTACCTCTAAGTTCTCCTGTAATTACAATAGCCAGCTCCAGCTCCTTCAGCAGACCTGGGAGGATCTCTTCCCTAGTCCTGACTTTTTACACCTGACTTTTGATGCCTGCTTTCTTGCAAGTTGTGGTGATTTTTGTTTGCTTGTTTTGTTTGCTTTTTCTTTTCTGCCACTCTTGGTTTCTTCTGCATAATGTTTGTGTAGTTGCTTTGATTCCATTGATTTTGCTGTAGGACAAAGTCTGTTTGAGTTTCCACAGACATACACATGCAGACATGAAAATTGAAAACCTTAGGAAAAAAAAATGCAAGAACTTCAAGGAAAAATGAATTGCTTTCTAGGGAAAATGTCTACTTACACAATGAGAACAGGTTTTCAAAGAGAAAACAGAGTTCTTTTTCTGTTAATGATAAACGATTTATCGAATTTTTCATTTTGTTGCATACGAGAAAATGTATCTTGTAGGTTTATTGCTGATAAATAAAAAGTTAGAAGCTAAATTTGACATGTACAAAAACGTATGCATACATCTTATTTTATCTTATTAACTCCTTGTCTGTAAAATCACAGTGGAAAACATTATCAATGTGCAAAGATTTGACTCACTTTTTTGCAATGCTGGAAAAATGTTGACATATACATCCATTGGTAAATATGGTAGCATAGGTTATGTTGTATATTTTTATTATTATCCTTTAATGGAATATCCATTAAAAATGTCACGGGTTTATCTGGATTGATCTATGTGACAGGGGGCAGCAGGCCCATAGGGCCCCTGGCCCAAAATGGGAAGGGGAAAAGGGAGTGGGGAACAGAACAGCAGCACAGATCTAAGGAGGAAAACTTATTTTACTAAATATGATATTGGAATAAAAGATAACACAATATAATACAATATAATTGGAACAGGGGCTAATAAATCAAATAAAATGAGAGAGAGTGTCCGAAACCGAAGGCCTTACGCTAAAGCTGAAGGCGAGATGGCTGGGGAACCTCCACTGCTGAGATGACCAGCAAAAGAGGAAGTCTCGGGACTTGCGTGCAGGTTTATCTT
>JANHGO010000072.1:37279403-37290704 GCA_024606505.1 Aquila spilogaster | reverse complement strand
TGGGATTACTGATATGTCATAGGGAGGCGACGACTAGCCTTCTACCTTTCCGTGACATCGTGAGATCTTCCGAACGCGGTACCCTACATACATGAAAGTGTATTAGCCTCCAGTATGGACATGGCCATTCATTAGTAAAATGAATCTAGATTTGGTTTAGTTAATTTTTGAGGGAGGAAAGAAAAGCATATTAACTTCCAGCCTTAGCTGATTTGTCATAGCTTTCCTGGGCCTTTCTGCTTAAGGAAGTCTTGCATATAAAAACAGTGCTCAGCTGAGAACAGAAAGACACTGCTGGCTACTCTGCCTGAGATAGTAGGGAAAGACTACTGTGAGGTATCTGCAGTTGTTGCTTTCCATGTAGGATCATTTGACAAGAAAGGGGGAGAAGAGACAGAGAAATTTCTTATTGAAGATTTTGGTCAGATTTCTTTTTTTGACATTAGTGGATTCAGGATTAATTACATTAAAATAAAAGCAAACAGAATATGCTAAACTCCCCCAACAAAAGCAGTTGAACCAAAGAAACACTTTTGTTTTTATTTTTTTTTTCCATATAGGTAATGTTAGTACTAATCCAGAAATAAAAATAGAATAGAAAAAGTCAAACCTAAGGCAATCTTTCCTTTTTTTTTTTTAAAAAAAGGAAAAAACAGAGAAAAGCCTGACAGAGATGAAAAGAAGAAAAAGTGAAGAAATTGAGAATTCCATTCTCCCAGTAGTTGTTATGTTTTTTTTCTCCCTATAAAGTCCATTATCTTATACGGCATTAAAATAATTGAGAATATTTATAAATACTAATCTTGCACCTTTGATAAGGCATAGAAGCTCCCCCAAAATGTGTTACTAAATTTAGGATTCTGCTTTGAATTAACCTCTAATGAAGTCTAATATTATTCAGTGATTACAGAGAGAGTATGGGGATCTTAACCCAGACATTACCCTTTGTGCATACTCTGTATGAATCATTCCAACAGTCACGTGTAACTAAATATTAACAAAACTTCTTTTCTATTAAAACACTAGTGGAGGCTGAATAACTAATGGTTAGGGCACGTGCTTTTTGAATTTCTGGCACCACAGTCCAAGGTATTTATTACAGTTCATAATATGTATGGACTGTGTATGAAGTCCTACAGTCCTGCAAAGTTTGCTACAGTTGATGATCACACTGTACTTTGTAATTGAGACTGGAGAAAGGTTTTTTATGTTGTCATTGCAGAATTTGTTTGTATTTTATTAATATTTTACACAAAAAGTTCTGATTCATTTTAAGTAGATTGCAATACAAATGTTTATGCCCAGAATAAATTAATTGTACTGCAGGGCACATAGGACTTGAGAAGCTGAGCTTGTTAGTGGTGACCAGAGATCACTACGGGGGGAATACTACCCCGCAGCTTCCTTTCTCTAGTTTGTACCTACAGCTGAGAGGTGGAAAGGAACATTGCTAACCAAATGGAGCTCTGCCACATCTTCATTCTATGAGTGTATCTACTCTAATAAAATTCACTTACATTTATTAATTCCTATAGCACAGACCTGAAGGAGAAATATGATAACAATATTAACTGTAAATCTTGAGAAGTTACAGGAATTTCACAGGTTTTGAAATGCAAAAGTCTTCCATTTTTTATATTTTTGAAAATTTTTATTGTGTACCTCTTCTTTTATTCTTTCCCTTCTCAACACTTCAGTGCAATAGGACTGATGTTTGAGGTTTTCAAAATCTTCTTTTTCTCTTCTTGTGTTTAAACTTTATATAAAACATATAATTCAAAAGACCTGATTGTTCAATTTCAGCAGAGTACTGACATGTTCCACCTGTTTAGGGTGTTTCCCCTAGTATCTATTTTATTTAGTGACATCAGTTACAATAAAGAAGGTGGAAATAAGAAAAGTAATCTTCAAATTTTCACAGATCTGTATGTTTCAGAATGGAGTATCAAAAACTTCAGAAAATTAAAATCCAAGCCGACAACAAAAGAAAAAACTTTTTTTTGTCATGATTTCTGTTGGGAAAATATGATTTTTATTTTCTGGAAAAAAGATTCTTGTGAAAATTCATGTTTGCAGAACATGCCACCGCATTTCTAGCCATTCATAAAGCTCTAAAGGTTCAATAACAATATATCTGGCTGCAAACAGAAGAAATGTTCTCCCCCAGCTGTCATTTTCTATAATGCTTACTTACAGATATCCAGAATCTCATGGTGAGAGCTTAAGCAAACTGTGTTGAAAATTATCCAGTGAAAGGCCAAGATACAGAACTGGGGTCTCTGGTCCCAGCTTTGGCTTTGCAACCATTACTGAGGAAAAGGCAACACACAGTTGCAAAAACCCCATAGCAAACCAGGTGTCCATCCACGAGTCAGATTAGCCATTTGTTTCCTCAACCATGCTCCTCTTCATTGGCTGAGGGAAAAGGAGCTGTGTTGGTCTTGCCTGTGCTGGGCTTAGTGTCAGCTGAGGTGTCCCAGCAGCCACAGGACAGGTCAGAACAATGTTAAATGCCTCCTTTGTTCACTAATCCCCTTGTGTACTACAAAAGATGGACTTTCTAATAAAGATTCTCTATGGCACAAAAAAAGCTCTGGTAGGCACTGAAGTGGTCCCCTCCAAGCATTTCTGCAACAGGGTTAGCAAGCTCCTTTAGCAGACTTTGGAGGCACTCTTCCATGGCCCTGACTTTTGATGCCTGCTTTCCAGCAAGGTTTTGGTGGTTGTTTTTCTGCCATTCTTGGTTTCTTCTGCGTAGGCTGAATGTTTGTGTAGTTGCCTTCATTTCATTGATTTTGCTGTAGAACAAAGCTTGTGTTTGCATTTCTGCAGACATACACATGCACACATAAAAATCAAAACCCATAGAAAAAAGGAAATTGCAAGATCTTAAATAAGGAAAAAACAATCACTTTCTAGGGAAAATGTCTACCTACTCAATGAGATCAGCTTTTCAAGGAGAAAGAATAGGTTTTGTTTTTTTTTTTTTTGTTAATCATAAATGATTGAGAATAAGTATTTTGTAGGTTCATTGCTGATAAAGTTAGAGACAAAGACAAAATGTGTATGCAGTCAACTCCTAATTCTCCAAATTGCTGTGGCAAATATTATTGGTGTGGGAAGATTTGGCTTACATTTTTGCAATGCTGGAGAAATGTTGGCATATATATTAATACTTATTTCCATTGCTAAAGATGATAGCATAGGGTAGAAATTATATATTTTTATTTTTAGTCTTTTTTGTAATGACAAAAACCACTGAAAACTACAAAAAGGTTTAAAAAAGAATTGTATCAAAATTGTCATGGTTGCTTTTCATACAAATTAAAACCTTATTCACACCACAGTCTCTGTCAAAGCTTGTATTTCTTCTCTGTGTAGTGGTTGACTATTGGTGAACATGTTCATTACTTTGAGAATTAATGTTTTGTCCAGAGTATTTCAACCAGCACTGCTAAAATTATTAGCTTTCTATTAAAAAATGACATTAGAAAATATGCATGCAAACAAGCAACACATTCTGAACACTTCCTAGTGATTAAAATAAAATACATTCTTAAAATATTGCCCATATAGTAGCTTAAAATATTCTTCCGAAGGAAGACGAAAGCTAAAATACGCTCCCAAGTAAGAACAAACATGAATTATTGGTACAAAAGGGGGCTCACTTAAATTGCAAATATTGTATAATCTCTTCAGAGCAGAGGCATTTATGTTAGGCTTGCCTAATACCAGCCATAATGGATCTTGGATGAAAGTTGCTTCTGAGTGCTTTTGTGACATAAATGTTAAGGAAATGATAACACTATAGCTTTACAGACTAAAAAAGTAATTTTCCAAGTCAAAGTTTTGATACTAGAAGTCATTAGTAGGTAGGAGGATTCATTCAAAAAATAGAAAATTAGAATATTCCAATTAGTTATACTGATTTATATCATGTGCATGTCAAGCCCCTTCCAGACATATACAAAAGGAATTTTGCACCAAAAGCAAACTATTTTTTCTTTGTGTTTTCATTTGCTTTTCATTTAATCTTGAATGACTACGTGTCAGCTCATTCAGAATTCCATGTTTTATTGAACTTGATTATAGACCACTCATGAGACCTGAGCGATATTCACAGCCAGTCCTCACCCTGTCGCTGCGGGAGACAGCTACATTGCTTCCTCTTCCTCTTCTCTGATCCCAGTCTGATTCTCTTCTTGACTGCAGCTTCTTCATCTACCTCCTCCCACCCTCCTTGGTGCCCACTTCCTATTCTTGGGAACATTAAGAATATTTGGTTTGAAGAAATGTAGATAGGAAAAAACCAGACCCTTAAGAGAGCTAGTTAATTAGAAGCTCCTCTCTTTGCTATAAGTAAATGAATTCAGCTATAGCCATTCTTTTTTACCTTGAAGAGTGTATTGCTAATTGGGGAATAGAGTATAAAAATAAAACAGCATGTTAGGTTTAAATGTGTAGATAAGGTATCAACATTGTTTTGTAACCAGGCATTTTTATAATCAACCTGGAAAGTTACGCTGTAATAATAGTTTAGCTATGGTCACAGGGTTATTACTGTTGAGATAGATTTGATGTAAGTGTAAATTAGTTATTTTTCCATCCATGGAGCATGCTTATGTGCTGACCAAATGTGGGTAATAATGGCTGGAGAATGAATATATGTATAAGGTAGATAAGAAAAGGGGTTAAAATAAGGGGTACAAGGCTATTTAAGGATTTTGTGTGCATGTGTGTGCCATTTTCTCTGGCTCTTATTTATTATATTGGCTAAAATGTTAAGTTAAAAACACGAAAAAGTGTTTCATAACAAAGTAAGGCAAGTATGACTCATCACTGTTTTCTGCATCAATAAAAGCTCTTTTGAGTTTCACAAATATTGATGATTTATAACTCATGATTTTTTTCTGGATTAACCATGACTCTCTATAAAAAGATTGTACAGTGATTTATCAGAGAAAAACTAACAAACAACCCAAAATAATAAATGTTTGTAATTTATCCAAGCTGAATTAATCTGACCCACAGCCCAATTTCTGGCTCCATTTTTTACTGTAGGATTTTGTTCACGTTGAATGAATGCAGAGAGGGGGGATAATAAGAGTACAGGAAAGTCAGAATCACTGCTTCTGTGTCTGATATTTAGGTTAGTAATCGGTAGGTTGTAGGATCAAGTTGTAGGAAAAGTCCTGCTCTGTTTCTGCATTTCTATAATGGAAAGAGCTTGATGGCTGTGTGGAAATGATGCATGCATGTAGGTACTGTAATGGCAAGGACCATGATCAGTGCTGATAGTTACACCAGAGAGTTCGTTACAAGATTCTAACCAACCCATCATAGCCATAGCCAACCTAAATTTTTGTAAACACACAGAAATTTTCTGATAATGGCAGAATCACTTTGCTGTAACTGCCAAAATATAGACAAACAAATTAAAGTAAACTTTAGGCAAATATTAATTTTAGTAAGAGAAATGCATGCATAATAAATTTATAAACTATCAAATACGTATTATAATGGAAAATTTCATAATAGATTTCACTGTTTTCACCAACTTTAATGATAATTGCAAGTAACAAATAGAAACAGGGTAATTACCTTAAAATTCTGTTGACAATGCCAATAGAAAAAGGTTTTATCTCTCAGTTTTTCCAAAACAAAGTTCATGCTGGTCTTGTATATGCAATATATTTTGCCACAATCTCTATCATTATATATCAGCAAATGGTTAGCTCTGTGCTACTAATCACCTACACACACTGCACTCTCATCTGGTCTTGTTGTATTTCTTCTTGTTCTGGTTTTGAAAAGATGAGGAATTAGTGTAACAATTAATGTAGTCATGTTTGTTATAGTGGGATTATTCATGTGATTTAAGTATTCACTTCCTCAGGTATTTGAAAATCTGGAACTTAAAACTGCAACGAAAGTGTCTTCATGCTGGACATAAGACTGTACAGCCTTTTTTTGAAAAGCCAACCAAGAACAAAGTTGTACCAATGGTACTGTTACGAAGGCACTTTTACTAACTTTAACTTTTTCCTTGCATCTACATGTCAGCTTTCATCTTCTACATAGGTTGTATGCATTTGTGTACAAGAATTGTCCTTTCTGTAGTGAACACAGTGGGAGCCTAGTCCATACCTAGGGATTCTATATGTTGTGCATTGTTCTATATAGCACAAATAATGAGTGAAATAAAACTGAATGCTAGACACTGCTTACCCAAAAACTTGGGGGTTTATGCAGGCAGAAGTTTTTAAAGAAAAACATAGAAATTCTTCTTCTTTCAGATGCTATCATTGATGCCTGAAGGAGAAGCAAGAATTGACCCTTGCTACGTGTTTATTTTAGAGGTGCAAGTAAGCTGACCACTTTAATCTTGCTGGTATCTGTCTTCGTCATACAAAACCACTTCTGTGCGTTGCACACTATGAATTGGCCATACACATGCATAGCTTTATACACGGTCTATCTGACAACATTTGATTAAACTTATTAACATAGTCAGTTGGATAAGTGGCATCATTTTTGATGACAGAAAATACTGAGGCAAGTCCTCAGATACTGTAGGTAAGCCCACAGTTTTCAGCAGAAATATGCTGATATACACCAAAGAATCTGGTCCATATCTTATGCTAAATGTTACATTCTTGTGCCATGTAACTGGCTATTTCACAGCTAAGTAGTGTTTCATGTAACTACCAAATTATCAAGGAAGGATATTTCAAGCTCAAGGCACTTTTGTGAAATACCTGCATTAAACTACATGGTAGATGAAACCACTCAGATTAATAGTTTATACAGGAGCTGACAGAGCTTCTTGCCCTGGCTGGCACTCCCACAGTGTGTGGTATGACCTCTCTTTCTGGGGAAAACTCCCTGTCAAAACTCTCTCATCGAGCTGGTAGGTGTAATTTAGCCATCCATAAAGCAGTCGTAGAGGGACTAGCAGTGGTCAAGTCTCCTGTGCTCTGTTCCCTTGCTTAGCTAGATGCTCACCTGCAAACAGGTCTAAGGGGGATTAGCGATAGTTTGTATCTTTTCCCTCACTTTGAATATTCCTTAGGACAAAATCTGGTCCATGAAATGAATATTGCAGAGCTTACTTATCAGCAATGTTTTCCCCCCAAAGCTGTGTTTTAATTGCTCATTGGATTTTGAGTTAGTCACTTGCAGGTTTCATTTCAACAAATTCAGATAATTCGTGCAATCTTTTATTAATGCAGTGGGAAAATGTAATTCTCGATTATGGTTTTCCTCATGTCTGTTTTACAGATGACTGAAACATGAATTAACTTCCTTTTCTTTGCTGGTACATTTCTATAGTTCAGGAATATACCTTCCATCCCAAGAAAGGTACCTGTAAGGCTTTGTTCTACAAAGAATGCATGCATTTAAAAATTAACAAAGATTTCAGATTCCAAGAATGTATTCTGCCTCCTTACATTAGTCCATTAGATATCTTTTACAGAAAAGCCTGAAAACTGAAGAAAAACATACATGCAAAGAGCTTTGTTCCTTGGATATTAGCTGTAGAAAGACACGAATTTGTTCAGAATAACTCAGCGAGATTGCACAAGTACAGCATCAGAGACAATAGATGGCAGTCTTAATCCATTGTATTGAAAGTACTGCAGAAACATCAGAATCTCTTGCCCCTCACCCAACAAGTCACAGCTATCTTTCAGCAGTTTGTAGGTCAATGTACAAACATATTTGAAAAGTTCATTTTGAAGATCTTTCCCTTCTACAAGCCTGGCTTGATTTACATCTGCCCTGCTATCCCTATAAATGGATATCAAGGTGAGGACTGACAGTATCAGGAAGTAGATGGTTTCCTTGTATTTAGCTCAGGAGGACACTGCAGGATCGTTGCAGCATGAATATAGAGTATTTGGCACTGTGGATATCCAGCCTGATGAGCAAATCCTTGGTCCCCACATAGATAAGCACACTGCAAAACTTTCCTGATAGATTTACCCTGCACGGTTCACAGGAAGAGAGAGAAACAATGCATCTTGTCTCCCTTGTCCCTCCTGTGGACAGCATTGCCAATTGAAGAGGTCATACAGGAGGGCATATCTGCCTTCCTTCCCTCAAGCCAAGGCACTTACGTAAACTGACCAAAATTAATTTTGCTATACACTGTGACAACTTTCTCTGCTTTCTCTTGTGAAATGCTGACTAAAGGATGGGCCCCCAAGGCATTCTATGGCTGAACAGTGATTTTCTTTTCCTGTTCGTATTCAGGGAAGGGCTAGGATTTTCTTCACTCCTGTGAAATGATACTTAGAAATAAAATCCTGAAGGAAATTTCTTCCTTCTCCTGCACTTTTACAGGAGATAACATGATTAGAAATCTCACACAGGATTGCTAAGGGGCTTAATTAGTTAATAAATCAAATAAATCACTGCTACTACAAGCAGCTGCAAGCTTAATCTCCCACTGGTATTTTGTTCTACTATCCCCTGTGAGTAGAGCTGTAGAGCCACTGGTACACTTCCTTGTGCTTTCTGTAGTGTGTCCTGCAATTTAATCCCAGAGCATTTTTGTCACTAGTCAAGACTACATTGAAACACAACATGCCTCGTTATGATAACCAGACTCTGGAGCATGGTATAGGTCTTCATGATTCTTGCCAGAGATGTCTCACTATCCTCATATATCGATGTATCTTAGACTAGAGTCTGTGTTGTCACAGATGCTGGATGGATGGGGAAAATGCTTCTAAATCAGTGACAGAGAATAAAATTTTATATCCAAAATTCCAATATGCTTGGTTATTATTTACAGGAGCTCCCTCTAAAATACAGCCAAGGGACTTCTGGAGACAGAATTGCCACAGGATAATACAATTTAGGTTGCTGTTGGCAAATATGGATGTTCCAGGAGAATTATCAGAGGAAAAAAAGACACTTACACAAGGTTGTTAATGGTAGTTGCCCTTGCTAACCAAACCTGATGAAAGCTATGTTAGAAAAGGGGAAAGAATAAAAGTGATTCAGAGCATTTCAGGATTTGATTTAACTTTCCCGTGGCACTGAAAATCAGCTTCAATTGTTAGGCCCAATTTTCAGTTTCCTCTGTTTTTTTATAGCAATTAGTAAATTACTATTTGTCAACAAAGCTTTAATAGGTCATTCATAAAATGAACAGAAACAAATGTCTGACAAACTGGATCCTTCCTTGGTTTTCCAAATACAGAGTTTGATCTTTGCTGTGTCTAACCTTGTGAGGGAGTCTGCACAAGGTCCCCACCCAAGATTTTAGACCTACTATAACTTAGAGAATGTATTTTCTGAATTTAATGTGGTCACTGAAAGGAGTGCATAGCACTGTGATAAATTTTTCTCTCTAGGAAACAGGTTGAAAGCCATTGAGAACACCGAGTTCAAGCAAGCAATGATGAATGCATCGAAAAATAATTTTTTACTTTCCCTTTTGACAGGCTTTATGGAGTCCTTGCTACGTCAAATACCTGAGCACTTTAAATACTCTGGCACCCAAATGCTTCAAAGTAGGTGAAGGATATTTTGTGATGAGATTTGAGCGCAGAGTATGAGACTATGATCATGAAAGCGTGTGGAAAAATTACTTTGCTTCTTCGGTTACTGGAACAATTCCAAAATGTGACATGCATAACACGTGCTGTGTGCATGACTGCACAGCAGTCTTGTAACCTGTTGCCTAAACATTTTTCTTGATCTTTTCTACAGAACGTTATTTTTCTGATTTCTGTTTGTGAAAAACAGCATTTTTTTCATTACTTTGTCATGATTTATGTTTTATATATGCAAACCAACAGCAACTTGCACTCATATAATCTTATATGCTGGTTTGCAGGTACTTCAGTTTTCATTAAACTGCACACAGGAGGAGTAACTTATTCCAGAAATACAACTGGGGTGTGAATACCTGGTTTCAAGCCTATAACAAATCAGAAATTAACATGTATCTCTCTAGATGGTGATACCCACCATGTCATGTAGAAAACCCTGTTTGTCACACTGTTGGAATTATCTTAGGAATGTATTTTTATACACTGCAGTTTTTCAGTCAGTAGATTTAACAAAAATCTGACTTTCCTCCTTTTACAGTTGGAGGGTATGACACAAGCTAGAAGCAATTTATTTCCGTTGAAATATGTCTTTAATTTTAATATGCAAACTTGGATTTTCACAAATGAATCAGCTTGTAACCAAGTCTTCTGGATAGCATTACAGAACAGATACCAAAAGACAACAACAACAATAAACCCAAACAAAACCCCTAACATAAAGAAAAAGAAAAGAAAGGCAATGAGGACAAACACAAACCAACAAGAGACAACAGAGGGAGAATGATCTCCAGACCATGAGTAGGATGTATGCTCAGCTGTGTTGTATAAAGTGCAGAATCTCCCTGCTCCCAGAAATCATATCTCTCTGTTTTTATGCCCTTTTTGCATATCTTTGATTCCTAGGAAAATAAAGAGAGAACAGGAGCTGGGTAGAGCATAGAATTATTTCTGGCCATGATGGACAATACTAATATCTTGTAAGAAAACTGTAAGATAGACTGTTATCTCTAATGACTGAACTGCTTCATAGTTCTGAATAATGAAAAAAACCCCAACTCTTAAAATCAACACTACTTTGTGAATAATTTACTAACAATTAAGAGCTAAATTAATCAACACTCTGTGTGTCCCCTGAATTGTTCACCCAGCTGTCCCAGTTCGTCTGCACGTTTGTTATTAAGGTCTGATTAGTTTCATAAGCATAATTCTTAATCAGAGAGTTTGGTTAACTGAAATCCAGTAATACAGCTGCTTGGAATTTTTCAGAAAAACATTTCTATCTTAGAGAATACTAGTTACTGAAATAAAATACCAGTTTTATGTGGAAAGATATCATGTTGATGAAACATTCATATGAAAAGTCTTCTCAGGTTCAGGACAAAATTTTTATTCAATAAAAATGGAGAGAGGTGGGGAACGAGAGAAGAAAGTAAGAATCAGCCCTGAACAACTTAGAAGAGGGACTTTGCCTATAAATCTCCCACATGCCAAAGCTACCACTTGATTTACCACTCTGAATGGGCCATTACATTTAAAACGAAAAGTAATTGATTGACTCTGTTGCATCCATCATTGAAAGGTAATGATACAGTGCCTGACCATAAACTATAAATGACCAAAAATAAATATATATCTGATTGGCCAATTTGGGGGGTGGATGCCATATGCCACATGCCACAAAATAATGTCTCTGTGGGTCTTCAGTGATAGATCCCAAACTGTACTTTCAGCAGTG
>JANHGO010000072.1:37260317-37270807 GCA_024606505.1 Aquila spilogaster | reverse complement strand
ACGATAGAGCTTAATTTCAGTTCAAAGAAATGACAAAGTGACTTAGGAACAACATGTGAATGGCTGTGGAGGGCGGGGATTAGTAGTTAAAACAACCAAAACAATTAAACAACCCCTGAATGTGTTGCTAAAATCATCATATAAATACCACATTATTAATCAAAATGAAAGGCAAAAAGTTCATTATTACAAATTAAAGACCTAGTTGATTCCACCCATGACTAATAAAAAGTAAAGGCTAGCTACATTTATATACTTTTCAGGCATGTTCAAAAGTATAATGTCCTGCTTTTTCAGGAGCAGCAAGTCACTATAGCTACTGAGTATCTCCCAAGGTTGTGTGGGTTTTGTAACATTACTGGACTTCTCTACACCCTAATCTCACCAGAAAATATTCTGTATTATGAGCTACAACTGCCCTGAAATCTGGAAAAAAATATGAGCTAGATAATAGCATGGTCTACAGCACTTTGTTTATGAGAACGTCCTTCTAGCAAGCTCCTGTATGTCAGCATGAAAATGGAAATAACGTTTCTTTTCTGTCCTTGAGACATAGATCAAACAATATTGTCAGAAGAGAGGCTTCTCTGTCAAACATTCCTTTGATCCCGCTGGAGACTGCACTGCTGAGCTTGTGTATCGTTCGGATCAAAGAATGTACCTCACTATTTTTTGTTAAACTGCTCTGTCTATAGGTTTTGGTGCTGCGACCATGGCATTTATTAATAACAGTGTACAAGGAGTAGGTGGGGTTACTGTACTGTTCAGCAGGTTTCATGTTCTTTTCCTTTTTTTGGGGGGGGGTGTTCTTTTGTTTGTTTGTTTTTCTCAAGAATGAAATGCAGTTATTGGATAATTTTCAGGACTTAGCTCTATTTGTAGTTAGTAAACCACTTTTTTTTTCTTTGAATGAGGAGAAGACTTGTATTACTGAGAAATTAATAATCAGAACAGGGAAAATACTTCCATTCCTTTCAGTAACAGGAACTATACACATGTCTTGCAGCAGCTTAAGATATACGGGTATAGTGCATTATTCAGAAATACTAGCACACATTTTTATATTGGTTTGACCATAGTCACACACTTTCTATTTACTTTTTGCCACATCACTACTAACATAAACAAATAAGTATGACATGCATATAATACACGTCGGTGCTACTGGTGTGATCATACAGTGAGAACAAAGGCAATATTGTCTGTTAAGCAAAATAAAACAGCAATTTTAGTGATAGACTAAACTGCTTGAGCTTCAAGACCTCAATTAACATATGGCAGAAGCTAGCTGATAAGGAATGTTTTCAGTAAGTACTTAATACTGCTGTGTGTGTATTTATGTTTCTTTTCCAACTATCATAGATGGGTGGTGTTGATAAGTGGTTACATATGGATGGTACACAGGCTGTGCTGTGTCCTGGAATCCTGATGATCCCAAATGGGAACCCGGGCCGTGGGTGTGCACTGCCCTCCCAGGACTCTTGCTGACATCTTGCAGATACCTATGCTGGCGGGTGGGAGCTGGGGAGGAGGTCTGCAAGGAAGGAAGGAGGTAAGGACCATTGGCAGATTTTGCCTTGGTGTGGAAATAGGATGCAGCCTTACGATGAGCCTGAGCCATGGGAGCTTGGTGGTCCACTGTCTAGGCACCACCTTTGGGCTGACACCCCTGTAAGGTGTATAAGGCACACTTTTCCTACTCGGGGATGCTGAAATTCTTCCAGTAGCCTTATGCTTCCAAAGATTCTTGATACATGTTACAGCTGGGAAGGGATACAAATGCATTTCCCCAGTATAACAAGCAGCTGAAATACCTTTTGAGATATTTGCCACTTTTAGGATTTTAGATTCCTTAGAGAGAATTTTTAAAGTCTGGAAAGCACATATAATACAATTACCTGAATCATAGCAGTCTCTTCAATAACATCTGCCCAATTCTAGCTGTCAGATGTTTTAATGAAATAACAAAGCAGTAGGGACAAAGAGCATTTCTTTGTCTTGTAACAGTGACAAAACAAAAATCTGCTTTAATTAGTAACTCAGACAGTGTTTTTTGTCTTGGACCAGAGCTGGCAACCAAAATTAGATTAAACTGTAATGCAGATATATCTGTAGAGTGACTCCAAGGAAGTCTATAGGTTTTCTCTGCAAGGATTTCTCTAGTGACAAAACTTTCTGGCTGTGTAGCTCAGACTGGGTAGCCCTGCTGAATATGGCTGGAGGCTTGTTCCTCACTAATGGGTGCTGCAAGAGCACTGGCTGATAATATTGTACTCTGATAGTAATGCTTTTGTGTATTAACTCTTGCAATATAATAGTTCTCTTTTTTGCAAAGAAAAATACATTCTTGGGGGTTATTTTTCTTCTCAAGGAAGGAGAAGGAATTCACTGTGGTCTCAGTGTACCTGCTTTTTAAAAATTTTTGTTTAGAAGGAAAATGGATGAAAAGAAGAGGGTGGGATATTGTCTGCCTTGTTTCATAGATATAGAAAACTTCTGTTTTCCTTAAGTAGTTCATGTTCAGTCTGTTCCCATTTGAACTGTATAACTGTGTTAATGTGATCTTGTAAGTAACTTCTTTTTTAAAGAAAAAATATAATTCAACTTATCTAATTTAGTATTTTTTTTTAATCTTCTTGTCACATTTTTTGGCCAATGGTTCTGGCATTGGGTTTATGAAGCTAAGTCTGCTATGTCAAACTGCTTTCAAAAACAAGATAACTTCATTTTTGCTCCTCAGTTACTAGGGTGAGACATTATTTGCTGCAGCATGGCTCACAAATTTATTGAGTATTTACTTTTTCAATTGTTCTATTTCAAATTTGGACAAAACCGTGTTAACTGGTGTTGTTGCAAGGCCCTGCAGATCTGATCTAGTATATTACATACTACTCTTCTCTGAAAATATTTGTAGTCCTTTTGAAGAAAATTGCCTACTAGAATGCTTGGATTTATTTGCAGTAATCCTTTCCTTGAAACTGTGGATTTGCTCAGTGTTTCTAGCTATTGCTTTTGACCACCTTGTATAAGCAATGACTATTGTGGAGGATGATATTTTCTGTGTCTGAGGTCAGTAAGAGGTTGCTGATAGAGACGCTGAGCTCTTTTTGGAGATCAGCAGGGAAGCCTATTAGTCTTCTTTGTGCTATACCATGCTGGAAGGTATATCCTTAACCATCTTTGCCATCAGAATTAGTTGCTAGTGCCAACATGCATCTGAACTCCTCAACTTGAGCTAGCTCAAGATATTGTCAAAATAGAGAAAAGTCTTTTACAGGCAGAAATCTATGTCCTTTGCATGTGCCAGACAAGAATGAGTGGCACTGTGTCTCTGCACAAACAGGCTCATGCCTGATGCCTGCACAGGCAGACCCCACGAGGTGGCTGGCAGTGGAGGACCACGGTGTCACCACCAGGGGTGCAAGTGGACAGAGGCAGGCATTATGGATAGGCAATGGCAAGGAAGGATTTCGGAGGTCGGGGTTGCCAGGAAAAGATATCAACTGAAAAGTGGGAATCATGGGGGAAGAAAGACAAGGAGGTCTCCAGAGGGAGGAGTAATCTGTGGGATGAAAGAAAAGTAAATTTTCATTCGAAGCCTTCAGGAGACTCTCACCTCTCTCCAAAATTTTCTATTCTCCTGGACTAGCTGCTGTCCCAGCTATAATAGCCCTGCCCCGCCTCTAGTAGAAACCTCAGTTCAGTGTTACTATCTTATTCTGCTCCACCACCAGAACTGAATTTTGTCTACAAGGTTCACAAACCTTGAACTGACACTGAGTATGACTTTCAAGCAATTGTATCAGCAAACCTTGTTCAGTTTTGGTATTGCCATCAGTGCACTCAATTTGTTTAAAACTAATCTTTTAAAGTAATATTTAAGTTAGATTTGTTGATTGTTTAGACTATTACTGAAGTCATCATATCTATATTTGTGCATATTCATATTTGTACAAACAGAGCTTTATCTTCAAACAGGGATGCCCATAGTCCCTGTTGTAACATTTTGTATGTCATTGGAAAACTTCTCATTGAGTTTCTGCAAACACAGTTGGTATCTATGGAGTTTTCATATCAAGTAACAAACTGGATGGCATATCTTTTATAAATGTAAGCATATTTTGTTTCCTATATATCTGTTGAAATATGAAAGGCATGAATAAGTGTGTCTTTGGAAATAGCATTATCTACAGAAGGTGATACATTAGTCTTTCAGCTCAAATTGAGTTTCATGACACTGGTTGTCCTCACTCTTATTAATAATCGTCTAAAAATGTTGTTTTCAAATGAAATCCAGGCACCTGTTGTTTGTTTATTTGAGTCTAAATACGATAACTCATTATTTGAAATTGCTAGTAAAAAAAATAATTTTCTTGTAATGTTTTTTAACCGAAATAATTGTTTTAAGAAGTTGGTTCTCTCACTATAAGAAAAGTTCTACTTTGATGTGTAATAGTTGGATAATACTTTGGAATGACAGGAAACTGGAAAATATGTCATATCTCCTCCATCAATTATTCAAATAACTTCAGATAGTCTCTAGTTACTAAGACAGACTTTCTCATTTGCATGTAAAAAGAGCACGTAATCCAGTTAGCAACCAGATTGCTTCCTTAAACACTGTGGCATTTAGTCTATTTGATGCTGTATTAGCCCCTTCAGAAATAAATTTACCATATGAGACTAATCACTTTAAAGGTTTTAGCCACTGATATTTTCATGTCTGTTGCTTTAATTGCTTATTTAGTTTATCTTAGAGTGCTTATCATGCTCACATATGGGCCTCTCAACTAGTAAATGTGACAGTAATCCAACTAAGTAGTGGGTGTCGGATGTTAAAATTTGAACACTAGCTTATATTTAACCAGCTGTTTTATAATCTTAGTCAATATAGATATTACTGTGATTTACTAAATCAGAAATGCATTAATGACAATTAATGTATTATCAAAATACAACAGAATCAAAACATGCAATTTATTGGGATGACTTTCTGTTCTTAGATACAGGTGAGATATTCTTATAGGACTAAGTGGACAGAATTTGGCTGCACGGAGTTAAAAGATTTTTATGTTTTCTGAATCTGTATTTGGCATCTTGAGTACTATGACCAGTTTTGCAGCTGGCTGCTTTGGGCCACATACTAGTTTCCTCACTATTCTGTGCAGTAACATTATACAATAGCTGTTTTCTCACAGTGAAAGTGCTTCTGTGCCTTTAAGATGTTTACCATAAATTTGGGCAGCATTTATTACTTAATTGTTACTCTAGGGTTACATATATATCAATGCCATTGTCACTGTCATTCATGGGACACTGAAAAGCAGGGGAGAACAGCACTGAGCAAAGAAGAACGCAGCTTTTAGTCAACTATGTATTTTCTCTGACTGTGAAGGAAGTTTTGTAGTCTTTATGTCTTGATAATGTCTTCTGGGGGTGATTGCTTTTTTGGGTATGCTATAAGCCAGCTGGAGAAAGGACCTTTTATTGTAGTTAATTCCTGTGTATTTGTACAGTGACAAGAACAAAGAAATGGTGGTCCTTGGTATGGGTTCAGACATTACTGCTGTCATAAAAACATTTAGTGGCAATTTATTATCCTTAAAATGAAGATATTTATGAAATCATTTGTTCCCAGGTTTGAATATTGAAAACTGCAGGCCAGCCATTCTCAGGCATGCTGGAACATACTTGTCTGCATACTTTGGGGTTTGAACCTTGAAGCAGCTGTTGTGATTTTTTTTTTTTTTTAAATAAGTGAAAACCACCAGTATTTTCTGCTGTGCTGTACTATCTAGAAGGACATGGGAAATTGGTTGTTGATGTTCTGAGGAACTCCATTAGTCAGTTTTCTTTTTATTACAGCTACGGCTTCAGCCTGTTAAAAAATATTAATGAGATTGGAATATACACATGCACACTACTTAATGACTAATTCCTGTCTATTGCAAACTCACTTTTGTTAGTTAAAACTCTGGCTTATCTCTGCAGATAGTTCAGCTTCTTTAGCTGTTCTCTTTAGAGAGAAAAGTTTTGAAATTCCTACTTTGTCCTGCCTCAAACCATTCTATTGTAATTTCAGATGTTTTCTGCCAGTTACTTTAAGCTGACAATGCACTTTAAGGCAGTTATTCTGATTTTTTTTTTCCACAACAGTAGACAATTTATTTTAGAATACTTTTCTGTATATAAGAATTTTAAATAATTAGGAAGCTCAGATTTAACTCTCTCCTTAATTTCCTGATTGCAGGTAAATGCTTCTTATTGTTAAACATGGCCTTCTCTTTGCCATGTCCTCTTTAGTTTGCTTTCTTTGGATATAGAGGAGTACTTCAAAGGAAGTTAGGATACACGAGTGCAACTTGTATCTCCTTTCTCTGTGGGAAGAGATCTTACACAACATTTGTTGGAGTTTTTCAGAGTAGAATCAAGATTAATTGTAGTGTCTTCCCTTTCTGAAGAAGACAGGGTGTCTTATCTTATGCTGGAAAGACTAAGTGGATGAATTTCCTATACATATATTTCTGACTCTTTTCCTTATCAGCACCCTGTTTTTTCTTTTGTTTGTTTGTTTGTTTGTTTGTTTTATTTTGCCTGCTGTGGATTTCCACAATTTCTGTCAGGGCTTCTTAATTTTACTTCCTCCTTAGAAATTTTGTCTCCTCAATTTTCCGTAACAACAGTCTTCACAACTCAACATATTGCTCAAAAATTCCATTTTAATGTCAAGCTGTGTTCACTTTCATCAAAATGAAAGTCTTCTAGAACGCCAAAAACCCCACAGCCATATCAAACCATTAAAAAGACTTGTCAGTTCTTCTCATGAGTGCTTTATCCACAGATTTCTTTGGGAAAGCTGACAGGAATTCTTTGAACTGATCCAAGCTCAATTCCACTTACACTGCTAATTATTCTGCTTTATAATGTGCCTGCTCCTTAATTAGAATAACCCTCAGTAAATCCTAAACTAGTACTTTAATATCATCTTCAAGATTCTAAGACTTGGAAAATCAGTTCTGAATCTAACCACATCAGAAAATAAGTATTTTACAAGTAGAAAGGTTCCATTTACACTTTTTTTTTTAAACCACTATGAAGGATTACTTCTCATTTGTATCTCCATTTTTAATATATTATCAATATACTCTCAGATGAAATTTGGGCACTGGACTTCAACACAATAGTTGTATTTATAATCTGGCTTGATTCTTAGCAAATCACTTCATTCTTCTATGCTTCAGTTCCTGATCTGTAAAGGGACTCTTAATGGTTCTGTCCTTAGATGTATATTGTGAGGATAAATTCATGAACACTAAGAAGTATTCATAAACAAGGAGACGAAGAATTTACAAATGGATAGTGTGAAGGATGTGGATGACAGGAAAAACTTCAGAAATGATGAAATTAGTACCAGATATATAACAACAGCTTCATACAGAATGACCAGAACATACTTTCCACTCTGGAGGATAAGCATAGCAGGCAACTGTTTATATACAGTTATGATAATTTTAATTCTTTAGTTTAAGTTGAGAACATATCAGACATTTTTATCCCACAGGTAAGACAACTTTTAAACTTTAAGTGCCCGTAGCATTAAAACTTTAATAGGATTTGACTTGATGCATAACAGGAAGGTTATACAAGCTCAGCCATCCTCTTATATGACTATTGTTATTAAAAGGAACACAGAATTTATGTTGCAGTATTTTTTAGATTTACCAGTTACTAGAGCACAACAAACCATTTTCTGTGGGTTACAAATGAAAACTATTTATATCTTCTCCCTTGTATCTAAACCATATTTCACAGCTCATGAGACACAAATAGGGAGATGCTTTCAATAAAATGTTCCTAGGATTTTCTCTGTGTAAAAATAAATAAATAAAGGAAGAAAAGAACATAAAAAGAAGAAGAAGAAGAAGGGGAGGTTATAAAAATAATTTGTCTTGTAAGAGAGATAAAAATTAACAATTCTGAGTTTTACAACTGGCAAAAATTATATTGAGTGAAGGTTAACTGGCAAAACACCAATATGTTACACTGCATGCAATAAAAATGAATTCTAGGAGATCAGAATCCATGTTTTTTAAAATGCAAGTCTTTTTTCCTCTCCTGTATTTATTGGTATATATTTGCTGGTAAAATATTATTTCATTGAAAGATAAATCTGCAATAGATACGAAGCAAGTAGTAAATATAGACTAGAAAGTGAGAAGGTCTGGGAGAAATGTATGGGACTAGCAAATTAAGAGCATTTTAGAACCTTCATAGCTCTGCAAGAGAGAGGAGGTCAAATGCTTCTAGTGAGTAAAACAAAGAAAAGTTGCAAGTACTATAAAAAAAGAGAGCATGGTATAGGAGGAAACGGAGGGAAGGAGGTGGTAGAAGTGCTTGAAGAGCCTAAGCCACTTTGGCAACTGGAAAAATGGTAATATTTCCCAGGCTATATCTTGTCATCCCATGGAATCTAAACGAATAGCTGGCTTTTACCACGTTCAGTGTCAATTTTATGAGCAGTGTACCAAAGCTGCCTAGGCAAAGGGGAGTTGCTACCACTACTGTTTTACACTGTGGCCACTGTTACCAGCTTTGGGATACGTGGGTCATGGACCTGCACCTGCTCTTAGGTTTGCTAGTGGTTGCGTGCTTACCTGGAGGTCTCTGAGTAGCACAGTCTCACTTTCCCCAGTATTTCCTCAAATTCTATTCCAAATGCAGACATGAGGCTCTCATTCTCTAAATACAAGTGCCAAACTGCTTCTCACAAAAGCTAATAAACATGATTGAACTACTAGGCGAAGTTCAGGTGCTCATTTTTGTGTATTTAAGTCAAAGCCATTGAATGAAAAAAAAAAGCAAGTTAATTGAGCAGAATTTTTATCACCTCATAGTGCCTGGAGAAGGAATTACAGCAATAAAAGTGCTAGTAAGGTTTATTTTTAATTCATGTGGCAGAGGGCTGAATCTCTGAAACAGATCATAGTGGATGTTTTTCTTATTATGAATTCAGCTGTGTTTTGATGCAGATGGGATTTCTTTCATGTTGTTTGGTGCAAAGAATTCAAACAAATTCAGGGGACTTGGGAGAGGGAAAGCGTAATTGTTAAACACAGGATTTGGAGTCAGGTGAACTGACTTATGTTCCTAACTCATAATTGACTTTCTGTGCATGACTTCCCTTGGCCTCTGCTGTCCTTCTGTGTAAAAATTAAAAGGCGCTTTGAAATTCTTTGCTTTATGCATACTTGTGTAATCAACAACCTATGTCTGAGTTTCTACATATTACATGTGCACTCCTAAGCATGAAAAATACCTCAATACTTGTAGAAAGTCAAGTGTCTATGGCTGCATTTCAAAAACTATTGAGATACAAATTTTTGGGCTGATTTTCAAGCCTAAGAATAGCCATATATAAAGTTGAATAAGGGGAATTCTCTGATTTACTTTATTACAACTGACTGTCATTTGGGTACATGTAAGTTAATGACAATCACAGTTAGATACAAGCTTTTAAATTAGTTCCATCCACCAACTATACTAATACTTCAGATACTTACAGCTTCAATGCTCTCTGACAGGATGAAAATGGTTCATATAGGCAGTTGATTGTTACAGACAAAAAGCAGCTTTCCCTAGACTGCCTGCATTAATTCAATGTAGTTTTCATTAATAAAATAAACAGAAGTTAGAATTTGAGATGACAGGTTTTTTGGTACTCATGGGCATTGTCAATGCTCAAAAGGAGGAGGAAAAAATTCAGTACTCTCAAAGTGAAACAGAAAAAAAGCAATAAAACAGTTGCCTGGAAGCTGTGTAAGACTATTCCCTTGATTATCTAAATAGGGTAAAAGACAAGAAGTCCATACTTCTCAGTAACTTCATTGCAATTGTCTGTATTCTAATGTCTGATTAAAGAGAAAATGAACACTTTTTTCATTCTTATTTGTTCTTTATTTTTCTCTAAATCTGTTGCCTACAGGGCTTTGCTGGTAAGCCTGCTGATCTGATTTTAATTCCTAATGGACCACACTCCATATTAAAAAAACCTTATTTATATTAAATTCTCAGTATTGTTACCAGAACAGTGCAGGCTGTAATTTCAATGCTGGATATCCCTACAGTTATATCTTCTACTTAGGGTCTTCCTTGAGAGGGTGTGAAGTCCCTCTGCCTGCACTTAGTTCTGGTTCATCTGTGAAACTCCAGCTCTTCTTTGCAGCTGGGCTGATCTCTTGGAATCCTTTGGGCTCAACATTTCTTGCAAATTAAGCTTTTATGGTGCAGTGTAATGAAAGCTGCATCTGTGGAGAGAAGTGAGTATCCTGGGAGTTATGAACCTCATCCTGGGGCAGCTAATTGCACTTCTGTTCTCTTTGAGCTTGTCTACATGAAGAAATTTTACCACTTACGTTGTCCTAGTTTCAGCTGGGATAGAGTTAACTGTCTTCCTAGTAGCTGGTAAGGTGCTATGTTTTGAGTTCAGTATG